>JAVTIF010000013.1:0-1200000 GCA_032158265.1 Bacidia rubella | reverse complement strand
ACCATATCCAGCGTTCTCGTTCGATCTAGAATCTGCATCTCGCAGTGTGCCGTATGGTGCAAATCGCCAATATACCCATCCAGGACTTCTCCGGCGAGGATCGCTCGGTGCATCTTCCGCCACATGTACGTACAGTGGTACATGTGATACTCTTGAGTCACATACAACTCATCGAATTGGCCAGCTGCGACTGCTGCTGGATCTGCCGTTTTCAGCCCGTCCGTATCAAGGTACCATTGCCATTCCCTCAGGGCAAGGAATTGTCCCATTAGCTCTGCATCGAAGCAGCGAGAAGGAAGCCAAGCGAAGGACATGATGTCAAAGTTGCAGCCGAGAGCTTGAGCCTCGCTACTGGAGTTGCCGCAGGTGTCCGGGGCAGAGCTGGTAGGAGATTTGGAGCTTTGAAAAAGTATTACTACGACGAAGAGGACTGCGGCTGTTAACGCAGCGATTGACCACTGAAAGTATTGGTGATGGCGATTGCAGCTTGCCGACAGCGATGTCTTTCCATCCTTCAAATCCGAGTTTTCAGGGTCCATGGTGGACGGAAGTACCTGATAAGATGATTTCCACAAGCATCTCATGATTCGACCAAGAAGGGGCGGATTGGGACTCAGCCCACCTCAGGAACGAATTGCCTTGAAAAGAGTTATGTTTGTCGGACGAAATACAGAGATTTATGGGAGTGTGCTGTATTGCTTGTTAAAGCGGATGGAGAAACACTGGTCTACCTTCTGTGGATCGACTGAGCAGATGTGCAGTATGCTTGATTGGGTAACGTCGAAGAGTGCGCGTTCACCCTCACATTTGCGTTGAACACCTTCCGATGTCAAGGAAAGCACAGGACAAGTCTTGCCGATAGGGTGTCGTACAAAATGACTGTAAGACTGACGCCTGATCAGCTTTTAGCTACGCACTCGAGAACTAGTCTCCTTTTCGTTCCTACCACGATCATTTGGCTTATTATGAAGATGTCGGTAAGCGCAGCATCAGACCAGATCCGTCAGTACTAGTATGTTTTGACAAATGCTTACTAACAGCATCCTGAGGCATTGCAACACTCCCATCCCGACGTTGGGATCTTCCTCATCTTGTTGCCATTCGCACGGAGCATGAGCCGAATGTGGAAGGTAGTATCACTATTGGTACATATGCTCCACAATACTGGCGCTACAGATACCCTTCGGAAAGTCAACTACCACTGTGGTGGCCTAGCGATCTGCACCTTAGTGTGCTGATTCGTGATTAGCCTAAATGAGATCCTCCATTGTATCAGACCCCGAAACTTGCATACATATACCGCTCTTCCCTAGGCACCAAATCTCATCATCTGCCCTCGATCACAATAGAATCATCAACCATACGCTTCTACTTTTCACACCGATCTTAAATCCCAACCTCCACAATCGCTCAACCCAGTCTCGCAATCTAAACCCACAAGTCCAAAAATGAAAGCCACAGCCATCCCCATCCTGACAACAGCCTTCACGCTCCTCACCACGGCTTCATTCGGCGCCCCACTCTCTTCGCCCTTAATCGCCATCGTGCCTCGCGATGAGGCCCAGCCTGAAGGCGTTGTCACCTGGGCAGATGTCATCAAGCGTGATGAGGCTCAGCCCGAGGGTGTAGTCACCTGGGCGGATGTCATCAAGAAACGCGATGAAGCTCAACCTGAGGGTGTGGTCACTTGGGCCGATGTCATTAAGCGAGGGGAGGAGACGACGGAGGGCGTCGTAACTTGGGCTGATGTGATTTGAGAGGGAGTCGAAAGGGTGTGTGCATATGGATAGAGAAGGAGAGATTGGGGAGGTGGTCTTGTCCGAAAATGTTCTCTAGGTATAGGTCTGTTCCCGTGAAGATGAGTGAGCTATTGTTGTGTTTGATTGGACATGATCTATGTGATGGTGGTAGTTGAGTAGAGTTTTGTGGTGCTTAGTTGGTAGATTGAACCTGGAAGTCTCTGTCGCGGCTTCTTCTTCCTATGGGCTCCATTGCTCCCCTTTTTGAAACCCGGTCCTCGAGCCAGCCGACTTCGTCCACTCGTCTCTGCTAAAAATCGCTCGGGTCTGAACTTTGATACTCTCAGCCATTGCGACATTCCTAGAAGGCGCTATAGAGGCTACATGATGCACTTTATAGTAAATAAAGAGGAGATCCAGAAGAAGAGAAGGCTTCTCATGAAGACCCTATTTGATTAAGACCACAGCAATGTCCTACCTGAAAGGATGATTCTCAATCGAGGCTCTCTTCTACTTTGACCACTCACCCCTTATGTGGGCGTGTCGATGGCGCCACAGCACTCGGTCCCTCGTACCTGTCCACCATCCAGTCCCTCAACTTCTCAAAATTCCGGCACGTGTGTGGGACATCCGAGTCTACATAATTGCGATCTAGAGCTGCATAGTATCTGGTCGGTATGGGAGTCATATCACCAGAACATATGACATATTGACGCAGTTGCTCGATACAGTGATTTTGATGCAATCGATGGTTGGGATCCTCGTCCTGGGGTGGGTAGTATTCCGGATAGATCGTCTTTCGCAGATTGTTCTGTTCAGATAGCATTAGTCCAAGGGGTCTTCTAAATCTCCCTTGAGGAAGTGGCGAGCAAGGTGGGATATACCAAACAGTGTAAAGTGTGGAACATGTCGAGCCTGGTCAAGTAGCGTCAGTAACAGTATCATCAGTCCACTGACAGAAGTCAAGGCGACCTACCCAGCAACGTATCCACCACGCTGATTATCCCAGAACTCATCGATGTTCTCACCCCAAGCCGCGTGAGCTTCCTCCTCTGTGATGAGTATGTAGCGTCCTAAAAAGATTAGGATGTTCGGATGGAAATTCAACAATCTTAGGGCCCACCCCAAGTCAATTTCCTCCAATTCTCATCAATTTCTGGGCCAGGTACCCCGGTGTAACGAACGTGTCCTGGGTGAGGAATATACATAGTCTTGTTCTCATGAAAAGATGGACTACCAATGAAGCGTTGTTGCCTCGCTTCTACAAAAGGCCTTGAGGTGGCTACAGGTGAGCGTCAGCGTGAAAGTCATGCACAAATAGTGATCAGCGAGGCAAACCAAAGTCTGTAACCCATCCTTTTTCAAATGATCCTAACCCGTCTGTTGGACTGGACTTGATTATAACACTCAGAGTAGTGGATGCAAATAGTAATGTGGTCAGCCAAGGGATGACTTGGAGAACGCGTCGCCATATCACCGATGGCTGTCTGGTTGGGGTATCGTGTTGAAATTGCTGATCATCGTTCTCATTGTCTCCTCTACCCAAGCGGATATACTGCGCTGAACCTTGATGCTGAAACACCTTCTCACGGGAGATCATTCCAAATAGTAGCAATATTATTTTATGTGTGGGCCTGCCTTGTCTGTATCTTCTCTACAAGAAGAGGATCAAAACGGGGATAGAGCCTTTGGGATGTGGAAACTCTGTACCACAAGTCCTTCCCATATTAGGGAATATTACTGACGATAGAACCAAAATACAAAGGAAGGTTTACTTGTAAGTCGATGATGTAGTTCACGTCGCGTAATGCTGTCAACTCTGGAATGCATTGTAAGCTCAAACCTGTAGTAAATGTCACTCTGGCCATGACTTCCTTAGATCTGCGGTCAAGCGGTTTTCGTACCTAAAGGAGTCAGGCGTTGATTCTGTAACATATCGTTTGTCATAGAGAGAGCAATAAGACTCAAAGACTGCACGCCCGACGGCTACCACAAGTTACCGTACATCATCTAAGCCTAAAGAGGAGACATCTTGCGCAACATGAACAATGTAGTTGCAACCGCCACTCGTTGATCCGTCGTTAGTGCAATGGGTCAGGTGTGCGTAAGCAGTGAGTAAGATTCGGACATTTCTCCGATTGGACCCTTGGAGGGTGAGGCCTACCAACTCCAATATCTAGCGGACTCTGGTACTTCCCGCATATCATACTGTACGAAGACACGAGAGGTAAAGCTGTAGTCCACTAGCAGCTGAGCTGCTTGCCGTAGCTCTCTCACCGTATGTAACCATAGGATGCACTCTTAATGTCCTGGAAATGCTCTCTAATGTGACTCGGCTCTCGGAAGGTTTGTCTCATTACCGTATCCCTCAGGCATCTTGAATAAGTAGTAGATGATATCGATCTGTAAGAAAGACTTCCTTGCTGAAAGAGAGCTACTGAGGTGTTCATCCACAAAGGTGAAGCCTTCCTGAAGATCGATCTTCTCAAGGTCTGCGAATAGCCTTTTACCGAAGCAACGCACCTGCTTTCATCCCACCCAACGTTGCCACTCTCCTTTGAGCTTCTGTTCATCTCGATTGCCACGAGTCTCTGCAAATTGAAACCTCGACGACGAAATCGACGATGTCTCACAAAGCAGAGAACCACGACCATTTCATGGCGAACGGGGAGGATACTGAAAGCGAGGTCACACTCCTCAGCCAAGAATGGAAACAACCTCGAGCTCAGAGCTTCTCACGGCGACGTGCCATCATTCTATCTGTGGCGGCTCTCACTACCCTCACTAGTATGAGCGCCTTGTTCTACATTACCCTTACCCTTCACAATCTTCAACGCACGCTCCACCTGCATCCCACAGGCACCGAGCTCGGCGACTGTGGCTCCTCACGTACTGTCTCGGAAGCACGCAGCAAAGGTTGCGTCTTCGATCCAATGTCCTGGCTCTGGGTACGCCCGCAATGCTACGACGCCTCCTTGATTGACGACTTCATGAACAGGACAACCTGGTCGTGGCACACGGATCCCAAGCTTACTCCAAACACCCAAGTGCCGCTGGAAGACGTCTTCGCGGGGGAACATCCGCAGCTTTTCACGGCCAAAAAATACCATTCAATCCATTGCACGTATATGTGGCAGAAGATGCACAAGGCGTTGTTGGAGGGGAGGCCTGTAGATACTGATTTGACGAGTTGGCATCATACAAGGCATTGTGAGCAGGTTTTGCTGGATCAGTATCTTCATGAAGATGAGGAGTGTACGGAAGGAATGGTTTGTCCGACGCTGGTGAGAGCAACTTGGACGAGTTGTGGCTATGTGTAAGTATTTTATAGTCTTCTTTGCATTGATCAAGTGGGTTTGTTGATACTTGGAGGAATGATTGTTGTGTTGCAAGCAGGCTGTGATATATGAATCAATTGCTGCTATAGCAGCAGGACTTACCATATCTCTAGAGTTATGGATTGGTGAGGATGGGGCTTGACGAGAATCTTTTTAAATTCTTAAGGCTTCTAAATAAACACAAATTCGCACATGTAGACCGTGCCAGCAGTTCCAAAGAACATAGTAGAACCAACTTCTCCAATGGCAGTAACATTCCTACATCGATCAAGACCATCACTTAAAACCTATTCTTACGATAACTCGATAAGGGTAGGTCGGTAAACGGACTTCGTAGTCTTCCGGGGGAAATGCTTGCTCGCGCGCCCAGTCTTGCAGCTTTCGAAAATTACGACCCACGCGGGTGGTGTTTGCATCGGGCACTGGTCTTTTATGGCACGTTATGATGACGCACGAAATCATTCTGTCATCTGAATACCCCATGTCGGTCATCCTTGAGTATCTGGAAAGTATGCAGGAGGGACCAATTTTAGCTTTTGAATTTGTCAAAACTTCAATCGATCGAACCCGCTATGTCTGACACTGGAGACTGTAGAATGAATATTGAGGACTGGAGGAAGCTATACAAAGGTAGCCTGAATTACAGGTACGATACAGGAGGATCGATGTAGAGCGTGGCTGAACGGTACTCCAAGTTCCTCTCGATGCAAGCATCGTACGGCGGAAATTCTTACATCTACCGATGTTGCAATATCTAAGTAAGGCAGTCCTTGGTGCTTGTTATGGTGCCCAAAAGTATGGTAAAAGCGTCCCGTGCCCACGACACCCATAGCGGCATTGGGAAAGAGGCACGCTTGAGAGTCTCAAGCAAAGTTAAAGGCACTACCTTTCAGATTAGCTACAGCACTTCCTCTCAGCTTACCGATCTTGGACTGTCCTGCCAGAGCAGCAGTGTACACTCCTCAGTTCAATCCCCACTGCATTTCCGGCTCGGTAATTGTAGCCCCTGTACGGTCTTTGATGTCCCTATAGACGTCTCCCAGAGGTATTGCATAGCCAGAACCTGACTCCATATTACCACCAATACACAAACACGTCCATTCGCCCATGCATTTCAAACCCAATGAGCCCGCATCGCCATCCTGCACGAATGGGTCGCAAATGGAATAACCCCGTGGTTCCCCCATGGATTGGATAACGTAGGCCTCTCGAAGCTCTCCCGCCTGACCAGGCAATTTAATGTCGACCTTGTATTGATTTACTTCGCCCCTACTTGCACCACTGCGTCCGGTTTTGAAGACATCATCGCCAATTCTGAGGGACTCCCTGGCTTTTTGAACCTGTCTCTTTTCAGGGTAGTGAAACATATAATAGTTGAGGAGGCTTTCAACAGGGATAGTGTTATCACCCTCGCGTCGATAGTCAGTGAATTTTATCAGCGCCCAGTCTATGGCCCTCCCTCGTTTCCGGATGCCTGAGTCTGGATCTTGAGTCTGCGTGACCTGACCAAAGGCGCGACCTGCGCCAGAAGACGCATTTACCGTCCCGAAGTTGATGTTGGCATCCGTTGCTATTGCAATACGCTGTTGCCGGTCCTGTGTCAGATTCTCATAAAACCGTAATCTATCCTGTACGTCTCGACCGCCGCTGAGCTTTCCAGTCTTTAGATTCTGGACATTGGCTTGGATATGGACGAGTCGTTGACTCCAAAATTGAATCGTGTCTTGTTGGTCTTTGTCACTTGGCGCAGCGATTGCAGGTCGTTGTGACAAATGCAAGACATCGGGATCTCGTGGGATGACTTGCTGACTGGTGAGGCCCATCCACTGCTCCCTCCCATCAAGTTGGACTCGGACATACCCTCCAAAAGTTCCTGTTCTCTCCCCTATGCCGCAACTGAACCCCATGGGAATCTGGTTAGAGAAGTTATTGACGGGTCCCAGCGTATCCGAGAAACAGGTAGTAGACCACAGATCTGACCTCACATAAGCCAAGCCTACATTATATCTTTCTAATACATCCGCAATCATAGCGTGCTTCTCGACCTTCCACGCAAGTGAAGCCTGGTTCGTAACTCCAATTGTCACTGTCAGCTTCGATGTATCTTCTGTGCGCCCTTTGTTGAGAACAGTAAGTGTTTCCCACTCAGTCCCAGAGCCTATGCAATCAAGGACCTTTTCTCGGATAGATGGCCACTTTTTCTCGAAAGTCCTGTTGATGGGGTCTGCTTTCGCGGGGAAAAAATATCGATGTGCCCTCTCGTCTATGAGTTCCACTCGTACGTGCTCAAGGCTGTTAGTCTTCAGGAGGGCTACAATGTCACTAATTGCAGCGACCCAATGCTTCGACTTGGCCACCTTGACATAGATTGTGATTCCACATTGCCGCAGATCCTCGCCGGGCACAAAGCGTTTGACGAAATCCATCAAGGTGCGTCTGTAGGTGACCTGGCTAGGCTGCGCATTTACCTTGTGAACGTGCAAGACCCCAAGTAAGTCCAGCATGAGACCCGAGAGCTTCTGATAAGTTGGGTCAGAGAGATCCGCCAACACGGTCCGCAAGGGCAAAGGAGAAAGCGGAGCCGGCCATCCATACCGATATTCTTCGGCGGTCACAATAATTGGGTCGCTCATCTGGAGAATTTTTGGACAAATTGGTTTCCCGATGTATGATTCTCTTTTTGACTGACGTACTAACCTGTCGTTGACTGCTGCAGTAAACCTTCCTATGAACCCTGATACTCAATATAGGCAGGTCAAAGCACAGACAAAGGTGTAGCTGACTTCTCAGATGCGAAGATTCCTTTGATATGAACCGATTATGTGGATCTCGAGCTGTGGATGAGACTTTGCACGTAGCTCAAAATTCTTAATGTGGCCGGAGCTGTGTACGAAAAAATCCAAGGCTGACTTGAAGACAGTATACAGTTCCCTTGATAGCTGCAAAGAAGACTCTGTGGTGGTTGATAGAATCAATAGATCGATTGTGACTCTCGGAAGTCCGACTTTCTCTGCGATCTTCTTACCATTAAATAGCCTGACTGGGAGCTGGCTGTGCGAGTTGGAGATTGACTGAGCACTGGACTTGTTGGAAGACCAAGTCAGGGTGTGCACTATTCGAAATTTGTAGCGGGTCCGTGATCGAGGTTATGAGTCATCAGACTTTGATGTGGCTTGAAAGCATAATCCTGACCAGTGCTTTGCGAATTAACCTTGCTTGGCTTGATTTGGAAAAGTACGACGGTCCGTGACACACGTGAAGAACGAAGCGAAGTAGGTAGAAGCGATGAGCTTGAGTGTGGTTAGCTACACACGTGATCTCGACTACTTAGGACCCTTGTGGGTTAGTCCTCAGCCTGTCTAAACGGAGGAATCTGGAAGCTCTATTCCTCATCCTCCTAAAGAGTCGGGCAAATCCCCAGCTGCCGATCTTTCTCCGTTTCGTGCGTTGTCTGACAGTGGCTTGATTCAAGCCTACCGAAATGATAGGCACAGCACGCAAAGCGTTCTTGTTTTTGGCCAGCGTGCGCTTGGGTCCAGGCGTCCTCGCGCAGGCTGTACCAAAAACACTACCAACGTTCTTGAGAGCCTCCCTTACGACAGCGCTGAATACAATGGACAGAGCTATGGCAGTGACGCCAAAGGATATCAGGATAGTGTATAAGAAGACTGTCCGTAAGCTTGGATTAGAATTCTCGCCTGTCCACTCACGGGCATTGACGCCAAAAATAGAGCTGAGGAAAGAGAGCGGTAAGAATACCACAGTGAAGACAGTGAAGACTAAGATGGCACGGGATTGAGCTGACTGCGTTATTGTAGCTTCTGCAGACTTGCGGGTCATAATGCTTTCTATGATGGTCGCCTGCCGTTGTTTGATCTTGAGTAGTTCCCTGTAACTTGAGTGCATGAGTTCAGCATCCTCGTAGATGGAATTTGTCATCGACAACTGGTCGTCCAATGAAGCATTGAGGGATCTCAGAACCTCCATCCCTCTTAGTCCTAGGTTGCTCTCATTGGCTCTAAGATAGCCTGATTCCAATGTTTCTACACAGTTTTGTTGGCCCATTTGGACATCCCGAAGTATAGACAAATGATTCATGACATCGTCGAGCTCAGCAAGGACTGTTTCGATCCGTCTCAGGTCTATCAAAGCGCTCATGTCGTCTTTAGGACTATACTCAAACCTCTCAAGCTGCTCAAGTGAGCCGAAGCGATCATCTCTGAGAAAATCAAAATGCATTTTAGCCCTGTCGTTTGCACAATCTTTGATAAATTGACTGCAGACTGCCAAGAAGCTCAGCTCTCCATTGCTGGTGGACCTATATAGAGCTTGAGTGAAATCCCGTACGACGATTGCAGTGAAATCGAGAGGGTCCGTAAGCCCCTCTTCCGTATACTCTTCGATCATGCTGCGCTCCAATTTATGTACTGCAATATCATCCGTTATTGTTTGGTCTCGACCTCCGGTGGGTACTGCAAAGGTTAGAACGTTATTAGAATCTAAAACCCAAATTGACATATGATCTACCACAAGTTCTTCCATGGATACCTTGACTTGATCTTCGTTTCCGTGGATTTTCGCGCTGGTGCTAAGTGTTCTGTCACGTGAGTCGAGATGTGGTGCTCCAGGAGCTCCGTATTGAAGCAACGTGCTGCGAGGTTGAAAAGGAGCATCATACCTAGCGTTGCTTGCTATCAGGTCCTGCTCTAACCAATGAAGTCAAGGAGTGTGGGATTGTGGTAAACCAAGCTTGTATCTCTCATCCCGATTTTTGAAGATGTCTGTGTAAGCTCTTGCACTATTTCGAAAGTTCAAATTCAGGAACGGCATCTGCAACGCGAGTCGAGGACACTCTAGCTGACAAGGTAGTCTTTGTTCTTCCTCCGATGAGGACTGAATATTGATGGGACTTTCAGGCCATTCGACACTTACGTCTGGTGTTTGGGATTCTGCTCCGGTTGAAATCCGAGAGCCTGCTTCTTCTGGTGTGTTAAAGCTTCCTGAGGCTGACGATCGAGACTGTTGTTCGTCAGACAGCTCAGATTCCCCATGATCGATAGAAACCTCTCCATCTGATGAACGGGACTCCCTGTCGTCCTTCTCTTCTTGTGATGGCCAATAGAAAAGAGCTAAAGACTTCCGTGATCCCCCGCGGTCCGGCTGGTTCAGTAGTTTGTACCATTCAGCAAACAGCCCTTGCTCAGATATGTATCTTGGGACATGGTAACAAGCACGCTCAAGGACCCCTGTCAGCCAGCCAACGTGGTTAAACGGGACATAAATCCAAGTCAACGGAGATGAGTAGAAACTTGGAAACAAGCCGAGATTCTTGCGTTCACGACACTCATCGAGGCATGCCGTGGATCCTGTTGCAAGGAAATTCTCAAGAGAAGGGAAGGCAGAAAAAATCCAAGATGGCCTTTCTCCACGAGCTTCATGCAGCAAAGTCCTGCGGTCACTGCCGAGCTTCGGCACCATGAGATGTATATCCACTGTTACTTGCTGGAGAGCATTCAGAATCCACTTCAGCACTTCAGTGTGCGGTGTTGATTGCGGGTCCTCGAACAGCCGAAGTGCGCTTCGCACACTTGTGACCCAGTCTTTTTTCATTTTCTCGTCGGTCAGCAGGCGAGTAGTATTAGTGTGGTCAGCACGTGCCACTTCGTGGTTGACACACGGACTGGGCAGCATCCCATATGCTCGGAATTTGGCATGCCGCCGAACAACAAATTGCTGAGTTATGAGCACGGCATTTTCATCCTCATCGTGTGGCACCCCTATGTGTGTCGCCAGACTTTCGGAGAAGTTGCAGATTTTGGAGCCGATGGCTGCTTTAAGAAAGTCAGAGTGCAATTTGCCCAGCTCCGTCCGACCTTCAGAGAACTCTTTACATAAGATTTCTGACATAGGGCCGTAAAGGTCCAAGGTATACTGCAGACTGTCCGCACACCTGATGTCGGCCAGCACATGAGAGCCATTGTGAGGAACGGTGACAAACGTCACATGAATACACAGCTTCGACAACCCCAAGCTCTGCATTTTGTCAATCAAAGCATGCTTCGCTACGATGCCACCAGTACTGTGACAAAGGAACAATAGTGCCCTTTTGCCGGATACTGGCGAAGCCACATTTTCGACCGAAGAATCTCTATGACTTGCAATAGTATTAGACAAGCGATCGGCCCAGTCTTTGACGGTGTTCTTGGTCCATGCTTCTGTATCGCTTACGGGACGAGACCGCTTTAGCGCGGTTAAGTATTCGTAGGGATGAATCTGGGCGTCTGCTGTAATGTTTGCGCCACGTAAGATGTGGAGCATTAGTCGCCATGTCTCCAATGGACTGCCACCAGTTGCTGGGATACAAACAATACTTGAAGATGTTAGTGAGCGCTCACAACTTTGGACAGCTATACTTACTCGGCTATTGCGTCCTTGCTTCCAGAAGATTCTACAAACGCCATGAGAAGGCAGTGTTATCAGAGTTGCTGAGCTCAATGCCCCAACCTGGCAGGCATCTTCGAAAAAGGCTAATCGAGGCTACTAACGAAAATGGAAGATCAATTCGAGTCAGAATTGGATTCTTCACCCCCTCAATCAGTTAGCACGTCCAGCCAGTAAGCGGAGATTCAAGCTGCAATGCGACAATAAGCAGCGTGCCGCGCAGGCTGCAGGACCCCACCATCTTCCGCTGACGAAAATGAGACAAGGACCAGATTTTACAACGAGTGGCCCTTCCATAGTGCTGCATAGCTACTACGTTCTGATTTGAAGCCACAGCATGTACGTGTCATTCACTGTTCGCGCCGCTCCGTCAGGTGCGTTATTCCGTACAAATCAGCCGTAGCCTGGCGCATGGCTCTATCAAACCTCATTTTCGAAAGTAACGGTTGCCGATGGAGAGTGCAGCGATCTGGCTCCTTTCCAATGCTTGAAGGTATCACCATCATTGGAAAAGGTTTTTATTACAAGCCTATACAAATGTTCATTGAATGTCATACCCACAATGGCAGTATCATACGGACATGACTTTATATGCCTCAGGACCTCTCAAACCTCTCAAGCACAAGCCTCCTAGGCGCATTTCCTTTGTCTTGTTCACTCCTTGCAAACCACATACAAGCATGGATTGAGATGGGAGCAATTACAAAGCTTCTCTATATTACCTGGTTTGATCGACTGCTGAATAATTTAGATTCAACACGCTTTCAGAACCAGACGTTGATTCCATGCTCTTTTCAGATTGACTGCCATAACATTTCACGCTCGATTGCCTCACGTATTTTTGGTTTTCTTGTCTCTGTGCGTATCGTTGGCCATTAGTGCTGCCATTGCTTGTCACCCTAATCGCCTCCACTTATTCAATACAGTCAGAATACCTCGTACAGCAGCAGATCCAGTCTTCACCGACAGCAACAATGCTCGGTACCAGTGCTAGTCGAATCACTTCACCACCTCCTGTCTAGAAGATCCACTTTCTGGAAATTATCTTTTTTTTCTCTTCCCATCCCAGAAGCCACTAGCACACTAGAAGCCCAAGCTAAGAATCATGACTTTGTAGAAGTCGTCTCATGCGTCAACTCCCTCAAGCAGGCCTCCATTCAAAATGATGCTTCCCCGTCTCCGCCCTCCCCGTCTCCTCCCCCTTAACATCAAACATATGTTTCCCAAAGAAGTCCAGCTGCGCCTCATAAAACCGCGTAGGCAACACCGTATCAGTCGAATACTTCAACCACTCCAGACTGCCCGCCATAGCCGGAACAATCGCATTAGTCTCGACCGCTTTCGCCACGATCTTCCTCAGAGACGGGAATGTCGCTTTCAGCTCCTTCGTAATCGAGTCGTGATGCAGGAGATCCTTGTCCACGTCTGACAGCATGTAGATCGCCGTCAGTAATTCGTTGATGTGTTCAGAGCGTATGATGCAACCGTTCCGCCAGATCTGGCAGACGGCGGCGTAATCGATATTCCACTCGTTCTCACGGTCGGCGAGGTCGATGATGTGCATACCCTGTACGAAAGCACAAAGAAAGGCACAGTAGAGCGCCTTTCTCAGCTCTTCAAGCCACATTTCTTTCTCCCCATTCCTGTCCTCACCCTTCATCCAAGCGGCATGCGCGAAATGCCCGCCAAACGCCTCATTAACCCTCTTCCTATCTTGTCGGAAGGCCGACGCTACCCTTACGTAATGGGCATCCGAGAGCGTGGGCGCAGGGACATGCAAACGGATCGCTTCTTCGGATGACCAGACGCCAGTGCCTTCGCTACCATCGATGTCTTGGACGACTTTGTCTTCAACATCTGAGAGGACGTGGTGGCCTTGGGAGTCGCGCTGTTTGCAGATTTCGGCACCGATTTCGATCAGGAAGGTGTTTGTCTGCTCTACGTAAGCATTCTTGTGTATGTAATGAAAATAATAGGTGGGTGAATTCACGAGTTCTCCTTCTTCGTTCCACTTCCTGAACACGTCGGCAATCTCATCGTAATTCATACCCAGCCCATTCTCCATAATTTGCCACGCTTCCGCTTGCGCGCTCATCATGCCATGCTCGATGCCGTTGTGAATCATCTGGGCACGTAATCAAACATCAGCAGCCTCTTCTTCCCAAATTCCTACGTCCTGACCACAACAGTGTGAGGCTAACGCACCTTAACATAATGCCCACTCCCCCCCTTCCCACACCTCCCCACACAAGCCCTACCCTCCGCATCCTTCGCAGCTATAACCTCCAACAACGGCATCACAATCTCCAACCCCTCCTGATCCCCACTTGGACACATACTAGGCCCCCGTCTCGCAGCCTGATACCCGCCACTGACACCACAACCCACGTAGAACACACCCACCCCCTTCAGCTTCTCCTGCCTCCGTTCCGTATTCTTCCAATGCTCATTACTCGCATCAACAACCACATCACCCCTCCCCAAACACCCCTTCTCCACCAACCCGTCAACAACACTATCGCCCACGCTCCCATGCGGTAGCGACAAGAAGTAGACTCGCGGTTGCCCCAGATTGCTGGCTAGAGACTCGTAGCTCGTGTGTTTTGATAGTAAGTTGGTGGAGATGGGGGGGTCTGCGCTAGAGGCGGAGGATATGACGAGATCGATGGCGGATGTGGAGGGGTCGTGGAGGGAGACGGAGATGTTGTTGGAGGCGAGGAGGAGGGAGAGGTTGCCGCCTGAGGAGAGATGGGTTAGAATTAGGGGGAAGGGGGTTGGGAGGACTGGAGTCCGAGGTGCTGGGGAGAAGGCGTGAAGGGGAATGCGGGGGATGAGAGGATAATTGTAGGCAGTGTAGGAGATGGGAGAAAGTGGAGATTCACCCATGCTGCCGCAGCCGATCATGGCGACCTGCAAGGGCAGTCAGCGATAGTAGGCGTAACAATGGATAGACATGGGAGGCTAGGCACCTTCCTGATATCTGGGATGCTCGCCATTATGATGGGAAGGCTTTGTGGGAGGATTCTTGTACAGGGGCAACGGCGATTAGAAGAGTAAAGGGAACAAGGACAGCGACAACAATCACGAACGCAGTAGAGAAGGTAAATAAGAGAGGAAAGAATGCACGAACGTACGTCATCCTTCCGGCGCTAGGAAACGTCATATCACGAGGTTCACCAGGTACGAAAAGAACATGGCAAGCACAATAGGCCAACGTGAATGCCAATATCATTAATTGCAGACCTGGGTATCTCTGTATGCTCACGCTTAACCGCTTTCAAAAAGTCATCAATCATGTGTAGCCCGGCGGAATCAAGTCCCTCACGGCTGCTCGCTCACCCACCTTCGAGGAATGCACTGGCTTCGTTGCGGCTCGCTCTCCTCCTTCTCTCCTCCTATACTCTTGTTCCCCTGCCTTGCGGGTAACCATAGCCTAGCTCTTCCCGGAGTCGTCTCATTCAATTTCCCCACTTTTCTCATGTTCATCTCTAAAACAATCACCCGCAGGAAATCAGCGTTCTCTCGTGGCTCCCTTTGTTTCGGAGGTAGAGCGGATATAAGCGCGTCTTCAGTGTCCAGTGCTGCCTTCGAGAGTCGCGGAAACGGCTTGTCCTTCTTGCTGTTTGCAAAAATTGGTGGTGAGGACGCGTTCACCGATTGTCGAGAACCGGGCTGATATGACTGCATTTGTACGGCTCCATGACAAGATAGTGGATCTTGCTCTGTATGGAAATGCAGCTCAGCGGCTGAGAGCTTGATAGGGTTCAAATAACGCCGAAGGGCTGGGTCTGGTAGGTCCTGAGACGGCCGGGGACGCTTTTCGTCTGTGAATGGTTTATCGATGGACAGGATGGACCGTGAGAGGTGATCTTCACGTAGCGGTGGCGCAAGTTCGGATAGCGACCGAGCAGCAGAGCGAATTGCGCGGAAGGAGGCGGTCAAATTGGACTTGAAGGAGGTCTTAGTCCTTGCGGGCGCACTCGGGCGGAGGTTTTCCTCCTCTTTTTCTGCCTCAGGAATGACGGGCTTAGTCTGTAATAGTGGATGATCCTGAGCACAATCTTTGCCAACTGAACTTGACAAGCTCTTGTTCCTGCCTCTTGCGCTTCCCAACGCCGGTGTCATCGGGTTGTCCGAGCTAATCGAGCTATCATCCTCCGCCAACGACGGCATTGACTCGGTAGACATCGACCTTACAGAGGACATTGGTCCTAGCGTTGCATCACTTTCGTAGCTGCCGTTCCCAAGTTCCTCGCCCCTGGGCGGGCTAAGCAAAAAGTCCCACGTCTGCGGGCTCGAAGAAGAGATAGCCTGACGTGGTTGTTCATACCTTCTCTTTTGAGTGATAGGCACTGGCTTAGAGCCCAAAGCCATCCTCTTCCCTATATCCGGCGCAGAAGTCATCGTCAAACAGGCCGCAGTTGCCGGTGGTGTTTTGGCCGGATCATGCTTCTCCGCCGTCGATGACTTTCTCCTGAGCTTCTCAATGTCTTTCTTCGGCCCCCTCTTTGCATTCTCTCTCGTTCGAGTAGGTATGACTACCGGCTTGGCAGGGACACTCTGAGTGGGTAGGAACGTTAATTGTCCCCGAGGCCCGGCATTCTCCTTGTGGCTCGTCTTTCCTGAAGTCTTCCGCTCTGTCTGTTTTGAACCTAATCCCCTTTCGACCTGAGTCTCGAGTTTGGTTGGACTTGAGGCATATTTGTAGCTCTTAGGGACCATCATATCGACTCGATCGATGTAGTGATGATGGAGAACGTTGGGGTGAGAAGACTGTCATTGGTGTCTGGCTTGGTGTAGAGAAATGTTTGCAATGTACGCGCCAATGGAGTGACGCATGCCTTGCTTACCTGAGGATATTGTCACTTCGTCGGGCGCCGATTTGATGACATCAAGTGGAACCGATAAGCACCCAAAGCGGTCGGATCGTTCCTGAGGATAACCGTTAAAGTCGTGCGCATTCTTTGTCCGTCCCGAGTTAAGGATGCTGCTTGCACAACGCCATAATGAGTTCAACGAGGCTAGGAAGAAACACTAGTTATGAAAAGCTGGGGATGAGAAGAGTTTTGAAGATGAAGTCACTGCCGCTTCAGCCTGAACCGGCGCGTTATGGAAGCATGAGAGTGAGGGCGCGATAAGAGCACACGACCTTCGGGCACCCCCAGCCAATGATGCAAGGGGGAATGATGACCCGGGGCCTTAGTCAGACGTCCGTGCAAAAAGAGCGCACTGCCATTTATCGAAATTTATTGCCCTGATAGGGCGTTGCTGATAAGAGAAATTCGCCAGCCTTGTGCTCTGCTTGGTCCTCTATTTTTCTTGCATCACCCTGCATGAGATCTCCAGGCACACCGCCATGGCTGCAGTGCATGAAGCGCCGGGATCGAGTACCATAAGCTTGGGTTCCGCAAGCTGCACAGATCCCCTGGGTAGATCCCTTAGGTGCATCTTCCGACACGGTTAAACCGTCTAGGCTGCATTTCCACGCCAAGTTGGACTGGTAGAATCGTCGGGCGGCAGGTTCGGGATCGCTTCTCCGTGGAGGCTAACTAGAAAGGCAGGTTTTAGCTCAGAAACTGCGCTTTTTGCCTAATAAATATTACCTAATGTCGCTTGGTCTGGGCCCATTCAGGAGGTAAGCGATTATTGCTAGACCGCAAATAGTAAATGGGAGCAACGTGGCATCAGTGAGAGAGCCTCCCACAGAGGGAAGCCAGCTGGTTCATGTTGGGCTGAAACCTATAGTGATAGTGTATCAGCATGAGGCAGCATTATTCAACGTTGGGGAAACTTTACGTTCTTCGTCAAGCAAAGTCTTCTCCCGCCAACTATGCCATACCCAGTCTGTCGTGACTATCCGTGGCAGGCGACCCTCCAATCGACTGATGCGTTCTCTGATGTTTGTCAAGCGCTCTTGGTCTTTTCCCACCAAAACGTGTGTGACGCCGGATGTCAGTTCACTGAGAGCTGCTCCGGCAAATCGTGCAAGGCGACAAGCTTCATGCAGGTCTCTGTCTGCAACTGGCTTGCCTCCGATCGAGGCGTGGGTTGCCTCCTTATCAGGGTATACTTTCAGTCCTTGGAACAACCATCCTGGCATCTCTCCTAAGTTATGGCCATTGCCTTTGAGCCCATTCCGAAGATCCTCAATGTTAGCAGGATACTCGCATTTCGAAGGCATGCTGTCCATAAGGCTTCTAAGCTCATCAACGGTGACATCCTTAGCATAACTGTCCTCGTACCCATCAACGTTGCCTTCTATCATATCTTCGCCTTCTGCCAGAGTGAACAGCATGTGCTTTGGCTCGTATGGGAGAACAAGTTTCTGTCGATCATGATCAATTTCTGCTTGCTTGATGTTGTCAAAGATCCATAACGGTCGTAAAATATTGGTCTCGCCCCGTTTGATCGCAGACGCAACGTGCACGGTCCTGTTGTCCCCAACACAGATCGTTTCCGGCTTCGAATTATTTTGGGTGACGGTACCCCCACAAGATTTGACAACCGCTTCCAGCTCAGCCTTCGTCTTTTTATTTGGCTTTTGCGAGCCTGTCATGATGTAGAAGGTCAGACCTTCGAACAGCTTCGTAGCGTCAGTTGCGAAGGCTGAAGTTATTTCCTCATTTCCAGCTACCATCAGGGGCTTCTTCTTGCTTGTACGTGGCCTCTTCCTTCGGGAATCATCGATTTGAAACTGCTTTTCCTTTCTCTCGTTCTCAGCCTTCGCCTTTAGCTCGTTGAATCCTGAAATAGATAGGGCATTCTTCCAGTCACGGTCGTCTCTGATTCGCTTGAAACGAGGGAAACGTAAAGTATATCCCATTTTGAAAGACTCAGTCATTGCCACAGACGCAGCTTTTACTTCCACCACAACAGAGTCGCTTGGCAGAATCCACTCATCGGGCTGTTCCAATTGCCGCTTATCGTCACCCGCCAGCAGAATGTACTCAGACGGAGGTCTCTTAGGGTCCCATTTCTTCCATTTCCCATCGGTCTTGTGCCGGACGGCCGCATAATCAGCACTTGTGAAGCCGCCTCCAACTTTGAAGAAGGAGTAAAACTTCATAGGACTGTCGCCTTGCGAGACTTGGTGATCGTCTACCCTCAGCCCGCACATGAAGCTAGACAGCTTACCTCCTCGGTGGCCTGAACCGTAGTAACCACCAACTATTAGGCAGTCGAGATTCTCACCAAATTCGTTCATGTACTCTGGCTTGACCTTGATCCAATCATCATTACGCTGATTGAGGCGATACGCAGATCGCGGATTCTTCATCACTAAGCCTTCTGAAGCTTCTGCAACTACATTGCGCAACATGGGGTCGATGTCAGATACGTTCTCGGCTTCGGTATATTGGTGTATCTCAAAGCGACGATGCACATCCTTGACAGCTCCATGGAGCGCCGCCCTACGGTCACGCAGGGTGTAGTCTGTCAACTTCTGTCCGTTAAGGTATAGTATATCGAAAATGCGATACAGTGGTCGCCATCCAGAGGCGTATGGATTGTCTTGCTGCCCTTTTGCAGCGGTCTTCAAGGTTCCAAAAGGGACCATCATGTCCTCATCCATGTCCCAAGTGATCATTTCCCCATCGAGAATGATATTGTCAACGCCTTCATGAAAAGCAGTAGTGAGATGCCTGGTCAACGATGACCTGTCGTCTTCGAAGCCATTGCCGTAGAGGTATGTGTAATCTTTCGCTTTTCGTGACCAGAATCCAAATTTCTTCCCACCAGGAGTTTCTTCATCTTCCATCATATGCAACTGCATTCGCTCCCCGTCTAGCTTCTCTTCGACCCAAAAGACAGAGTCATCTTCAGTGGGACGCATTCGCTCTACCATTTTCTTGAAGCTTTGCATCTGGAATTGCGCTAGTTGTGGTTGAAAGCATTGCATCAGTGTGACCCCTGTGTCTTCACCCTCGAGCCTGACTTTCGGGTCATACAGCTCCCAGCAGACCCGACGCAGGTTAGAGCAAATGTTGAACAGAGTGTCGGCATCCGGGTGCCAAATGTTGAAGATGGTCTTTTCTGAAGCGCCTACTTTCATTTGGCGCAGAATGATTCGGATCAACCACTTTAGCTCTTCAGGATTCATATTCTGGTAGAAATAGGTCAAGATCTTGATTTGGGCGTGTTGCTTGTTGGCTGCTGCAAGCTGGTCAAGCATGTCATTGACTTCTCCAATTGTCAAATTACCAGGATCTATTCGTATGGGTCGTTTTGAAATGATCTCGTAGCAACGTCCAGCAAAGTCGCCTGCCATTCGACTTGCAGCCGTCTGGCCCGGCTGCTTCCAGTTACGTAAGTTGTAACCATCTTCGGAGTCTTTGTTGATCTTCATGACATGTATGAGTAATTTACCTATGATGGACTCTTTGAGTCCATACATGGGTCGCTCTCTATCCTTCTCCGGGATGATGAGACGAAAAGCGGGGTAGATGTCGGGCCCTACCTCGTTTCTCCATCTTGAAATGAAACGTTCGATGATGTTCTGTCTGATCTCATGCGGATTCTGCGTGGTAGGGCCATGCCTTCCTACCTTTGCTCGGGCGATGGAAGGACCAGTGGGCTTCTTCTTGTTGTCATTGAGAGGGTTGAACAAAGTCAAGTACAAGTCATGAAAAGGCAGAGTCGGCCGCTCATTCTTGGGTCTGAAAGGGTATTTCTCGTCAAGTTCTTCTTCACGCGTCAGGAGGTCATCATCCGCTGGAAGAGTCTCCCCGACCTCCTCCATGGTGACATCTTCATCAGCCATGCTTAGCGCAGCATTCTACTTCGGGGAGGCATTTGCAGGTAAAATATACCCAATATATAATCACTGAGACACGTAAACACCATATATGAACTATCTTTTGGCTGTTTGGTGTCAAGACCATGGTGAAATGTGACGCAAAATCTGCCTGTCTTGCACCACCCTTGTGGCATGTCTTCCTCCGCTTAACTCCGCTAGCGCCTTTCACGTAATCACGTTACCCGGGCCTTGGCACAATCTCCCAGCCACTTACATCTTTCATAGCATTTTGTTCAACATCAACGACGTGAATGAACGCCTTTCCGACGGTCTATATGTGGCGTGAAAACACCATCTGTGCATATGAGGGGCTGTGTGATGCTTATCGCACTCCCTAACTTTATTCTCCTATCATTCAACGTGTCACTTTAGACTCTGTTGCAGATCTAGGGTGATTCCTTGTCCACACGAAGCGACCATGCTACCCCGTGTCGGATGCACTGCTCCGCCGTCGGAGCTCTTCTGTTATCACGGGGTTTCACTCTGCACCGAGCGGGTACCAAGACCAGCCATTAGGGTTTGACTGTCCACCCGGAGAGCTATCGGAGGGCAACATTCCACCGCACGTTTGCCTTATCAGGCTATCTTCCTTTGCCTCCTTGTGACCCATTTGTTTGCCGATTAGGAAAATCCGTCCATGCCTCTAGCTTACACATTACCGCCCTCACACCGCCTTCCTTTCATTAAAGGTTTGCTCTTTCCCTTCCTTTGTTCCCTTTTGCGACCCACCTTTCACCTTTAGCACAGCAACACTCGACAAAACCAACTTTACCTACATCATCTGCTTAGTCCATGGGTCGGTTCTGTACCCTTGCATGTCTTTCCTACTATACTTATCTTTTTCTAACGCCTCAGCTGTCACTATCTGCTGATCCCTGCTGTACATTACCATCTTTGGCTGACGTAAGCATTGACGAACTAAACTATTTGCAGTCTGTGGGCGTTGTATCGAGCGTCGACCTCGTGAGCGCATACACACATCGTACAAATGAAGTCAACAACCAGGTACATGCAGTCGCGGAGATCAACCCGGATGCTTTAGAAATCGCGAAGGCACGAGATGTCGAGCGCGCGAACGGCTTCGTTCGCAGCCCACTCCATGGCATACCAATCCTTCTCAAAGACAACATTGCCACAACGGACTCTTTGAACACATCTGCCGGATCATACGCGCTTCTCGGAGCTGAGCCGCAATATGAGGCCAGTGTAGCCCAAAAGCTTCGTGAAGCAGGGGCTGTAATCATCGGCAAAGCGACGATGGGTGAATGGGCACAGTACAGGTCTAAGATCGGAAGCTCTTCTGCCGGGTGGAGTGCTCTGCACGGCCAGACGCTGGGCGCGTACCACCCGCAGCAAGATCCCCATGGAAGCTCGAGCGGTAGTGCCGTAGCGGTTTCAATAGGCTTAGCGTCTAGTTCGCTTGCAACAGAGACGAGTGGTAGCATCGTCAATCCAGCTGAACGGAACAATCTTGTGGGTATCAAGCCGACATTAGGCCTTACTTCACGCGACATGGTAATTCCAATAACTCTGCGCCAAGATTCTGTTGGCCCGATCGCTCAAACTGTGAAAGATGCTGCGTACATCCTGACGGCAATCGCTGGTAAAGACAGACATGACAGTTCGACCTCCTCACAACCCTTCAACGACGTACCAGAATATTCAAAGGTCTGTCGTTTCGATGCCTTTGAAGGAGCCCGTCTTGGGGTTCCGCGCAATGGAATCGAGCCCTTTCTTGACAAGTCAACGACGTCAATAGTGGTGGCCTTCGAGCATGCTCTTGAGCTCATTGCAAGTGCTGGCGCGTCTATACAAGACAACGCCAACTTCTCGGCCTTTGACAGGCAGACCGTCAACCATAACATGGATATTGTGATGGATACTGATTTTCCTTTTGGCCTTGCAAAATATCTATCAAAGCTCAAGACCAATCCCAACAATCTGCAATCATTTCAGGATCTTGTTCGCTTTACCAAAGCGCACCCCTTAGAAGGCCTTCCTGAACGCGACGTAAGTCTTGCGGGTTACACTTGAAGCAGCAACAGCTAATCTATCTAGATCTATGAGTGGGAGAGATCTATGGAGAGAGGATTGGTCAGCAATTCGACCGAATCAAAAGCCGCATATGAATCCAATCTGGCCATGGCAGAGGATATGGGCGTGCTCGAAGTGCTCGATAAGTACAACCTCGACGCAATAATCATGCCAACGTTTACGTCTTTCTACCTTCCATCCATCGCTGGCTTACCCATAGTCACAGTTCCATTGGGCTTCTACCCGATGGAAACGCCTATCAAAATGAACCCAAAAGGGGACATGGTCACGGCAGGACCAGGCATTCCGTTCGGTCTTGCATTCGTTGGCCGCAGGTGGAGCGAAGAGACTCTAATTTCTCTTGCATATGCCTTTGAGCAGCGGACTTTGGTTCGAAAGCAACAAGCACCGCTCATCAAGCCGACCTTCGAACTGAGCAGTCAGCTACAGGACTTTCCGGCCCCAGTGGCCCCTTCTCCGAGTAATATTGCGCTCGAAAAGCAAGGCATTGGATTTGCGCGTCATCCCTCCATCACAAGCAAATTCATGGCTAGTCTTGGCTCATTCTCATTGGCTTGGGTCTTTCTCCGAACAGGTCTGAGCAGGATCCCTCTCTGATTTTATAGTTATTGCGTTTCAGCATGGTGTTAGCAGGCGCAGGCAGCGAGACAGGATACCACTTTCGCTATGATTATGCAGGTAGCGAACAATGTAGACGTGCAACTGCAGGCATTTTTCCACTTCCTGTTCCACCAAATTGTGCTTGCTCGCAGTCGTTGTAAATGTGATGAGCACTAGTGACCATAGAGTTGCGTTGAACAAGGCCCTACCGATATATTTTTAGATCAGCCCAACCCTCGACCATAACACACCTCACGTAGGCCACGTGAAATCGCGGCAGCTGCAGACATTCCCACCAAACAATGCAACTCTCCTATACATGTCCGATGATATATGCTAGCATATGTAGCTCCCATGACAGCGAGTGAGCAGCGGAACAGGCCTATATCCCATGCAGGGCATCCATCCCAAGCACTGTCTGGTGCGTCTCACGCCTTTCTCTCTGCGAGCAGGGCATCAAGCATTGGCGCCCATGAGGCCAAAAGGTCTTTACATGCTGCCTCATATGTCGGCGGGGCTGGAGCTAATCAGCAATATCACCCTGATGATGAGCTGACCTCAGCCGTATTCGGCTCCGCCGGCAAACGGAGCAGACCAGTTCCTACGAAACACGCGAGCTTTCAAGGTACCAGGAGCGGCTTAGGTGGATCCTCCGGGGCATCAGATCTACTACGTACGCCTTCGCCCTCGCACATGGCGGCTCGATTGGCAGTCTCACGCGCTACCCCCTCCCCAACCGGACGAAATCCAGACATCGCGTCAGCTAAGCCTGACAACAGACTGAAGAACGGACTCGATGACGGACTCGATGACGGACTCGATGAGACTTCTGTCCCAGCGACAAAGTCTTTAGTCCAGCTCTACGAAGCAAAGCAAGAGGCAGAACCCCAACCTACTACCCCCCAGTCGATACGTTATGCAAACCCTGCACTGACCGTGGTCAGCCCAAAGCCACGGAGACCGTCTCAAGCCGGGTCCAGCACATCTGCAGACATCTTGACAGCGTCACTACCCAAAGCATTAGCCCGTTCTAGCTCCAGTTCGCTGTCTACCACCCCAAGTATACCTAGCACACCAAGCATGGGAGCCTTGGCAGCAGCATCTAAATCAGGAACACGGGCAAGAGAGGTTCGTCCTACAGAAGCTCGACAACCAGCACCAAAGCCTCCACCCCCTCGAAGAAGCCAACGAGCCGTAGATGGTGCACAAGACGAACCCTCCATGCAGGAATCTCATGTCGGCAAAATCCCCAGTACACGTCCACCCAACCTCAAGAGAAACAATACAACAACAAACATCACTACGCAAGCAGCCACTTTCCCCCCCACATCCCCCCCTCTCAAACCTCCCCCGCGTTCAACCTCCCACACCATCGCCTCCCCACCCCAACCCAGCCCACCAATCTCCCGCAACTCGCACGACACCCTCAACCCACCCTATACCTACACACAAGTCTCCTCCCTCGCAAACGCAATGGTAGCCTCCTCTCTCGCCTCCTCCCGCGCCGCCTCTCCCTCCAAATCCCCCCAGAAGTCCCCAGTCCCCCCACCTCCCCCTCGACGAAAAGTCTCCAAAGCCTCGCTCTTCCACTTGCACCACAACCAATCCCCCATCTCACGCACACCCTCGCCCACCAAATCTTCCGTAAAGCCCGCCGGGCTAGCAAGACAAACGATGCGAGAGCCGCCGAAAACGGACAAGGAGAAACTGGCAGGAGGCAGTGGAGGAGGAGGCCATCTAGTCCGAAAACCACACCAGCACCACGAAGGCGACCGGAAACGCTATCGCACCCAACTCACCGAGCGGGAACGGAAACGATACGAAGGGGTATGGGCCGCGAACCGCGGACTGCTCCTCCCGCCCCCAAAAAGTAATCTAGAAGCCGTGAACGGGGAGGTCTTGAACTTGGTAGTCAGGGACATATGGCGGCGCAGCCGGCTCCCTGACCATGTTCTTGAGGAGGTTTGGGAACTGGTGAATTTGCGGAGGGGGCATACACTTGGTAGGGAGGAGTTCGTGGTGGGGATGTGGCTGATTGATCAAAGGCTGAAGGGGAATAAGTTGCCGACGAAGGTGAGTGAGAGTGTTTGGGGGAGCGTGAGGAGGTTGGAGGGGATTAAGTTGCCGAGGAGGCGGTGATGGTGGTAAGGATTGGGGGGAGCTTGGGGGGAAAGGGGGTGGGTGGGGCGCCATGTATGATTTAGTTCTATGATACCCATTTGGCTTGACTTGCATAGCGTTGTGTTGTTGGATAGATAGCATAGAAAATCCAGTGAATGATAGAGAGACTTATTCATCAGCCGCCGCATTGCCTGCGTCGGGACGACAGATACTGCAATCTTGAAGACAGATTCATCAATTCGTACACTATGGACGCCCTTGATCGCCCGGCTCGAAATGCACAATCGGTAGATACAGCTCATTCAACCCCCTCTCACCAAGTAGTTTCCTTCATCCTCTCCGCCTTCATATTGACCTCCGCCGACTCCGCCAGCTCTCCAGACTCAAGAGTCCACCCAGCAAATATGCAACAGAAGGCCCGCCGTTTGTGGTATGTGTCCATCAAAAAAGATACTCCGAAATGAAAAGTCAGTAATATGCACGGTTAAAACAATGCCTCGAAGAAGATCGTCTCTCCAACTCTCGGCTGGTATGTCCAAGCAGGATGAATGGTTCCGTGACGCTCGTGTGTACAGCGCAAATATGTGGAAAACAGCACCAAACAGAGCAGGCATCAGAAAGCGTCTTCATCAGTCCACGCGCTTTCACTACCAGTGACCATGCGTCTGCCGTCAGCACCCTCGGCGATTGCCTGTTGATGTCCATATGCACCTCTAAATTTCTTTCCAGGAGGCGTGTATCCTCCCTCGGGAGTAAACCGTTTGCCACCGCCATTCTTCGCCGCTCTCAGTTTCGCATAGTAAGCGTTACTGGCATCGACTTCAGGCTCGGAAGCATCGTCGAACGTCTCCCAATTTTCGGAGCCAGAGGTGCCCGTGTTGGTAGTTGAGGTAGTAGAGATCTGTCTAGTGTCTGCAGGAGGCATATATTGGCGGTTATCGTATTGGTGGGAATGGTAATTCTGCTGCATCATGGAGTGGTCGACATACGACATCCGCTCTCGATCATCGTAGACGTCCTCGGGGCTCATTGGACGTACTCGCGAATCAGTGGAGGAAGCGACGCTGCCGCAGCGGGCGTTCTCGTTATTGAAGGTGTCGTCAACTTTCGGTGGTTCGAAGAGATCTCGCATCTTTGGAGGAGGCGCTCGTGGTGGACCCATTGAGCGTATAGCGGTGCTATCGTAGGATGGTTCTGATTTAGGCGGTGGTGGTCGTCTCTCTGGTGAGTTGCCTCCATTTCGGGTAGCCCCTAATGGCACTCTTGCGGGAATCTTGGATGGCGTTCTCCCACCTGTAGTGGAAACGGAGCTTGCCAGCGGGTTGCGTCTCATAGTCCCTGTGCCTGGAGTCGTGGTACCCGCACGAGATGGTGCTTGATCCCGAGTCACGCTCGCGGCGACGCTGGCTGGGCGCGAAGCGGAAGTTGCTGGTGCTGTTTTCAGAGGGACCTTCTTAGTTGTCGTGGCATACATTGGTCCGGCAGACGGCGTCTTTGACCGAGGAGGTAGGGCCTTCTCCGCAGCGGCTGCGAGCTCTTCTAGATACGGCACACCATGGACAAGGAAAGGTCTCCCGTAGTCGTCCTCCCATCTCTCGAGCGTTTTCCTCAAGTCTGCCTCGACCTTCGGCAGATCTTTAGCTATCCTCTTGCGCATCTTCTCTTCTCTTAGTAAACGGGTTGGGTCGCGCTTTTCGCCCTTCTGAGGTTTCATGAGTAATCGCGACGCGTCTTGACTAGAAGCTGCCAAGTCATCTCGGTCTTTGACAAGCGAACGGTGTTTCTCAACCATTTGCAAGGTTGGTGCTCGTTGTTCCTTCAATGCTTCAAGGCGCGCAATTTCGGCTTCGTGTGCCGATAGTAGAGCGTCACTGTACACGTCTGAGAAGGCTGGCGCAAACTCAAGCATTTCTTCTTCCGAGAAATACAGGCTGTCCCACAACTCCTGGAGCTTATACCTAGCATCTTCGACAAAGAGGTGCAGATTTTGCCTCTTGAGCTCATTCAGCCGATCCAATTCTGATTCGAATTCATTGATCACGCGAAGTCCACAACCACGATTTGCTGCAAAGAACCGCTTCCGATCCGCTTCCTCTACTCCCAGTCGGTCCCACAAGCCTTCGACTGTGGCCTTCAGCTCCTTGAGTCTCCTTTCTCGTGCTCGCTTTTCTTCTACGAGGCGATCTCGCTTTCCGTGCAGTCTCTTCATATCATCTTCATGTAGCCCGAGCTGCTCTGGAGAGTCGCGATAGTATTTGATAATGGAGGTCTCGGTTTGTGCCTGCGGCGTCCCTAGCTCCGCCCACAGATTGACTATCTCATCTGCAACGGATTGTACGCTTTTGATCCGCCGCTCATACTCCTCATATACTCTTGAGAATTCTTTGTCGAGGGATGCAATGTAAGCGGGTGATAGATCGAAGGTGGGCGGTGGAGAGGACCCATTGGATCGGGGTGGGAGGGCGACTTTAACGAAGGATGGTTCGAGATGTGAAGAGTAGGATTCGAGTGCTTCGGCAAGTTCTATGGCGGTAAGTTACATGCACGGGACTGGGCTTGTACGACTCACTTTTCACTTGCTCAAATCTCTGGCGGTGCAACTTAGCAACACCGTTATATTTTGCCTTCAGACTCTCTAAACATTGCATCAGAGGAAGTGTCACTTTGAGATCATCATTTTCAAGTTGGTATTGATCGTTCTGTTTCTGATCTTCGAGTGACGTCTCCATCTGCCTGATGGTCTTGATTAGGCGGTTGGCTTCTTCGGTGAACTGGCTCTTCTCGCTAGAGGGTGTTAGATTGCTTCCTTATACTGGACATGTGGAAAACATACCCATTGACGATCCTGAGCTGATTATGAAGAGTCTCTGACAGAGCTGTGAAGAGCTGCAATGCTTAGCACGAACTTCTCACCAATGATACATGGAGGCTACCTCGGTTTCCCTGGATTCCCGCTCATGGCTGGGAACGCCAATTTCGTCAAATAGACCGTGTAGCTGTCCGATGATCGTAGTAACTTGCGTGGTGAGGTAGCCCGTGTCCATCTTCGACTGAGCCTTGCGGGATGCGGAGAGTAGGGAAGGATATTTGGATCGCCTCTACAGGCGCGTGGAACTCGTAACCGAACAAAACAGCAGTAGTTGTTGAGGAGTATCCAAATGAGGAAATAGTCAATAGAGAGCTACAGTACAAAGAAGCATGTAGGGACTCGCATCAGAGCTATCGCTTGACCTACAATGCCATGCGGAACAATTCGCGATGTTGATATTTGGGGGCGGATACTTCCGGTTGCCCTGCGCAACGCAAGCGGTTATGATTAAAACAGCCTAGCTCCAGGGTGTCCTCGGCGATAAGGTATGATGGAGATAGCACATTCTCAAAAGGTGACGGAGCTTTATTACTACCTCAGTGTGAGGTGAATATGTAGGTGTTGCGGCACACTCAAATACGTGCTACCTATCTCTCCTTACCATACCCAAAATCAGGACCATGGCTGATCCTCGGAAAACCTGGGGTATGAGGCGTTTCCCAGCTTGAATGTCAAAGCTGACTCTCATAGAGCTCGAAAACGATGTCAAGCTCGTAGATCCTTACCGCGACGCCCTTTACACTTACGACGCAGACGAGCAAAAAGCTATCAACGAGGCTAAGCCATGGAAGAAAGACTTTCACCATTTCAAGAATGTCCGCATATCCGCCGTAGCTCTACTGAAGATGGTCATGCATGCACGTTCTGGCGGCTCGATAGAAGTGATGGGGCTGATGCAAGGGAAAATAGCTGGAGACACATTTATAGTTACAGATGCGTTCAGGTTACCAGTTGAGGGGACGGAAACGAGGGTAAATGCCGCAGACGAAGCGAATGAGTACATGATTCAATACACGAGTTTATGTCGAGAGAATGGGCGGGCAGAGAACGTTGTGGGATGGTATCACAGCCATCCCGGGTATGGGTGTTGGCTTTCTGGGATTGATGTCACAACACAGGATGTGCAGCAGTCTTATCAAGATCCATTTCTTGCAGTAGTCATTGATCCGGATCGGACGATATCCGCTGGCAGGGTGGAGATTGGCGCTTTCAGAACGTTTCCTCAGGACTACAAGCCACCTGCCTCAGGAGAAGATGACGGGTACCAGTCAATACCTCTCAATAAGGTAGAGGATTTCGGTGCCCATGCGAGCAGATACTACTCGCTCGAGGTCTCGCATTTTAAGAGCACATTGGACACACACCTCCTGGACTTGCTATGGAACAAGTATTGGGTCTCAACGCTGAGTCAGAGTCCACTATTCACGAATCGAGAATACGGCAGCAGACAGATGCTTGATCTGAGTCAGAAAATCAATAATGCTGCTGGGAGTATGAGCTGGAACCGTGGTCCTCAACGAAGTTCAGCCAAGGACACGCAGCTTGACAAGGTAATAAAAGACAGCAACAAGGTCGCTGGTGAAGAGAAGACGGGTCTATTTGCAAGTGATGTGAAGGCGAAGATATTTAATGGTGTGGGTCAAAGTCCGAGTAGGTCATAAGAGAGGAGGCATGTCTATGAAATCTGCTGCTAGCTAGATCATGCATGGCATCGATCCAAACGAAATGACATCGATTTAATGTGATAATGTCCAGTCATTTCGGGAGCTTAACAAGCTTGAGGTCCGCATTCTTGTTTAATCCTCGGGTTAATCCTCCGGCGGTCTCTTGATCTTTGATATCCATTCAAGATTCTCCTCACTTTCATATTCCTTTCTGAATATCGTGCGTGCCGCGGACACCAGCCTCATAAGCGTTCTCTCACGCCCTAGAAACACCATTGTGTCCGGTAGGTTCGGACCAGGACGACCTCCGAGCAGTGCCCATCGAAGATAATATTGGAAACATCGTCGGAAGGGCCTTGTTTTGGTGTCCTCTGACGATTCGCTCTGGAGAGTCTCCATCAGTCCGGAAAGTTGCTCCTGAAGCGTATCACTATTCCATTGATTTGGAGAAACAGCCTCAATGCGCTCTTTGATTTGTTGAAGATTTGCTAAAACATTTGGATGGAGGAATCTCCGCTCAAACCGGTCTCGATCCCTGTCGCAGAAGAAGTCGAGGTGTCGCATGAGAAAGGCCTTGGGATCTGTATAGAATTGAGTATACTTTGAGAGCAATTCCCGGACTGTAGGCTCAAGCTCGTTGTCGGATTTTGTGCGCCTTCTGGCAGGCAGTCAGTGCAGAACGTCTGAAAGGGCAAATCATTTTTACTCTGGACGGTTCTGGAGGGTTTGCAAAGCCTCCCCTTGGACTGCTTTGACCATGACCTCAAATTGATGGTCTTTGTTTGCTGCGTGACGCTTTGCGTGTTCAACTTGTAGATAGTTCAATTTCTCCAAGGCAACATTGACATCACCCTTAGTGAATTTGAAATCGAACTACAACGTCAGTAACCTTGAACAAATATTAGACACGACCACCAACGTTTTGTATCAGATGTTCCATGGTCATGCAATCGTTAGTCAGGGAGTGCGACCATCCCATCAAGGCTAAATAATTAATCAAAGCTTCGGGAAGATAACCGGTCTCCCTGAACATATCGACCGTATCACTCGCAGTGCGCTTGCTCAGCTTTTTCTTATCTTTGTCGCGAAGCAAGCCAACATGGGCATACACTGGCGGTTGCCAACCAAATGCTTTGTAAAGTGTGATGTGTTTTGGTGTCGACCCAAGCCATTCCTAGACAAGTCAGACTTTTGTGAGATACAAGGTGAGAACTGGATACAAACAGTAGCGCGTATGACATGGCTGATTTCCATATAATGATCGTCGACTACATTGGCAAGGTGATAGGTAGGGTGTCCATCGGTCTTGAGGAGGATTGGATCTTCGTAGTTGCCTGTCTTCGCGGTGCTATTGCCCGCAAATTGACCGTAAACCAAATCGGTAAAGAATGGAGGACGATCAGGCGTCTTCAGGCGAACGACATATGCTTCTCCTTTGGCAGCTCGATTCTCAGACTCTCCTGACGAGAGAGCGAAACAAGTCCTGTCATATTCCGTCCAGAAACCTTCCAATCGCCGCTTTTCGGCGGTTGCTTGTAATTTGTCCTGAGAACAAAAACACCGATAGGCGTGACGATGTTGTACTAACTTCAAGGCTTCTGTCTTGTAAAGATCTGTTCTTTCAGACTACACATATGTCAATCGCATTGTGACGTGACGGCGAGCTGCAGCAGTACCTGTCTATAGGGACCGTGCGGTCCCCCAACCTCAGGTCCTAAACCTCATTAGACATGTCGTAGTCTCCCTTTTCTCATCTACCTTCATCCCATTGTAATCCCGCCCACCGAAGATCCTCGTATAGTCTCTTCTCAGAATCACTGACAACTCTTTTCTATACAATCACTTGGCGTCAAACATGTTCTCTGAAATGTCGGACGAGACACACCCTATCTGTGTCCTCGAGACGAAGTATGAATTGCCCACCCGTCGCTTTTGCGATCAAATAGTTGAACAAAGCTGTCCTCAGAGATCCGAGATGTAAATAGCCTGTCGGAGAAGGCGCGAAACGCGTTCGTGCTGGGGAATTGGGTAGCCTTTCCTTATGCCTACGCCCTGTCGTATTCTCCGATGAAATTGTTGATGACCTTCGAAAGGTACATCGCTGACACATCCATGGTCTGCCTCTGGCGATCAGCTTGAAAACTGATACATTCCTCATCAGCCGCACATCGTCGTTCAGCATACAGGAAAGCTTGGGCGGACTGGACGTCATCCAGAAAAATATCACAGTTGTTGCCCGGCGATCGGACTCTCCTGTCCCTCAAGTCCTTCAAAACGACCAAAGTACTTTTATCTCAGATATCTCAAGGTAAGAATTGTGAATAGAACGGTATATTGCCATTGTCGCTGCACGTTCTCTGAGAATCTTCGCCGGATGTAATGGGATTGTACAGCTGCACATTAATGTTGAGGTTTTCATGCTCTCAAACGACCATTTGTCGCTACAGCACAATGCTATTGACTCTGGAAATTGATGGGGTTGGTGCGGTAATCTCCAGCGCGAAGGTGTGTATGGTGACATAATCTTGTTCGAGATTTGAATGCGAGACCAGATGTTTTCCTAAGTCTTATGTGCTTACAAAAGACGAGAGAGTCCCACTCGCAAATTGCTCGATGCAACGCGAGAAAAATTGAGCTCAGAAAGATACAAGCGTCTACAGTACTTCCTTCCGATGGCATCGCGGCGCTCCTTCTATCTTCCTTACATCATTCAAAGCGCATTTTGGAGTCGTTTGACGATAATTCTAGTACGAGGCTAGGCCTGTGCAACTTATTGCTACTGCACACTTATCTATGGGCGCGCGTGTTTCTAAGGAAACACTCATCCTCTGCCTCGTCAATGGTCAGATAATACAGCTACAGAAGCTGATGCCTGTGAATGCCTGTGAAATACGATTAGGACGCCCTAGACCACCGTTTGTGGATTCAACAAACACATACGCAAACACATACTGTGGAGCGGCAAAGAGTTCTCACTGATGAGGAATATCTGCAGGTACGTTCTTGAGTGGCTTTTGCGAGCGACCTCTACTACCAGGTCCTTGAGGCCCTTGGGTAGAAGCCTCGCCTCCGTACAAACAATCACGGCAATCGCACTTCTCAAGAGCGCCTTTCTATCCTTTGAAGTTTCTACGACACAAGTATCAGAGAAGTGGCCTTTCCGTCATTCCGAGGAGGCACTTTATGAGCTTTACTGTTCCTTGGCACCTTCAGCTTGCATATTACCGTCGATTACATCGAATTGAACTCGTTCTTTCTTTCTACAAGATGGAATGACCATGCAGTGTACGGAGTACCTTCCAAGTGATACGTCTGAAGTTCACAGAGATTGAATATCCGCAGGCCAAGCACTTGGATGGAGATGAGACGTCCGAACTTAGACCCGGTTTATTGCCGACTCTCGAAGATCCGAGATTGCCGAGGCTCCAAATTCCAAGGTATAAAGTTGACCGTTAATGGTCTCATAGAGTCTGTGAACTTGAAACTCTATTCGTACTTGTACGATATCTTGTGACGTCGTTCTCAGCTGAACCGCAGCTTTCACTGCTGATCTTCATCAGCTTAAACAGATGCAATCGCGTTACTCATGTATCTCATTCCATTTCGGGCATTCTTCATCTAAAAAGCTACCTGTATATGCGTTTTCTTTTCGGAACCAGCCCATTGAATGGCTCGTGCCGTTACCGACACACAGATCAATCCCAAGAGAGGGTAATGCTGGCCGGATACGTCGATTGAGCTGCATCTTAAAATGACATTGCTTCATGAATCTGTTGTCTTGACCGAAAACACACGTATATGCCTGGTCTTCGATCGTCTTCCTTCCGCTAAATACTCTTCTAAAGTGAGACAGACCAGGCTGCCACATAGCTGCTCTCAAAGAGGGTTCACTCAAACGCCTTGCACACCGCCACCTGTCTGGATTCTCTTCGGTTTTCTTAAGAGATTGTGACTCTAAAACCTCACGTGCTCAGCTAGTTTCCAGCAACAATGCACCTCCCGGATTCATCTCTCGGCCTCACGGCTGTCCTTGTCATTGCACCGCTCATTGCCGCCCAATCCACAACAACTCCTGCGAGCCCTAGCGAGTCAGACTCGGATCTTGTCCTCTGCTTCACGGGCTCGGGCGACGACCAGTTCACAGTCCTGAGCGACACGGATCAAGGATCCATGGGCATGAGCGCTACATCCAGCATGAGCTCGGATATGGCTACCATGACACAGGGCACTACTCTCGGAAGAGGAACACAGCAAGGTATCACGTCTACGGCAGGGTCAGCGGCGAGTATGGCTACGGGTGGCAGCAATAATGGTGCTAGACCAGCTCATGCACCAATGATAGGGGCTATGGGAGCTGCTGGGTTGGCGGCTTTGGTGATTTAGAGGATGCAAGGGATTGGGGGTTTAAGGAGGTGAGCAAGTCAATCGTACAGGCGATACGTCAAATTCCACTGCCACATTGTTCCTATCAAATTTCCAGTCAATCTAGAGCATGAGGAATCTATTTATATTGTGAATCCACAATATAGCAACCACTGCTTGTTGTTGGACCAAGCTCACTGCCAATCTAACGCGTCGCAGACTCATTATCTAGCACCACTTTACCAATGAACAAGATGGACTGTCCCCCCCTTCCCCTCTCTCCACCACCTCGGCATTTCAGAAGTATACCCCCTCGAATATTAAAGACACTCATCCTCATTGTTATGCGTCTACTTCTCATCTCCTCTAATCTCAACATCAGCATGAACCCACTCCTGCTTCACAACTTCCTAAACCCCGGGGCTTTCCTTCCTCTCAACTCTAAACCTCGCCACATGGTGTAACAAAGTGAATACTCAGAGGCTCTGGCGAGTGTAAATTTCGCCATATGATCGTTGGGTCTGTATCACATAAGAGACTTATGCAAGTGCGTGGTGTTTTGAACAAGCTAGCGAAAGACAACAATGCCCAACCAAATTAAACATTCGTGCATGTACAGGTGAACAATGCTGCTTACAGTATGACAGAGTTTCGCTTCGCAAGCTAGGCCAAATGTCTACATGGTGGGTACGGGCCTTGCTGTCAATCAAACTGACAGCGACATGTAGATACAGATATCTTGATGACGAGGAAAATGAGTTTGAATGCGCCGAGGACGAAGAGAAGAATAGCTTTCAACACCGGTTCCAGTACTAGGGTAGCTGATCACTAATTTTGCAGCAGAAAGATATACAACTTAGCGGAGCGAGCAGTTTGGTTTCATCTCGTGATGACAACGATGATAATTGCAATTGTGAGCCATCGAAGAGGAAGTATTCATCATCATGATTGTTGCAGTCGGTGGGCCAATATAGGCTAGACGAGCTACGCCCCTTGTTGCTGTTTGCTCAAGCTAGTTGGCTGAGGCTGAGTCCAACAACAATGGAACCAAGCGTCGACTAGCAAGTATGTTACACTCCCTTGAAAGGAAGTGTACATCCCCAATTGTCCTGCGAAAATTTGAAACCTTGCAAAAATTTATCACATTGGTAAAAGCAGGGCAACTATGCTTTCGAAATTGTTAGACTCAGAGCAACCTTCCGCCGCGCTCACAATCTGTCGACCTCTGCACAGATTCTGTCGATGGCAGAAGACATTGTTGAGGCTGAGTAAGCATCATCTTGAATGGGAGTACCCTCAAACCGAAAAGTACCCAATCTCAATCTATGAAGACGAGGAACGACTAGTGGAGACCGAAAGTATCATCTGGGCAGAGTCGGGATGAATTCGAAATGCTTTTCAGACGAGAGTTGTACTTGTTGATTGTGCCGCAATATTTCATATGGAGCATGAGCTTGCCTTCCTTAACGCCTCTTACAGTGGCCACGCCAGCTCATCCTGCATACCGAATGCACAGATAAGACAACGCTTAAAATCAAGAACAGTATTCGTTGACTTGCGGACTGTAAGGCATATGGGGATATACATTCCACTTTTTCTGTTTTAATAGTACAAGGTTTTGAAGAGACAGATGATGACACCGACAAACAAGTATTTCGCAACCGAATATCTTACTCATACACCACCTGCCAAAAAGTCTTTGCCAGGCGAACGCCTTCACCACCTATCTCCAGGCTCCTCAACCTAGTCTCTTTGAGTACCTACCGCTTCGCGAGGAACCACCTTTCTGTCAACTTGCTTACAGGGCATCTCATTTGTGAGGAGGCGCCGGCGGAAGCGGGTGGTTATCCGGAGACCCCGATCCAGGCTGGGCGGGATGGATCCCGGGAGCTGACTGAACACCGTTGTCATTGGAGTCTCCATCAGGCCCGACATGACCTTCCGGATTGCCAGGGTTTCCTTTAGACTGACCGTCACCTGCTCCTGGCCGTTGCGGTCGAGGACTAGATCCCGATACTGAGCCAGAGTTGGGAAGTGGATTAGCAGGCGGAAAACCCGTTGAGGAATCTACTGGCTCAGGGTGGTCGGTATCTGGTTGCGGACGGGTGGGATTGGTTTTGCCGCCATCGCCGGTAGGCGATTTATGTTGACGCTTTTTCATTGAAGGGGGAGGAGGTGGAAGATCTCCGGTAGATCCAGATCCAGGCTGAGATGAGGGGTTTCCGGGTGCAGCCTGACTGCTATCTGAGTTTGTGGAGGGCTCGCCAGGATTTTCTTGTGGGCGGTTTGGATTCGTTTTACCCTTGGGGTGATCATTGGGATTTGGTCGTTCGGGTCTAGAGCCACTTTCAGATGAGGATCCAGATTCAGGAAGAGGGACTGTGATTGGGGCGGCGGGCTGGTCAGATGAGTCGGCGGGTTCAGTCTGCTGGGTAGATTGATGCGGGTTGCCGGAATTGCCTTTGCCTTTACCGTCGCCGCTTGCGCCTGGGATTTCCGGCAGCCATCTTTTGTCGAGATGACTGTTTAGAGCCACAGGATTGCTGGATGTGCCTTGGATGGCAGATCCTGAATGAGGCACTGGCACTGCTATGCAGAGGGCTGGAAGTAGTAAGGCAGCAATGGTGAGTCGGTACATTGATGGAGGCATGATATGAATGTAAGTGCAAATGATGATGCTGTGCTGTCTGTTGGTGTAGCAGGTGAGGTCCTCATGTCTTTTATATATGGCAAAAAGTACAGCGATTGTCAGATGAAGAGTCAAAGGATCATCCTTCGGGACATTTCACAGGAGCTCTTGAGTCCATCATCCTTGTTGTACCTAAAAGGTGAGATTGCTTATGAAGCTTAATTAGGGCAAGTATACTACAATGTGTGAGCATCATGTTTCAGATCTTTGGCTATCGAAGCCATTGTGCAGAGTTGACTCTAGTGTGCAAATGGTTACGTAGCTTGTCATCAGCTATCCACGCGACGCAGGATCATAGCAGACGCCAGCGGTGTTCCAGCAGTACGTTGGGCTGGGCCTCAAATAGTAGATCCCAGCTGATGAGAATCACTGTTGGACCAACAAGCAAATGCAGACAAACGAATGGTTGGGTGAAGAATAGTTGAAACGTTTCTGCAAGATCTGCTGACCATCTATGAAGTCACTTCAAGACGAGATTTCTGCAGGAACCTGAGGAAGCACATGCTCAGGATACATATTCCTGCAGGATCACAATAATGAAGGGATGCCAAAACGCCACAGTTGGCGCAATCTTCTGACGTGTCAGCACATGGCAGCCTGTACGATTGAGGATCGATATAGGTCTGGCCTGCAAGACCCTTGGCGATTCGCCCATTCTCTGCGAAGCTTGATTTTCTTGCAGAATTATCAGTGTTTCATGATGTGAAAAATGACATGGCGGCAACAAGAATCCTACTATGTAGCGCTGTCCCTGGGAAGTCAGCAACGGATTCAAGCATGGGTTACAGTTGTTTCAACGTTATTTGGAAACTCAGAGTCAATCGATCTTCAAAGGAAACGATGCGGCAGTGACGTTGTAATGCCATTGATATTCACTGGTCATTCTTGCCCCGAGGCTCTGGTAGCGCGAACATCCAGCTTATAAGTAGATCTCTCAATGGCTTTATCACGGATTCGTAAGAACACGTTTGGCTGGAAAAACGTGTGTCTCACATACGATAGATTTTCTTCTATCACTGAACTGTGCGTCTGAACGAACGTCAGGACGGGGAGTGCAAAGTTCCCGGGTACGAATCATGCGGCTATGGCCGGTTGTAGAGCCTCCCGTCAGAAAAGACCGTCTCGGGGTTGGCAGTCGTATTCAGGCCTACACGTTGGACTTACCTGGTAATGTTGAGGGTCTCCGAAAAGGATGCCTTATTAAGATTAGTTCTTACACAAGCTCCTGTAGGATTGCGGGCGAAGCACGCCACAGCGCTTAAAGACTGGATTCATCCTTGGCAAGGAAGAGCAATACACATCCTTTTATTCATGGCGCCACTGCGAGCTGAAGATTGTTGTTTCAAGTGAGCTAATTCCGGTTCATAGCTGATGCGATACTCTGATCAAAAGAATCCAGCGACAAGCAGCAGCTGGCTGAGGCGTTGAAAATCAATACAATCAGCACGCGCTAAAAGTACTTGCGTAGCAGTTTACTCCGCAGTGCAAATCGATGGGTTTCGTCTTTCCAAATTTCGTTCTCTGGAGGAAGGGATTTGAGTGCATCGAACCGCTAGACTGTGTGATGTTCTTGATCGAGAGGGGGTCAGCAAAGTTCTGGAACAGATGGTTGATGAGTCCTCGATCTTGTAATTCAGGAGGCTGACGGGATAGACACCATTGCTGTATATCGCTGGCTGGTAACGTGTCGATGGTTCGACAATGATGTCCAAAGAAGTTTAGCTGGCCATGCATCATTTCCTTTCATATTTCAACTCCAAGGCTACTGAGCCCTTGCTTTCCATCCTCCTCAAAGGCCGTAGGATAGCATTTGCGTACTGCTATTCGCACTTGGTTCCCTGGCAGCCCCTGGAATCGACCAGTACTCTTGCTCTGCCATGACCTCCAGCCTCGACGTCACGGTCTTCTAGCACTATACAGGAATTCGCCATGATCATGCATAACCTGTCATTAGATTCGCAGGGTTACCGACCCCATACTGAAGCATTCCCTCATACTCATGAATTAGCGCTACTGTGATGTGCCAGCTCTTGATGTACCGACATTTTCTAGCCACCATGCAGCCGCAGACGTTCATGGAGCAAGCTTCTGTAGTCAGAGCAATATTGCTGCCACTACGCCTCAGATTCTTCGAGAAGTCTTAGCCTCTGAGATATTCTGTCGGCCACTCTAAGGCTAAACTAGCGGAAGAGGAATTCTGAAGTGGCATAGCCGATGTCTATAGCGGTGGTGCAGTGGCTATACGTAACTTCGACGCCTTCTCGATGGAGCTGCCGGTTCGGGCGTAGGATGGAGAGTGTGCCGTACTGCCATCCAATGCCATGGTGGTAACGTTCGATTGTAGTAGGGACCATGGCTGTAAGGAGTCGGGTCCGGGTATCTGTGGAAGGGACATACGGCGGCTTTCGGGGGCGCTTGGGAAGGGAAGGGAAGGTATGGAGAGAGCTGGCAAGAGTAGAGGTAATTATGGAGGTGATGGGCTGCTGGAGGCCTGGCGAGTTTGGAACCAGGGGTGAAGTGGAGAGGGTGAAAAGATCGAATTCATAGACACAGATGGCTTCTGACACACCCCTGACATCAAGGTATGGAGAGAATGGGCTTGGTGGAGGGAGAGTCAACAGTTACGAACGGGTTCACAGTCCTCCGCCATGCAGTCTATCAAATGCGTATTCATGATTATATGTGCTCTATACTACCATCTAACTGCCTCTCACCCCCGAGGAGCTTCCTAGAACTTAGAGTACCTTAAAACGGCCTAGCTAAAGTCAATTCCAGGCGCCTCTTTTAAGGACTTTTCGCCCTGTAGGCACCCTAAGCAGCACTATCCCGACAAACCGACCCTCGTTCGAAGGTTTCTCCAACGCTAAAAGCGGGTGCTCTCCCACTTCAAGTAAGCGTCGCACTCTCCTCAATCTCGACACAATTGTTGAGAATCAAGTCTATCAATCGTATTCAGTCATTATCACCTCGTCCTCAGTCTCTCAGTAAGCCTCGTTGAGCCCGCTTCCTACATCGCTCTCGTTCTTTCTTGCTTGGTTAATTCACAAAGATCTATGCTCTCGTTTGCTTACAACTATGGCATTACTCCAGTCATCTTGACGCAAATACTCCTCGAGAGTAGTCCAATGAGGTTCTAGCCGCATTCCAATAGAGGGAAGAAGCTAGAAAGTCACAATTGAGTAGGCTTGGCAGCATAAGATACCCAGCAAGTGTCTTCCCTCAGCCAACTACTCCAACCCTTATGGGTGGTGCTGCCTTGTCTGTCCTGGGATGATCTACACTAATTGCATTTGGGTGATGGTAGCTTCTCTGGATCCTAGCCGTATATCACTGAACATTCCTCGTATAGCCTGATTCAGCGACTCAAAGACAACTTGAGGGGATAGGTTTGAGGCCTTCTATCCCATATATATATACATATATATACCTATATCGCACATCAAGTAGAAGTATTCGATATGATACCGCGTAATCCCGGATACATAAGGAACTAAAGCATTATTTGAAGGTCTCTATTGTTCTATGGAGCATTAGCCAATTCAAAAGCCTCAGAGCCTTTTGACTAAGGCCTTCACTTCCCATAAATCCCCATCGACCCAGCCATGGACGACAAGCTGAGAGAGTTGGCCAACAGCTTCGACTCTAGAGACTATGAAAACCCTGACACTCTCCAATCTAGCGTAGTAAATCCTCCTGCTAGCATTCCTCTCTCAAATTATACCTACGACCCGGATCATTGGACAAGCGAAGACGAGTTCGAGCCTAAAATCGAAGACAATACTCTTGACCCATCAGATGATGCCCTCGGTAACTGGCCACGGCGTCTTCTTCACATTCCAACAATGACATCCCTATCATGGCAGCCCGGAAATCGATATGGGTCTCACGTCGCGCCTAGATATAATGCCATTTCCTATACCTGGGGCCGTTATGACCTCGATATTCCTGGCGCGAAGAAACAGAAACGATATCGTCGCGTCGAAGCGCTGCATGTGAATCGTGTGGAATGGAACCTACCCAGGATCAACCCTGAGCATTTCAGTCTCGGAGCTTTCGAGCATATGATCGAATCGACGGCTAATATTAGTCATGAATTGGACGGAAATGAACCCGTCACAGAGTTCCTATGGCTTGACCTTGCATGCATAGACCAGAATAACGGACCCCAAAAGATGGCCGAGATTGGGAGGCAAGCGGCGATCTTTCATGGCGCAGAGAGAGTTTTTGTTTGGTTGACAAAACTTTCCAAGGCGGATTTGGAGCAATGTGCGGCGAAGATAGCTTGGAGCTATGGTGAGTGAAGGTATCTCTCCCTGCGTTTCTGTATATCACGCTATCGATTTCAAGAAAACGCATGTTGGTATGTCACATCTGTTGAGTTGGCGAGTACTGATGGTTGTCGTTGAGCAGCCAATAATTTAGAATTTGAGGGTAACAACGGGCTGGATCTCGTCGAGAGCTCGAGTTTTGTCCACTGGTTACGGACGACCAGACGTACTCTTGATCATCTCTTCGTGGACCCTTGGTGGAGTTCATTATGGACGCTACAAGAGGCCTTCCTGTGTCCGCACGCTTACTTGGTCCCACTAGAGGGAGTGTTGATTCCCATGGAAGTCACTATCCATCAAAAGTTCCATGTATACTTGACAATTTCTAGTTTATGTGAGGCGAGCATCAGGCTTGCCGAGCTTTGTGAGAACAAGTTAGATGTCGCAATAAGGAACATTGCAGCGAACGAAGGGCAGTCAGAAACGGACATTTACACACCAAGCCGAAGCAAAGCTGGCTCACTAAGCCCTAATAAAACCTACTTGTACTTGAGGGATGTCCAAGATTTGCTAAACCAAAGAGGAGTAATTGGCTTGGCGAGTCGGAACCCGATTGTCTTATATCATGTGTCACAATTCCGGCATTGTCGGTATGATTACGACCGTTTGTATGGCATACAGCAGATATTTGGATTTCGTCTTGGTGAGACCCGGATTCCCCAGAAAGGGGTCAAGATGCCAAAGAAGATCGACCGCTTCGTCCTCGAAGAACAGCTTGGGGAGAATTTGCTAATGAACCACCCCGTCACAAGCCAAATGCACGCTTTCGAAGAGATTGTGGAACAAGAGCGAGGTTGGAGGCCCAGCCCTTCTTCTCGAGTGCCTAAGCTCGACATCAAGTCTCCAATTTCAGAGCTTACATTCGACCACAAATGTGACTTGTCAGCCCTCGGCACCACGAGAGCCAAACAAGGCTATTTTAGCGGTCGTGCTTGCGGATTTTCAAAATTGTCACGGGCTTGGGCAGCTGTGAATGATTGTTACTGTGGCAATCAAAAAGTGAGATTGAGGAGCCCACAGCAAATTGCACTTGATGCGTGTATTACATCTGGAGATATATATAATGCCTTAGGGTTTACGATATCAGCAAATACATTTAGACTCGATGGAAGTGAGCCTATCCTGACAGTCATACCACATCAGAGGCGTAGTGAAGTTGTTAGCAGAGAGCAGCAGCATCGCCTCGCATGGTGGATCGATGGCTTCCTGAAAACATACTTCAATGCCAGTGAGTGTTTTATCGTTTTGCTTGGAAGCTTTGTCGACTATAAGGAGCACAGGCCAGACCATTATCATGTTGGTTTGATATTATTGTCCATTCCTGGTCAGTCATACTGCAGACGTATTGGCTTCTGCATATGGCAATATCAAATTGGGGCGTCTGACTTATCAGAAATGAACAGAGAGGACTGGCGGACCCTGAGAGCTGAAGATAACAGCAGTAATTGGCGAGATGAAAGAGGAACATTTGCATGAGGAGGCTGACAATAGTAAATGCAAGAAGTTTTGTCATATAGAATGTCGAGGTTGCTCATCTAAGAGTGTGATCAACTCAGACGGGTTGTAGACATTCTATATGGTTACTTTGGCTTAATGCTGGAAATATGCATGAATGAATTCGATGGTTACAAAACCATCCAATTGACCTCTGTAGACGGTGGAAACTCGGTATCAACAATGATGAAGGCTCCAATTTTGACGAGGCGCTGAATAGAGGAAAACTTAGTCTTCCGCTTACCTTGCAGAATCAGACCATGTTGGGCCAGCAGATCTGTTGACAAACTGATAGCAAACATGCAGTCGCTCTTCGATAAATCTTTTACGCAGTCGGTGAAGTGTACATTGTGCAAGTTGGTCCGCCCACCTCTCATGTCATGCACAGATCGCACAGGCTTCTCAAGGCAAGCCGCGCTTGGTATATCTTCTGTAGACGCAATGGTACCTGCCGAATGGATATCTACGCTGCCATCTTGCGTGATATTCCATGAACTTACTGCGGGATGATCCTTCAGTGAATACCTAGAATGATGCGGAATCCCCACGACATGGGAGAACCAGCCGCTTTTGGCCGAGAAAGGCATCATTGAGCCTCTCGGTGGCTGATTGAAAATGTTAAAGCGACTGCGGACTTTTCTGTTGCTTCGCGCCGACTCATAGAATTGGGCCCCCAGCTTGGTGGCAGCTTCCTTGACGAATGCTAAAGGGTAGCAATTAAGGACGAGACTTTGGTTACTCTTCTTGCTTTGGCTCGATTCATACCATTCCGTTATTCCTAGTGCAGACATAATAGCTGGCGCTCTATCACTTGTACATTGACGAACGTTTGCGACCATCAGAAGGCCAGTCGGTGATGGTGAGTCTAATAGGTTGTCCATTCTCGTCGTGACGCACAACTCACACAATTGTCGAGGCCCATCGGGCCAATCCAAATATTGCTTACCAGCGTTTGGAGGAATTATGTCTTTTGAATACTCTATTATAGGCCCTTTAGTCCACATTTCGTATGGACTGCCATCGTACCAAAGGTTCTCCATTGTTTCTACTAAGTTGAAGAACGTGTCTAGTGTAATTGGAGTACCAGAGCGGTCGTGCAAATATGCCCAATGTCTATCGACAAAAGTCATATCTGTACATAGCATTGCTTCTTGGAGAGTCCACAGAGAAGAAAACCAACAAGCAGGCTCAGCGAGCCTTCTAGGATTGGTTGCCACGATTGGACGGGGCCGATGTCTGTCTAGGCTGAAGATCTCGTCGTCAGCTAGCTCGAACTCCCCTGTGAGGAATTCACTAGCAGTGTTTGCTTCGTTCCGTACCGAATCCATCAATGTCTCGGTCTCATAAGTTCCAGGGTGTGTCGTGGCGTGGAGATAGGAGACAGCGAGCCAATCCAACGCCCTCATAGTGCGCTCCCAGCCTACCACATCATTTATCCACGCTATACACCGGGTAGCATTCTGGAATATTGTTGCTTGACGATTGATCTCCTCATCCGCTTTCGCCGAACTGTCTTGAGGAATGCAAAAGAGATCAATCCAGACAAAAGATATCCTAGGTCTAATCTGCTGTAGGTGATCAGGCAAGCTCTCCACATCGAATCTCTCATTTTTAGGAACAAGCCACGGGACACCATCTATCCAGACGTCTTCTTTACGCCATCGACCCCAGGTGTGACTTATGCAACAATATTCTGGCTCAAAGTCGAGTTCATCAACTACCACGGTACGCTTAGCTCTCACATCCCACAAAAAGAAAGGCATTTCTTTGTTCACACTTTTGAGCCAAGGGCAAGGCTTGTCAAGGGAGCCTATGTAGTGACCGGCATCTTCTACACTTAGCCCCTTCATTTTCATATAGTTTGTAAAACCGAGCCGCTGCGCCATAGCTTGCTTCGTGGCGTTCACTCTTGTAATCTGTAGTATAGTGAGATTGATTGCTTTGAAGTACTTATCCCAAGATTGAGGGTTGAATTCCCTGTGGAAGAGATCGTACATCGAGGCATTGTATACAGATTTGCGAACTTCCGCGAAATGTGCAGCGTCTACATATGGCTCACCAAAAAAGTTCTGAAGTCGTGCTTTGGAAGCATTGGCTGCTTCAAGAGGAGCTATAGCTGCTTCTAAAAGACTTGGGTCCTGATAAGCGGCCGACCACCACTGGGCAAGAAGAGTCCAAGAGACCCTTTGAGGAGTAGAAAGAGTGCCCAGAAAACGATCGTCCTTTTTAATCGCCTGGCGAAATTTGTGCCATCTCTCAAGCGTTACAGCAATATTATTTCCGTTCTTATTGACTTTCTCACCAAGATGTCTCACAAGTACCAGAGCAAGAGGAACCTGAGTCCAATCATCATGTGTAAGTGACGCCGACTTGGACTTGTATCTCCTAAAGTCTTCAGTGGCTCTTCTCGATTTCTCCACACCGTCCTGCCAAGCCAGCCTGGTGAACCCTTCCGCAGCCCGAAGGCGTTCCAAATCATCATACTCAGCCCATACTTGATCCCAAAGCCTCTGCCAGCTCGCAGAGAAATACTCCTCAAGTTCCAACGCAGGCGTCGTCGAATTATCGAACTGCGATTTCCACTGTGTGACTCGACCCTTGTGTATAGCTTGATCTGTACTCCAAATATCCGATTCGGAAGTCATCAGGCAATGTGACCTGTCATAGTCAGACAATCTGAAATGTACTTCACGCAGAAATGTCTGAAGATATCAAGGGAGTGTATCTGCGCCGCGCATACGGTGGAAATATTTCTTCATCATATTCGGCGAAAGCTCTTGCATTTCGGAATACCCAGAGATTAGAATAAGTGAGATATCCGCCTCGCCGCCATATCTGCACCACCTTCGCACTAAACTCTTTTTGGAAAGTTCGGAAATAATTAGCCCTAGCCCCCAGGAAACCCCCGGGAGCCCTACCGAAAAGCCGTTTAAGATCTAGGGAGCCGATCACTACACCCACCTGGACATTTAAGTCGTTATAGGCGATACGCCCGCAGGAGCCCCTAGAAGCCTTCTACTATAAAAGGTTATAGTACTAACGCTTTAAATTTAGTCTACAATCAATTTTATATTAAAAGTGTTACGCCCCAGGCTACACAGGGCTGCTCGGCGACAAAGGACGGGTCTTGGATTGGTTCGGTAAGTGAACCAACCACAGCCCGCTCGCGGATTTCGCGATGCTCGCTAGGTTGCCACCTACGAGCAGCGCGAGCGGCGCGAGCATCGCGAGCACCCATCAGGTATATAGATGTCGCTCTTTTCCACCTTAGATAGATCCGCTCCTTAGTGGTTAATACATTCATTATTGAATACCCCTAACGGAGCTCCTCAAAATAAGTCGTGCACTTCCTTTACAGCTAAGCCGACGTACCGCGCCCCGCTACAGTCACGCACGAGGCTCGTCACTACCTGCCAAGCGAACCCCACCGTTCCACGGCCATTGCAAGGCAAACGACCGTTACAAAAAGATCTTAACTTCTTAAAATATATAACTTTTTATTTTAAGTAATTAAATTTAATAGGAATTTATATTCAAATAATTTATCAATTGATATGAAGTGTTATAATTTTTAGTTTTATTGAAATATAATTTTTAATTTTTTAGAATTTTTTTAAAAATAATTCAAGTCGCAGGAATTCACGTAGATTGCCTTCATGAATGCGAGGCGGGCCAGGTTTTCGTCTGCACGAAACTTGCTAAAGTCCAGATCAGCTCCCAATTCAAACCGAAGCTAGGCATACCTCAGTCATGGGATGTATATACGACACCTGCAAAAGATGGAGATCGGACGGTAAGTAATGATATTTACGTATTCGAGTGCTTGACGCAGAAACTTGTTGTCACGGTCCTGGGCGCTTTCTTCACCCGAGTACCAATCAATTCCCTTGCTAGAGTCTTATCTGGGGCAAACAAAAGCTCTGGCATCAACCAGAGTCGAACTAAGGTAGAGCGAGATGAGGTCCTGCCGAAGAAGGCGATCATAGCACCGGTCACCCCTAAGCCAATGGTCAAGGCGGCAAAGATTAAGCTGCCACCGGTTAATACTCAAATGATCCTGACCAAAGATACTCTCGACAGCGATTTACGGGATCTGATCAACGAATTGACAGATATTCCTGTGAAAGAGTTGACAGACGATTCCTCATTAGTAGACCTTGGCGTTGACTCGCTGATGATCAACGAGGTAGCTACTGAGGTGGCCTCCTTCTTTGCGGTAGACATAACTCCTTCGAACTTTGAAAAGCTTCAAAATTTCAAAGGCCTCAGTGATCTGATTCGTGCCCGAGGCGGTGGTACATCCAAGGACGCTAGTTCTGAAGAGGCCTCGAGCTCCAGCCAAAGCGATGACGGATCCGGTGGTTCACCGGTCAGCACATCTACATCCATTACGGACCAAGATATCGCAAATGATGACACTGTAGAGCGACTGGCAAAGCTACTTGCTGAGCACTTGGAAGCGCCTGAGATCACTGATCGCAAAGCAAATCTTGCCGATCAAGGCCTAGATTCACTGATGTGCATGGAGCTCGGCAGTGACATCAAGGAGAGCTTTGGCATTGAGCTGGACTTGCATCGTATAAATGAGCAGACCACTTTCGGAAATCTCTGCGACATGGTCACCTCACAACAGAAGAGTGAAGAGATACCCATGGGCATGCCAGCTTCCACCGATGGGCCGATATCACACCCTAGACGGGTCCCAGTTGAGACGGTTGTATACAAAAAGGCAGGTGGCTTGAACCTCGAAGCCGACATCTACTACGCCCTTGAAACTACATCCGTCCCGAGGCCCGTTGGTAATGCTCCCTAATCTGGTCACGGAGAGGTTCCGCTGACTGAATATAAGCTCTCCTTATCCATGGCGGCGGTCACCGCTTATATACAAGGAAAGATGTGAACAGGAAGCAGATAAAGCTTCTTCAATCGAGAGGATTCTTGTCTGTAAGTATCGACTACCGGCTGTGCCCCGAAGTCACCCTTGTGGAGGGGCCAATGACAGACGTCCGTGATGCTTTGCGGTGGGCTCGAGAACAACTTCCTCGCCTGAAATGGAATTGTCCTGGCTTGAATGTGGACAATGACAGGATTGCAGTAATTGGTTGGTCCACTGGTGGCACATTGGCGATGACGCTTGGATTCACAACACAGAATTGTGGGATCAAGCCGCCAGATGCGATTTTGACATTCTACAACCCCTCAAATTACGAGGATCAATGTCAGTACCAGAGTCTGTCAGTGGAGGCTCGCCTAGCTGACTTCTAGCAGGCTTTCAAAACCCCATTCATCCCGGCGACTCCATCAGTTCACCAAACGAGGATTACGACCTCATAGACAGCGTGCAGGAAAAACCAGTAAGCCTAGCCACTTATCAAGGCTTCCATTTCATGTATACTAATTCTTCATCCCAGTTTCTAGGCTATCAACCTCCTCTCAACAAAGGCGCCGTGGGCTCCTTCCTCATGTCCCTTGCGGATCCACGATGACACATAATCCTCCACATGAATTGGAAAGCCCAAATGGTACCCATCCTCATCAATGGCCTTCCAAGCAGTTTCAAACTCGCCGGCCGAGACCCCAACTCCTCCAAGACCTTGCCTATGCCGAGTAAAGAGCAAATCGCTTCCATCAGCCCGTACGCCCAGATCGTTATGGGTAATTACAGCACCCCAACTTTCATAATGCATGGCACCGCAGACGATCTCGTGCCGTGCCAGCAGAGTATCGATACGATTGAGGCACTGAAGAAGAAGGGCGTGAAGTGCGGGATTGCGAATCCAGTGGGGGCGAAACATTTGTTTGATACTTTTGCCAGTGAGGATCCGACTGGGACAGGGGGAAAGGCGATTGAGGAGGGGTATCGATTCTTGTTTGAGCAGTTTGGGTTGTAGACACTCATTGTGTGAGGGACGATAGACTGTATGTGGAAATTAATCGTGAATAATTCATCCATAGATTGTTGCTAGCATCTCTCTCGGTGTGTTCCTCATAAGATGAACAGTGTGTCTGATCTCTTGCCCCACATATCCCCTAGCAAATCCCTGAATGACCTTTCATGGTGAGAAGTCCGTTGTGATATATCCTCGAGACCCTGTGAAGGAGAAGGGGAGGGCGACAATCGCGACGGGGAAAATAAGGATTTATCTTTTGGATAATGCTTGCCTTAGTGACTGTATTTGGTGGTACGAGAAAATACTAGCATGATGATGTTCTGAGAAGCAGAAGAGAGAAACACTTTTTACCCTCTATGGCGTTTGTGCCATTCTCTTTGGCAAGAGTAGATTAACGCGACGTTTTTGCTTTGCTTGACTGACTTGCGCGGCCGCCTCATTTGGTAAGCTGATATTTGTGTCAGTCTACGCCAACATCTCAATGGCAGAACCAATGAACCATTTCATTCGTGTACTGTCTTGGGCGTGCAGAGGCATGTTGTTGCAATGACAGAGTGGTTGTACTGGTAGATATCTTACATCTAATTGTTGCGCTGAGAATATTCATGATCGTTTGCAGTGACGTGGTGATTGGTAGTCCCTGATTTTCCTTCTCGCACCTTCTGCCCCAAATCGGCGTAGCCTTTAACGCACTACCAATCGCTACCACTTCAGTACAGTCTGTCTTTTTGAAAATTGATATTCTGCATGAGTACCTTCTCTTTCGTGCCACTTACGTCGATTCCACAATCGTTGGGTATTCGAATGGGAAAATGTGTTGACAACAAACAATAAGCGGTCGGTACTCGTATCAGCAGGTATTCCAATTGCGGAATAACATCGTGCCATCCCTGGAGGCCACATTTCGAACTTGAATATATAACGACCGTTCTTCATCTCCTTATGATGGACCATTCAGATCGTGCTGATCCATCATCCGGCTCATTTCTATTATCGAGGGATCTTTTCAGCCCAAATTTCATGTAGGCCAACATCTATCTGTCGAACTGAGTACCATGTTCGGCTTCTCCAAAGGCGTGACATTCGACCCTCAACACGACATCCCCGACTTGTCCGGCAAAGCCGCTGTGATAACGGGAAGTAACACGGGTCTGGGCAAAGAAACCATCCTCCAGCTTGCAAAGCACAAACCCTCCCGCCTTTATCTGGCAGCGCGCGCCTGTTCCAAGGCTGAAGTCGCAATCAGTGATATACAAGCTGTTGTCCCAAACGCTAACATCACTTTTCTTCAACTTGATCTTGCCAGTCTCGAAACCATCGAAGGAGCCTCTGATACTTTTCTTGCCTCTTCCGACCGGCCTGACCTCCTGATCAACAATGCAGGGATCATGGCACAGCCACCTGGACTAACCCAAGATGGATACAAGATACAATTCGGCACCAACCATATTGGCCACGCCCTCCTCACCAAGCTCCTACTGCCAAGACTCCCGAAAACAGCTCAGCTGCCCGGCTCGAACGTGCGAGTAGTATCATTGAGTTCCGCTGGCCACGATGGTGCACCGCCCGCAGGCATCATTTTCCCTGCGACCACCACCAGCATGAGATACTATGACACCTTCGAACGCTACGGCCAGTCCAAAGCCGCCAAAATCCTGTTCGCATCGGAGCTAGCGCGTAGGTACCCCAGTATAACCTCAATATCCTGCCACCCCGGCATCATTGAAACTTAATTAAGCGATGCTTTTCGCAAGAGCAACGGCTTGAAGGGTCGTATGTCCGGGGCCGTGCTTATGCTCAATGGTAAGTCTCTCACGGAAGGGGCGAACAACCAATTGTGGTGCGCGACAGGCAAGAGTGTAGTTTCAGGGCACTATTATCATCCGGTTGGCGCCATGCATGCTGGGCGTGGTTTCCCAGATGATGAGGCGCTCGAGGAACAGCTGTGGGACTGGACGGAGACTTGAGTTGGCAGAGAAAGGATATACTTGAGGAATCGGAGAGAAAGACACCACCTCCACTTTCGATATCTTCGGTTCGTACCTTAATAAAGGTCTTTTTGGCCCACGATGGGAGTGGCTGGTAATGGCTAGTCCTTGGGCATCAAGTCCGAGGGGTCCCCAATACCCTTCGAAGCCAACAAGCGGGCTTGTTCATCACATCTTCTGAATATAGAACCAGCGTGGTATATGGTATTACAGACGTCCTTGTTACCTAGCCTTTGTTGTTTTTCACGAAGTCATCACTGAGCTGAGGTAGTGTTTAACTCTCAACTCCCATCAACTGAAAAAAGAACCCAAACCCATACCGCTGAGCTCCAGAACTTGCAAGTCCTGGCTATGTCTAAACATGCTTACGCATTACCGGATCTCGTCAGTCTGCTAGTCGTTCGGCTCCCCAATCATCCCTTCTATAATGAATTATCTCCCCAAAGTTGAAGTAGAGCTAGGATGGCGCTAAAATCTTGGAAGACGCTGACGTAATGTGGCTTAGCAGGGCTGGTGGGCACCCTCGGCAGCTATTCTTAGAACTAATCATTTGAATATCTGTAGGCCCCGAAAAATTATCATCGTGCTTAACATTCCACTGTTATGCTCATAGCGACGAATACAGACAACACCAAGCATCATAGAATTCGCCAATTCACCGATTGAGATATGACGTGCTTCTGTTGACACCACCGGTCCTGGGTCATGAACAAGGCTGTCTTCACAAGCACGAGACCAGCCTCCCCTGATTTTGACTCGACACCTTCCAAGACGACGCCAAATTGCCGGTGATTGTATCGTGTCACAGCAACAGCCAATCGGTGTGGAACCCGAACCAGATTTGATTCCCATGCATGAAACGAGTCGAAACGTCTGTAGCCTTGTGAGGATGAAATGGACACAGGACCCTCTGCAAGCGGTCTGGGTCCATCAATACCAACATTGAGCACAGCAGCTTCCTTCACTATGACAGATCCATCCAGCTGTATCGTCCAACTGTCGCACATGGAGTCCTGCCATCCATTTGTAGAGAAAGTTACAGCTTGCGTTACTTGCCAATCTTTTGTGTTGAAGGCAAGCGGCAGCATTGTTCCAAGCGGTTCTCCAGCCTCGGCATCTTGAATGGTGTTCTGTGGTATACGGTAGTGGAGGAAGAAAGGACTACCTATCTTCTTTCGTGCTTCTTGAAGGAAATCGAGTGGATACATGTCGAATACAAGGTCCTTCTGAGGAGGGGCTCGACCGTACTGTTTTCGGTAATTCTCGAACCAGTCGATTGCTCCCAGGGCAGCCATAATGGCTTCTGCTCGTGGCCCGGTTGACTGACGAGACTCGGCTGCAATTAGCAACGACATTCTGCTGGCGGAACATAAATCGGTCAGCTCCCATCTTTTCATCGTAAACAACATTATCTCGACCGCACGGGGCCTTTCCATGGGTTTGACAACATCTGAAGCAGGTGAGTATGCTAAAGTTGCAAGATTATCCAATGTCAGCAGAAGTGACTGGCCCACCCCCAAAAGGTCCCAATTTCGATCTGCCAGTAACGATGACGGACAAAGATACGCTTCCTGTAATGTCCAGAGGGAAGAGAACCACCACGACCCTGGATTCTTCTTGTGGAATTCGATCACATCTTGAGGGACTTTCTCACTCTCTTGCACTGGAGCCCAGGGATTGAGAGATTCGTCGGCGTCTGTATTGCCATGGTTTTCATTCAGTTCGTTTGCCAGCCCTTCGAGGCGTTCGTACAATCCACTCATTGTGGGGTTCACCCGATATAAGTAATTCAGACCCAGCCACATTATGCTCTTCTCGAGCATCCGCCACTCCGCGACATCGTGCATCCATAACACATTGCACGCAGCTTGACGGAAGATTTCTGCCTGCTTTCCAATCTCTTCAGCCTGCTCAGGACATTCAAACTGCGGGATGCAGAACAGATCAAACCAGATATACCGCACCGGCCAATTCAGACGATGGAATACTTCTGGCAGGAGCAACACTTGGAACCGAGTATTTGTTGGTACAGGCCATGATACTCCTTCGAGGGAAATTGATTCTCCGCGCCAACGACCCCATGTATGACTAATACAGTAGAATGCTGGGAATTTTCCGGGGATGTTGCAGGTCTTGACCGACTTTTGAGCCTCCCGATCCCACAGGTAGGCTGGCCTCCTCAGCGTTTGTGCTCCTTCTAATCCTAACCAAGGGCATGCTTTTAGAGTTGAGCCTAAGGACGCCTTTTCTGCGTTGACTGATTGAGTGTGGGTGGCCTTTGCAAAAGACGCATGCGCGATACTCTGCAACGTAGCCTGTTTAAGTGCATGCTGCCTTGCCAGATTCACTTTATCGGCGATTTGGTAAAGGATCTGCTGCGCCCTGTCGGGTAGTCGCAGGATTGGAATCATATCCAATTGTTTGATTTCTTGATACCAAACCATCTCGGCAACGAAGAGATATGCAAGAGCAACATGGTATCCCCGTCGATCTTGGTCTTCGACATGTTCGTCTTGTGCCTCCGCGGCCGCTTTTATGAAATCGACTGTTTCCGCATCTACGCTTGGTTTGTCATAGTGGTACTGGGCGCTCCACCACTGATCTAGGATGGTCCATGACTTTAATTGAGGCTCTGTGAGTGTGGATCTGAACCTGCCTAGTTCATCTGGAGTATAAACGCTGTCTTGGACCCGCTCCCATAGCCGCAAGGCTGAGCTGTATGGGTCAGCATCGGCTTCCTCAGGCAATACTTGGTTGCGGTCTAGGAACGCCCGTATCTTCTTGTACAAGCAATCCATTGCTTTGACAAACCCACTGGAACAAATTGGCGAGGGCTGTGAGAATATACCTGCTGCTTTATCGCCGTACCTTTGCGCATCAATAGTGTTAGTTATGCATTCTTGATGCTTCTATCTTGCTTTGAAAGAGTGTCGAGCTAGCAAAAGATCGGAATCTCTCGTGGTTTACTCGTCTTTTCATTATCCTTTCCTGAAGAGAACATCTCAATGGTTGCGTGGGATAGTGAGTGTAGGCATGATTATGTGATTTTGCGGCTCCGCAACTGCATACGCTATCTACTAATCGTCTGGCTATGCTCAGTGATGCGCCGCTAATTTGTCAATGCAGCGACTTGCCAGCTGGCCGTGCATTAGTGGCACAGCCTCATTTGCCACCACTGCCACTTTTCTTGTGGCCTCACCCATGTCCGTTCGCCAATGAATGAGGCATAGGTTATGATTGGATCTCATTAATGTCAGAGCAGATACTGCTTGATTTCACCCTCAACAAATTCGGTTATGCTGGAGCTTTCGGGGTTTGAGTCATTCACTCACTGCCCAGGCTACCTATGACGCTAGCGATTTACACTTTCGTACCAGAAGATACAGGACCCTTTGGTGGCAACTATCTATGTGCTGATCCCTGAGGGTTCTCAGTCTCACACCCACAGGCAACCTTCCACTGTCAATAAGTAAAGACTCATTGCTCCCCGCCAGATTTCATGCCATTGCTTGCATATCAGCAACTATGTCGAAACAATCAGGTAATGAAGCATTAATTGGTGCCTTGGGCACGCTTATAGGATACATTGGCGCAGAAGCAGCCGTCGAAGATGTCTTTGATCAGATGCTATGGCCTCAAAGATTCTTCAACGCTATGGCGTGGCGAGACGTTTTACAAGTCGGCCTCCTGCACCCTCTGGGAGGACCCATTCACCGAGCAGCGCTGACGACTCTTGACAAGTTTCACCAAAATGGAATCTTCAAAGGTCGCAATCTAGGAAATATGCTTGGTACAGCTTTCTACCAGGATACTCATTCCAAGTACAAAGAATGCAATACCCGATCTGAAAACTCGGGAAAGGACTATGTCAGAAATGGACTTTGGGTTCAGGCAGTGGCTCGCATTCCTGTAACGTCCAAATCGGACAAGCAAGAGCATAGTGAGTCAGGCGAGAAGCTACCGCTGTTGGTCAGGTCAAAGTCGTCAGTCAACATCTTGGAGCTCTCATACCTGCAACCGGACGAGAAAGTTGAAGCAACAAAAGTTGTCAAAAATGATATTGGCCCCATTCCCCTTGCAGCTGTTCTTGCTCTCGTATGGAGCGAGTCAGTAAGCCTGATCGTCGGTGGGACAGTACTAGCCCTCTGGCGCTCCGCGCTGAGCCTACTCTGGTTTCTACCTCTGGTGCTGAAACTCCTCAGCGCCGCTTTCACCCTCGAGCGAGAAGGTCTGCTGCCGCCTGAACCCGCAGACAACGTCCAAGATCAAGCAACGAAACGCTTCGAAGTCAACATGCAAGGCAACGGATTCCTCATCATCGAGGGCAAAGAATCAACCGTCGTGCAATTCTTCCGCCATTACGGCCACCCAATCCGTAATCGCCTCCGCGAAATCATTCAGATCATTATCGTGGTCACTCTTGGCCTCATCTTCCCTGCCGGCCTCGTCTGCTCCCTCGTTTGGATGCCCACTGGCATGCAGTACTGCTGGCTTGGGTATCAGCTTTACGCCACTATTGCGCTTTATGTGGCTCGGTACACCAAGGGGTATCAATGGAGCACGACGGAAGCGAGGCTGGCGCAGAGGTTTGCACTGAGTGATAAGGAAGGCGAAGCGAAGGCGTATCTGCAGGATGGGAATGGGCATACGGTTGTGGGTCGCTTGACTAGTATACCTATTAGGAGGTACAAGGAGGGACAAGAGGTGGTGAGTAATTATCTCGCAGCGAGGAATCGTGATTGTTAGATGAAGAGCCGTGCCGTGGATATGGCGGGCTCGGATGCGACCTACAGACGAGCATATGAGTCGTGGGACGCTTGTGTTGTGGGGAACGCGACATTCGTTATGGTTTGAAATTAGCGTCGCTATGGTCTTTCTTTCGTAGGCTCGAGGAGCTGGCTTACAGAACAGCGTGATCAATGTGCTGGTAACGGCCCTGGCGTTTAATGAATCTTTGAGCGGTTGGACAGCAACAGCTACACTGCCTGTAGTATTAGCAAGATATGGTAGATCCACGTGTCTCAATACGTCCTTCGAATGTCCCTTCTGGTCAATCCCTTGGTCTGCTGAGTCATCGAGGACCAATGGAGAGAATATATATCGAGCGGAGACGAAGGATTTTCTAGCCACATCGTCCACTCATCATCGACATAGCATTCTCAAGAGCCTCTTCATCTTCTCGCCTACCAGCTTGATGCCAGAATGCCAGCCCAATCCTCCTCCAAGCCTCCCTCTTCCGCCTAATGAGCCTCTTCGAAGGCAGCCTCGTCCTCACAACGACCATTCCAAGGTCCATGACCTCAATATACTTCGATCGACCCAAGTAAAGCATCCTTACGTTTTTCTCTCCATACATCTCCACCAATCGTTTGCCAATACCTTGCAGTCTCTCTGCCGCAAGTCGTAGTTCAGCAGGTCGACATTCGATCAGTGGCTCAAATAATTGGTCATATACCTCCGTACTCGGAGGCCATTCGTACGAAATAGCGTTGAAATCATATCGATCGCTCTGATCAGCTATTATGCCCTGTTTTGCTTCTTTGAGAATTCGACTAGGGCGAAAGAAGTCAGCGCGGGGTTTAAGCTCGGTCGGTGCATCTATTGCTTGCTCCATTTGTTCTATGAAGCAATAAACTCGCTTGTGTAAAAACTCGAAGAGGCTTTGAATAGTGCACGTGGCTGCCTGAAAATAGGCTTCATCGCGCCTGCGGATGGAGACACGGTAGTTTTCCGAGGACATAAATTGCCTGTCTACTATCATGTTGTGCAGACGACTAGGCACTCGGATGGAGTTAGTCAGAGCCCAGCTCCCCCCTGGAGGAGGCACTTCGAGGTGCTGAAATGACTGGCTGAGGAGGGCGGATTGGGCGTTCAGGGTCTGCAAGAATTGTAGCTCGAGGATCTCGAGGGTGAAGCCTTGTGCTGGTCGCTCAGCTGAAGGCGCAGCATCCCCTAATTTGTAGCCGAAGACCTGCATGATGACATAAATGCGGTCTACGGCATGGGTCGTCTGCCTGAATCTGGCTGCGGCGTATGCGATGATGGGATTCGGACAGAGCGTGAAATTGATACCTGAGTTATCGATCATTGTACGCATTTCGGACAGTTTGCGAAACTCTTCTGGAGACTGGGTGCGCTCTGCAGGAATGGTCTGCTCTGCAACGATGGCGCGTTCGAGCCGTTGTCGTGCCATGTCGCAGGCACCGGAGACGTCCATCACTTGCGTTGATGGAGATTCGCCATTCCAGGGTCCATGCGTCTCCACAGGCTCGCCGCTTTTGTTCAGAAGAATAGCATGTCGTTGCAAAACGGACTCCTGTAATGTCCATAGAGATGAGAACCATCGATCTTGGAGAATAATTGACAGTGCGGCAGTCATTTCCTCGGCTACTCGGGCGGGCTCAACGTTCTTGTCTTGAGCAGACTGCCAGCCACTCTGCAGAAGTTTCTGCATGTGTTGGCTAAGGACATTAGGCTGATACATGTTCAACCACACGTAAGCTTTACGAGCACACTTGAAGATACTGGCTTGCTTGCCTATCTCTTGCATCTTTGTCTCGTGTCTTTTCTGGTCGATGCAGGCGATATCAATCCATACATTTTCAAACTTGAGGTTGATTTGTTGCAGTAATCGAATAAGTTCAGCGACTGTGAAATGGTCCTCACGTATTGATGGAGTTTTCCAGTCAATGCCGTGAAACTCAATATGAGGCCCTTCAGGTACTTCGTAACGGCCCCACGTATATGAGATAATCCCGTAAGAAGGCTCCTTGTCTTCTCCGTAAATGTTGTCCGGGCGTCGCTCTAGGGAAGTCATCGATGGGATGTGAAGGAGGCGGTCGGGCCATTCGATAGGCACTCCAAGGGTAAAGATGTCGTAAGCCATCAAAGACTATGGGGAAAATTTATTCATACATACTCGTGACGCAAGGCTTCTCGTCTCAGCAAAGACGAAGTTGCATCTTGCCTTGCCCAGATACCGCAAGTGGAGAAGCAAGCACCTGGGACTTGTGTTGTCGGGACATTGCATGCCAAATTCAATTCCATCTTCTGTTTTAGGGAGCTTCTCGGGGTAATCATCCCCAGAAGAGATACCTAAAACAAGCCTGGAATAGGGGGGGTTCTTTGCCCGAAGAAAAGTAGCGGGGCAATGTCCAGACGGACCAAACCTCGGAGTTACGTTTCGGTATCAACGTTTTTCTACAGATGCATCGATATGTGGTAGATCTTTTGACATAGAGTGCGCGAGGCTTGTCGCTCTGCTTAAGCTTTCGCAGCACAGGTCCAAAAATCATGCTTCATGTATACGGCAAAATCTGTCTGCACTAGACGTTGGATGATCAGCGAAAAGATGGTCTTGCCTCCATTAGAGTCAGCATCGATACTAGCAGAACACGGAGCAGTCAGCCCATATTGTTTTATTATTCACAACAAGCGATGAGGAACGGATAACATGGGCTTCTGTTTAGGAACTTGATCTCTTCTCCGCTTCTCAGACGTTAGTCTAATCCGATATGACGGATCCATTGTCGGTCGCAACGGGTGTCGTGGGGCTCGTCGCTTTGGCTGGTAAAGTAATCAGTCTTACCAGGACATATGTATATGAGGCGAAGCATGGAAAGGAGACCGCTCGGGAGCTCCAACAAGAACTTGATGTTTTGCATTACAATCTTGAGAAATTAGACAAGCTTCTGCGAAGGCAGTCAGATGCGCGTTTTGACAACACATCAGTCTTGGTGACAAGCACCCATACTTGCAGAACAAGGCTCCAGGGTAAGTTTACGGCACATTGTGCAAACTCGCATGGCCAATAGATGTCTGACATCAGCATTATCATAGCCCTTCATGACCGACTTTCAGAGAGATCCGGCAAGTCACGCATTAGCCTTCATGGCCTTATGTGGCCTCTTCAGGCCAAAGAGCACCTCGAGGCCATCAAAGAGCTGAGAGCCTTCTCGCAATGGATTCAACTTTCATTGACAACTGACAGCTGTGCGCTTTTGTCCAAGACTTCAAGTGAGGTTGTAGAGGTGCTTCGGAATCAATTGAGTAGTTTTGAATTGCTTCACGATATCGATGGAAGGATAGATTCTGTTGAGCAAGGTATTAGATATCAGCATCAGATGTTTGAGGAATCTCAAGGTAAGCCATTTTCCCCGTATTCAAATTTGTTGATATTCGAATTTGAATTGAGGATTGCTCCTGCTATTGCTGAGGGATATTTGTTATATACTACCACAAAAATCTTTTCCGTGGTGTTCCATTTCTCAAATTGGCAATTTACAGGTCTTGGTGGCAAATGACCTAGTGTATGCTGATGTTCTTAGTCAATGATCGGCGCGTCAAGATATTGAACTGGCTTTCGTCAACAAAGCATGAGCAAAGACACAATGACATTCGCAAGCCACGGGTGCACGATACTGGAGAGTGGCTGCTGAGCAATGACACATTCGTCTCCTGGCTTGATACTGCTCAACAAGAGGAACATAGTGATACGCTGGTGTGCCATGGCATCCAGGGGTCGGGAAAATCTGTTCTTACGTGGGTTACTCGAATTTGTACATCAGGCGGTGGCTACTAAGTTGAAGCAGATCGCTTGTCATTGACCACCTCAAAAATTCTGACGCCATGCACGATAATATTGCTGTTACCTATTTTTACTTTGACTATCAAGAACATGAGTCTCAATCTGTAGAAGCTGTCACAAGAAGTCTACTCAAGCAGTTGGTAAGCTATAGCAGGGAACCCATACCCAGCGCACTGGAGGAGTTTTACTTGGACTGTGAAAGGCAGCAGAGAGTGCCACGGGCAGATGAATGGGAAGTATGCTTTACCCTAGCTCCTGCATCCATAGCATGCCATATCTTTGTGGTCATCTTGCAATTCGAGGTCCCGCTTGGAAAGGCTCATTGACGGCTTCGACCTTGAAACGTCACGTAGTGAAGAATCACTGACCATCATATTTGTAACAGAGTGCCCTGTTTTCCACGGTTCAACGAACTCCATCTACATTGATCATTGTAATAGACGCTCTTGACGAGTGCGATCCAAAAGAAAGGAAGACGCTACTGGAGGCCCTGAGCAAGCGGCAGCGACATTTGCCATTCAAGCTGTTCATAACGGGTCGACCGCATATTCGTGATGAAGTCAACAAGGTACTCAAGTCACCCTGTTCGATTGAAATCAACGCCGCGGACTCCGACTTGAATATATACATACGAACGAAAATTGAGGATAGTGACGATGTTGATGCCATGGAGGAAGAATTCAAGTCGGAGATCGCTTCCAAGGTCATTCAGCGAGCCCACAAAATGTTCGTGAGCGAAGTACCTTCTCCTCATTCCGAACCTTTCACACAATGTTACCAGGCTAATTTTACCAGGTTTCTACTAGCCGTTCTACAGATCCAGGCCATCTTGAACATGCCAACGGCTGGCGAGATGGACGAAGCTTTAGACAGAATGCCAAATGATCTTGATTCAGCATTCGCATCAACAATGAGCAGGGTGCATAATCAACCAGACGGACGAAACGATTTAGGGTAAGTCAATGCCGAGATGTCTGCGACATAATCTCTATCATCATGGTAACATAGTGGTCCGCGAAGCTAAAAAGCGAACACAGGATAAGAACACTTTTGTGGTTGACGTATGCGAGGAGGCCGTTGAGATTCGCAGAAGTCAGTGACGCCCTGGCGATCAGGTCAGATTCCACTTCTCTCGATCCAAGGTTCCGGCCTTCGCGGAAGCGAGTGATAGACTGTTGTATGGGACTCGCCGTTATTGATGACAAGAATGATATTCTACGACTCATGCATTATTCAGTGCAAGAATATCTTGAGCAGCACCAAGAACAGTACTTTCCGCGGGCACATACTGTCATTGCCGAGAAATGCATCGGCTATCTTCTCTTTAAGGTCTTCTCATACGGGCCACGAGCTGGAAAAGGTGATCTTATCGGCCTGATCAATAGGAATAATTTCGCAAAATATGCAGCTTGCTATTGGGGAACCCATGTGTCAATTGCTCAGGATACGGACGTTGACCTGCTTGCTCTTAAATTTCTTGGGTAAGTTCCCCAATATCGGCGCCGCTGTCAAAACCCTTGCACACCTACGATTTCTTCAGATCCCCATAATGATTACCCTTTCAAAGTTCTCTGGCCTACCCTCCGATTTCTCAAGACTGATGAAAGGACGTTTGTAGTGCAAAACAATGTTGCCATTCTGCACATCAAATCTATATGTACTTGCACGGATACACAAGAAATTACTGGACAGTATCAGAAGTACAAAGCAACGGAAGTCTGCATATTACCGCTAGATTCGGGCTAGCACGACTCGGCGAGATACTTCTTTCTACTCGTCAAGTTGGCGTTGACGACGTAACTGAGAGGGGTTCCACGGCTTTGATGATAGCGGCTTCAGCAGGGCATTCTGATTATGTGCAGGTGCTACTCAGCCACCGCGCAGACCTTGCAAAAAAGACTTGGTTTGGTACAGCGCTACACTGTGCCGCGAGTGCTGGTCACGTAGCTATCCTCAAGCAATTGTAAGTATAATGATGGTCAGCAGGAGGCCGCAGGTCGCTGCGAAACACGGGTGTTAAGTTCCAATGTACTAACCAAATACTATCGAAGAAGCTGACACAGTGTTTAATAGGTTGTCGTCTGGCCTGGACATAAACATCGAGGATGATACAGGACGTACTGCTCTTCATTGTGCAATAGATGCTCATCACAGAAAAGCTGGGCAGGCTCTTCTAGAACTCGGCGCTAATCCCAATGCCACATCAAAATTTAATGAAACCCCTTTACACTGCGCAATTAAGCTGGATCACGGCCGGGGTGGCACTGGCACGGTATTCGCGATTCTCCTGCTGGAGCATGGTGCGAACATAGAGCATAAGGGTGATCGTGAACGGGTCAGTATCGTCTTCCACAGCCGTTCCAGACTTCCTTCATTAAGATCATGCAACAATCCCCCGCCTCTTAAGCTTCGCATTTACGTTGTTGCGAAATGAAGAGCCAGACTAAGTGAGATTTCGCAGACGATGTTACACGAAGCGGTGCACTGGAGGAACAAGCCTGCTGTCGAGCTCCTCCTTAGGAATAGTGCAGTCGTGGATGCCAAAGAGACATATGGACACACACCATTCTATCACGCAGCAGCTGCCAGTGACTCCAAGTTGTGTGAGGAGCTCCTCTATTATGGCGCGAACGTCAATGCGGAGGTCGCTGACGGCGGGACTCCTCTGCACTACGCCTCAGAGCAAAATCATGTAGAAGCGGTCAGATTTCTACTTGATAATGGAGCGAACATAGATTCAAGAAAAAGGACAGGGCTCACAGCGTTAGAGATTGCAGGAAGACAGAACAACGAGATGGTGGTTCGCATATTGCTCGAGGCAGGCGCCCGATACGATACCGTCGAACACGAAGTTTCCCGTAATGACGGCAACCCAAAGTCTGAAATGTTGAGCTACAGTCCTCCGAAAAAGCAAGCATTAAGCAAAGATCTTGATCGGGCTTCACAGCTGAGGGTGACCGAGGTTCTTCTTACGGAGGAAGCTTTTCGTGCCTTGAGAAAGCGATTAAGCAAGGTCTGTGACCAATGCTACGTGAGTACTCTATGTGCCCCTCTGCTTTCCTCATTCGTTGCTGAGCCTCGATCGGTACAGGAAGGCAGAATCAAATGTAATGCTGCAGCTGGTGTATGTGGGGAGTGTGAAACAAAAGAGGCGAAATGCACGTGGACGAGGCATGAGCAAATTCTGTCGAGCGTTGACGAAGAGACCACCGAAGACCCTAACGCAAGGGATGATGGGTCTCCTTCTCAAGCCAGGATATAGCGAAACTCATATGTCTGCAATTGTAACAGTAGCCTGAGAACCGAGACTGAGGTGGCACGCGTGTTTACATATCCAGCTGGACCCTCCCTTGCTAGCTTAAAAACTTGCATAAAGATGCCTTCTCTGTTAATTGCTTTCTTGGAATTGTATCGTAATGCTAAATTATTATAGTATAATTTAAGTTAAAAATAGGGTTGAGAAAGCTATTAACCCAGATTCTATGAAGAAATTGTCCTAAAAGAATAGAATTGCAATACTCTGATACAGTATTTGCCGGATCTGTGACAGGAAACTTAATAACAAATTTACTATTCCGCCCTTTTGACGTCCTGTCTCTGAAGTCGCAGACCACCGCGATCCCTCAATGTTCGGACGCAGTAGATTAGACATATCTGATTTGAGCTATTATTTCCGCTATTTGCTGTGAGAAGGCAGAAAAATGCGCGTGAATAGCGTTTAACAATAGCGATAGCAACTGAATCTCGAAAGTCCTCCAATGGCAAGGATCCTTGTAACCGATGATGGGAGAATTCTCTGGCTCGACCTGTTAAAATATTTGGATTCCTGTCTAGGATTTTCAGCCTCAGGATGGTAGCTAACATTCCGACGACGCCAGCGGATGCGAATACATCTTTCAACAATCGAACGCACAATCCAGTCGACGGTTCGCAACTATCTTTCTCCCACCTACCATCCAGTCCTTAGCGTCGCCTTTGAAGTACTTCCCAGCCGAACACTGGTCAGAGGTAGAATCCCAAGATTGGGAGGCGTATTCGAACAATAGAGGCCCATCTTCTTGCAGAGGCTTATTGTATTTCGGAGCGTACGCTCGCTTTCCAAAACGATGGATGACACCCTCAGAGAGCGACTCGCGCTTACTTTTGGATGGATTCTTTTTCGGTGTTAGGACTAAGCGATCAGCAAGCTTGCTGGCCATACTGATATTGGAGCCCCAGCTGATTCCTTGCTCGCCTGTTCCGATTTCTGTGCCTGCTGCATCTGTTATAATAGCTACAAGATATACGTCTGACTCGTGAACGTCAGATCCTTGGCCCTCCTGAACGTGGACGCTGCAACGCCCTGCCGCGTATTTAGGTGGCGGTGGTGAGGGTGGAGGGGAAGTAGAGGAAGGTCCAGGAGGAGGTGGCGATGAGTTAGCAGAAGTTGAACCAGATGGTGACGCAAGAGTCGATGGTGAAATCGGTGAGGCTTGAGATGAGCCCGACGGCTGCGAGGGAACGAGACTTGAGGACGGAGACGAACGAGATTCCGTAGACGCTAATGGTGTACTACTAGAAGATGACTGCGTTTGTGATTTCCCTCCAAATATACTAAAGAGGACGCCAGTCGCTGCTGTCGATATTGCACTCGCCGAGGATGGTGCAGTCTTGATTCCATGAGCATCTACAAGAGTAACTAAGGAGATCTTGTCCTGATCCACGGTCGGCGCTACGCCACCTGGTAAGAGCTGAAGGCCAGCCGCCTGTGCGACAATTTGTGGCAAAGTCGACGGTACTTGACATGCGCCAGCATCGCGTTTATGTTTGTTGGATAACCCTGTGAGGCCGGGAACAACTTGATCTGGTTCTGCAATCCAAAATTTCTGCCACGCCCATAGGGGTCTGTCCTCGACCCACAGTCTGATCATGGCCTGCTGGTACAGCTCGCAACGATTCCTTGGGTTCTCTAAGGTCGCTTGACAGGGATCATATTGGATAAGTAACTTTCCGCTTGCTGTAAACATCTGTGATTGCTCGTCGCCACGTTTGACATAATCTATTATGACTGGTGGTGCTCGGGGAAACAACCTCTGAAGCACATCTTGGATCTCTCTCACTTCCGGACTGTACATCAATTGGCCTCCGCCAGCACCGGCCGCTCTAGGGGTGATGATGGCCCATACGGGGGAGTGAATGGTATTCATTGCTCCATCTGTGCCGGTAAATTGAGCCAGACCCGGCATAAAAGGAGTTCCATCACCCCATTCCATGGCATGCAACACGTCGCGCTGAAAATTGGCCTCGTCTTCATTACTTCTTGGTTGGTTGCTCGTCCTGGGTGGTGTAGTACGGAATGAGGGAATCTCCCAGAAATGTGACAGCCAAAGACCCCGCTGTGAGGCAACGACCACTGACGTGCAGCGAAAGAGTCCATGAACCGCAGCTTTGTATATTTCCTACCCAGAGGCTTCGCCATAGCTACCGACAAACCAAAGGGGTTCTGTGGATTGGGAATTTGAAGCCATTCCGCCCATGCGTATTCTCCCAGCAGGAATCTCTCTGTATCTCCTTGGTAATCATCTGGGGTCGGTAGTGCGCACTTGATCAGCGCACTTCGTCCGCTTCTCCCTCTTGTGAGGCCACGTCTAGGCAATTTCTTGCTGGGGGCAGGCGCATTGCATGCTGCACATGAGGGCGAGCAGGGCTGTCCAGACGTGCTTTTAGAAGCAGTGCTTGACGAGATTGATAATGAGGATGAGGATGACGTTGGAGATGTTGAAAGAGTTGTTAATGACGCCGATGGGTCCGTGGGCCGAGAGTTGGGAGCGCTGGAGATGTCCGAGACTGATCTGTTATCTTCTTGGACCGAGTTTTGAGGACTCTCATTCTGGTCGGGAGGGCTAGGTGGACCAGGTGGACCAGGCGGGTCCGCATAGGTGTCCCCAGATATTCCACCCCCTTTGCTCCCACCGGGCGGACAGAATGGCCATATGCATGACGGTCCGCGTAGATTAAACCCTTTTTGGCCGCCATTCCACCAGACACCACCAGGCCCAATAATGATTGGTGCAGCAGACATGGTAAACTTGCTGCCATCTTTGTATGTCTTGTCTATGGATGTCGTGATGGTTGTCGGTGCTCCGACAGAGGCTAGGTCCTTCAAAGTTTCTTTTGAATAGGGCAAAGTAACGCCCGCGACGACCAGAGTTGTATCAGACTGAGTCAAGTCGTCGAAAGCATTTACCACGGAGGACTGGGTCGGAAACATCTTCTCGGTCGTAGCCGCTGGGGCCGGAGGCGAGGGTGAGGCTCTCTCTTCGCTGGTGATGAAAGATGTACCACTGCTATACCTAGGGTAAGGGGCAGTTGGGCTGAAAGAGCCAGACGTATCCTGACGGGATGGCTGCCCGGCAATGGCAGCACTCTCAGCTACCTTGCCTACACCCGTTGATGCAGTAAATTGACTTGACGAGACCGAGCTTCCTCCACGAGAAGACTTTCCAGGAACATCTTCTGACTTGGCTATCACACTTACACTTGTTGCTGATGAAGGATGGTTCAAAGCGATGTAAGATCTTCCAGAAGATAGTTTCCCTAATATTCCTACAGATTCAGCTGTCGTTGTACCATCCGCGAATACAGAAGATCAATTTGAAGCGACGGAAGATCCTGATTTAGCTGTCATAGTTACACCTGTTACCGCAAGAAGTTGAGTGGAAGTCTCAGGAGATCTTTCGACAGAAGGTTTTCCAGATGCAGCTCCATACTCATCTACCATAGTTTTTGTTGCCGTTTCAGAAGATTGACTAGAAGCACGAGGAGATCCTAGTTGAGCTGCTGTGAATGTACCAGGGGTTGTAGTAAGTCCGCCGGAAGCGCCAAAAGAAGCTTGACGAGATGGCTGCCCAGAGATACTATAAGCTTCACCTCGCCTAGTCGAACTTGAGCCAGAGATTGCAGTGCCCGGAAAGTGAGTTGCAGAAATGGACAGGGTCGCTGTAGGGCAATTGTTTTCTCTGGGTTGGATTGTGTAGCTACCGCAACCATAGGTTGCCATTCCCGAGATCGTCGAAGGCAGGGGAGGTACATGCGTACCTCCGCAATCTGCAGTCCACGTCAAGAAGAGCAATTTTCAAATGAGTCTGGGAAGCTCTAACCACAATAATCAAAAGAGCAGGCAGTCTTGGACCTAAGATCTCTGGCCGCGACAAGAACACATTCCTATTCGTCATCAATATCGCTGTCGGCTTGGAGTATCAAACCCTCACCGGCACGCCCCAACATCCTGGGACGTTGGGAATACTTGTAGGACCGCAGTCTCCTGCACTTCGTGTGCACCCATGAGCAAACGGTAATACACTTGTAAGAAGTGAAAGTATCAGAACACGCTGTCTCATTTTCAGACGGAAATAATGCTTTAGAGACAAGTCGAGACTCGTGGAGTCCAAATAGGAGCTGTAATTGTATATCGACAAGCAAGGACGTCTCGGAATCCTTGGATGTGTAAGGATTGACAAAATGGGTTTGCTACAAGAACGATGAGCATTGACAACAAGTGACCAAACGAAGTCCAAATATATCATTTCACTGGTAAGCACTGCCCCAAAGGCTTTTCTCCCTTATGCTGATGGGTTCGAAAGCCTCCTAAAATCTTGGGCACAAAAGACGTCGTAGGAGGCACATCCATGTCGCTGCTCCGCCTGACGATACAATACCGAGTAAAAGGACTTAGCGCTGGTCAGCTGGCACTGCAGAGGTCCCTCGCAGCGTTGAAGCTGTTTTACCAACATTGGTGGTCTGATACAACATGATGAGTTCCAAGCACTACGGATGCCCGTCGGCCCTCAGAACCCGGAGGATCCGACATGTTATAGAAGTAAAGCACCAGCTTTGTTTCAGACCAGGGTCAGCTAGGGTATAATTGCAAGGGTTTAGGATATCTCGATGGTAAATCAATCCGTTTCAAAAGAAGCCCACAAGGAAAACTGGCGTAGCTATGTAGGATGAAAATTGGTAGGAGAGCGCTACTTGAAACACCAGACGTATCAATTACCTGCTTGCTATATCAGCCGGGGTTAGCCGATGCATCGCTTTACTGGGTCTTAAGCTTTCATTTCCAAACACCAAAACCTAGGGAAACCTGAGATAATGTGTAAGCCACGTAGCTCCATGGACAGAATTCTGCCCAGCGCTCAATATGGCAATCCTTGCATTGACTCATTGCTGAGGAGAATCTTGGAACAATTCTGCAAGATCCTGAGAAATGCTTCTAGCCACTGTGAGCGGGGACATCCTCCCTAAGAGTGTTTTGTGAGGGTCTGCACCCTTTTTCAGGAGGTACTTGATGTTCTCTTTGGACCTGGCATTAATAGCATAATGTAAGGGCGTTCCGATTGCATGATTTCGCCCCCTTTTCTCGTCAGATCCATCTATATCAAACCCAAGTCCGATCAGATGAGCCATCATGGGAATACGCTCGCCGTCTGTTCCAGAACCGGCTGCCACATGTAGAGCAAGACTGTTCTCCAAATTAGCGCCATGGCTCAGCAACATGTCGAGAATGGTGGGTTTGGATCGGGCTGCACAAATGTCCAAACACCAGCCCGAACCATCAATGGGAGATGAACGGGGATGGGCGTATTTTGATTCAGGTCCTAAGTTTGGGCTGGCTCCATGTTCAAGAAACCATTGAACACGTGTCTCATCGGTCAACACATGCCTAGTAGAAGAAAAGCGTTAGTGACAAGCGTAGCTTTCGAGGCTTTTGTGCGTGTAGACATAATCACAAAGGATTATATGGACAGTAAGTTACGAATTATACACACCCAAGAGCAACTTCGCCCCCCATCATAGGCGAGTTAATGTCCCATCCATGTCTCATAAATACCTCGAAAATGCCAACATCCCCGTCCTTCGTCGCCGCGTATAAGGCTGGCCAACCAATTACAGCACCTTTACTAAGGAGGAAGTCGGCAATATGATTGTGCTTGTGGTGTACGGCCGCCGACAGACCATGCGTGAAATACTCGGAGTCTCGAGGTTCAGTGTTGGCAAGCCTAGTGACGGCTTCCAAATTGCCTAAACTACATGTTTGCCCCAATATTCGGCGAGCTTCCCAAGTAGCAGCGCTAATAGAAGGACCGCAGTATTTCGGGTCTGGTGCTTGCATCGTATGTGGACGGAATGTGTTAGCTCAAGTGAGGACTCAAAGTTATACGGTCATCTAAAACGGTCGTTGAGATTCTAAAACAGGATCAAAAGATCCGCTGAGAGCTCGAAGCGCTCATATTCCTTCGCGTCTCCTACGCAGCCGCTATTGGAGTGAAGCTTGCAGGCAGCACCAAGAGGATCGACAATGACTTGGTAGTAAACGTTGTCTTGCCGCCGCATACTGTGGGCATTGGGACCATTACTTTTGCAATGGACGGCAGACTTGCCGCAGCTGTGCAGTCCAAACAATCGATCGACCAATGGTATGTCTGTACCAGCTAGATCACTTTGCATAAGCATATGCAAACTCTGTTGTGACATATGATCAGCCCCAACCTGCATGTGAAACTCGATTTAGCCTCGTTTCACCAATAGCTCGTCATTGTTCTCAAATCATGTTCATGGCATCCTCTAGAACGACCCCAACAGAGGGTGTGCTAGGGAAGCTTCTCCTACCAGTAGGTGGGCTGAAACAGAGATACCTACAAAGGGTGGCACAAGTGATTACGGAGTAGAAATGAAGCAGCCGCCGCCGCCAAAGCTTGCAAGATGAAGAGCGCTAGGAGATGCCCTAAAACCCAACTCTTACGGGCGTCCTCCTAGGGCCTGTGGCCTTGAAATGTGTCCGTCAAAGACTCTTTGCCGCGGGCCTTCCACCGCCAAGGCCTGCGTTTCAGGGTACCAGGGCACCTCCAGGGATGCTAGTTGCACATCATGTGAATGGTGAGAAAATCTTTCTAAGGCACTATCTAATTGTCGCTGAGATAACAGTGTTTGATATGTGTACACTGTTTCCAGAATCATATACGTCATGTTTCGAAGCCGTTTAGCAGACTTGATCAGGTGAAGTCTCTTGCGCAAGATCTCAAGAGTAGGTTGCTTCTCAAGATAGAAAGCTATGTTCTTAAGACTGACGAGGCGCAGTGGAGAACGGCGGAGAGATCGACCTGTATGGTTAGCGCTATATCAACTTTAACACCTCATGTAGCTCACTGGGAGACAGAGACACTAGGTGTAGACCGCAACGCAAGCCAGGCAGAAATAAAGAAGGCGTACCATAAGGTTCGCAGCATAAACAATAATCATATCAGTTGTCTGACCTTTGCAACAGGCCGCGCTGTCAAGTCACCCTGACAAAGTACCCGAAAGCGAACGCGAAGCCGCAGATACGAAGTTCAAAAACGTCAGCAAAGCCTACGAAATCCTCTATGACGATCAGAAGCGACATCTCTATGATACCCATGGCATGCAGGCGTTCGAGAAGGGCGGTAGTCCTGGCCCAGGAGATGTGGATCTCGATGATATTCTGGCTCAGATGATGGGTATGGGTGGTGGTGCAAGGGCTGGCTTTGGCGCACGAGCAAGCAAACCCCGGAAAGGGAAGGATGAGGAACAAAACTATGCCGTATCACTCGAAGATCTCTACAAGGGCAAGACCGTCAAGTTTGCAAGCACCAAGAACGTCATCTGCACACACTGCAAAGGTAGTGGGGGAAAGGAGAAGGCAAAGCCGAAGACTTGCTCCTCGTGTCAAGGTGCCGGTACGTGTGGTATACGATTTGACTCTTCAAGTGATTGCTGAATCTGTCAACAGGTGTAAAAGAAGGTTTGCGAAGCGTGGGTCCCAACATGATGGCCCGTGACATCGTCACTTGTGGCAATTGCAAAGGGAAAGGATCTGTAATGAATCCCAAAGACAGATGTAAGAAGTGCGGTGGCGACGGAACGACCAAGACTCGTAAGGTGCTCGAGCTGTACATTCCACGAGGGGCCAAGTAGGTTGTTCGTCGATGATCTATGAGGTGGCGACTAAACGATTTCAGGGACGAGGAAAAGATAAGGCTAGAGGGAGAGGCAGACCAGGTGCCTGATCAGGAACCTGGGGATATCGTTTTCAACCTCACACAAAACGAGCATCCTACTTTTGAACGGAGAGGTGCCGATCTTCTGGCAACTATTGAAGTAACGCTCGCAGAGGCTCTGTGTGGGTTTTCTCGGGTGGTGGTCAAGCATCTCGACGGGCGAGGGATTCATATTCAGCATCCGCAGCCAGCCGCACGGGTCCTTGAGCCAGACCAAACGATCAAAGTTCATGGTGAGGGTATGCCGTACAAGAAGAGCGACCTCAAAGGCGACCTGTACCTAATCGTCAAGGTCAAGTTCCCGGACTACGCAACTCTGGAACGGAGCAATGCTTTCAACAAATTGAAGGATATCCTGCCGAAGCCTGACAAGCCCATAGAAGCAGACGAAGTGGATGATGTTGAGTATGATGAAACCGCAAACCTCGAGGACTTCGGAGGGGCAGAAAATATTGCGGGAGACTGGGAAGATGATGACGAGGAAGCTGGAGAAGGCCAGCAATGTCAACAGCAATGATACTCGTTCGAGCAACACCACTCAGTACCTGGACATAGATTTGGCGCCACTGTCGATAAGTATGCATGGCGAAGGTGTTTATAGACAGCGAGGCGACTTAGATATCACCATCTCCGTAGACTTGTTAAATGTGAATTACTCTCTTCTCTTATGTGATCATTAAAGACGATCTATCCCTTCGTCAGCGTATCTAAAGGGGCGACCTGTGGGAACCATCTCATCCTCGCTTGCACAGCCCTATGAAGCACTAGCGCGAATTTTAGCCGCACCATATTCAACCTCATCATTGAAACCTATCACGATTGTAATAACGTCCATTGCGAACGCCAACAGTCAAGGTACTAAAACCAAGATATTAATGCACTTGTGTGTGAGACTTACCTACGTAACAGATGGCTGCCGCAAAGAAGCACGTGAAAATCGTGAAGAAGCGTACGTCAACCTCCCACCCCAAGAGCGACATTTCAAAGCATGAATGTTCCCTGGAACAATTACGAAAGAGGCTATTGCAAGGTTGAAATACTCATGTATCCATTGAATAGGCACGAAGCGCTTCAACCGACATCAAAGTGACCGCTTCATGTGCGTCGCTCCGAATTGGAGGAAGCCAAAAGGAATCGACAACCGAGTGCGGAGGAGGTTCAAGGGACAAGCAGCAATGCCATCGGTAAGTCTACGGAGCACATAAGCAAGATCTCTAGATCGTAGCAATTTCGAGGAGAGTTCCTGGCTATGGGCTTGAAACAAAGACTCACGTCTTGCCTACAAACAGATCGGTTACGGCTCCAACAGAAAAACCCGCCATATGATGCCTTCAGGCCACAAGGCTTTTGTCGTCAACAATCCCGCTGATGTTGACCTCCTTCTCATGCACAACAAGACCTACGCCGCTGAGTACGCTGCCCTCCCGTCCCATCTCGTTTTCCCGTCGTTCGAGCCAATACTAAAGATAGGGTAACATTGCTGACAAGAAAACAGAATCTCACACTCAGTATCATCGAGAAAGCGGGTAGATATCATTGCAAAGGCGAAGCAGCTGGGCGTCAAGGTCACGAATCCAAGAGCCAAGGTTACGACGGAGTCGTGATGGAAAGAACAAAAACATTGAAACGGTATTGAATCAGCAAGATTGTAGAGACAGAACAATCTCATTGAAAGTATCCACAATGAACTACCTCGCCTGTGCCTTTTCCACCTCCAAAAGGATGCTTCTTGCAACCAATGCCCTCAGCTTGTTGAAGGGGGTGGGATATCCTCGCTATACCCAAGAAACCAAAAATATATGCCTTCTTTCCAATATTCGCACTCTCTGCTTCCTGAATGGTCCAAAAATGCACTGTACATCTAAGCCAATCCAGCCAAAAAGCCCACAGCCAGGACCCCAGCGCCCACAACACCTCCTGCAGCGGGTCCAACCCGTCCAGCAGCGCCCGTGGCCGCCGCGCCAGCAGACTCCGTGGCGCTGCTCGCTCCACTGCCCGCGGCACTAGTAGCGCTCCCAGCCGCACTCGTAGCCATGGAGGCCGCACTGCCACCAGCGCTGGTAGCGGAGTTGACTGCGCTGCCTGCACTACCTGTGGCGCCGGTGACGGCTGCTGAGGCGGAGTTGTATACGGAGGATGCGTCGCCGGCGAGGGAGGAGGCGAGCGAGGCTACTGAGCCGGTGATGGCAGTTGCGGCCGAGGGGATGGCAGCGCCGGCTTCGGAGGCGGCGGATGCTGCGGCACCTAGAAGTTGTTAGTGAGGTTTGGATGATTGGTGGTAGGGAAGGTAGTGGGAGGGAACAGTGGAAGGAGGGAAGACGAACCAGTTGCCTGTGCTACAGCACTGTTTACGTCGCCACCGGCATTGTTTACTGCGCTTGCGGCGATGTTTTGGCCTTGGTCGACGAGGGATTGGATGTCTTGGGAGGCGGCGAGGAGAGGGAGGAGGGAGATGAGGGCGTAGGTGAGTTGCATCTTGATGTTGTGAGAGTGATGGGCGTGGTTTGAATGTAACTGATTATGTAGGTTGATCTTAGGCTTGAAGTGTCTTGAAGATCGTGGAATAAGAGGACCAAAATCTGGGGAGGACAGAGTACTGTTTATGTTTTATATACAAGGGAGTGACAGTAAGCAAAAAGCTGAAAAAGTACGTAAGCTGACGCTCGAAGTCGCAGTCGCAGCCCCCTAAGCCTTACCCAGAATGTAACCCAATCGCCATGGTGGGAAATTGTGATGATCGCCACGTTCCTGGTGCCAAGCCACGATGGGTCTCCCTGCAGCAACTAAGAAAGTCTCCCGAGTATGAGCCACTGCCTTCCGCTCCTTCCGTTCTATTTCGAGTCAATATCAGACTTCTTCAGCCCTCCAACCTACACCTTCATTGCCTCGTTTGCTTAGGTGAGGCACCGCTCGTCGCACAATGCAGACAATCTAAGTGTTTGGTACTCATGGGTGTACTCGAAGCGGGCTGAAGAATGGCCTCATCGGGTCTCTGGGCAAGACAAGCCTCCTGCAAGCCACCATGCTGACGAACGAGGTCTGGACTATTCTTTGTCACTCCACGTTTTGGAATGCTGGTCTCGATCTGTAACACATAATATGTGCCAGCCTCGAGTCTATGCGACATCGACAGTCCCATTGTCGGAGGCCGAGAGGAGTTAGACCTCCCTGCATGGGCTGACTGATGTCCAAACACCTACCTGCAACATGCAAGGCTACGGCGTGACTATTGCTCCTGGAGGATTCTCATATGTTTCAAGGGCTCTACTGCTGCCCCGCGCACGCAGCTGAAGGATCCACTTGCACTCCAAATTCCACGAGATGGACAACCGGCGCAACTTCCTACCGACATGATGCCTTGCATGGTGATGTTGTCCATTCTGCGGCTCTGCATCGTTCTTCCTCTAGCTATCCTTATCAGCTCTAAGGATAGGTGCGAACACCGTTTGATCGCTGCCAGATACACAACGCACATCATCACACTTTTGCAGCCTTGCAGAGTCCATTCGCTGGCATTAAGCAGTGTCATGTGGTTCTATGTGCCAATCGTTGATACCGCATCGCAGCTTGCTTCGTTCTGGAACTAGACGCTCGCCATCTTTGCGGACACTCTTCATAGCACCTGCTTTCTATGTGCATCAAAAATTGATACACTTAGGCCTTTCTCCCGATTGTACTAACAGCGGTGCTTGCAGCTCGCACGGCTTCACACCCCTGAACAAGAGACCCAGGATCTCTCTCTGGTACCTTCCGGTCCGGACAATAGACAGCACGACATATTTCCTACAAATTTGATGTTGAGCTTGGTGTTCGCAATCAGAAACCTAATGGTTGATCGGACGCAGCGACTAAGTTTCAGTCACGCGCCTTGAACTGACTTGAGCAGGATGAGGCACACATTACTAACATTTCCCACACTACGCTGCCAATGAATGTTTCTCGGTCACAGGATCCAGATCACGTGATGTCCTTGTCACTTCAATATATCCCCGAGCCCCACATTCTCCTCATCGGCGTTATTACACAAACATCGCTGAAGACTGACTCGCGCGTACTCAAACAACAATGTCGTGCAAAATCAGCATAGTCTATCCTCACCGCCCAAACTCAACATTCGATCTCTCCTACTACCTTTCAACCCACATGCCACTCGTCCAACGCCTGTGGCAGCCAGTCGGTCTGAGGAAGTGGGAAGTCCATCAGTTGAACAAAGACTCGGGCTACAGCATCCAGGCAATCTTGTCTTGGGACAGTGTTGAGGAGTGGGAAAAGGCGACTGTTGGACCGCAAGCAGCCGAAGTCTTCGGCGACATTCCGAATTTCAGCAATGAACAGCCGATTCAATTGAAGGGAACCTTGGTGGGGAAGCAGGAGGGTGCAGCTTAAATTTCAAAGCGAGGCAGTCATGGCAAGATCGCATTGGTGAAGGCCGGCCACCGGGAGGGAGATTCTAGCCCTTCCCAGAAGTACAACCAATATCGCCTGAACATACATTCAAACCTTCTCATGACCTCTCCTTCCCCTTTCCCCTCCTAACCCTCCGTCTCTGCTTCATCATATGACCATACAGCACCCAACTCCCCGGCACATACAACGCCAGCACCCCCCAAAGCACCCACCTCACCCCCTCACCAACCTCATCCCTCCCCTCCAATTGACTAGTCTTCCAAACAAGCGCGCACTCACTCCCAATCCCCAACGGATACAGCACAAAGAAAAGATTATACCGTGCCCAACTCAACCACTCTGGCACCCCTCCACCACCGCTCGCACCGTTGCTGGCTTGTTGTCCCTGCAAGTTCAGGAAGAAGTAGCTATACCGCACGACTTCGGTGATGGACCAGGCGAGCAGCATGCTGGAGTAGAAGATCGATCCTTGGACGTCTGGAACGGCGCCGTAGAGGGAGAGGATGGGCCAGACGAGGAAGAGGCGCGATATCACTTGTAATGCTGTTGTCGATACTGGACTTCGTACTATGCCTGTAGTATCCATTTATTAGCACATTCTCTCCTAGTCTCTATTTCCCCTCCCCGGCCCCGTCTCTTTATTGCTAGCCCAATTACACCCGGTCTTCCCCCATATTTCCTCAAGCAATCCCCCTACAAGCAGCTTTCATGAATGCGGAATACAACACATACCCAAACTCGCGTGCAATACCTCCAGCAGAGCACACGTCTGCGTCCAGCGCGTCCAATTTCCCACTCCACCGTATACATTTTCGAATCCGACTAGGGGGATTAGGAGGAGGACGCGACCGAGGACGGCGAGCCAGCAGAGGGCGCTGGCGCCGTTGTAGAGTTGGAGGTACGTGGTTTTGGATTGGGTTTGGAGGCGCCGGTGGGGGGTGTTGCGGGTGTCCATTGTGAATGGTTGGGGGAGGGGGGGAGGCTAGTGAAGGTAGGGGTTGTGTGGTGGGTGTGGAGCTGGTGGGCGGGGACGTGAAAATTTTTGGTGGTCCAGAAAAGGAAATTTGGATGTGGAAGCTTAACCGTGACGTCGAGGTGCGGCGTGCAATTGAGGACCCCCTTCACTTTTATACGCAGCTAAGTAGCGGATGAGACATGCTTGGTGAGTGATGTTGAGATCTAGAACTGCTCTTGTAGTAATACTATGTAGATCAAGCTGCTACAAAAGCCTGCGATGTTCACTTAGTCTTCCTACATTCGAGCACTCTGATCTTCTTTATGGTGAATTACAGGGCATGATGGAATCATTGAAGTCCACCCCACCATGCACGCTTTTTGGATATGCTAAGGGTATTATCGTCACGTCGTTCTCCAACGCCGTGGCTCGAAGAATGCCGGATGCAGTTGCTGAAAATGCGTATCGACAATGATAGAATGAAAGCCGCCGCCGTTTGATTGCAGCACATTGATAGCCCGTCGTCCTTAGTCGCCTCTTCCCTTGCCATATCCGCCAGGCGAGGCTGTTATACGAGATCAAAGGTAGATCTGTAAGAAGGTCCTCTGGCTGACCCTCTTCGCACATCCGTCCACCACACAACGCTGGAATTGGCCAGCCTTGCCTTTTTTTGAAATTTGCCGAGCCTTGACACATTCTCCACAGTAGACCTGTGGCTCATCGTTAGCATGCTGTGTGATTAGAGAGCCATGATGACCATACATGTCCGCATGCCTTGTGAACCCAAACCTGCCTCTTAACATCACCCTCCCCCATTCCTAGCTCATCTTCACATCTTGCACACACCAATATCTGATCCGCTGCTGTGCTCCTCGTGAACCCTGGCCGTGGTGGATCTGGAGGCTCATACGTAGGCAGCCTTGGTTCCGGCACCTGCTGTTGCGGTTGATCCAGATTGAAACCCACGGTAGAAACATCAAGTATATTAGGGATGTTGAATTGTTGTGGCTCTCCAAAGTCAGCATCCACCAATTGATCACGAACTCGCCCTATCTGATTACGAAAGTGAGCACCAAGATTTGTATGTGCTCCTAGCCCAAAATTGAAAATGCTAGGAAGGCCCAAGCCGGGCGGAGCCTGGTGTCCACGGTGGTGATGCCGTCGGCTGGCCGACCGTGAACGAGCACGAGCACTAATAAATTCGACATCCGGGCTTGAAGATCGATCTGAATTTTGTGCCACATTTTCTTCACTTAGATCGACGATATTTGGATCTGCTGACTGTGTGGATCTACGTCGTGGTGATCTTCTTGCGAGCACGCCAGGCCGTCGTGATAGAGGATCAGGTGTTCGTTCTGGAGGCAGTACAAATTGTTCTGGGCTCGACCGCTCTTCCGTCAAGTCTATTACATTGGATGTGGTGGGCGGCGGATGCGTTTGTGACATTATGGGTCGCCTCATGTCGTAGCCGTCTCTTGAATTTTGTCGAAAAGCAGGGATTCGGATGTTGTTGAAAATCGAAGGCAGTGAAGGGTTTGAGTTGTTGGCTCTGGAGGAAGAAGGTTGACATGTCGTGGTACTAGATTCGCGAGACATTTGATCATGAGGTCGCTGCGAACGGGTAAGCCTGTTAGCGAAGTTTCTCAGGAAGTTGGGGAGAGGCATTATCAAAGAATGATGATAAATCGTCGGCGAAAGCAGAAAAGGAGAGAAAGCGCAGGAAGCTCACTTTTCTGGTGTTTTCGTTTGTGCAAAGCAAAGACGCCACCGACAAAGGCCCGTCCATCATCAATTCATGAGTGTTTACCACCAACAACAGGTTGATGACACAAATGTGAAATGTCAACAAACAAGTATGTATTCTGAGCTTTGGTAGCAAGACTGCGAAGGGAATTGCAAATGCTTTGTTGGACACTGCAGGGGAGAATGGAGCAATGGAGGAGTAGAGAGTTGCCGAGTTGGGGCACAAGTGAAGATCAACAGCCCGCCCCCTCAACCAACCTAATCGATTCATAACCAAGACACAGACCCTTTCCTTTTTCCTTTCCCTTTCCTCACCGTTAGCCATTCAAGCGCATAGTCACGGAGAAATGTCATGAATGAATGTATCACTGCAATCAGTTGGTTTTGATTATTATTTGGTATCCTTTTCTATAGTACAATAGTCTCGCCATCAGTTAGCTCTCAGAACAGTAAATACCCCCTCCGCATTCACAACCACCAGACTCCTCCCTTGTGGTCCCCATTCCAAGGCCGCAGTAGGCACTGCCGTCATCAACGACTGGCTCCATTCCTTCTTCCCCTTGTCGTAGGTCTGCACCGTCAGACCGCCTGGCCCTCCAGCCGCAAGGAATTGTCCTGTGTAGTCCCACCTGATCGCTACAACAGGACCGCCCATATCAAGCTGCTGGATCTTGGTCGACTTCCTGAGATCCCATACTGATACAGCCTGGGAGCCTTTGACCACCGCCGCAAGCCACGTTCCGTTCTCCGAGAAGTGGATGGCTCCGATCGGTCCCTCTTCTTCGAAGTTCGCCGCGTTTGCCCCGGTCTTAGTGTCGAAGATTTTGATTTGCCCATCAACTCCGCCAGCTGCGAAGAGATGCCCATCAGGGTGGAATTGAGCACTCGTCAATGCTATCCATCATTGTCAGCTCAGTCTCATATCAGAAGCGAAAAGTAGTGTTACCAGAATCCGTAGTAATCTGCAACGCTTTCGTAGCCGTCGACAGATCGTAGAAGACGTATGACTTGTCCGCTCCAACCGATGCCAGAATATCACCACTAGGGTGCAGGGCCAATGCAGCAATTTGACCATTGTGTGCTGCGAAATGTGCTCGTCTGTTCCCTCCTTCAGAAACTGTGACCGTGCCTTTCTCTGTAGCCACGATCTCCGTCGACCCTGCCCATAAAGTGTCGGTCACAACGGCATCAACCTCCCATTCTTGGGTCAGCTTGTTCTCAGATGTTGAATAGACAGCTGCAGCATTGCCTCCTCCCGAGAGGACCAAGTCGCCCTCAGTCTGAATCGCCAGACTCCGCGCATTTGGAAGTAACTGGTCTGATGTGGATGTAGGGGCGAATGACGCAACGTCTCCTGTTGTCGCCCAACCATCGGGCACAGGCCGCTTCCTCCTCGTTTTGGAGAGCCTGAGAACAACGCATTAGCATTACAGCTCTCGTAAAGCGCGTCCAAGAGATACAAGCATACTTCTCTTGCGTCGCCTCTACTTTTTTTACCAATTCAGAACCCAGCTCCTGTCCATCGACTTCCATATGCTCGCCATTTACTGGCCTTGCAGCCGAAGAAACGTCGATCTTCGCCAGCGCGTCTCTTGCTTCATCTCTCTCTCTTTGTAACCGCGCAATGACTCGTTTCGCAGCGTCATTCTCGTATAGCGCGTTACTGAGCTCCTGCCTTACTTGTGTGAGATGCTGTCTTAGCGTAAAAGTTTCCAAAGCAATAGCATCCCACTCGTTCTGAAAGGTAGACAGGAGAGATGGTATGGAGGTAAGGGTTGGAGGGCGCGGTTTCACAGTCGGGGAGGATTTGACATCGATGAGGTCGGAGGTGGAGAGTTCTTCATCTGTCACTGGATCTTTGCTATTCTCTTGTATGTAGTTCTCAATAAGTCGCCGCTCAAATATATTTCCTAAGCAACCGTAAGCTAGGTCCTAACTTTGCGAGTAATGGCTATGAACCTACCACTTTTGGGTGAGATGACGGGGTATTCAGGGGCTTCGCCGGAGACTGATACTGTTAGTAACCATCTGAGTATTCTAAGGACTCGAGTGACTCACTTGCGCACAGCATTTTGTCCGATAATACACGGAAAATGTGCCTTGCGTGTTTTCAATGTCGGTGGAATTCGACCTAGAAATTAAAAGCGTCAGCCCAACCAGCCAGCTGAGAGATAAGCATTCGTGATGTAAAATACTGGTGCGTTTTGCCTATTACACCAACGATTCAAGTGCCTAGAAAAGTACTCCCTGCACGGGCCCTTTAGGATGGAAACCCGCTGTATAATTGATCATGGGTACATATCTTCCAGATTGGCCTTTTGGACAGACAGCCAAGACAGCTCAATCAAACACTGTATCAGTCTCGTTCAAGGTTAAACCTAGCTACACAGCTGATTTTGAGACGCATAGTCACTGGCATGCGTTAGAAACACCCAACATGCTAGTGCTCTACCAGGTCATTTCTTTCCTGAAGGGGACAGCGTCAACGTTCTGCACTTCGTCGAACAAATTTCACCTGATCCGCAGACTCCGGAGCGATCACTTGAACTTCCCAGCCTGTACGAAACTCTCAGACGGGAAATGGCAGCACTAGCGCAAGACCAGTCATGTGGTTGTCAGGGGATGTGGATCGGCACTACCAACAGAGAGATACATGTTCTAGGTTGAGCCGCCGTGGTCTTAGCTGTTGTGTCAAAAGAGCCCATCAAAACTGTAGCACATGAAATGCAATTCACAGATTAGCACAAAGCTATGTGCATCTGCTCAACAGAGAAGCAAGCATCCAAGAAGTAACGAGGAAAAAAGTAGCTATCAAGCAAGACAGGAAAGGATTCGTTCAAAAATAGCATCGTATTAGCCGTTGATTATTGTCATAACGTCTTCTGCCTAACCTCAGTGGAGCTTAAGACTCTTCGGAAGACATCACATCGGTCGGCTACCTTAGAGGTGGTAAGGAGGTTCGTTGCCCTCGACTGTAGTATAGATTGCGGTGACCGCCTCAGCAAGATCAGTGGGGAGAGGTCCGGCCTCGAGTGCGTCCAGAGTTTTCTGGAGCTGTTCCATCTTGGAGACCCCGAAGATGATCCCATCACCGTACTTTCCATCCAAGCTGCCATGGAACGCCGTCCAGCGCAGAGCAGCTGCATGTCCGTTTATACCATGCTTCTCAGCGGCATCTCGAACAACGGCCACCGAGGCCTGAACGGAAGCCTTTCCGTAAAGGGTACTGTATGTTTTTCCGATGACATTCTTGTATCTTGTTAGGACGATCTAGACGGTACTGCCTGAAAACTTACATCGTCGCTCCACCGTTTCGAGATATCAGCATTGCCTGAGAAAAGGCCACCAGCGGCCGGACTAACATGAAGGTCAGTCCATGGTCAGTCATGGTTCCATTTTCAGCTTACCTATAGGCATAAAACGCCATGTTATGCTTACGCAAGAGTGGAAACAGATTCTTCTCGCCTCCTCTCACAACTGCGTTGTAATGTCCTTGGTACACGCTGGGTTTGGTATAACCCTTTTGCTCGCATATCTCGATGAACTTCTGCACTTCCGCGGCGGTATAATTGGAAAGCCCAAATTTCTTGATTTTACCTTGCTGTACAGCGTCATTCATTGCCTTTGTTGTATCCTCAAATGGTGTCTGGCGATCAGGTACATGCAGAAAGATGGTCTCCACAGTGGAAGTGTTGAGGGCATCAAGCGATTGTCCAATGCTCAGATCAATCTTCGAAGGTTCATGGTCCCCATTTTGGCCACTGTGGACTTTCGAATGGATAGCGAACCGATTGGCAGCCGAGACCTGGCCGAGGCGTACCTCAGAGGAACCCGGACTATTCGGAGAGTAATCACGCGCCGTGTCAATGTGCCTATAGCCGCGGCTGTAGAATGTATCCAAAAGGGTTTGGACATCTTTTGGACTATCGAAGTGTGCAATCCCGGGATCCCTGGTACAATCGCCGACCTAAGGTCATCCGATGAGAAGTCATTAGTTGCGGCTGATAGGACATACGTACTGTGTGAGTACCGAGAATGAACTCCACAGGCGTTTTCAAGGACATAGTGGGCTTATAAAGATGTTTGGAGGGCCTGTGTGTAGAGAAAATTACGATGAGGCGGTATGAAATGAGATCTGTTTTGTAAAGTTGGGCGGCTTTTTGTCTATTTTATATATACGGGTACTGTGTATGTTCGCTGTCGTTTCTCCGCTCCAGCATTTTTCAAGCTGCTTTGAAATTTTCTGAAAGACTTGTTAGTCCTTTTTTCCGACCCATGGTGCGGGATCAAGGGTCCAAAGTCGTGCTTTCACAGCTTTCTCCGCAAATCTCCCGCAAATTGTCCGCATGTTGTCCGCAATGACAAGTGGGTAAGCTCCCGCCTCGGATTTGAGCAACACGCGGCTCTCCCATGTCTATCGTCTGGCCAGGGATTCATACGGAACAAGGACAACATTTCTAAGCATCCAAATTCTTGACTTCTGGTCGTGAATTTCAATGGTTTGACGCCTGAGGTCTGCTACTTAAGTACCATTTGACCAGCTGGGCGAAGATTGACTGGTAAGGAGGAAGTGTACCTCTACTTTCTTGGCCAACTCGAGAAAGACGAGGACCTGAAATGCCAGTGCTGTTAGAATTCTGAAAGTCTTACCCTAAGCCTATTTATCCATTATGACAGAGGACGGGAAAAAGCTTAACACAAATCCATCCGCTTGCTATGATCCGGGTGACTATGCTATAGGACTTACTGGAAGCCGCTCTAGGACATATTATACTCTGTCTGTCTTGTTACTCTTGTCCATCCAACATTGGATCTTGTCATTCCCAACTATGAATCTCCAGTAAAATTTCACGAAGTCATCGACTTCCTCAGCTGCATACTGTGAGATTAACGGCCCAGGCTGCAGAGACGGCACCAGAAGCGGAGGTTGCGCACAAGATAGTTCGAACCATTTCACTGCGGACTCAGCTTCCCATAAGCCACGGCGTGCGGTAAACATAACGGTACCAGCACATTCGGCCCACCCCTTGGTCATGGTTTGGTATGTATTGGCGACAGTATCGACGATGAGGTGGGTGCGCCGAACGCTTTCAGTCAAGATCCATAGCTTCCAGATCTCCGAAGAGGCATTATATTCGCTGTCAAACTCGCTTGCAGTGTATTGAAGCGGACGGCGGCTCAGGAGCCCGTCATCTCCTCGATATCGTTTCACTGACTCCCACATCCAGATCACCCATAGCCGAAGCGTTGGGAGCTGCTGCTCAGCAGATGCACGCAGACGTACTGAGCCATCGAATAGTCGTATGAACTCGTAGACAAACAGGGCTTGGACGCGCGCCAGGTGGGCCAATATGCTTTGCGCGCCGCCGGCAGTATTGATAGGCAGGCTCTCGCGGGCGAGTGCCAACGAGCGCTCCTCAGCAATCTGCAGTATTGTCTCCTTGACTGCTGGAGTGCGACCAGTGTATGCCGCGAGCGTTGTGAAAGCATCCTGGAGATTTTTAGGCATGCCCTTATCGTAGAGCCGCCGATGGATGAAGCTGTTATAGCCATTCCTTACCCAGAATTGTAGCATTTCTTCTACGCCGCGGATGAAAGGTTCCAGTTCGATATCGGTCAGACAAGCTGGCTCTTCGATGCTGTGCTGCATGACCCAGGTTTCATCTCGAAGGAACCATGGGCATAGTGTGCTGGATTTGTTGCCGCTCTCAAGTACAAACCCCTGAGCTGATGGTTCGGCAACAGACGCCGATACTGTTGGATTGTATGAGATCATATCATCTGGCAAAGAAATGTTGAAGTCGGCGGCCCCCATTGCCGCCCATTCCCCGAAATCAAGGCTACTCCCCAGAATATCAGCGGCGGCATGGTTTTCGAGGGCAGAGCGTTCTTCAGTCTGGATGTCGCGCGCAACAGGACCTCTCCGCCGTCTTTTGGGCTGCGGGTAAACGCAGTCCGCGTCTCTGTCCAAGCACCGCCGGCACTCAGGGAGCTGCTTGTCGCACCTGCGCTTGGAATCTGCGCAGCCAATGCAGGCTTTCTGACGGGATATTGCGGGCATTCTGCGGAACAGCGGGACTTTAGAACACTTCAGGATCCGACATAAGATCCGACATAGTGTCCATGTTCTGTTGATAGCTATGTACTCACTAATTTTCAAGCCGTTTACTAATGTACGTATTCGTACTCACTCGGATGGTTATGTAAGGAATCTTACCGGGAGCAAACATTTAGGATTCAGGGTCAAGGCTAGTAACGAATAAGCAACGTGTGACTTGTTGAGTGAGACCAGTAGGAAGTGGCGAAGCATACATGATGTAAGCTCACCCCTGACCCCGACGCCGCAAGCTCCGCATTACAACCTAACGTTTCCGACACGGCATACCTGCGAGAGTCGCTGCATGACTTCTTCCCACTCATCCCCCGCGCTTATCTTAGCGACTACCACAACAATCCTGTTCGAGAATTCGATTGTAGCTGTGCTAGTCCTTGATCAGCGTTCGTCCTTGCCCTCTACTGCAGAGCTGCTTAAGCCCATAGGATGCTGGGAAAACGGAGCCAGTACCGAAAGTAAGCAAGTCCGCCCCATATGTCTCTTGGGAGGGACGAAGAAAAGGTGCTCATATGACTGCAGCAAGTGCGGAGATGAGAGATCATAGTGGCGTGATCAGAAACCACAAAAAGGAAAGACGACCAGGTTTCAATTTATTCGTTCGGAGACTGTACGTCAATCCAGAAATAACAGAATTGGATGTTAGGGTTGCATCATACCTTTCTCAAGTCATACTTGCTTCCTTCTTCTTCCTGCGTATTGCGATAGACAGGCTACAATTTCATAGAATGCACATTTCAGCTAGCAAACATGATACACAAGTGGCAGAAAAGACACAGAGCGATGTTTTCAAAGCGCGAGGGCATACGAAATTGCTAGTACGAGACTCGGTGATTGAGCACTTACACACTTTCGTAATTAGTAGTGGGAAACCAGCCTTGAAACCCCTTCAGGTTGTGTTTTCCCCCCCAAATCATGCTGGGCATCATATTGTACTGGAGCTTGCGTCCCACGCTTGGCTCATTCTTAGACTCCTGGAGCTGTCCGTGATCTTCCTTTGAGCGAATATATCTCAGTATACTCTAGTGAGAGGCGTCCTTGACATCCACACCCTTGACTGAACAGGCAACGCTGATAGATAGCAGAAAGCGTACGCCAGCAATACATACCAATAAGGGTAGGGCGTACGTCCAGAAGACATGCAATCGAGTGCCCAGGTGAGGCACAATGCCTGGTATCGAAATCTTGGGGTTCGTGTTGGCGAGTGTTGATAGGGAGATTATCGCGAATTTGGCCATGTTTGCGCCTACTTCAGCCTTTGTGCGGTGATGGAGCTCATAATCATTCCTGTTCAGATGCGATCAGCATGTACACAGATCATGCCACTCGATCAGTCTTCCTATGTTACACCCCAGAAGCCTCAAGAATGGGGAGCGTCAACGGACGGGGCACGAACCCATAAGGATAGAATTGCATTTGCACCCAGCTGACCCGCCCATCGTGCATGGACCACCGCCCTTGCAAAGCAATTGCAGTTGCTGCTGTCCGTAGAATCCCATCAGGTACCTGCTGCAGCTCGTCGGTTACGTTGCCGACTGCACTAATACTTATGGGACATTGATAGAATTTTGAATTCTTTGCTCCTGCACCCGGGCTGCGGTGAGCCCAGACCCACATACAACGCGGTCCACACCTTTGTAACGAGTCCTTCTCCGGAATGGCTTTGCCTCTGTATATATACGTGGTCGAGTCAAATCCTCCGCTGGCAGTTGGAATGGAGATACTGTCATTGTGGGTGCCGTTGGTAAAAGCATAATTGAGGGCGCCAGGAAAGCCACCCTCATCCTCAGCTGCCTGAGGAAGGCCAGGAACACTATATTCATAACATTCACCCGCTGAGGCTGTGATTATTCGATTGGTGAAGTGTGGGTAGGTTGATTGATTATCGGCCGGGTTGTATTCGGAGAAGCGATAAGCAAATTCGCCTGGTTCGCGCCGGCAAAAGTAAGGGTGGTCTTCACGTGACTGGAAGATGTCGGACAGTGAGTCGTAATGCCCACAGTCAAGTACCAAATCGCCGTAGCTGTGTGCTTTACCTTGAGATATTTCGTCCGAAGAATCGACGCGGCATTGGCCGTTGTTAAACCAACAGGTCATGTTGGGTGCTTTGACAAGGCCAGGACGAAGATAGGTACCGTTCCAATTCGTGCCATCACTCAGCTCGTAGGTAAGACTGATGAGTGCTACCGAACATTGTGCAAGCTATTCTCGTGAGTAGATCACCTCACACCTGAGGTCACATGAACTCACCAAATTCATGATTAGCTGGAGGGTACATTTGCCGAGTCAGCCAGGCATTGAAACCCCATTTGACTATTCTGAGCCGATCCACAGACAAAGATGCTCGTAGCAGTTAACAAAAAGACACGGACCTACCCAGAAGACGCAGAAGATGAACAGTGACGATTGCCCGAATGATCGACACCCAAGTCTCAAAACACAAATCATGGATTCGATATGCAATATCAAATCTGCTTTTTCAGGGGAGCAAGGCTTGTGTGCAAGCAGCTTCCAGCGTAGTATTCGAGCATCTTGCTTGAAAGCTTCCTAGATAAGCTCTAGTCAGACTACTATATCAGAAGAGTGACTTAGTGACTAACCAAAAGATTCAGTCCCAGGAGAAGACTGAGGATTAAGAATACAACGTTGAAGGACGCCTTCTCCTTAGATGTCATGCTATACTTGTTTTCGTATCCTTTTAGCGTGCCAGCGATCGAAAACAAAAGAACCGCTGCTGGAATCCATCGTAATATTTGTTTCCTCACCAGCCGTCGTGTCTGTGTCTTTACGGGTGGAGAAGCCTTATTTGTCCGAGGCGGTTGCAGATGCGGACTGGATGGAGCATTGTGTACGTTAGTAAGATGAATCGTCTCATCATCATTGTCATCATTGCTCTTGTAGTCTCGCGTATTACGAGTTGAGAGCATGGTTCAAGACGTGTAACGAGTCTATTGAAACAAGTCTGACACCTATCTTGGGATTTGAGCAGGTATTATACTGAATAAGGCCCCAGTCTTTGTCCCGTCCTTCTGAAACAAGCTGGACCATTATCGATGCAAGTCATGCAGTCGATATGCACGTCAGCTGTCCACTAAAGCCCTGGCAGTCCATGAAGCGCACAAGGCGTGTTCTGTGGCGATCCATAAGACAGTCGAGATCTTACGACATCCCTGTCGACTACCAGATGGCAACGTCTCTCTGCCTGCATCGAGACTCTTTACCGTGGTACACCGAGATATCGACTATCTGGTTGGCTCTGCATGAACCCGTATTCATGTCTGAAACTCAGCCTGTAAGCGAACACGCATGAGAGAGGGTGTGCAGCCGCAGCCCTACGAGCCTCCATTCGAACGAGTCAGTTCCTTGATCCACAAAGGGGTTTCTGATGATGAAGCCCGGCATTGGTCGTATCAGGGATGATGCTACTCCCTACTAAGCTCTATTGGTCGCGCGAAGGAGGGGTAGCACCGGTGCCAAGCCACACTCTCATATGCAAGAAACGGTTTCTGGATGGACTTTTCTATGGATGAATTGCTCGAGATGCCATAGAGATCGTCTTTGCCTGTAGAAATGTCCTGACCAGGGTGATGTACCTGGGTTTATAGTTGTCTACAAGGCACGAACAAGGTTGGCGGCGGGCGCCCCCGGAGATTGCACCAAGCTCCGGGCACTTTTCAGGCAGGGCTTGGCGCGAAGATAGCCTGGCAAGTGAAGAGTGACTCCTTCTCTACTACGAACGAGATTCAATGATAGAAGCTGAAGAGAGGCCCCCTTTCCTCGCGCTTACACCTCTGTTCTTCCTTTGGCGCCTTTGCTGCAATTTATCTCAAGCTCAGTATCTTCGCTGGATGTTGTGAACGGGGGAGACATCAGACTTTTGCTTAGGTCTTCTGGATATCGAACCCACCACTTATCTCCCGTTGGGTATAGAAGACCTACTTTTACGATGCAGTAGATCGAGCGCCTGATCGCTAAGACGGATGCTGCGCTCTGCTCCTGGCTTACTGAATATCTCGAGAAGCCTTGATGCTGTGAACTTTCGAACAAGCAACCCGAAGTTAGTGAGGCTGAACGTGATCCACGGCTCACTACTGTCAACCAATAGCTGTCGGCTTTGAGAAGATTAAGGGACTGCATAGATCAGTCATATTCCAGAGTCAAGTCTCAGCATGTTGCCTAGGAAGCGGCAACCGCTCACTACCACACGTAGGTTCAGTCTATTCAGTATTGGCACAACATCATTTCCCTTCGCTCTACTAAAATGGGTAATGTGAAGGCAGCAAAGATTGTGGGCTAGAAAGCGTGCAGTTTCCCAGGTTGCCATATTTAACTTATGCAGGCCAGTTTGAAACATCATCAGTACGGTAGAAGCGCTTCCTTTCTGCTGGATGCATAAAATCTAATACATTTCCCTCATGACTGAGTCAAGTCTTGAAAAAATCAACGTAGCAAAGACCAAAGATACTTGAGCCTGTTGGCAGTATCTTTGCTGTATGCATTCCACTTGCTGTTACCCCACAATGATGGCCATGGCCAACTCCTTCGTACTCATTAGTTTCAATTGTCTGCTCACAGCCGCAATGCCCGCCATCATGGCACAAACAAGAGCTGAACCACCTTCTTTGTCAAACCTCGGCCCGCCATATTGCCCAGAAGGATCGCCCGATCAGACATACTGGAATGACCACCAACTCCCCGCCTGCCAAAGTGCCATAAGCTACTTCAACGACTACGCGGGCAGCAGGGCTGACCTCCGGCTAGTCCTGAAAGGCACGGGGGATCGTGGACAGCATGGTTTCTGGGCACCCACATATCTTATGCCATACGCCGAATGTGCTTTCGTGTTCTATCTCTTGCCTGGCGCCAACACGCAGATTTTGACGAAGGATGTAGGGGTCAGGGCAGCTAGCGAAATTCTGGACACATGTCATTATTTCGGATCACTGAACATCCCTTTGTTCAATGGAGGTGTCCAAATCTATATGATGAGTGGATCCAAGGCACGAGAGGAGGCGAAGTCGAATGGTAACCCCGTTCTGCCACCACAGGCTACGCCTCCTCCTTACAGTGGTGGTCGTCCGGACTTGCTTCTGCCGCCGCCAGTCTGATCTCGAATCCTTCAAGCTGGACCAGGAACAGGGCCACGTTGGGTAAAATTGCTATTTTGGGGTATCACTGATCTCGAGGCGCACAAGCATGATCATGCAGCCGAGATCTTCCTCTCATTACATAACAATACAACGATTTGGAATCGGACCGCCTATGTCTTGTCCTTCCACAGCTTCTTCTCCTCTAGCCTTTACCCATCCTTCGTACCCGTCGGGATATCTCGCCACAAGAGTCCTCATCACACCAACACATCTATCCACACGAGTCAATCATGGTCCCTACGGAAAGGAGCTCATGAAGGCTTACATTTTCCTAAAGCGGAAGTTGCCGGGATATAATGCCGAACAATTTAGATCCCAACGGCTGTAGCCACAATCAGTTGCTTGGAAATTTCTAACAGCTTCAATGTCGTAAGACCTACAGGCAGTAAAGGGCATTGCGGTCGTCCTGATCCTCTAATGGCTCGGAAACTGGATAATGCTTGAAGTATGCATCTACATATTCTTTGTCCATTCGATGTCGCGTGGGCCTCAACGGCGCAAATTCAACTATGGACATTAGTACGTAATTTGCAGTTAATTGGGATTCACTTCCTGACTGCGTACGTTCGTTGTGTGCGTAGACGCAAGTAGCGTCGAAGATGACCGGCTTTCCCGTCGCTTTGACCACACCAACATCTCCGTCCCAAAGATCTCCGTGGACAAGACGCGGCTGGATCTTTCTACCTCCAGTCTCCAGAGGACGAAGCAGACGAGGGACAACCTTCGAAAGTATGGCGTCACAAAGCTGTTGTACCTCCGGATCTACCCCTTGCGATTTCTCTTCGTTCTTCATAACCGTCTTCAGTGATTTCGAGAAAAACTCCCCCCACGAATCACACCATTCTGTATGCTGAGGGAACCTGCCTTGCAATGTTGGCATAGCGAAGCCAAATTTGCCATTCGGAGAACGACCCCGCCTGTGCAATTCCGCAGCTGCTAGCAACTCGATGTCTGGAAGTTCTCCTGTCATCTGCACAAACTTGCAGAGGAAGAAGTGGGCATTTGCGTCGGTGGCGTATGTTCCCCAGGCGATGGGGGTGGGGGTCAAGGTTGGAAGCGTATCGTGAAGCAATTTCATGGACTCGTATTCTCCAAATACCGTCGCTTTACCAGTCTCGTTTTGTGTGACCTGGATGAGCGTTTTCAAATTAGATGAGGGTGAAGGATGGTAAGCACTCGAGAACATGCACCTTGAGAAAATAAGAGAGAGGCTCTCCGTCTCCTTGTTCAGTTTGAATTTCGGCTGTTCGCGTCCAGTAGCTGGCACCGCAAGGGAAGATGTCCTTTACTTGCGTCCCCTGTGGTAGTTCTGCCATTGTCAGACCAGAGGACGACACAGGGTCAAGGCACACACGTACTCGCGATGACATTGCTGTCTACAGACTGGATCCATGTTTCAGGCACTTCGTTCGGCTTATCCCACACGGGCTCAGGATCATGCGTTGATACCATGTCAAATAGTTGGCAAGGCACATATCGAGATGCTGTGGTACAAGGCAGCATTTCTTTGTCCCAAAACCTGAAACGCCATCTCTTCTGGGGATCAGGGCTACCATAGGTCTGCAACCCTAAGTCTCCCAATTCGTACAGTCTCGAATTATCGCCACCTGCTTTTTTGTCTGAGTGCGTCTTTGCGTATTCCTCCCTCCATGCCACCGATGAGGGAAGTCATGGATACCGAGAAGTCTCATTCTTCAAGACGTTGGTCGCCTTCACAGTCTCCTTACATTACGTTCACGATCCTGCAAAAGCAGGAACTGACAGCTATCTTCATGAGTACCATGAACGAGTCTTCACTTACAGCGTTGATTTATCTTCCCCTTCATCCCCTGCATTGAATCAAGTCCAGTGCCTCAACCCAAGCGGTCAACTTGACAACCATCCTCTCTGTTCTCCCTTTCTTTCTATTCGTGCTCTCCTACCCGCTATAGCTTGAGATCACTTCCGTCAGCGTTCCATCTACCTCATCACCCACGCTCTATGGTTTTTCGCTACCCTCGGTCTTTCTCTCAACAAGCAGAGCTACGTCGCTCTGCTGATAATGCGCGCACTGCAAAGCTTAGGCGCTTCGAAGGTGCTGGCGATCACATTTGGCGTCGTTGTAGATGTATGTCGGCCAGCCGAGATAGGGGCAACGTTATGGCCAACGCAAAGAAAACCATATGAAGTCGTGTGTCTGGGACCTAGACTTGGAGGAAGGGTCGCATTCAGGAGGGTTGGTATTGGACCGGCGTTCCGTGGAGCCATGGTGTTTTCGCTCGCATTCCTCGGCATTGTGGGCTTTGCATTACCTGAGATAGCAGAGAAGGTGTTTGGGCACGGAAGTTGGAAAGAGGCTAAATGGGCCAGCACCTGACGTTTGATCATCAGAGACTTCTTGAAGAAAAAGCATAGCGAGTGTATGCAGAGCGCCAGTGTGAAGAGAGGTAGCTTGCATACGAATTTAGGATGCGCCCCAGAACAAGTGACCAACAGAGTACTAAAGAGAGAAAAGTTCAAGAAACGAGTTCGCTAGCCACATTTCGAATTGTATTCTAGAAAGAAGTTTTCCTTTCGGCTTCCAATAGATTCATCATCATATGCTGTCTGGTGTTGCGTCTGAATTCACTTACCAAATCATGTTCAAAAATGTCTATCATTTTAACAACTTTCGAATTGGACCTGCTTACCTGTTGGCAAAGGTACTGTCCTCTGGGTGTTGCGACCAATGGGTTGGATTTACAAGAAAGCCGCTGAATTTGTTAGGCGTACCGTCAATCATGTATCATAGAACAGCATCGATCATGTCACGATTGAAAGAGCAAGGGTTGGGGTTCCACGGTGGCGGCTGGCAGTACATCCTGAGGTTGGCTGGTGACTGACAGTCAGTCTTAGCATGCTGCTACAACCGCATTCCGTTGGTTCTTCTATTTGTGCTTGTCGTTCTGTGTAACTGCTCTCAAAAAACTTTCAATGTCTTACCTGCAGATAACTGTAGATTTCACGTGGGCATTTCCGAGCGCTACATTATGCCCCAAGCTTTATTGTCCTTGAACCAGAATCCGGAGAAGGATTATTTCAGGACTGGTTTATTCTAGCAAGGATTAAGCAAACTATCACACAGAGCTGCAGGGGATGGAACATTGAGGCTCCAAGATTGATGCACTGCTCTATTCAGGGTATCTACACAACGTGCAATCGTCTACAGCTTTTCCAAATCAGAGCACGCTCAGATGCAACACCATCATATAGCCGCCCAAAGTACATAAAGCGCCGCGTCACGCCATCAAGTTCGTCAAGGTAGCTGAAAGCATGGTCATAGCTTTTACCATCAGTGCAACGTCCAGCTCAGACGATATCCAGACTCCTGCGCACACTCCCAAACCCCCTTTTTAAGAGGTCATGCACATCTGTGCTTTTTCGTCCCGGCTTTTGTTTGCCGTTATCGCTATCTTCATTCTCCTCATCCCTCAGCTCCCGCTGATCGACCGCAAAAGACACTTTGGGCTCCCTATGGATTGCTTCGCTCTCAGACGTCTGTCTGCGCCGCACGGTCGGATTTCCTGGGATTTCATTCTCATCAATACCGCTCGCACCTCTCATATGCCGTGGCCTGTTCAGCATCTCTTGTACCTCGTTCTCCCGTTCCTGCTCCTCTTCCACAGTTCTGACACGTTCCAAAGGTGCACTACCTTGGGTGCTTGGACGAGAGGGCCGTTCATGGACGCCTGCAGCTTGAGCAAAGCGGAGTCGAATGGCTTCGTCTTTCTCAAGCTCTCGGAAGCAGTCGGCATCACTGGGCATCCACGTGCTTTTGACCGTTTTGATACCCACTTCCATTGCCCAGCAAGCAGACACGATCAGGATCAAGGTGAGCCACCAGAGAGCATTCCTACCGAAGCGGGTCGTGAAGCCCCCTTCTACATTGTATATTTTGTTGTCGTGGTACACAACAGACAGGATAAGATTCCATAGGAACCAGCCCCCGATGCTCAGGAACATAGCTATCACACATGTGATAGACTTGTAGTGGAGCTCCCAGAATTGTATCTTAGCGTTTATGACTATAATGCATGCTGTAAAGCTCAGAGCGCCCATCGCAAACAGCCCGTTGTCAAGGGTAAAAAGAGATTGGCCGAACAAGCCAAGCATTATAAAGTAGACGATAACAGCTTGAGCTGAGGCCATAAACACCCACCAAAGGTAAAGAGGGATATTGAAGCCCCGATTTTTGGGACCGAGAGAGTGATACAATTCCGGCACGGCCATCAGAGTGTTGGCAGAAAGGTCCTGCTCGAAGACTCCCATAAAAATGACCGGTAGAGAGGTGAACAGAGTATTGAACATGGAAAGTGACCAAGACTCATACAGAGAGGTACCGGTGTATCCTGCGTACCGTTGGTAAAGCGCCTGTGTGAGGTAGAAGAGCATTTCTTTCCAGAAAGTTGCCAGTGTGTATTTGCAAGTTCTTATGTAGTTCCATCGACCGTGGACAAGCAGTAACCTCGTCAAGAAGCGGAACTGTGCAATTGAATAGTCAGATGTTCGTGCAGCCTGCAGTCCCTCTTTACCAGTGATTCCGATGCCGACGTGCGCTTCCTGTATCATTGCAATATCATTGGCGCCATCTCCGATAGCAAGAGTGACAGCATTTTTTACCTTGCTGCGTATCGAGTGCACAAGAGAAGCCTTCTGACTCGGTGACGCCCGGCAGCAGACCACTGAATCGACGAGTATTGCAAGTGACAAGAAGAGCTTGCGAAGCGGTTCATTTGCGTTGATCTGGGCTAGTGTCTGTCCGTCGACAACAACGACAGAATGAGCAACGACCTGTTGGCTGATTTCTAGTGTAGCGGCAGCGATTCGTTGACTGACGTCCCCAAGCTCGCGGTCTAGAACGGTGATTGTGGAGTAGTCCTTGATCAGCCGGCAGCTATGACCAATGTTGATGGCTGTCTCTCGTTTGTCACCCGTCAACATCCACATCTTGATCTTCGCGCGCCGAAGCTTGTCTATGGCTTCTGGAACCCCATCTTGAAGTTTGTCTTCAATCGCCGTTGCACCTGCCAGTTCAAGGTCACGTTCAATCATCGCGCCAGCCTTCTCTATCTTGTCCTGTCGATTAATCAAGCTTGTGGTTGCATCTAAGTAGACTTTTTTCCAGCCTTGGTACTCGTCTTCATCCATGTATCTATAGCCATAGAGGAGAGTCCGAAGGCCTTCCGTCGCAAAGTCATTGATGTGCTGAAAGCATCGTTCAAAAACTTGAGAGTCGTCTACAACCATTGCTTCTTCAACCATCTCCTGGCTACTTCCGCGTTGCACAGACGGTCGACCATCCAGGCTGTTACTAAACCGATCAGGGTGGGCGCTTATTTGAGCTGATGGTCTAGGTGAATAATATAGACTGTCAGTATCATTAGAGGAGAGATCCACATCTCTTTCTCTGTCTTTGAGCCAATGATCGACTTCATCTCTAATGGGTTGAAGTCGCTTGACGTTCAAGCTAGGCCGAGTAATGCCACCAACACTTGGACGGTGTATGCTCACACTCGCCCGTGCGATGCTGTTCTTCCGGCTTTTAGCTTCACTAGCCCTTCTGATAGCCTCCTGGGCTTCGAGACTTTGTCGCTTGCTCACGCGTTGCTCAATCTCTAGCGCTTTAGCATTTGCAAGAGTTGATTGTCTTAGTAATTGCATGATAGTTGTATCTGCACCTTTGGAGAACAAGCATATTCTTTGATTCGGTAGTCGCACGACAATGGACATTCTTTTCCTTGCGCTTGAAAATTCAATCACGTCCAGGACGTGATACTTCTCAAAGACCGGCTCTGCTTCGGAGTCTGGTAGTAATACCTTCACGGTCAGGATCCCATGTTGTCGGTCAACAACTATGTAACCAAGCTCTTGCGCGGCCTGAACAAGTGCGTGCTCATCTGGTGATGCTGCTTGGTACTCGATCTCCCCATCTGCCTTATTCTCAGGAAAGCAGGTATGGCACACAGCGATGGAAAGTAGGAGTTGATGTACCTTCTTTGCGAAGACGGTATGCGGACGTCGCTGTATGTATCTCAACAAACCTCTTGAGTTCATGACCTGATGAGAAGCATAAGGTCTGGCTGAGGACTTCCAACGAGATGCAAATGAGCTACTTCGCCCGATTGGAGAGTTCACATGATCCAAGGTCTCAACGGCATCATGTTCTTGAACTGTCGAATTCATCTCTCTCAGAGGCTTCTTACCTTTGATGCGGTTCTCCTTAAGAGACGGCAGCTGGTGCATTTCATGAGCAGCCTCCTGCTGCAAATCTAGGTCATGGAGCCACGCTGTGCCGGCCACGCTCATCTTGCGAAAGCGCATTGAATTATTCGTAAGCGTACCCGTCTTGTCCGAGAATATATAGTTGACCTGTCCTAGTTCCTCATTGATAGTCGAAGTTCTCGCTTCCATAGGTGTGTTCGACTTCTCATCGAACATCTCGATGTCGTTCATTAGAAACATTTGGCATAATTTTACGATCTCCAGACTAACATACAGGGACAGAGGGATCATTGTGTTGAACAGAATAATAAAGGAAGCCAAAATAGGGAAAAAAGCAACTCCTGCATTCGTTAGGTACCATGCCTTGTCCTCGGTATGACGATTCCAGATCTGGTATGCAACGGTGTTGAAAATGGCCAGAGCAACGACGAATATCACTATAATCACCACCACCCGATTAACGGCGAATTGCAGAGCCGGCGCCTTGATACGAGGATTCTTGTTTGCATTCATCCGAATCTTGCATTCTTCTCCAGTGTATATAACCATGCCAAGAGCCTCAGATGTGTTACGCAACACGCTCCCGCGATAGATGATCTCGCTGTTTGTTAAGGGAAGAGTTTCGTCGCCCACGGTAACTTTGCCCTCGAAATTATACAAATCAAGGTTGGGATCTTCAGCAACTATATGAGCCTGGCACTTTGCAACATCTTCGGCAGTCTCGCACGCCTTCGACAACAATGGAGAAGGTTGCTTTGGCTTCAAGTTGGTTTCGCCGTCTAATGCCATTGTTTCAACATAGGCATTTCCCTCAGTTCCAGTCGCTTGCAAAACAACAAGGTCGGCAGGAGCTGCTTCATCCCGCTCGAGCTTGACCACATCACCTACTTTCACATTCTGCCATTTGGTCTCGGCCCAACGTTTCAAACCCATGATTGCGACTGGCGGTGTTATACCGGTCACAACTTCGACAGGGTTGTATGTGTGGAGCACTAATGAGGTTCGTCGATTTTCAGCCTTATCCAGACGATATCGCCTGAGGTCATCGTAACCTTCTTTGGCAATCGATATTCCAACAAAGAAGAGTAAAGGCACAATGGTAGTAAATTGTCCAGTGGTGCTAAGACCAGGTATCATCTGCAGGATCGACACACATAAAAAGTAGAAGTTAGCAAGCTTGTAAAATTGAGCGAACAATTGACGCGGTATGAAGTTCCACAGGGTGTAACGGCTGGAGCGAATGGTGTTGTTGATGTATTCATGTCCTCTTCGTTTATCAATCAAGGGTTTTCTTCTTGAAACATCTAAGGGCACGTGGCGTCCGTCTTTGGACGGGGGCAAATCGTGTATACGCAGTATGGTTTTCCGTATGCTCTCTTTCACATCTCTGATTCGGGAAGTGAAAGACTTCAACCTCGATTTTCTGGTTACCCAATATTCATAATTGGGGAGGGAAATGGGGCCGGCGGCCTTCTTTTCTGAAGGCCAGGGTGTACTTGAGCTTTCCGCGTGCTCAATGATAGGTGAGACACTGATAGAAGCGATTGCCTTGTAGGAGGACTCGTTGTTACTTGGGTAGAGATTATCAGATGAAGAGCCTTCGATGGGCTCTAGTTCCAACGACGTGCCATTAATTGGTTGTGACTGGCCTGGCAAGTTGCGAGCCAGCAAGGACCTTCGGAGGGACAAGCCACGTTCGCGCGCACGTGACGATACAGGAGATTTGGCAGAGGGCGAGGTGGGTGACTTTGGGCTCATAGACTTAGGCGAAAGCGGGCTGTGGGGTGATCTCTGGCCATTGGTAGATGGAGAACCAAAGCGGATGGTAGTTTGTCGGGTATCAATTGACAGACTTGGTGTCGCAGAGACCTTTCTTGAATGCTGGTACTGGCTTGAGTCACCGCTGGCTCCAACCTTGTCCGTTCCTGGGCTCTGAGATGCTGAAGATGAGGCTTGGTCGGATCCCCCAACTTGATGAAGCTGACCAGCCCCATTCTCGTCCGTTGTGATATTCGACGAAGATCCATCACTCAGCTTACGGACGTCACCATCACTCTCTTCCATCTGGCCGGTAGACTGGGCATTGGTCTCCCGTCCGGTGGCATCCTCTTCTGGTCTCTCTTCCATATCCCGCTTCAATTCGTTAATTTCCTCCGGTCGCGCGCCATCATTCTTTTCATCGACCATGATGATTCATCTGATTTTGTTCCTCTTTCAGACATTCCTCGGTTGGGTTGATCTGGCTGATGAACGGCCATAAATTGTATGCATGAATGCAATACGAAGGCTGCGGCGGGGAAGGCGGCGGGCTATGACAAAGACATGTTCTTCAACTTTGTGAGAATTCCGACCTTGAATATCTAGATGGGAAATTCAACTCAAGAAGGAGTGTACACGATGTTGGTCTGTAAAGACTGAAGGCGTTGATCAGAAACGTCCAGGCTATGTCTTCGAAGCCACTCCTAAAATGGCGCAAAGGGTCCTCTTGGCTCCCACGCGGCAACGATTACCACCAGGGATTATGTGACATAAATCCTGCCTCATATCATAAGCTGGACATTGCTGACTACTCTTCATGCTGACAACAGACAGAATTAGGAGCGAAGTTTAGGGTTCTGGCCTTGGTCTGAGGATCCAACTGCTACAATTAAGGTCATATTCTGCATTGCTTGCGTGTCTAAGCTAGTTAAACAAGAAGAGGTATCTGTTATTTAGACAGGGAAGATAGGAACGAATGGTCACGCTGCTTCTGCCCGTACCAGACAAGACAGGAGCAGACTTAAGCCAATATTCGATGATAAGGTAGCCAACAGATCCTCCAACTCCGGCTCAATATATCCTGTCCGCGAAGAATTATGCGGGGATATCCTAGGATGTTTTTAATAGATCGTACGCAACCCCTCTTGCGTTGTAGATATTATGTGTCGCTTCTCCAAGATCTCTGCCTCCAAACGCCTTCCTTCTACCGTTCGTCATCCGGTCTATCGACTCGGTCATGAACATCGACATTAGATTGGTGATAGCGTTGATCTTTAGCTCGTGGTGGTCCTCTCGGGGCTTAGACTCGGATGACTCAACTCCCCAAAATGGACCATATTGCTCATATCGAGCTCTTCACTTGACGATTCTTCTTGCATCTGAAATTTGATCTCGGCATCGTCAAGGTTGTGGTTAGGAGAGTGCATGGGTAAGTTAAGATTCTGCTTGGCATATAAATCACTAAGCATTAATTGATCATCGTGGTGGTCATGAGCCATGGTGAGGAAATCGGCGGAAGGGCTACGGTGAATGTGACCCATATCTGGGGACCCGTTGGCGATGACTGGATCTCCGTGACTATAGGTGGATAGCGGTGAGACCGAAGGCTGTATTCCTGTGGGTGGATGCTCGCCCATTGGTGAAAGGAAAGGTAGACTGTAGGATGGATTGTAGCTAGAAGCAGGTATGTTGTCCATATGCGAACTCGCAGAGAAGAACCCAGGGCTTGGGAACTCGGACTGTGAGTTTGTTGTTGCTGCCGACATCGGATATTGACGATAATCCATGCCGTAGCCTGAAGAGGTGTCGATGCGAAGGTTCGGCCCAAGTGGGCCTAGGTGGTTGTTGCTGTGTTGTGGGATTGGAGCAAAAATGCTGTCCGCATCAATCATGTTCACGGATGGCTTTTGAACATGTAAGGATGGCATGGGAGGCATAGAGTTGAAGTCAATCGCAACGGGTACTGAGCGACTTCGTTGCCGCTTATGGCCTCTTGCTGGTGGAGGCATTCCAAATCCTTGATTCTCAAACATAGCTAGTTGAGGATGTGGCATCTGGCTTGGCTGTGAGGACGGTCGAGGTGGAGCTCCCATGGGTGAGACTGGCGCAGAGGAGGCCATGGCGTGTCTGTCATAATTGTTATGGCGGTTCTGGAAAGACTCAAGGGACACAAGCTTCGCCAACTGCCCACTCAGCACCTTTGGATGACCGCCAAGATGATGAACCATTACTGATGATGCTTGCTGATCCTCCGTAAAGTCCCCACATCGCGTGAATCCACCCGTGCCAGCTGAATCCATGAAGAAGTTTGGCTCGCGGTTCAGCTCCACTAGGATGCCTCGTGGTCTATGGGGTAAGGTACTTGGATCATCGAAGGAGTCGTTATTCTCCAATGAAATGCTTTTGATGTGGGCGAAAGGGTACTCAATCTTGTACCCAGCACCCTCATTATTGATGTAGTAAGTTAAGCATGCTTTGTCGGGAGCATAGAAGACAACGAGATCCATGGCATTTTGCCCAACACGACGCCATGAGCCAATACTGAGGGATTTGCAAGTAAAGTGATGGATGACTGGCACGGTGTTAGCAGGCGTGTCCAAAATGGGCTTTATATAACATACCAATCTTGCCAGAAGCTGAGGGGTCACCAAAGTACATCCCTCCACTTCCATAAGTACTCATCTGGCTCATTGATCTACCCAAAAAGTCCCTTGTCAAAGGCTTTCCGGATTCCAGAGCTTGATTTGCCAGGTATTGGCGCATTGACTCGGGTATAGCATCACAGTCCTCGCCAGTCTCGATACTCTTCTTAGCTAGGAGTTTTATCTTTGCGCGTCTGCATCCTTCCATTAGCTTTCTCAGGCTAACCCAACTTGCCGTACGCACCTATTTTGGAACCATATCTGGACAGATCTCTCTGTCATGCTGATCTCGGATGCGATGCGCTCCCTCACAGTAGCAGTGGGTGTGGGGTTTTTGTTGAATTCCACCTCGAGTGTTATCAGCTGATCTTGAGTGGCTCTCTGCCGTTTTTGATTCTTTTGCTGTTGTGTCAAAGTACTTTTGCGGGGCGGCCGGCGAGAGGCATTTGAGGAGGAGTTGGGGTTTTCGTCAATCATTCCATTTGGGTAGTTGGCTGGAGGGGTGCCTATTGGAGGTGTAGATGTTGTGGTGGACATGATGTATACCGCGCCACTGACAGTTTACAACTTTCCGTACTCGTGAAGCAATGTAATGTTCTGCTTAGGAAACGCCCGATTTTGTACGTCTTGATGAGTAAAGGGGGCCGAAAGTCGGGTTCGAGGGGCCAGTCCTCGACCAAGCTGGGTTGAAACGAATGCAAAGCCGCAAGTAGCAGTCGTCGAGCTCTTCAGACCGAAGTTGATGCCAGAATGATTGCGATGGTATTGATAGGCGTCCACGCGGGCAAAGTATGTTGCGGCGGAAGGTCAGCTGAAAGGACAATGGAAAAACGCTGGCAACCAAATGAGTGGTGGTTTAAGGAGCCGAAAGGAGTGGCGGCGTCCTTGTGCCAAAGATGAAGAACTGAAAATGAATGGACGTCAAGTCGGTGACCTAACGATAAAACTCGCAATAGCAAAGGAAATGTTGATGAAGCTGATGTTGATGGTTTGGAAGGGATGGGTAAGGCGAGGAGGAGGAGGGGGGGAATCGGCAAAGGGGCAAACTCTAAACTGCACCAAGACCAGCAGCTAAAACGCAGGGGCGGAGTGCCTCAGCGCGCTCTTCGCCCAAGCAGCATTAGCATTAGCATCATGACGCATCACGGACCATGTTACTTTCTATTTATTGTTTGTTGTCCATTTCATCGGGATGAGCATGATGTCCAATTAGCGATGACAGCATGAGAGTCAAAAGTGCTTGCCTATTGTTTATTACTGACTGACATCGTCAGAGCATGGACGGTACAGCTGCAGGCCCGCGGGAGTATCAATTCTCAGCAAACAATCCGCGAGAATAATCAACCACGCCTTTACGCCGCGCTAGGGCCGTTGGAACCCCCCACAGCAGCCTCTCAAGCTCTGGCATCCAACGTTCTGCACCTTGTTCCACCAAACATCCATGGTATGGGGCCGCTTCTCGCTGACTAGGCAGTCTAGGCTGGCTACGGACTAGAGGCCTGACTTTCTGCCGGCGGTGAGTTTGAGACACGCACGGCAACCTGTCGCGCGAGGCACAGTTCGCATCTCACAAAACATCGATGGCGTCGCTTGTAGAGCTCGTAAAAGAATGCGGATTTCATGGACCTAATGGTCACTATGTGGGTCTGCTCATATGTCATGCATGCCTCTGTCTGTGGCATTTCTAGCCGTGCTTCTCGTCCTTTTTGACTTTTGGCTGCATCGACGGTAGTACCTGCAGCTAAGACATCTCGCGCTAGACTTGTTCCTGAATCCTCTGAAAGTTTTTACGGGCGCTTGTGGCCTTTCTCCGGGAGTGTGGGAGTCACCGTGCCTATGCTGCAAAGCTATTTGCTGCAGCTCCAAGCCGCCAAATCGTTGCTCAGAACTCACTACCTGGTCCTTGGTTAGATCCTCATAGTCGGCGCCTGTGCAGCGAATAAGAGGTAGACGCCTTTTTGCCACACAGTGGCCATACAGAGCAGCCGTGGAGTCTGGGGCGTGTTCTATTCTTACGCCGAACAATTCAACGATCTGGCATCGCTTCAGCAAGAAGGTTTAAGCATGTTACATGGCATTTCGCCATGATCGGAGAAACTCACCGGTAGATCCGTATGTTTGAGACTTCATGTCGATTTCCGCCTAAGAGACGAAACGAAAATTAAGATCACCGCTTGGTCGTCCGTTCAGAAGACCTCATCGGGGTGACGTTGCTTCGAGTGTACGACATTGCTCGGGAGGTAGTGATCGAGCAATCTCTCGAAACCAGCGACAACATGCATCAGACGGCTACAACGTACCCGGTGCTTTCCATCCTACACTGCCGAAGACCTCAGGGAGGCTCTTCTCTATTGACATAAACTGATATTACATCAACGACCTATATGCTCCTTGAGCTAACAGTTCGGAATGAAGACTTACGAGTCCATCCTTCACAATAATGCCATCCTTAACCCAGACACCTAACATACCGGTCATGTTCGCCATCATAACATCCGTTAGTAGGCGGTCGCCAATTATAGCAATTTCACTGGGCTTAGTAACACCAGTCTCAGGGTCGTTCCTGAAGTGGTTGAAAACATCTGCGCCACAGCCTGGTTTCTTGGTGGAATGGCGAAAGACCTTCACACCCGTGTTTTCTTCCAAATACTTAGTCTCACTAATAGGATACCTGTCTGTACCAACAGTGTTGCTGACGATCAAAAGGCGCGGGCCTGGATACGCTCGTTTCAATGCCTTGAAAGTCTCCTATTGCCACGTGTCAGCGATGCACCTCTACGGATCAATACCTAAGGGATTGCTTTGCCTTGAGGTCATATTGTAATGTTGTCAGAAGATCAATTACCTTGTATTCTTCATATACATAGATACCTCGCTTAATCGCGAAAGTGTTATCCCTATCCAGGACTACAGCCTTGATATCTGGCCAATTCTTATAGGCAATCGGCACCTGGATTTGACCAAATGTTGGTACAGTGATATGAGGTATAACCAATTGTGGCTTTGCGAACAGTCTGAAGGCATTACGAACACCTGAAATGTTCATGGGACAAAAGTATTGTGATATAGATCTATCCCAGCCGAATTGTAGAACGAAGAAGCAAATAAGTCTTGCTTCAGCTCTAAGGCTAAATGTGGTTAGCGGTAAAGTCTAATCTTAGCGTAGGGTGTGCATATTGAAGACAATTTGGGCACAAAACCATTTAGAATTGCAACGACCACGATGACGAGCACGATCGGCATCCCAATAAAGCTGCTGAATGAAGCTCAGGTAAGTGATAAGTCTTGCCTTCCCATAAACCCAAGCGTCGCGCCAAAACGAGCTTCAAATACTAATACGCCCATTCGCAGAACCATGTCGTTACCCTCGAAATCACCTCCGGCCAAGTCTACCGCGGCAAGTTGATCGAAGCCGAAGACAACATGAATGTTCAACTTAAAGATATAACGGTTACTGCGCGTGATGGTCGAGTCAGCCATCTCGACCAAGTCTATATTCGAGGCAGCCATGTGCGATTCTTTATCGTGCCAGATATGTTGAGGAATGCACCTATGTTTAGATCAAGAGGGCAGAGAGGCCGCGGTGTTGGGCTAGCGAGAGGTAGAGCGACTGTGAATAGGGCGAGGGGCCAAAGACCCCCAAGAGGATGAAGTGGTTACATTAAGGGGAGCTTGGGACACTGACTGGGGACGCTGGTGAGGGCTACAAAAGCTACAAATGAGTTCGGCCGAACTTGGCAGTTGGGTAAAGGTCCGACGAAGACTGCAAAAGAAAGAAACCAAGGTTTGGAACCGGAAGAGAGAGGGAGGAACACTGAAGAGAGCGAGCATCCAAGGCTCGAGTTTGCTCTTCTTGAAAGATCATATGCCTAAAGAGTTCTCATAACCTCCCTCACGGCCTTTGCAGCGAACTTCTTCCTCTCGCTCTCCGGCATGTCGGCGCCCATGTCTCTCACAGCCTGCATCTTCAACATCATGCTCTCGAGCGCTTGCACATCTTCATCTCTGTCCAAATCGGATTCCTCCCCCTCAACGTTCTCCCCGATCTCATCCTCTCCTTTCGTCCTATCACTCAACAACCCCTCCCTAAGCCCTTCCACCTCCTCCATCTCCTCCACCTCATCCTCCAACCCAGGCTCCCCCTGGTCTCCCTCATCTTCCCTCCCATCCACAATCCCCAACCCCTCGTCACCACCACCTTCCCACTCCCCAGCCTCCAACGCCTCCTTCACCCTGTCCAACCCAACCCTCTCCCCAAACTCATTGACCTTCCCCTCCCCTTCAACATCACCATCAACCCACTCCCACCCGCCGGCGTCCCTACAAAGATCTTCCCACTCCTCCGTCCCCATCTCTTTCCCTCCCACCACTTCCTTATCCCCCACTCTGTCCACCACTCTCCCTTCCCTCCTCACGAGCGCTAGCGTCAAGGGTTCTGCTCCCCCTCCCCCTCCATCGCTGTAGGGATCGGTGTGTTTCTCAATCACGTCCTTCATACCCCGCAGAACATTCCTTATGTGCAAGAGGTCTGCATCAGTAGAAGGGTAAGGCAGACAGAGCACCCACGCGCCAATCGCCGAGACGACTTCGGCAGCTTCGGGGGCGAGCCATTCGGATTTCCAGGCTGAGAGGGCGGAGGAGGTGAGGGGGAGACTGTCGCGCCAGAGAGGAGGGGAGGCTGTGTTGTAGGGCGTGTGGATGGGATATGTCTCTGAATCTTAGGACATGGTAAGTCATTTGCATGGAAGGGATCGAGGAAGGAAGGTGTACCTTTAAATAAAGGAAGAGGCGGGGATGATGGTGGAGATAAGATTAGGATGCGGAGTGGGGAGGAGATGGTGTGGGGTGATGGGGACATCATGAGAGATTCAGGTCACAAAAGGTTTGCAATTGTAGGTAGAGATAGGATCGACGGTGCATCATTTACGCTATAAAATAGAGTCATGAGGGCAAACTTCTGGGCTTGCAGATGCGAAGACAATGTACCAAGAAAATGTGAGAAACGCCTGAAGCCTTCAATATCGCATGCTCCTAGCCCATACGCTCTTTCGTAAATCGTGACCCTGGATCGCATCATATTTCAATTTTCAATCATGCTGATTATGCTGCTGCTGCTGATGCATCCGATGATACCGTAGACCGCCTTCCTGCACTACCATCAAAAACAAATGGGCCAGCCGTATTCGTGGGAGTCATGGGTCCTTCATTGACGAGCATGTCCATCGTCGGTGTGCCTGACTGCGCTCCCTCCAAGGTCTCCTCGCTCGACATCAAAGGTTGAGTAGGTGCAATGGGCTGAAGGAATGGACCAGACCCAGAGGGTAGGCGGATACCGCCTTGCTCAGTGGGTCCTATAGTTCTTCGTGTGAATAAGTTGGACGAGGCAGGTGCGCTATTCGTCTCGTCTAAGCGAGTTGTAAGATTTGTTGTGGTGCGACTGCCATCTTGCATGTCGGCTGTATGGGAGGATGGAGTCCGTTGTTCGTGAGCTTTCCCATTGATTCGAACATTCTGTAGCTGCGTCGCGCTCTCCTCAACGGGCTGGGTGGCTTCAGCCGGCTCTGACATTGACTGGTCTTCCTCCTCCTCTTCCCAAGCATTGTCGCATGGATCATCAACGTCGGCATCTAGGTCATGAATAGCTCGGCAGTTGGGACAAAGGAACTGTGGCCATGACTTATGGTCGTTGAGGATCGGTCTGATACACTTGTAATGCCAGACGTGAGAGCATGGAGCAACAAATAGGGACTGACAGGGCTAGACGACTTAGTATACGTGAGCCAAATTGACTTATGCTTGACTTACAGCTATGGGCATCAGGCATATCGAGCATTCCTGAGAAGAGTGTGTAGATGCTGCGTCAGAATCTTTCTTTGGGCCGGTCTTGCCCAAGTCTCGTAATCTCTTATGGGTTGAAACGCTATCCCCGTGTTAGAAAGCTCTTCAGCATACCTTAAAAGAGAATTGGCTCACTTGTAACTGTTCAATGTCTTCTGCCACCCTCGATTGCACTCGATTCTTATCTTGACGCACCTGAAGATCATCTCCTCGCCACCTCGAAAATCTATCCCAAGTTGTACCACATCCCCATCATTGACTGGAAACGGTCGTGACTCAATATTTGGCTGACTTAGTCTGATATGGTTGAGGAATGTGCCAGATGAGCTCTTCACGTCCTTGATATACCATTGACCTTGTGAGCACCAGAATTCGCAATGCCGCCTGCTGACCACCTTGGATTTGAAGCCTATCGGCGCAGACGAGGGCTGATTCGGGACCGGATTTGGATTGACATCTCGTTCTGAGTATCTGCCGACCCTTATAATGCAGTCTTCATGTGGAATGGTTCTTGTTGTTGGAGGAAAAGTCAAGGATGGTCTGTTGGCTCGAGGATCTTGGTGCGGGATCAATCTGATTGTAGGCATCTCATCTTTTGTGAAGCCTTGTAAGTTTGATGAATGGTCATTCTCTGGTGCCTGCCGAGCTTGTGGTCGTTCGCTTATCTCCTCTGTCTCTGCCACTCTTGTGGGAGTTATTGTCGGCATTGTCTCCCTTGGTTCTGTTGGCGTAGGGTCAGGTGAATGCGCAAGTAAGAGCGCAGAATCAATCCAAGCTTCGTATGCCGACAACGATCGTTCCCTCAGTGGAGGGTCAGGTTGAGAGAATCTTCTAAAATGCCGAAAAGTTCGACGTTTGGGACGATCGTCACGCGGGGCAAGAGGTGTCGAAGCGGAGGTTGAATGCATCAATCATGAGCCAGCAAAAGACCATTCCAACATCCGTATACTGAGATACAAGGGTTCTCAAGCAAATTGGATCTATCGAGAAAGAAGCAGCAGATATAAATCTAGAATTGGATCATATACACCAAAGTATCACCAGAGGCAGCTGCGGGAAAGAGTGGCGCTAATGTTTCGCTCCCAAGGCCCGATGGCAAAGCGACCATGGGGCTGCGGACATGCCGTTATGTTTACTACTAGAACAGGCATGTGGCTGCCACGACTTGCAACGTCTTTGATTAGATCGCTACCGAGCTGCCCGTAGTCCACACTTGCGTTATCACTCGAGCCACCCCCTTGCAGATACTGAATCTTGACTGATTTACTGATCGGGTATAATGTCAGCGTAGATTGTCTACCACCTCTCATTTATTAATTACAGGTCTATTCAAGGCTATGGTCCAAGCTGCTTTCCTCACACAGTCCTGAGCTGACTGCAGGCATCATTCGATCCTTGTTCGTCTCCCAGAGCTTTCTGCACCGTTTGCAATGGATGTCCATCCGCACATGCTGGACATGCTGGAATCGTATTATGATTCAAATTTATCCCACATTGAAGTTCTGACTCAACTGCCATCACCTCTTCAATTCTCGAGATACCTTGCAAAGAATCGTCCGTTCGTAGTCAAAGGCGGTTGCAGTAAATGGCCGGCAGTACAAAAATGGAACGAGAATTACCTCATTCGGATGATGGGTTTATCAGACGTCGAAATTGCCGAGACGCCAAATGGGTAAGGTCACGAGGTTGTGCATTGATGTTCAGATCAATGAGCTCATTGGACTGCAGATATGCTGATTCGGCCCAAGTCCATGCCTCTGGGAGCCTGGCCTTCGCGAAGCCCCATATAAAGGTGACAGGCTTTTTCAACTTCCTATCTTTGATTGCCTCGAAGGAGCGGTCAATGACCCCTATCGAGCCGGTCCTATACTCTCAAGCTCGCAAGTTCCTCTGCCTTGACGGTTTCCCGATTGGGGGCAGATCCTAACATTATCTTGTTGCAGAAAATGATAATCTTCGCAATGAGTACTTGCCCCTGTTCGACGATGTGATACCCAGCATACCATGGGTAGACGAAGCGCTAGACGAAGAAGACGCCAAACTTGAGGCTGTGAACATTTGGATCGGGGCCAGTAGCAGTGTCACTGCATTACACAGAGACCCGTACGAGAACATTTATTGCCAAATACTCGGTCAGAAGCACTTCGTGCTACTGCCGCCAATCGCCGCTCCGTGTGTCAATGAACAGTTTCTGAGGCCGGCAACTTACGATGCAAAGATGAATCTTGTATATGATCATTACACGCCAGACGGTGTTGCTTCCGAGCTCGATGTACCCTGTCCCATCTGGGATCCCGACGATCCAGAAAAGAACGCTACTCCGTTCTCGCCGTATTGCAGTCCAATAAGTGTGACATTGGATCCTGGGGATATGATGTATCTTCCGACTTGTTGGTATGATAGCCAAATGTCTTCAGGGTCGAGCTGACTCGTGTTAGGTATCACAAAGTCACCCAGTCAACCTCCAAAGAAGCCATTTGCTGTAGCGTCAACTACTGTGTGTTTGTTCTCTTGCTGGGCATGCAGAGCTGATATGGTTGATAAAGGGTACGACCAAGACTATGAAAGCACGCTGGCATCCGTGCTTCCTTCCCTTCGCAAAATGGCCTGGGTAGCAAATGCGCCTAACAATAAGGGACCGTCAACATCGAGAGGTGACATCAATTAACGCTTTGACTTTTTCAACCTTTTCTCGGCTCTGGCATCCTTCTTCAACCTTGCATCAACGATCTTATACTTTCCTTTCACGCCACGAGGTCGTCCACTTATCCCTTTATTCTGATTTTTCGCAACCACAAGCTTGACTTGCTGCTTCGGCTTCTTTTTGCTAGCCTTATTCATAAGCTTAGCAATATTGGCAGCTTTATCCTTTTCGCTCATTCCTTCGTCCTCGACCACCAACGCGGACTTCTTCCGCAACTTCTCCAGCTTCTGTGCAGTTTTGAATTTCTTCCTGTCTTTGGCTTCTCGCACCTTCTTAATGGGTCTGGCGTTTAACGCACGTAATTTCTCCTTGATGGCTGCAGCACCAGCGGCGCTGATTGGTCGGTGCGGCTTTGAATGCTTGGTTTCGTCGTCAAGGAACCATTCCGGCAGGCCGTCGGTGTCACGAAATGTGTACTTGTTGAAGCCTTCGTCAACCAGATCTTGAGTCGTCTTTTGACCTGAAGCGATTTGTTGAGCGAGCGTCATTGCCTCAGCGGTAATGATATTAATGTCGAGACGACCATCTTTGCGAGGCTCGGAGTCTGCTTCCCAGTCGCTTGTCTGACGTTTGACGACCTCGAAGCCTGCATTTCTCTTGGCTTGATCTTTTTCATCGTCTGATGTAGCTTGTGTTTGATGGGCGATGTCCTGGCCGGATTGAGCATTTGCTCCCATAGAAGATGTTCTTGAAGTTCCATACTGGTCGCCAATGCTCTGAGCTTTCACCTCTGCTTGCTTGTCATTCTCTTCGGAAGGAAATTCGCTTCCCATATCTACCGCGCTATCGTGATCACTTTCAATACCCAAACCACCAATCTGCTTAAAGATGTCCTGCTCGAAGAACATTGCCTCCCGCTTCGTAAGGCCTCCTGCCTCCGCAATTTCATCGGCCTTCCTGAATATTAAATGATCACTAGAGAGTGCTTCTGCTTCATGACTCTCATCGTCGCTGTCGAGCTCTACATTGTCATCACTACTATGATTATCCTGATCTGAGAACCCCTCAAAATCAGCATCAGCGCTCTCTGTACGAGCTTTCTTCGCCCGATACTTTGCATCTGACTGTGATTTGCGCTCTTGATATTGGTAATACATGGAGTCCAGCTCTGCATCGAGATTGTCTTCTTCTGGGTCTTCATCTTCTGATGAATCGCTCGCTTCTGGCGCTTGCGCATTCACCGCGAGACCCATCCTTCCTTTGGCTATCTTGTCCACTGCTCCGGCATTGTCGACTTGCTTTAATCGAAATACACTGTCTCTGCCGTTAACGCCATCCTGTTCCAACCCAATATCGGTAGGAGTGGTCATGTTTAGCTGCATCCGGGTGATCTCCTTCGTCTTTTTCTCGTTCTCTCGCCGCCGTTCGCGCTTTCTACGCGCGGCTTCTTTGTCATTCAGCTGTTCTAACTCTTCTTGTAAATTGAGCTCTTCGTCCATCGGGGTCACCTCAGCGACCTCCTCTCCATCGTCCGTCTTCTCTGTGGGCGACTTCTTCGTCTTAAAGCCGAAAATTTCTCGACATTTAAGTCTCCACCGGAGTAAGATCTTGAACTCTTTTCTTCCGAGCACTTTCAGATCTGCGCAGCATTGACGGACTTCTTCGGAAGTATCGGGTAGCTTGTCAAGGGCAGCGAGGGCAACGTCACCGTTTGCTTGTTGCTCAAATGTGATGCGATTCAAAGTTGCTAGCATAGCTATTGGGTCTGCGGTCTGTATGAATTCACTGGCAGGCGCCTCCTTGAATTGTATGTAGTCTCCCTCTTCATAGCCTCCTCTCTTGCGCTTCTTCTTTTCCGGTTTGAAGACCTTTGCCTCATTGTTTGGAGCTCCTTCTGCCAGCTCTGCGAATACAGCTTTTGGATCCAGAAACCTAGGATCAATTTTTTTGGGCGCTTTGAAACCTTGGCACACAACGAAGATTTCTGCGGATACGTTCCTCGACGAAGGTGGCTTTGTTGCTTCGACCTTTGAAAAAAGTTGATTGAAGACCCACAACAGCGCATTGTAATCCCTAGAGCGAAAGACTTTGGTAACGAAGTTTCCCCCTTCGACAAGAAATTCAGCCGCTAGCTTTAAAGCCTGAAGGACAAGCTCTGCCTGAGAGAATGCATCTTGAACCCATGCCACGCCAACATTAGGCGCTCCATCGTGTAACACAGTGTCGACCTTCAAGGTCTTCAGATTTTGCCTAAGTGACGTTCGACATTTGTCTGTAGTGATGTCGCCCTGGACTATTGTTGCTCTTGGGATTGGCTTGATGGGAGCCAGATCAACCGCGAGAATCATACTGTTGTTGGCAGGCATTGTCTCTGCCGCGACTTGACTCCATGACCCTGGCGCTGCGCAGAGGTCCAAGAGCACACGAGACCTTTCGAGGAAACCATATCTGCGATTCAATTGGATCAACTTGAAAGCGGCGCGGGCTCGGTATCCCTTTTCTTTTGCAAGTCGATACCATTTGTCAATGCGGCCTTTGCCAGTCTTTTTCTGGAAACCCATTTTGTACAAGGGAATTTCTTACGCAGTTAGTTGGATTGACGATCTTTGACGATCTTTGACTTTTATGCCAAGGCTCGCTAAATTTTGAGTTTGTAAGCGGCGGGTAGATACGTTTATCGTCATGCAAGCTAAGATCACGCGGAAGCTTAATTAACGTCATGCTTGTACCTCCAAAGCAGTGTGGAGACGCGAACGTAGATGTGCTGACGCGCTCGAGTAATTAGCAAAAGTCTCTTGTCAGATATCTCACGCGCCGTATCTTCTTGACTTCAACACAGCTTCCATCCATGGGACCAAGAAAGCGACCGAAACCCAACCCCAAGGCTACAACGGAACCAGAAACCAAACTCGAGGAGGAGGAAGACAACAAGTCAGAAGGGCAAAAACAAGATATCAGAGAGTCACTCATCAGCGGTTTCCCAAAGGCCGCCTCAGCCAATGAGCCTCCGAAAGATTCCGACAATGAAGGCACAGAAACACCCAAGTCAACTAAGTCCTGGTACGGTGGAACTTGGCCAAGAGGAAATAAAGCAATCCCTGTCACTCAGGTAGCGAAGGAGAGTATTACTGCCGCTGCTGGAGCCGCTTCAGAAGCTGTAGCAACCGCACGAGCTCGCACACCACCGCTCCCATCTTCTCCGCTGAGGACCACACTGGGGCGCCAAATATCAGACGGTCCTAACAAGCCATCGCCTCTTGCTGCGCGAACAACCAAGATCAACGTGACATCGAGTGGGGGGACTTCAACCAACGTAGAGCCAGAAAGAGGCCAAAGTAACGCCTCGGAAGATGTCTCGCCAGCTGGGAAGGGCGAATCCCTTCCATCAGAATCTCAAGTACCTAGGGACAAGAAACTAAAGGACAGCACGCTAAGAGCCAATAATCCACCTGCTAGTAGTGATGGTCAAATCACTGAAGGCCTGGCGAAGAATCGTGACTCTACCCCTTGGCTGACCTGGTTCTCTAAATCCGAACAAGCCAGCACCCCAAGTGACTCGGGGAGCAAATCAGACAACGGAACCAAAACAATAGGCAACGGGTCTACCCAGAAACCTGCTGATGAATTAGCAAAAACAGCGTTACCAAAGGTCACGTCCCAAACAGAGCCAAGGCCTGATGGTGAATTACATCCAAAATCGACAGAGTCTACATCAGATGTAAGCCAAGATCAGCGACGGTCATGGCTAGGCCTATGGGGCAACAGCACGACGCCTCAGAAATCAGGCTCGACCTCAAGTACGGCAGGTATCTCAGAAAACGCATTGGGTAAAGTGGAAAGCCCTACCCATCCTCCGCAGAGCAACGGCCACAAAAAGCACCAGTCTGAACCAAGGCGTCAGTCAGAAGCCGAAGGTCTGAATCAGAGTAAATCTTCTGGCTGGGCTTTCTGGTCAAGGGACACAGACAGCAAGAAGACTGGCAGTACGACCGGAGAATTGGCTCTAGCTGGGTCACCGTCTCAGAACAAGCCCGAAAAGGACACTGTAGACGACGCAAAGGGTATTCCAGCAAAGGTAGAGAAACGGCAGCGTCCTCAGTCAATGGACAATGCAGATAGAAGCAGCAAGCCAGAGAAAGTCCCAAAGGTTGCAAAGGAGCCAGAAAAGGCTGACGTAAAGAAGCCGGCGCCGTCGAAGCCAAAGAAGGCCAGAGATTCCGAAACTAAAGCTCACAAAGAGCCATCTAATCTACTTCTTCCAACTTTCAAGAGTAGCTACGGAACAACAAGCAGATCGAGTCTAATACAGCAGCTTAGTCGATGGTTTCCCTTTGCGACCGCCTTCCACCAGCCAAGGCATCTTGAGCGCTTGAACAGTCCGCATAGAGTCAAGAAGGCATTGGCTATCGGCGTTCACGGCTTCTTCCCAGCGCCTTTGGTTCGTTCATTTCTGGGCCAGCCCACAGGAACATCCCTGAAATTCGCCAACAGCGCAGCCAGCGCAATCCAACACTGGACAGAAGCACAGGGTTATTCGTGCGATATCGAAAAGGTAGCTTTGGAGGGAGAAGGGAAAATTGCGGAAAGAATTGAGACATTGTGGAAACTCCTCTTGAATTGGATCGACAAGATTAGAAAGGCTGACTTCATCTTCGTTGCTTGTCATAGCCAAGGATGTCCTGTAGCCTTAATGCTAATCGCAAAGCTCATCGCTTTCGGCTGTGTTTCTTCTGCCAATATCGGGGTTTGTGCCATGGCTGGAGTCAACCAAGGCCCCTTCATCGACTACAAGACCCGTTGGATAGGCGCAACGGCTCTCGAGCTGTTTGAGTTTGCAAGGCAAGATAGCAAGGTCTCCAAAGACTACGAATCAGCTTTGGATACCGCTCTCAAATTTGGGGTGAAGGTTGTGTATGTTGGAAGCATAGATGACCAATTGGTATCTCTCGAGGTCAGATCTTCCTTCTGCAGGTCTCTCGGCTCTACTGCTGACCGAACCTCAAGTCTTCCACATTCGGCACAATCAACCATCCTAGCGTTTACCGCGCTGTCTTCGTCGATGGCCGCGTCCACGCTCCCGATTTTCTTACTCACCTTTGCGGCTTTGCGCTGAAACTCCGTAACCTCAGCATTTCCGACCACGGTCTCATCCGGGAGCTTAGCTCGCCCCTTGCAGGGAGTTTGTACTCCGGCGAAGGGCATTCTCGCATCTACGAAGACGAAGCAGTCTATCATCTCGCTATCGAGCATGCTTTAACAACTACATCGGTGGGTAGCATACCGATACAGGTGCAGGGTGACCGCACACCTTCAAATCAGAATCCTTACATCCTCCCCTTTGCAATGAGGGGGCTGTTAGAGGAGGAGTATGTGCGGACGGAGCTTGACGGGGAGATCACGGATTTGATACATCAGTTTGACGACTGGAAGCCGCAAAGCAAGGTCCTGAAAGACGTCAAGTTCCGACTCGAAGGCGTAAGGTCAAAGCTCTGAAAAGATCTCAGTCCGAATTTGTCAAGCGTTTTAGCGATGTTAGCAGAGACTTACATTAAGCAAACATCTGACTTTCTAGCAATAAGTTGAATCAAACTTGCAAGGTGGGGGTCGCATGTATTTTGCGCCTCCGACACTGTACTAAATGCTTTAAATTTGGTATCCTTATGTACATGTCCCATCCAGCACAGTGATTGCCAAACTCAAGCAGCATCCTTCATAGAAGACGCAATGCGCTGTATTTCTATCCTTTCGAAGGAAGATGCCCCCAGGAACGCCAGATGCATGAATCCATTAACAGGGTATAGGTCGTGAAGTCCAAAAAGAGGGGGAATGGTTGTCCGTCTAGCAAGCACATCCATCATTGCCTCTATCCGAGTTGATGTCAATAGGATCGGAGAAGTCTCCACTGAACTCTTCAGACTCTTCTTGAGCCAAAGCATTCTTAGCGATCACTTTAGCTCGTCAGCAGACTACCCACAAAAACGCATAGGACTGCTATACCTTCAAAAGCCTGTTCTACGTTCAAAGCTTCCTTCGCACTGGTCTCAAAATAGGGGATATTGCCTTTCGATTGGCAGAATGTCATTGCCCGCCGATTCGATATTGCTCGCTTGTTCTCTTCAACATCGATCTTGTTTCCAATTACGACCTATCCACATGAGCACAGAGTCGCAAGGCTTGTCTGACAGTCCACGTACGAAGGGGAAATTGTCAGGCTCCCTTGGACTTGCTTGTATCAGAAACTCATCTCGCCATGCATCAAGCGTCTCGAACGACTTGGAATTATTGACATCGTAGACAAGGACACAGCAGTCGGCACCTCGATAGAATGCAACACCTAGTGACTGAAACCTTTCTTGACCCGCTGTATCCCAAAGCTGCATATTTTGTCAGATATTTCTCTCTTCACTGGACTTGTACCCGTACCTGCATCGTCACTAGCCGATCATCTACGAGGACCTCTTTCGTCAGGAAGTCGGCTCCTATCGTTGCTTTATAGCTAGCACTGAATTTCTTGTTGACCTACGGATAGCTCAACATGGAATGATCAACAGTAGTTTCCAACAGGGACCCACATATTGATTCATTAAACTCGTCTTTCCAACTCCGCTATCCCCAAGAATTATGACCTATATCAAAACTCAGCCACCACTCCTCATAGGTATCATTCTATCCTCGCCGCCCTGACTTTCAGGAGCACTTTCTTCCTTGACGCCATACTTGTTGCTCTCTAAGAGTCACACAGTATAGAGACAGCAACTCGAACGCTGCACAGGTTTACAATAAGGCCCTCGGTAATCGATGTTCCCAGTCGCAATGACCGAATATAGCTGATGCAGTAGGTTTCGCCCAACAGCCCAGATAGATTTGAGGAGGTTCTTGGGGTAACGCTTCTGCGAAAAGAATAACGAGTTTCAGATTCAGTTATCGCCTTCTCAGTGTTCTTCCCATGTATGGTAGCCTGGAGTAGCTTGTAGGATTGTATCAAATTATGGAACCGTCGCGGCTATGGCGCTAAGTAAGCGCGAGACGCACCCGCCTGGTAAGGCATCGGTAGGTGCATCTACACATGAGATGTAGATCACAGGAGGATTTTCACGAATGCATTGAAAAATGTGTCATTGATTGTGACAAATGATGTGTTGAGAGTGTAGCGTTGATTGCAACACAGTCGCTGTTTGTGCGATGCTACCATCCCAACCATAATTATGCCTTCATGGCAAGAGGAGTTCCTCGCAAATCTACAGGAACGAGACAAGTATGAAAAAGCCAATCAGGATTTGTACACGAGCTGTACGTGCGGACTTGCAAAACCTCATTCTGTACTCATAAGTTTCAGACACCAAGCTAGCAGATAAGAATGCTGCTTTGCAAACTGAGGTAGCTTCGAGTCAGCAGACAGTCGCGTCTGCTCCATCTACTCCCAAGACCCAAGATCGCAAAGCTTCCCAAGCATCGAAGAAGGCTCCTCCTAGCCCATCTCAGGCCGATGTTCTATCCAAACTCCGGCAGGATCTTTCAGAAGCCCAGCGCAGTCGTAACGTGCTAGAGGCGAGACTCCAATCCACCAGCGATGAGCTGCAAAAACTCAAAATCCAGTCTAGTCTTGATAATAAACGTATTACAGAGCTAATCAAGGAGCGAGATAGCCTGATCAGAAGTGTGAAGGATAGGAGCGAAGAGATTAGGGGCAAAGCGAAATTGCTAGAAGACGTCCATGACGAGACGGTCAGCCTAACTCTGCAGCTCAATATGGCTGATGAGCGGGCAACAAAGCTAGAGAATGAAAATAAGGACTTGGTGGAACGGTGGATGAAAAGGATGGGCGAGGAGGCCGATCAGATGAACGAGAAGTCCAAGTTTTCGTGAGGTTTGCTGCTAGGCTAATGTCAGTTCTGCTCATTGCTGCCATTCTGCTTCTTCTTCTTCTTCTTCTTCCTTCTGTCATTCGGCCTTGTGTTGCGCGCCTTGACTGCGTGTCAGTGACCTTGGGGTCACCCGCCAGTGCTTGACATTTTCATCCATGACTTGAACCCCGACACAGCGTCTGCAACCCGCTAAGTCCCGTCAACCTTTGCTCTTCGTGTTTGTCTGTTCTTCTCCACTTCTTCATATCCCTTACAAGCCAAATAAAAATTCAAATTGTTTACACCAAACAAAACCATCATCCCTTCGTTTATCTATCTAGCAAACACCTTTGGATTCAATCATCCCACAGGATACTTAAGTCTCTGCATCATCCCCACTTCTTCTGGTAAGTCCCTACGCCTCCCTAGCCTTTGTAAATAGGGGCGGGGTCTTCGATGTGTGCTTAAATATATTTAGCACCTTGTCCTCTTTCTCATCGTTACCGCCGGAGCTCCGTTGTATGGTCGCCCACGAGGCCACGAGGTCATCAACTTGGACAAGAGCTTCACTTGGACGGTACTTCGTTGAGTCGACAGTCTATCCAGTGATTACATCAAGGGAATCCTCTTCAGAACCCGTCAGAAGAAGCTGCTGTTAATGACACCACCGTGTAAGTGGAATCGTATACCCAACTTGTCATGACGTAGCGTCGTTACTAGTTCGAAGTCTGACCATATATAGGTGTCTATGATCGGGAATACGACACCATGTCGCCAGTCAGGTCCCTCAGCAACCGCATATTTGATTCTAGATCAAGGTTATCGGAGATAGATCCGACGACTGGAGATACCACGGCTAGTAAGGGCCGGTCTGTTGGACTTGTACAGCCCGTGGGGTTCAAGTATGTGAGAAGTGCTATCTCAGACCGCGAAAGGGCATTCTTCAGAGCTGTTCACCGTAGTGACGACTCCTGTAACTACCTTATAGTGTGTCAGAGGACGAAGAAACGAGTCTCGCGCTTCGTCGTTTGCTTGAACTTGGGCTTGCGGAAGGCATTACAACGCGATACACCAAAGGGACCTGGAGTGTAAGCCTTCCAAAATCGGAGAGCTTACATGTATACATTGACGACGGCAACCAATGGGTGAAGGCCGGACTAATCGATATGCAAATCGACATGGACAGTCAAGAGATATGCATTGATCTGTGCGATGTTTTCACATCGGTTCTTGCGGAATGCAACTCTGTGCGAGCCCTGAAGAGAGTAAGGTCAATTTTTTAAACGACATTGAATTTCGCGCTAATGGTACGCAGGACGCAATGCATCCCAAGCAATATGATCGCCTCCATCAAGCTCTTCGTGCAAAGCTAAAGAGCTCCAACTTCACAAATCCATTCCCCATTCACGTGTCGGATCCTATAATGGATTGGTTCCGGACAGCGGATGCTCCGATTCTTGCTCTGCGTACTGTACTCAAGGTTCCCGCTTTCAAGGCTCCGTGTAGTAGTAGAGCATACCACAAAGATCAGCGGTCGCTGAAGCGGTGCTTTCGATCCCTGAATAGGGTATATAACAAGTTTCGCTTGGAGACCGCCAAGCATTCTCCGGTCTTCATGCGGCTGAAATCAGCGCCTGAACTACTGCCAAATACTGCTGACACGACTGGGACATAACCTCCGGCCAAAAAGCGGTCTTATGAGTGTATAGATCAGGCCACCAAGCCCGCGGACGCTTATGCCAAGAGGCCCTGACATGAAGGGCCATTCAGACTTAGACGACGCCCTGACAACACTTCTGAATCTGCAGCCTCTCCGATGTCCCTAAGGACAGAGAGTCAGCAACGCAAAGATATCTCTGGTTTACAGTGTCTCGCCAAACCGTTAGGCAAGCAAGCGCCTGACTTATCAGATGCAACAAAAAAGGCTTTCATCCCGAGTAAAGCGCTTCCTGCCTTTGATTCGGCTTCTGTTTCTAGCGTGGATTCAAAGCCCGAATTTATATCTTTGCAGGACCTATCACCTAGTGGTCTTAATCAAGAGGCTCGGCTCTCGGAGTCATGCTTCCAGACCCAAGTGTCGAAGCAGAAGAAAGTGAACGTAACAGATGCTCCAGCTGCTACAACAATGTCAAATCACATTCCAAAGGCCTTAGTATCCCAGAGCATCTTTGGTGGTCCAATCCATGCAGACAATTTTGAAGAACAGGCAAGTGAAAAGACGAAGACGGGGAATTCAAAAGATGCAGTACTAGAGCATGACGTCGCTATTCCAACTACAGCGGCTACTCCCTTTCCAGTTTCTAACCTATGCTCCCAATTTGTGGCTGTCCAGGGCAATATCCTTTCTGGTGCTGATCAAGACTGTCAAGTCTTGGATGCCCCCCTTCACTCATACCCACAAGAGCAAGAGAAGACAAAACAAGCCATCAGCGACTTCAACGATACTGTCGACGAAGCAAGTAATGTTAGGAGTTGTGATCCGCTAGTGAATCATGGTGGAGAAGGCATTGTGCATTGCGGCTCCAACTTAGCAATTCCCGAGCGAGCACCCACGCGACCACCAGAAACAGACACAGCAGCAGATCTTGAGCTCTCCATTAGCGTCCCTGACTCTCCATTGATCCTTTGTTCTTCGTCAAAGCGCAAGCGGAAGCGACAGGAAGCAGACGAACGAAAAGTTGACGGTCTTGGGGTTGACCACCTCTTCAATAAGCAACCCAAACGACAGGTCGTAATGCCAAAACCTAAGGAACGTCAAGCGCAAAAGCTACAGCGTGTAGTAAAATTGAGATCGACCCCTAACCGTGCCCTTAGGTGGTCCAGGCGGATACAGGAAGCGAATTACTCGCTCGAGGTAACGTTAGACAGCGAGGAAATGATGGACGTCGATGACGCCTCTGACGATGAATACGAGGCCATTACCTAATTTCACGATTAGATGGCGGAGAGGAGATCCAAGGGGTTGATCCTCAGCTTCCTAAAGCACATACAAAGATCGCAGAGATGTGCAATAACAACAGTAACCAAGATCTGGTTGAGATCGACAAAACAGGCTGCAGCGAAGAGTATGTTGTGAATTTTCGAGTGAACTAGGGAGTTTACTTCAGGACGACTGTATTCATAATGGACTCTTAACAGGCTCAAAAGAGCAAATAACACTACTCTCTATAGACGGAAGAGAGATGATTCTGGAAAGGATTGCTGTGGAGAGAAGGTGTCAAGCAATGTAGTGGTAGCACAGGTTGGCGTCTCTCCAACAACAACCACGGATAACCTGCGAAGGCAGAAATCTTGATATTTGATGGAAGAAGGAAGGATCTGTCACAGCATCAGCAATTCAGTGATGGAGAAGGCGGTTCGGGAAAGTGGGATGACAAATGGATTGAGCATTTGGTTGACAGTCAGATAAGGTACCACCGTTTTTTTGAGTAAGAGTCGGCAGGAAAGCAAAAGCAGCATATAGCTCTTTGCTAGCGTGCGAGCATGACATATCAGCGGGGAAAAATCGCTGGATTTACGCTCTACGCGTGGTTGAAATGAGTATAAAAGCTCCATGAACGAGGCTGAAGTATCTCAATATCAGCCTCAAAAAGTCTGAAGGGGAAGGGAAGAGATGGTCCTGAGGAACTAGGGAAGACGCTGTTGTCCTGAAGACACAAGAGGTTACAGTATACTTGCAAGACCGAAAGAAGGCGAAAGGAGGGAATACGGTAGCGGCAAGAAGTGCAATCCAAGGCAAATAGGAGAGGGGACTTCACCACAGACAGTGTTAAAATCGCAAGTTTCGGGTTTCAAGAAGCTTTCACAGCCGCTGCAAGGGTTACAAAATACAATGTATGTTGATCACAGAATTGTACAGTTTGCATGGGGGCTGGCAAACTCGCAAACAAGCATCTGTATGATCCCTTGTTGATCAAAAAGCAGCAATCCGAAAGTATTGATAGGGTGACAACGAAGATTTGCAACAAACAAGCCATATCTGGAAAGAAATTTTGTCAAGGAATGAGAAATTATCATATCATGCTAGCTAATGATCTAATGCTGATATATCGTGGGTATCTTGCTCATATCTTTTACCATCATGCTCCGTAAATGCCAATGCCGTGTAATCAATCTCACTTCTCGTTTATTTGTTGAGTCACACAAGTCAGCCGTTCTACTATGTGGTTCTCAACTCTGCCCATTCATTCTGGTGCTATCCTTTTTGGCAACATAATAAGTATCAGTCTTGTTCGTCCAGCTCACATGACGATCATAGTACCATTTTTCTGTGACATCGAAAATGTTATAAATAGCGCCAGAATTCCAGGACTTACTCTTCTGGCCCACAGGAGCAAAGGATTTGAGTGAAACCACTGTAGCTCCGTCTTTGAGATCCAGGAAGAGATTTGTCAAGTTGTCATTGAGTTCAGATTGGAAGGCCTGGTTGTTGACAAGAACGACATCTGCTCTTGGGAGCACTTTACGAATAGCGTCATTGGTCAAAAAGTCGCCCTTTTCCAGATGGACGTCGCCCGTTGAAAGTCCCCAGAGCCGGCAGCGCGCCTCGAATTCTGTCTTCTGGAGATCTGCTATTTCGGCAGCTTTCTCCATGATCTCACAACCCCAGCTTTCGCAACCGACTTCGAGCGCAGCTTGCAATACAACGTTCCCAACGCCAGAGCCAAGGTCGACAAACACTTGGTGGGCTTTCATATTTGTGTCTTTCCTCAGGATGGTGGAGACGAATTTGGGTAATAGTTCGCCGTACACACCATTGCTTCCCGTCTCGTACTTTCTCAAGTCATCTACTCTAAGTGAGACCGTTCGAGCATACGCTTGAGTAAGGATAAATTCGCAAAGCCCCAAGTCAACAGTCTTCCAGTTGTTGATTACCCCTTCTATTGTACCGTTTTCTCTGAACTTGTTCAATAACTCGTTCCATTCATGAATAAGGCTGACATATTCATCGCCAGCCATACGCTGAGAAGCTCGTTTGATCCTTCGAACAATGCCAGTGCTGTCATCATTCAGGCTGTCCTGCAGCCCAGGTGGCAGGTATTTGGCGATGATCGTCTCAATAACTTCGCGTATATCTTCCAACGCCTTGAAATCATCGTTTGAATTTGGCACCACGAGCTCATATCTTTCTTGCTGGGACGCGGACGAATATTGCAAGTGCACCTCCTGCGCGTTAGGGAAGTCCGGAAAGGCTGACCTATACTTCTTCGAGTCTGTGATCTTCGCAATGCTTGCAGCATGTATCATATCAAATTTGCCATCATTTTCGTCGGAAAATGCTTTTCTACTCTGAATGCGACGGCTTGGATCTGGTTCGATGGTGCTGCTTCGCCTGATCCGCTTATTCACTTCATTGAGGTCGGTATCAGAACCCTCGCCGTCACTGCCCCAGTCTTGGCGCTGTGGTGTCGACGAAGCCCTCTTGCGAGGGTTGGATGGCGCGTCCGGAGTCAATGCTTTGGGCTTCGGGCTCCTTCGCTTGATGGTGTTGTCCGGCGTGGCGTGACGTACAGGGGTCAACCTACCTGTGCTCTTTGCTTGTCGACTTTGTATCTGATACAAGTAAGGATTCTTGGGAGCGTTTACATCCTTCCTGGTTTCCGTGTGGCTAACGCCTTTTTGCTGCTTCAGGGCGGTGTGGCCGGGTCTCTGCAACTTGTCAAAGAAGCCCATTATGCGGTGTATGGGTTGCAAATGCAAGAAAAACGAACATACAAGGAGCGTGGAATAAAGCAAATGAGCGAATTGGTATGCAAAAGAAGGACAATGGCGGTATTGTAAGAAAGGAACGCCGCAAATGTCAGATGTGATGCGTTGGTGATGATGTCCTCTCATTAAGGCTTGCATAACCGTTGTACATAATTCTGGCTGGAATGAAACGGCAACCGAAGATTCAAGGCCTCTACTCGTAATTGCAACCTTGTATCTTTACCCTAAATACCTTCTAACGACTTTTCCCAACAGACCGTGAAACCTACACAGCTCAAAACTCGAACCCTTCCCTCTGACAAATCGTCTCCCCATCAAGGCTTCCGCAGAACCTCGCCGCCAGCTTCGATCGAGCAAGCACCTCAGATTGCTTTCTGATACTTGCGCCAACTACGCACATTTCTCTGCATGTTTTGGAAGCTCTAAACGGGATAAGGTCCTCGACGCTCTATGTGGTGTCTTCGGAAGGTAGGGTCAATAGGGGAGGTTTTCAAGAGCCGGTAGCAATGAGCGGCCAATTACCACCGATTCCACCAGATGAACTTACCACAGCACGATCAAGAGGTAGCCGCAGCTTCGATGTGGAGAGACTCTCCTACGACTCGATCCGCCCGACCAGTCCTCCAACCAAAGTGAGCGATGCCACAAATGTGCCTGTTCAGCGTCTTGCTAGGCATACTGTAGGCGTCATACTACTACTGGCGACAGTTGTGCTCTGGACGGCTTCCAATTTTCTTGCGAGTGTGAGTAGAGAATGCTGGCCCAACTAAAGCATTCGCTGACGTATCTGTATAGACCATCTTCGCCGATGACTCTTACTCAAAACCCTATTTTGTAACCTATGTGAACTCATCCTTCTTCTCCGTCTTTCTTGTTTGGGTACTCCTGAAACGCTTGTGGACTAGTCGCGGATCCGTTCGTGAAGCAATTAAAGACAGCGAATCCCCTGCGACGTACGTACCTGTTGCTAGTGAGGACCAGTATCCGTTACACTTGAAGCCTGCAGAAGACGCCGACGTCAATGACAACTCACCCCGAGACAGACTCCTCGTTGATGACTCAATGACAAGCATTGGCTCTTCGAATACCTCTGCATCAGACCGCCTAAGTATTCGAGAGACAGCTTGGCTGAGCTTTGAATTCTGTCTTCTCTGGTTCCTTGCCAACTACTTCGTAGCTGCCTGCCTGGAATACACCACAGTAGCTAGCTCGACGATACTAGCATCTACAAGCAGTATTTGGACACTTATATTCGGCGCTATGCTTAAGGTCGAAGCTTTCACGATCAAGAAGCTGGTGGGCACCCTAGCTTCCCTCGCAGGCATTATCCTCATCTCCAGCGTGGATCTCACCGGAGAAACCGATGAGAACAGGGGAGAATTTCCTCACAAATCTCGCAAAGAATTGGCCATAGGGGACGCTTTAGCATTTGGCAGCGCAGTTCTTTATGGGATATATACAACGTTCATGAAAAAGAAGATAGGCGACGAAGGCCGAGTTGACATGCCCCTGTTCTTTGGCTTCGTCGGCCTTTTCAACCTCGTCACTTTGCTCCCTGGCTTCTTCTTCGTCCACTTCACCGGAATCGAGACGTTTGAGCTGCCACCTACAAGACGAATTACCACCATCGTGCTTGTCAATTCGGCCACATCACTCGTTGGCGACTTCTGCTGGGCTTACTCGACGCTCCTCACTTCGCCCTTGCTCGTAACGGTTGGCTTGAGTTTGACGATACCTTTATCGTTGCTGGGACAAATGATCGTCAACAGTCAGACCTCAAGCGCCATGTATTGGGTTGGCGCCGTCATTGTGTTTCTATCATTCGTATTCATCAACTACGAAAGTAAGGACAGGTCTGACGAGGACGGTTCGGAGCGAAATCTGCGAAGAGGACCCTGGGCTTTTGCGTGGAGAATATGGGACAGGATACGTCCATCGCGATGCTGAATCCCACTCAATTACCGCATATAAGTTCTTACATGTAATTTCTATGATATCAAGAACTCTCATGGGAACCAGTCTAGTGTCAATTCTCGTTTTCATCATCCTTTCCAGTGTTTTCGGACATTCCAAGCAGCTTGTGCACCATTGGAGCCCAGACACCTTCCTCTTTCTCAATGTCTCCATACTCCAAAACATTCTTCCCCAGTTCGTATTCAGCCTGCCTTGTCCTTACAAGCGAGCTCATGCAGGCCAGGCTACCGACTGCTTCGCCCAGATCATGCGCTAGCGAGCGCACGTAGAAGCCGGAAGTGACCGTCATACGGAGTTTGACAGCCGGTGGGCCTCTGTTCGTCTCCGCAGCTGAATTTATTCCATTACTAGCCGCATCTCCCCCTTCGTGGTCTGATTTGTGCATTTGCTCTTTCGTTATGTCTTGAAGGCCACCAGACATCAACGTGCTTGGATCCGTAACTGCTTGTGAAAGTACAGGCTTTTTGTTCTTGACAACTTCGTCTTCGGCATCATCAGGCGAGCGCTTCCTCTTTGATCCTGCCGCTTCACCATCTAGTTGCCTATCTTTGCTTTTTACTTGCGGCAGTGTCTTTTCTTCTCCAAAATGGAGCACTTTTTGCGCAACATCCTTCGCTTCAGCCTCAGCTTCATCCTGAGGAATGCTGTATTCATGACTACCACCATCAAGCCACTCGACAAGCTCGAGCTCCTTAACCTCAATAGCTCTCTTTTCAATTTCCCTTGGAATCTCTTTTCCCTCTCTTGCGTACTCATACAATCTCTTCCCGTCCATCCTCAGTGCCGAGTAGAGTGGTGGTCTCTGCATGATCCTGCCTCTGAACGCCTGCAACGCCTCCTCAACTTTCTCTGTTGTAACATGCTCATACTTCGCCCTCCTCAGCACCTTTCCCTTCGTGTCATAAGTATCTGTTGCCGCTCCAAAGAGCACGGTCGCCTCATAGCTCTTCGTACATTCAAGAAAACTCTGCAATTGTTTCGTTCCATTGCCCACACCCAATATCAGAACACCTGTCGCCATTGGATCCAGAGTTCCGCCATGGCCGATCTTGACTTTGACATGCCTGCTATGTGTACGTTTCTTTCGCTCGAACTTGGTTTCATGTGCCCTCTTAGCTTGCTCGGCTTGAAGGTATGGGGCAAACAGTTTAGAGGGATTGAAGGCAATCTGGAGTCTACGGATGACTTCTGCAGAGGATAAAGACGGTGGTTTGTTGATTGCGAAGATGCCTTCAACGATTGGGCCTTCGGGTTTGGGCATGGTGCGAGATTGGGATTGAGTGGGTGGTAGCAAACTTTTCTTGGAAGGCCATGGGCATCGTCGACGATTCGATAGTTCTGCGATAGTACTAAAGGTCTTTAACATGTAAACTTTACTCCATTGTTCCAGTGGAAAGTGGAAAGTGAGTGTGCAAGATCATCAAAGAGTCCAGAAGTTAATTGAAGCCGGAGGTAAGCGCAGACGCGCACCGAGTCGCGTCCGATAACCATCTTACCTTTCGTTCAACGACTTCTATCCAAGAATACCTTATGTTTCTTCAGGATGCCTATCAGAGAAGACGCCGTCCTCCAGCCGAAAGACCCAAAGCTCAAAAACTCCGACGAATGGCCGACATTTCCCCTCACCAAAGTCAATGTGGTATCAATAGCCACAGGTGAGCCAGTGAGCTTATTATCAGCCAACAAGAGCAACCCTGTGAAGGTGACAGGTCGATTGGATGACCCTGATGACGACTTTGCTCACTTAAGTCTGTGGACTCACAATGGTGACCCACCCTGTGCTGATGAAGCATACAGTCAAAAGCCAGAAATACAAGAAACATACCCTCGAACTTCCAGAAGTCACGGTGTTCGCCTTCGCGGAGTTCAACGATGGGTCTTATGGGTTTTGGGCGGCTTGCCAGGCTGGATGGCTGGAGATCATCGATGCCGTTCCCGCATACAAGCCTCTACTTGAGGAGATGAACGTCAAGGCTTCTATGATATACTTCCTCACAGACAGGGTGCGTAGGTCAAGGAAGACGAAGTTCAGCCAACCGGAGGCTGATAAAGCTGCGCGACGAATGTTTCATGATGTAAGTTTGGCTTTCCCAAAGAATCGCAAAACGAGCCAAGGTTGATTTTCATAGTACTTGGGCGACGGAAGATTCCCTACCCGATTCGCAGACGCAGATGATGTACGGCATGGCTTCTATCAGCATCGGGAGTTTTTGCTCACTCGCATGCTGGAAGGTGAAGAAGGGCTCGATTGGAAGGACACTGCAATAATGACGTACTTTAGCAAGCAGTTTCCGGTAGGCTACTCTGTGATGCTAGGAAGCGCTCAGTCGCTGATCTTCACGATAGGATGATATCAAGCGCATCAGATCTCGCCTGTTCGGTACTGCGATCCCAGAGATACCTAATCTCACCGACAAGAAGCGAAAGTCACAGACACCTCCCCCAGCTGCAGATGCGCCGGTACCAAAGAAAAAGAAGGGTAGACCGCGGAAAGATGCCCAAGCTCCACAGCGAACGCCCATCGGAAAGACAACCAACCCTCTCGCAACCTCAGATGATGATGACCTAAATGGTAAGAGCGGTCTCGCTCGGAAGAGAAAGTCTATCCTGCGACCCAGCGGAAGCAAGTACTCCCGCAAGGCAAAGGAAGCAGCAGCTGGTCGCACCAAAGGGTTTTCGCGAAAAGACTGGCCTTCAATCAGTACTGACGAAGCGGAGGAGGAAGACGCAGAATCCATCCCGAGGGTCGAAGAATCTCCCACCATTACAACGATTAAAAATGCTGCGCATCTCAACAAGATCACCAATCCGCCGTTGGGGCGTGTCAACTCCAATGACTCACCACCACCAGAATTCTTGCCTCGAAAGTACCTGGAATTGCGAACAGTAGAATTTGAGGTCCCGACCATGGAGCCGCAAGGACCGGGTGATCTTTGGACATGCACGTTCGAGGGCTGCCATCATCGAGTCTTCAACGCGCGATCTGATGCAAGGCGAAGGATGATACGAGAGCACTTCAGGACGCACAAGACAAATGCTCAGGACCAGATCGATTTAGCGTTGAATGAGAGCAGACCGTATCTCCCTGTGAAGTAAGCTATTGTCCTTGCGAGCGCACCGACCCCATCGAGAAGCGACTCTGCTAACTTGAGATAGTAACCTTGTTCGCCGGCTGCAAGCGATTGCACCACCGTCAGGGGAGGAAAAGTTGGATAGTCCAGGCCGACATTTTGTCGCACCGATTCGGAGGAAGTATTGATAAGTTGTGCTCTGGTAGAGGCGTTACGGATGTGGTTTAATGATACCCAAGGATTTAGGACCTGCTTCCGACATGATGACTGTTCGTTAAATGAAGCATATAGCTGTAGTAAAGAGACGCATTTTCGCTGTCAAAGCTTCATGCAAATTTGAAGTTTTGAATATTTATCAAGACTTGGGGTATCATGTCCGTGGAATGATCTTCAAATAGCTTCACATCTTCGCTCGCTTGCTCTTCCCTGGCCTTTTCGACTTCCCTTGCTTTCCCTTCATCTTCTTCGCAGAAAAACCGCTCATGTCTCCCGTAGACACCGCGTCACCACTCTTCGCAAAGCGCTTCTTCCCTCCAAACCCAAATTGAGCATCCTTCTTCCGTCTCTTATTCGGCGGGGCACTATCACGCCTTCCTCCCTGTTTCGACGGCCTCTCCTCTTTCGCCGCATCCTCAAGCGCCACATCAAAGAGGTCTTCCTCATTCGTGGTTCCGGTGTCTGCACCTTTCCGCTCTGCATCCATCATCAGTAAATGACTTCCCACAACCTCTCGCTCATCCCTTCCAGCCATCCTAAAACACGAAAATGTCGAGAAAACTCACTCTTCTTCAATAAATCCACCCTCTCAAGCATCCTCCTCTTCTCCTTCGCCCGCTCCTGCATCGTCGCAACCTGCACCTGCTTTCCAAACTTCTTCAGATCTCGTTGCCGTTTCGCGTCACTGCTCGCCTTCCTCCTCGCCGCATCATCTACGATCCTCTGCTTGATCTTCCCCATGTGCTCGTCGCTCTTGACCATTTCGGCGAAGTAATCATTAGGTCTAGTAAAAGGTATCTTCTCTCTCTTCAGGAGACTCCGCGCCTCGGTGGCCGAGTTTAGGCATTGTTCGTAGAAAGCTAGTTCACGTGTGAGGTCGTCGTTGGGATCCGTGACTTGGATTGGGGTCGAAGTGGTTAGGGTTTGGCGCGCGGAGAAGGGCAGGGTCGTGGGGTAATTTTTGAGGAGGGAATTGTGGGCGGAGAGCAGGGCGGTGGTGTTGTTGATAGTGAGGCGTTGGTGAGGAATCACGTCTTCTTTCACGGACGAGGTAAGCGATTCGATGTCGGATATTGGGATGTCCTTGTCTTCGTCGTCTTCCTCGGCTTCTTCATCGTCTTCGTCTACATCCTCCCCATTTGCTTGTACTTGGCCATTGGTCGGCAATTCTGTGTCTGGTAAAGGGTTCTGTACGTCTTCCTCGCTGTCGCTCTCGCTTTCGTCACTCAATGGGAAGCTGGCTTCAACCTAACCAATCAGCTGAAGAAGGAGGATTACGGCTTCTCGTATAGCTCACATCGTCTCCAAATAAGTCCGATTGCTCTTCATTATCTGAAGCCGAGCGTTCGCTATCCTCGTTCGTGTCTACTCCCGTACCATTCGGAGTTAAATTCTTCTCGCGCTTCTTCTTCTCGGCCTGCTTTTCCTGCTTTCGCTGTTTCTCTAGTCCGTAGTCCCGTCCCTTACGTGCATCAAGCGCCGCGATTAACTTGCTTTTTCTGGCCATGTTGTGACAAAATTCTGGTTCAGCAGTTCATATTTGAAACTTCATATTCGGTAAATCCAGGCAATTACGATGAGTCGAGAAATTGACGAATATTATAACGTGGGTATGGAAAAGTTGTGGATGCTTATCGATAAGCTCCTTGACCGTATCATGCGGAGTGAACGAGCACGGAGGAGAGGACATTCTTCTTCATAGCTGTGCGACGCATGATGTCTGCCCAAGAGGCGACTGCGAACACAGAAGATGTGAGATCTGGGGCTTAATACTTATCAAGTTGTTTTGGTTGATGCTTCATGTAGACTCCGGATACCGGCGCAAATGAGCTGGTGAAAGCGGTTGATCAATTGCTTAACGAGCTTGGTCCGAAATTCTCTAAAGTGTCTTCGGAACTTTTCGAAAGAAGTATTGTATCTCTCGAGATTTTACACAGGGCCGTGCACTGACGACAATAGTGGATGAAATGTCGCGGAGGCTGGATGAGATGGAAGCCGCCATACAGTCTGGGAATGATACAAGAAATAGCGGACCATGATTTGGGACTGGAGAAAGGCTAAGAAGGAATCAATAGAATTTGCTGGATAGCAAGACATAAGAAAGCATCGCTAGGAGCATGTATTAGGAGGAATCGAGCTCGAGGTCACGGTGATATCCTAGAACTCCTGTTATGCATTCACGTCCAAGTCTTCAAGATGCAGCTAGCAAGCCTACTGAACTCGGTTTCTGCGTGAGTACCTCCTTATAGCTCTTTCTCTTCAGTGACAGGTTCTTGACCCTTGAACCTTCTTAGAATATTCGACCTCGAAGTCAGGTCATCAAGCTTCTCAGGTGCCAACCCGCCTTTCTTTATGATTTTCTCCAATCGAGCCAATTCCTTGTCCACATAACCCTCGTTGCTGCCCAACTTTTGCGCCACCTTCACATAGTATTCGGCATACTTGTCTTTCAAGCCTTGTGTGGCCTTCTTGACCTTCTCCGATAACGAAGCCAAATCTTGACCAGCTACAGCACCAACGATGGAATCCAATGCATCTATAGTGCCGGCTTTGGCATCGAGACCGCCTCCTATCATGCGATGCGTGCCTGTCTTTGTGTTCAAGAATTGCACAAAGTCTACTTCATTCCGGCCACCCTCATAGGGTTCAGATGTCGTGGAACCTTTGGTGAAGTACTTAATGGTTGGGTAAGATTTGACCCCTTGATCTTGTGCAGTGGCTTTCGATTGCTCTGCTTCCGCATCCACTTTGGCGACCAGTACTGAGGGTTCAGCGGCATAGTCTTGAGCGAGAGATTCCCAGACAGGAGCGAGGCTCTTGCAATCTAGTCCAAAGTTAGCCTTTGTAATGTCCAGTGGTATGGAGGATTGGCGCATACGTCCACACCAGGGAGCCGTGAAGGCGACAAGAACATCCTTTTCTCCACCTATCTCCGTCTTGAAGCTCTGATCCGTCAACATGTGGACTTTACTCGCTGGTTTCGCTGGTTTCTTCATCTTAATGCCCGTCTTCGCAACAATAAAATCCTGTAGGTCCTCCAAGTCTCGACCACCAGAGTAGTCTTCGGGCGTGTCGCTCTTGCCATCAAACCACTTCAGCGTAGGAAAGCCTTGCACTCCAAATCTCTTGCCCAAAGTTTTCTCCGCATCAGCATCGACCTTTGCTACTGAGACCTTGTCCTTCGCAAACTCAAGCGAGGTGGCTAATTCTTCGTAGATAGGGGCAAGCTTCTTGCAGTGACCGCACCAAGGAGCAAAGAACTCCACCAAGGCTGGTTTTCCGGATGTCAGGACAACATCGTCAAAGTTCGAGGGTATGAGATCGAGGACTGCGGATTTAGCATTGGCTCCTAGGATGCCTAGGGAAACGAGGAGTAAATAACCGAGGCGAGCCATTTCAACAATGACTTGTGTGCTTCCAGGCAAAGGGAGATGAAAATTAATGTGCAGATGAGGTGTGAAAAGATAGTGAGGTTTTGACGAAATAGAGGACAAGCTGGCGGATATTTAGGGCTGAGCCGAGGATGTGTTTCAAGATCGCCACAGGCCCACCTTCACAGTATTTCTTGTCGTGTCAGATCACTTGAGGCATTGTAGTCTTCTGTAATGGACCCACAGCCATTTTATGAACCTCTCTTACACTAACAAGTCACGACAACACTGTGATGGTATTTATTTTCTCTGAGACAACCAGTCGTCCGTGTCGCTCCATGTCTGTTGACCCTTCACGAGATCTCCAGCCGCTTTCACTCCTTGGTAGACCTACAAGTCTTATTAAAAGACCGTCATAAGCCTGTTCAATCGAGATACTTACTGCACTCCACAAGCTCCATGCGTCTTCAAGGCTGGAATCGAACTCGCTATGCTGAATCCATTCTTGGCCGGACTTTCTTGTCTGCTCTTGTACTGTTTGAGCTGCCGGGTCTCCATGCGTGTCAAGATTGTCCAAGTAATTCAACGTAGCAATGCCCAAGCCGCAAGAGAACAGTGAATAGAAGGGAAGTCTGTTTTGCCTGTTAACGACTTCGTGATGTCAGCGATGCGCTACGCTTACCCCAGTGCCAGCTCCAACCAATCGTTTCTGTCTCGGGAAAACCCTGCTTCAATAAATGTCGAAACCATACATATCTCCAGCAGGTCCCTGAGGCACGTTTGTAGAGCAGAGATGACAGAGTGGTGTGCCAATAGCGATCTGCTTAGAGGGCCACTGTAACCTTTTGGTTTATGACGGAGACGACCAAGGCTAGCCACTCTTGAGACCAGCATGCATGGACCTCTGTCGTCTGCTATATCTGGTCAGTCTTTGCCGTAGGCTCCTTGGTCTCATTCAGACTCACCACTGCCTCTTGATGGGCTACCTGGATACTCCATGAACAAAGATTCAGGATTCAAGACCTCAAATCGTAGCATTTCAACTGCGAGGAAAGCAGCTTGTTGAAGGCTTTCATCTTCTCCAACAGCTAGCAATGTCGTCTCGAGGATCTTGCCCCACGGAGTGAGTTCATGCGATGCGTTGACATAATCGCGCAGCTGTAAGAAACGCCAGACCGTGTTCGCAAGCACCTCTTGAGGCTTGCCCAAAGGCTGTTAGATTTTAGCATTTGTTTCTCTAGACACGCGTAATTGAATCACCATTTCGCTCTTGGATCTTGGTGTGATTGTTTGCTTCGCATAGTCTGGATCTGTCAAACTTCTGACTGCAAACGACAGCGACCCGGGACGTGAATTTCCTGCTTTGGCCTATCCATGCATCAGCGACATCAAAGAAGGTTGACGTGACACCCTACCTTGTCCAAGACCTCCTTTTTGACGTTCCAATTTGATACCTGTGATTTTGGAGATGGGCTGACATCCTCGGGCTTGAACTTATCTTCAAGCTTGGGATCAAACCAATAGCGGGTTTTGCACTCGGTTTTGGACCAATAGCGATGAAGCCCATCCGTCAACAGACAAATTGCTTGTCTTCTGATTGGATTAAGCTGGGTCCGTACGAAACGATGGCAGATAGTAGCGTCGTCCCCAGCTAGAGGTGTTGTGACTACTACTTCTCCGCGAATCAACCAATTTAAGACTCGGGTGCCAATCAGTCCTTGTGCAAGGTATCCATAAAGCTCTTCCGGAAGGCGTAGGCCAATACAGTCATGGGTATCCGCTGGTGCTTCAGCCTTTTCGAGGCTTTCAACATCGCCATCAGCTGTGATTACCACATGATGTTTGATGACTGTCATAGTTTGCTTGTACTTATCAAGCCAAACTTTCAATGAAGGGTCATTGTAATGCGAACACAGTTGAGAAACATCGCCACGGTTCGTCATGAGTTGGTTCACTGCGTCCCGGATGATAGAAGCTTGCTTGTACATCGCGTTGTTCATCAGGGGTGGGAATGTACTCAGAAACTGATCCGAGCCAACCAGCACCAGAGCTTGGGTGAAGATCTGCGAAGAGATACCATTGAGCGCTCTTAGACAAGAAGTCTTATCGACCCAGGAGAATTGAAGTTTATCCGAAGAGATGACAGGATCATTGATGTGAACCTTATCTAGGCTGTCGTTGGGCAAGTCAGCAAAGTCAGTGATGACTTTGTCTACGCCAAAGTAGAAGAGTTCGGACGGTCCATAAACGGCATCGATAAACTGGTTAGGGTGTTTCTCGAAAGACGCAAGCTGCTCCACATCAGTCAAGCAAAACCTTCGTGCTGTACATCCAGTACCTGTGCCAAAGCGCTGTAGGGAGCGACAGTGAAAGGGACGCCGATTTCATGTAGGGCAAGTTTCAGCGTGCCCACGTGGTCATCCAGCTTTTGGGGTGCTATGCTACGGTCAACTTCGGAGAACAGAGTTGGCAACAGCCAGCGAACAAACCCAGTTGTTGAAAAGCGCGGCGCGCCAATTCTGGCTGCTGGTTCTCATACTGCATGAATGCGAGGCTGTTCTGCTCATTAATATCATTTGAGGAGGTGAAAGCATCGTCACTATTGGCATGTTGCAAGCCATTGAAGACAAAATGCAAGCCTACGCCAGAATCTTGGAGGTTTTTTACTGCGTTAATAAAGCCTTCCAGTGCGATGGGAGAGCCTCCCAGAGCAGTCAACAAGGGCTCGACCAGAAACTGCTTTGCGAAGTAGGCAGCATCGACGCCAATAACAGAGCCTTTTAGAAATTCCAAAGGTCCATGTTTGAGCAGTCGTTCCTTCTCGATCCACTCGTCAAAGTAGCGTACTGTTCACCAAGCTTCAGTCAATGCTTGGACAGACGTATAACAAACGTACCACCCATTCTCCCCCTTACTCTTTTAAGTTGAATTGCGACCTTAAGAATTTGTCATGGCAAGCTTTCGAAGCAATCTACTCAGGCACAACCTAAGTTCCAAATAGAGAAAGCAGGTCTATGTACAACGCGTGAAGGCGAACGGGGATTTGGTACGGATTATCTCAGGCTCAGGCGCTTTCTCTGAGCGTGCTTGCCATCAAAAGTCCAAAGTCCAAAGTCGCGCGACAGGAGCTAGCACGGGCCGGCGCGGGTAGTTGAAAGCTTATCGTCTCGTTCTCTCTTCCCTCGTTCGGCAGGTGATAGAGCGACTACCATTGACAACAGAGCTTTCGTCATGCATAAGCCGCCAACCTTTCCAATTGATTCGGAAGGCAAGCTTGCTCGCTTGCAAGTATCTTGTTGCAAAGCATGCGTGGATTAAATACCCTAATACCGTCTAAATCATAATATTGAGAGGGAATGGCTGCATCTTGTCCGGATCTGTCATCCTTCGCTATCCCGGTTGTGGATATCAATTCGAATGACTACGAGACTGGCAAAACAGTCGTTGACGCTGTCGCAAAGTTTGGCTTCTTATTTGTGAAGGCGCAAGACCTGGGCTTTAATCCTAAGATTATTGATGACTGTTTCACTTTGGTAAAAGAATATCTACAACATTCGTTACATTTATAAGTGCTCAGTACTTGACCTAGTCCCAGAACTTCTTTGCTTCTACAGAGAAGCAGCAGTGCGAGCATGGCTCAAGTGTAGTGTCTCTCTCTGATGCAGTGGAGACCATTGCTAACATCATAAGAATCTTGGCTGGGCAGCGATCCATTCGGAAGTACTGGATCCTTCCACTCAAAAGGTCCTCCAGTCGTGCCTTCTTTTCCTAACATCCACTGACTAGGTCGCACAGCGTGGTGACTTCAAAGAGTTGGTAGCATAGCTGCTCTCCCATCAATAACATGTTTGACACCATCATCGCCAGAACCATGAACATTGGAGAGTTCACTTCCGGTCGACCATCGCATAAGCTCTCACCCCTTCTTCAAGCCCATGAAGCCGAGATCTTCGATTTCCAAAACCGATGTCACACCCTCTGTTGTAGACTGCTACGTCTTTTTGCCCTAGGACTTGAGGTCCATAACACCTACCAGCATCAACGGTTTCCAATGTATACGCTGACAAATCACAGATCCCCTCAGAAGCCGGTGGGCAGGAATGGTTCGCCGCAAGACATGATCAATCTCAGGGCGCTTCAGGCACCGTTTTGAGATGGCTTCACGTGAATCCCCTTGAATCGTTCAGTCATCGACAATTGACCGTATCAGTATCCTGCAGTCGAAAAAGACGCCTTTGACAGATCTGCCGACATTCGTGCTGGCGCACATAGTGATTATGGTAGGAAAAGGACCATCGTCACAACTCGAACACAAACGTTGACTAAAGTCCAAAGGCTCCCTAACCCTCTTATTCCAACGCCCTGGCCAACCGGGCCTAGAGATCCTGACTCCCTCTTCGACTTGGTCATCTGTGCCTACCGTCCCACCTGGACCCGAAGATCTGCCATTTCCACCTATCCTCGTCAACATAGGCGATCTGATGCAGTTCTGGACACGGGGCTTGCTGAAAAGCACCGTTCATAGAGTGGTCTTCCCAGAAGGTGAAAGCCAGGATCGGTACAGTATTGCGTACTTCTGCCATCCACTGAATCATGCGGAGATTGAGGCCGTGCCGAGTCAGATCGTGATGGGGAGGGAGGGCAATGACGAAGGGGTCAAGGGGAGGATCACAGCTGAGGGCTATCTGTGGAAACGATTGAAGGCTACGTATAACGTAGAAATGCATAATGAGGAAACTATAGCAGCTTAAACATTGACGTAATAACGTGAAGACAGAGGTGTTCTTTAGTTACAAACATTATCAACAGACAGGAAGTGCTTTGGAGTGCTAAGTACTAAAATCGTGCAATCAAGCTGGCATTACCGTAGCCATTGCGCGTAGCATGGTCTGTGAAGTAAAATCTTTGCGGCCATGCCAATAATGCAGCCCTTTTCACAGAACAGCGTCTAATCCAAAAGAAGGCCGCTCTCGTCATAAGCTAAGGAAAGCACGTACATACCGATCCGCCCAAGGCACACTCTAAGCATGCAGGACCATAGTCCAAGTATCTTTTGAGCGAATTGACCGGTTTTGTTTTTAGGTAAAGCAGATATTCATAGGCTTGCTACATCAATATATTCGGTGGTCTCAGAGTATGCAATCGAAATAAAACAGGTAGTTCAAATGCTTGCTCCAGACGCCGATGTCGATTATCGTCAACGTAATGAAGCATCCCGCTATGCGTAGTGAAGGTGAAAGCAGTAATGCAAGAACAATGATGATATCAAGGCGAGGCCACTTGACACCAATGCCGGTGGAAGACCCATGCGTTCTTCTGGCATTCTTTGCTGCAATATTTGGTACGACGGCAGCGCCGACACTTGGCAAATTGCCGTGTCCATTGTTCCCACCTGCCACACTCATAGTACGCACACTGTCTTATGCCGCCTCGAGAATCATCTTTTCGGCAAAGATTCCTCATGACAACACCTGCCCAGTGCTGCATGTCTTGTGAATGATGGCGGACCGTGAATTTTTCGACGAGAGGAAAGATATTGAAGTCGTTGGGAAGGAGATACTCCTCCTCTGAATCATCTTCTTCTTCATCGTCAACGTGATTTTTACATGTCTGTGATGGACTACCAGTAGGTAAATCATCAAGCATCTCGTCCTTCAGCTTCAGCTTCGGAACGAGGTGAGAGCTCTGAAAGTAGGATCGGAGGTTGCAGTATTTCGACACGTAAGCTAATAGCTGTAACGACATAAGGACGTCTTCATCCCGCGGAGTCGCAGCGAGTATTCCTGGAGGAGCCGAACGATCTAAGAGATATCGAGCATGGCTGCTTTGCGGCATGGCTTGTGGGGCCAGATTGACCACAGTCATTGGCTGGGTAGGTGGAGGAAAGCCAAGATTCTGGTTCGTTGGGGTTACATTGGCATTTATGATGCTGCCATCGTTTGCTGATTGGTGAGTTATGTTGAAGGTCTCAGCTTCCCGGCCTTCGGACACATTTTGAAGATTTTCAGAGACAGACACATCGTCCAACATTGCGTCTTGCTCTGCTCCTTCTTGAATGTCGAGGGAGGTCTGTATATCCACCATTGGTTCGTCAACGTTCTCATTGACGGCAGAGGCCTCTGATGCCGCTTCGTCGGCGTTTGCGTCGTCTGAGTCACCAGAATTGGATTGCTGTCGGACCGATGACCGCCGTCGATTTCTGGTTGATTGTAAGATTGATTCAATGGACGGAGCACTCGGTGTTGTTGGTGAGTCCGGTTGAGAGGCAATCCCTGCCTGGCCAACTTGGCCAATTTGCAACGGAGGCACCATTGAAGGCAAGCGATCGGCATCCCGTACAGGTCTCAAGGATATACCGTCTCCGGTATCCATAGAGGGCACTGCAGCCGGAAGCGACTGCATAGAAATATGTCTACTACCGTGGCTAGCGCCAGCCGATGAGGAATGTCTAACTTCTTGGCTCCTATGATGGTGATGATGATGGTGATGGTGCGAATGGTGATGATGGTGATGATGATGGCGAGTTGGTGTTCTTTCGGTTGGGGAGGCTATGGAGAGTAATGGAAGTGTGGGTGTGATGTCCATAGCTTGGCTGTCAGAGGAGCCTTGCTGAGATTGCTGCTCCGAGCCAGGACGAGACAATGATGATGGTATCTCAATTGCCGGTGGCGGATCGTGTCGGCGAAACATTGGTGGTATGTTCTCAGTACCGCTCCCATCTCGATGCGAGAAGGTCTGACGCGTGCCATTCTTGCGAGATCTGCTATTGGGCGACGATTGGCGAGGCTGAGGGATCTGTAGAGATCGCCGCCTGCCTGCGGAATGCTCTGCCTCCACTTTCTCGCGGCACTTATCGATGACCTTGATGTAGTTGTCCAAAATTGTCGCAATTACAGGCACCATGTCGGCCTCGACAACTCTTGTGCGAACATGCTCTGACCCTCGTACTCCAACATTGACAACGCATTGGAATGCTAGGTTCCATTTCCACATCTCCATCATTTCCTGGCTCCTGCCTTGTTTCAAGATGCATACCAACCGCTCAACGCCGCCATCAATTGTGAGGATGTCGCGTATGCGAGCCGAGGATGTTGTAAGATATGCCAAGTGGTTCAATGAATTGATAAGAGGCAATGTCGAAGTACAGTCAAGGGCTCGCCGGTCATACAGGGCAGTCGTGATGCCCACCGACGCCTTATTGACGTTCGGGATACTAAAGTTGACTTCTCTCATCTTGAATTGTTTTCAAGCGAATTCAAATCTGTCTCGAGCTACGTTACGCAGCCTTCTCTTGATCGCGTAAAGGTGGACTTGAGGGTGAACGATGAGTAAGTGATGAGTCCGCTCGGTGAAGGAGATGGGGCTGTCGTACGCCGCGATCGTCTCATACGACTTGCATGGCCGGTCCAGTCACTGTTCACATGTCTATGATTGTCAGTACATCAGCGAATGCTTGATGCAAGACGAAAGCGGAAGGTGAGGTACCATAACGGGGGAAGTTGCAGCCAGCCCGCGATCTGTAAGCAATACCCAGCAACTAGAAGTCTGTAGAAAGCGTGACTCGGCGCGGAGTTCTGGCACCTGCTAATGCAACGCAAGGATGCATACAGATGATTTGGAGTAGGCAGAGAAAGCTAGCATGCAGAATGCAATGAGAGAAGTGATGCCCTTGATTGAGAAGAGATGAATTTGTTGGCGGGATTGAGGGCGCGGAGATGAGTCTGGGACTGAATCCAGATCGCCAAGGCTTTTGCCCCTTTGTCTCGGATTTTTTTAACAAGCGAGCAAGGCTGGCACAGATTGAAAAAATGGGCTTTAATGTCACTTAAATGCATGTACCATCTAAGAGGTCTTGCTAGGCTATTCGTTACGAACAGATCATATTTGCCCTTCGTCTGAGTATGTAGATAACCTTGTTAATTCGTTCCAACCATACCATTAATCGAGCGGGAGGTGGTCCTTGATTAACCCTCCAAGACAGTGTTCAGAAGCAAATGATCCTGTGCAGGAGTAGAGCTTTCGCTGCTGATAGACATAATGTAGCTCGACGACAGACGTCCATTTCATTGCATTGCTATCGAGCTTCACCAATACCTTCCAAAGCAGACTTTGGGATTATTTATGTGAACTGACTTGAAGTTAGCTTAGCTGCTAGGCCGTCTGGTTTTGCTAACATCTTGAGTAGACGTGGCACAAGGCAGCATCGGCTTCGCATGCTTTCAGTTCTCTCGAGAGCCAGCTCACGTTCTGACTGTTCTCGTTAGTCGCGCAAGTCAATTACGCACGAGTTCTCAAACGTGACAGAACTGCTGGCCACGGAACAAGACAATTGAAGTAGCGACTTTGCAAAGCACTGTCTCAAAGCCCAGACAAGGAAGAGCAGAAGGATCAGCAGACTTGTGGAGGATAAGGCAGTTCCGACGCGCCACAACGTCAAAGCTCCTCTCAAACATTAATGTCCATTTTGAGAGGGACGAGGATTGCATTTCCTCACGATCCAGCAGCACCCTGATGGTAATCCGTGCTATGTAGTCTTTTGCTGGACGAAATGCAGCAAAACCCTCGATGAGATGTCTTGATCGTGCCCTCCAGTGCAGGTCTGCAGGCATCCATCTTCACAAATTGTTCCTTGAATGGGCAGATAGCTTCGGGACATCGTCTAAAACGGTCGGAAGTCTATAACTTGAAGTCTTGCGGACCAGCTGCAGGGTCAAGCATCGATTGAAGATGGACAGAAGGTCTTCGCAAGGCGATGGAGTAAATGCAGGAATAACATTGAGCACTGTTCGGTGCTCCACTCACCGTTCACTTAGGAAGATTTTTCCATTATGCAGGAAGCGCGGGTCGAAAGATCCGAAAGCGGGACAACGTTTGGGGCCGATCTGGCTGAAAGGGTAACCAATTTCGAGAGTTGTTTGGGTCCTGGGACAACAATAATACAATGATACAATGATACAATAATACGGTAGGTGGCAACTGGCAAGCGAATGTCACAAGCTCCCAAGCTAGGGTAGATACGCACAACTGACGCAACACAATTCGCAACAACAGAATTCCGAAGCATATGGTCTCGTTGTTGGATACCAATCTACAGACCCGTCTACCAAACCATGATAGGCAATCTGGAGGATATGGTGAGAGGCAGAGGAAAGAGATTGAAGGGAAAGCTAAGGGTGTTAGGCGACGTTTGTAAGGTAGTGCAGTGCCAAGACCAGCTGAAAGTGACCCCCTCTCGGCTCGCCCTCCCTACCTTACTCTCTCAGACCTCAGCCCAGCCTGCCTGACCTGGGATTTTTCTCCCCCCCCCCAATAATAACAATAATCATCATAATTTCACGACCTACACGCTATTTCCCATTAGCGCCATTTCAAGACCAACTCCTCTGCATTATTGCCAGCTCCCGTGCAACCTGCATCATCAAATATCGACCGATTGTCCGCCAACTAGCCTCTCTTCTATTGAGCCTTCTGTTTCTCTTCTGAGCCCTTGCTCTTCTGCCTCTTTGCAGTCGCCACGTCCGGTTGTCGCAAACCCCGTGTCCGATCCCAGCCTGCTTGGTGGGCGCTCCGTGGCTTCGTCTTACCTCACAGGCTCACCACCATCATCACACTCCTCCTCCTCCTCAACCACACGTACACAACATCAATCATAGCACAGACGTCTTGAAGAAGTCTTATTCGCAGATCTTGGCCGGGGACTGTGTCAACAATGACTTCCGAGATGTCTGGGGAGCAGATGCAGGCCAAGATCGCTGCCGCTCGACGCGATGCTGAAGGCCTGAAGGACAAAATCAAGAGGAAGAAGGATGAGCTTGCAGACACCTCATGTGAGTTCTTGTGACTGCGCAGCGCAATGGCATTGTGTGCGCTGGTATGTTTAGACACATGCTGATCACTCTTGTTGCAGTACGGTCTGTGGCCAACAGCAATACCGACCAACTACCTAAGATTGGCATGAAAGCTCGCCGGGTTCTCAAAGGACATTTAGCAAAGATATACGCCATGCATTGGTCAACAGATCGCAGGCATCTGGTGTCCGCTTCGCAAGACGGAAAACTCATCATCTGGGACGCTTACACAACGAACAAGGTCCACGCCATCCCTCTCCGCTCCTCATGGGTGATGACGTGCGCTTACGCTCCAAGCGGCAACTACGTGGCATGTGGAGGTCTCGACAATATCTGTTCAGTTTATAACTTATCGTCAAGAGAAGGTCCAACCCGTGTCGCTCGTGAATTATCAGGTCACTCAGGTTACCTCTCGTGCTGTCGTTTCATCAACGACCGCCGCATCTTGACATCCTCGGGTGATATGACTTGTATGCTGTGGGATGTAGAGACTGGCTCGAAGGTCACGGAGTTCGCCGATCATTTGGGAGATGTGATGAGCATCAGCATCAATCCCACAAACCAGCATGTGTTCATCTCCGGGGCGTGCGATGCCTTCGCCAAGCTCTGGGACATTCGCACCGGCAAGGCTGTTCAAACCTTTGCTGGTCATGAGTCAGATATCAATGCCGTACAGTTCTTTCCTGACGGTCAAGCGTTCGGCACGGGTTCTGACGATGCTACCTGTCGGCTTTTTGACATCCGAGCAGATCGTGAGCTCAACACATATGCAAGCGATCAAATTTTGTGTGGCATCACTTCTGTTGCTTTCTCTGTATCTGGCCGTCTACTCTTCGCTGGATATGATGATTTTGAATGCAAGGTACCGCCACCATAATGTGGGAATATTGACAAATTGAGACTAACGAATATCATTAGGTCTGGGATGTCCTTCGTGGGGACCGGGTAGGTAATCTCAATGGTCACGAGAACAGAGTTAGTTGCCTCGGTGTCAGCAATGACGGTATGAGTTTGTGCACTGGATCATGGGATTCTACCGTAAGCTATTCCTTTTGTGTTTTTCGACCATTTTGCTAATCTGGATGGCAACATAGCTCAAGGTCTGGGCCTGGTAAATATTTTAAAAGGCCGTCGCCTTCGCGCTGGAGGAGCAGCAGAGTGGCAACCCGGTCAGGCCAGATACATTTGGTCTGATCGAACAGTGACGGCGATTACATATCGGTGAGAAATCTTCGACTTCGTTGCGGCAAGACATCGGCCGTCTCGAACCCATCATCTGACCCTATGAGGCTACGACTTCCGACAAAAGACACGTCTGCATCAATCACGGCAGCCATCTACTTCTCATGTACGAATTTCGAAATCTTGGTGGTTTTGTTCACAGCTGGAGTGAGGGTTGCTTTGCCCAAGTCTTTCTTTGGCGCCCACCAGGATTACTTAATACCCAACTTCCTCAAGCGATTATCCTACACTTTTGGAAGTCATAATTATCACCTTCAAACCTCACCGAGTCTACCGAGTTCTTTGGCAACTCTGACAAAGCAGGATAGAGGTCACATCGAGCGTCAGGCTCTCTGCCTGCGTTGCTTCGGAGCTTTCAATTTTTCGCCAGACGAGTGGTACTTTTCCTACGGGAACCGTCCGTCCAGTCAAAAGCAAAGTGCATGGAGAATATTCGGCGAACGCACCCACTACAACCCGACATCAACACAGCTGCATGGTGGATGTTCAAGAATCTCCCTTGAAAACATGCAGCAGCCTCTCATCTTGTTCTATGTATCTTACGATTCACCAGTGGACGGATTCCTGTATGTTATTCTGCGAATTCGTGTGAACGGCGTCGGAGGCAGAACGGGATGGGGAGGTATGGTCTGAGAGATTCCCTGTACCACTGTCGTCATCTGTCAATAGCGTACAAATAAAACCCTTTTCAAGCCATAACGGTCATCACAAGCTTGAGAAATTCCAAAAGGTGGCCCTCTTTGCTTATACAGTCTATTTGGGATTAGCCCAAGACGGGTAGACTAAATAACCTGGGAGTATTCCAAATCCATAGCGACTTTGGTGGTCTTCTATGGGCGACCGAGCCCATGGTGAGGCTCTACGTCGGCGTCAATTACCGGGTCCCTGCGCTTTCAACATGCTATTTCCTTGGCTTTAATGAAGTTAGCCTACACAGTATTCCATTCCTCTGTTGAGCCACTCTTGAAATTTTTGGTACCTGGTTGGCAAGTCAGATACCTGTCTTCGGTTATGGTCACTGGCTCCAAACAAAACACCTACGATGTAGAGTGGCGGTTACTTCGGCTGAGGGTGCTTGGGCAGGGAACAAGAAGTTCAGCGCAAGCGAGGATACTATGTCAAATGATCTCGATTGCGATAATTATGCGTGAGGTCTCCAGATTGATGAGTACACAGACCATAACTTGCGGACGAGAATGGAATATCCATATGCAAGCATCTGTAGGTAAGATTACGATCGGGTCGTCAGAAAGCGGGCGGGGCCCTTTTCGGGTATAGGACGATGCACAAATGCATTTGGGAATGGCAATGCAGTCAGGATTTGGAAGATGTTGCATCGATCTAGTTCGCCGGGAAAGATGAAGCTACAAGGACGACGTTGGCAGGAGTACCAACATGCTGAGGGAAAGAGGGTGTAGGAAAATGGTCAGCGAAAGAAGGTAACGTAGGATGGCAGGCGTCTTTATGAAGCAGCTGTGGTAAATGGTGAGACTGTGGTGTCATTTGGATTATAAGGATTTGTGGGGTTACATTGAGCACGTGGAAAGGTGCTGGATGCATTCCTGTTGACGCGAAGAAGATGCATATGGCGAGAGGAGGGAGAAGGTGTTGACGCAAATCAGCAAATCAGCAAATCAGCAAACTATCCGACCAATTAGACGAGAAGGCCGGCCTGGAACCAGCCTGAAACATAGCGTCGGCTCCAGGATGTCCGAGCGTTGGCTTAGCTTGGCTTAGCTTAGCTTGTCCCTATGTAGCCCCTTATAGCCCTGGTGTCTTGGGGTCTTACAGGGGGGTCCCCTGCCCGGCCACGTTTTCCATCCATTTGCATCTTCGCCCCCTTCCACCCCTTGCCAGATCCTTTGTTTGCTGCCAATCATACTTCTATGCGGTCAGACATTGAAGAAGGCGGCCGTAGAGAAGAAGCCCACACCACGTGTCAGTTGCACAATAATACTGCGAGTCAGGTAAAACTTATCTTAGCCCCGGAAAGTCTCGTGGCCATCAACAAGCAGACCACTGACCACGGGCCACGGGCCACAAACAAGGACGCGTTTACTCTATATCTATTAGTGATCTTTGCTTGCTTGCTTTTCGACTACTTGAACCGCTCTCCCCTGAGTCAGATCCAAACCCAGACCTAATTACCAGTGTACCAGTGCTCCGGTGATTTGAGTGTCGTTAGAGCCGACACAGACTTTCTTCAAAGGCCTCCAAGAAGGGCAACCTACCCCTCGCATTATTCTTCATCGTTTGCCTCTTTTTACATATACCACACACTTTCGAATCTTGTTCTTCGCGAATCGACTGAAGACCCTTTGGATTCGCAAGGATCATCTGTTACGGTACAAGTCTTACGCTCAACTTGCACTGCCGCACTTTTGACGCTGCTCAAACCCACCCGGAACCCGCCCTACCAACTTCTGAAACGGGCATCCTCCTGGACAACCACGGCGCACACGATACACTCGGCAAACCCAGTTACATATTTAAGCCTGCAGATCTTCCACATATTAAGATGACTACAGCCGCTCAGGCAGAATTCGACAATCTCGTCGCCAGTAATCGCTATACTGCTCGAGTCCATCCTGAGGACGAGCGTACCTCCGACCGGAAATCAGACACCTCCTCTGAGCACGACGGAAGCACTATCCTGGACTCCAACGACGAACGCTCTATCGCTCCCTCAAGTTCCTCAACCATCATGCCGACAGCCACCTACCTCCCAGCCTCCACCACCCAGTTCGATGCCAACACAGGGCCCAAGGGTGTCATCGCCGACGCTCGCTCTTTTGAAACTGCAAAGAAACGTTCGTTTCGCCAGACGCTCTACGCTTTCACCGATTCTACACCCTTCAAGAAGCTCAATGCTTCGAGTCGAGAGAAGAGCAAGTCCCCAAGCCCAGACCTCTCCACCGACGAAGACGAGGACGATTTTATGAGGCAATGGAGGCAGAAACGGATAGATGAGCTGGCAAGCATGAAGCAAGAGATTCGGACGAGGCGACAGAGTCCCAGCAAGCGACGGTATGGGACCTTGATCGATGTCGATCCTGCTGGGTATTTGGATGCTGTGGAGAAGGTGGGTGCAGAGACTGTGGTGGTGGTCTTAATCTATGATGATCAGGTATGTGGTATCAAAAGCGCTTTTTGAATCTCCTTGTCTCCCATTAAACCTTGTCGTTTGCATCCTCTCACCGCCTTCCGCGCTTTATCCTACTAACTTTTTTGTGCGTCAGTACAACATGAGCAATAAAGTCGAAGACGCCCTCAAGCAACTTGCCCGAAAATACGCCACCACCCGCTTCGTTAAACTTCACTACCAAGACGCCGAGATGGACGAGATTGCTGCTCCGGGCGTGCTGGCATACCGGGGAAGCGAGTGCTTTGCCAATCTTGTATCATTCATGACGGAGATACCCGCTGGAAAGGATGTCAATACGGCTACGGTGGAAGAAGTTCTGGAACGGTATGTGCCCATCATTTTGGTAATAATCCGAATGCTCCAAAACGAGGCTAATGCGAGTTTTTCAGACATAAAATCTTAATGTGAGGATCACTAATCTTGATGACTTTGGTACATATTCTACAACCCTTCACCACTTTGGATGGAAGTATGGCTTCGGCGTTGGGTTGGCTGCATTCTGACTGCTCGCCTCTTGTTTCTGCAAGCGAAAGAGCGATCTACTATGCGAATCTTATGACATAGATTGATGAAAGGAAGCCTGGTGCTTTAGAAACCCACTGTATTTTGACTGTGATACTCCATGTGGTCGGATTGAGGCGTTAAGACCCCGAAGAGGGCGGCAAGTTTGCTTGGATAGGTAATAGGGGCACTTAATGCTCGGAAGATTTGTTACAAAGATGTTTCAATTGTCGACTCGATGTCGTACCCACAACAACAAGTGCATCCCAGACCTCCACATCAACGTCTATCCACACATACAAAGGCTTATCCTTGGTTTGGAGTGCCGCCACATTCCATTCGCTCGGCTCCACTTAACGCTCCATCATTCATCCCACGTCATGCAATTGTAGTAGGCAGCTTTTGTAGCCTTTCGTACCGATTGGTTCGGCGCACACGGCGTGTGCATGAACAGCAATGCTAGTAGTGTCACACCACGTGGCCGCCACGCACTTATCCGAAACATAGGTTGGGTGGCACTCCTGAATTGTAGGCCTACCCCCAAAGCATTCCCTGGCTCATCGCAGATGGCTTTCTTCTTCTTTCTTTTTGAAAGCCCGACCGAGTTCTAAGCAGTTTCAAGCTCCACCTCCAACATTCGCCTGTTTGCAACTTTGTTCCTCAAACCATCGTCTAACATGTGTCAGTCTCACCTCCACCTTACCTTTTCAGCTTGGACAACGCACCTTGCACGTCAAAATACAACGCCCATAGCCCAGCCCCCTCCTTCACAGCCATGAAGCCTTCCCAGCCATCCATAGAAACGCGATTACCGAGCGGTCCGAAGTCCCAATTCGTAGCATGATGCTCTCGAGCAGTCACTTGTTCGCTATACTTCACCTCGTGAGTCTCTTTGTCGACATAGATCCACGTGCCGTAGCGACCTCCTTCAATCAATGAGACCAATCCCTGACCGGTAGCGTCTGCGCTAGAACTGGGAAAGGAACGTAAGCAGCCTTCAAATAGGACACTCTGGCGATGCGCATCATCGCCGGAGCCGGCAGAGCTTATGTAAAGCTGTTTCATTATGAGTTTTATTCTGTGAGATACTTTGTGTGAGCAGTGTTACCTTCTTGTCGATCAAGACCACCGCGCCTCCATTGACCTCGCTGCAACCGCTTCGTGACAGTGAGGTGTCGGAGACAAGCACGCGAAGACCCTTTGGGCCTGGTGGCTTTTGCAATGCTCTGGCTTTTGTTCTCCCACTTCCTTGCCAACGTACCTCTGCTGAGACCCGGAGAGATGAGGGTACTGCTAGAGCGACCACCGAAGAGAGCAGAGCTCCTGCCATTGGTGACTAGTCTGCGATGCGTCTTGACGCTCCCATCCTGGATCGAGAGCCAAGACCTACAAATGATGTCATAGGCCGCTAAAAGGGAAACGTGGGGTAGATCTAGAAGGGGTGACGGCCTAATGGTACAGTCTGAATAATTCGCTACTATGATAGAATTTGCGAATGCTCTTCGCCCTAAACGTGCTCCCTTGGACCCTTAAAAGAAGGCCATGGCTAAGGCCTCCAGGGCATTACTTTAATGACGGTCCGCTTAGACCGTCTGTCCGGTTAGGCAGTCAACCCTTCTATTGGTAATTTTACTCGAAAACATATCGCTCCTCAGGCAATGTGACTGTCTCTGCTCGCGAGGATGGCTACGGTACGTGATGGCGATAGCAACAGCCATGCCGTCGACGATCAGACGCCTCTACTCAAGATCGCAACGCATACCACCTCCTCATGGGGTGAGCGACTTGCTCAGTCCTTCTCCGACTGGTTTTCATGGGAGCTGGTTTCCGCCATAACAGCTATCTCATCGTTCGCCGTTATTGTCATTGTCCTCGCCGTCTTCGATGGAAGTCCATTGCCCGATTGGCCGTCGCTTTTCACAGTACTACTCCCACCCGACACATCTTTGCTGCGAATACTTGCGGCTTATTGCGTCTTAGATCAACTCGATCGTCTCTCTTTTCACAACATTTGCCAAGCTTTCGTTCATGTCGGTTGTTGGCGCATCGATATCTCAGTCGAAGTGGCTCTGGTATCGACAACAGCCGCGCTCGTTGCAGGACATCCAGTTGTTCGATGAAGCTAGCCGAGGGCCGTGGGGAGCAGCGGCTTTGATTGCTGCTTTCAAAACTAAGTAGGTCATGACCTTGGATGAATCTTCTCAAGAGCTCATGCACTTCTTATTAGCACTCTTGCTTCTCTAGGTTCTACTGTGGTGATTCTATCTCTTCTTTTTGGCCCATTCGTTCAGCAAGCTGTGTCATACGGCGACATGTTAGTGCAAGATAGCGACAAGGATGCGAGCATTGTTCGAGCGCAGAAGTATCTAGCTTCGAGCAAGGAGGGTCTACCCTTACCATCGGTTGTTGATCTGTCGATGAAGGTACTATTTTCCATCAAATATGCTCTTATGCTCAAAGATTTAGGCTGCCATCTACAATGGTGTATTCGATGCCAGCAATCAAGCCAAGTCTGGCACAGAGCATCATTGCTCAACAGGAAAGTAAGTCAAGCGTAGAAGCATGATACGGTATGCACCTGACTTTTGCAGCTGTACTTTTGACAACTTTGCTTCGCTAGCCGTAGAATCAACTTGTGTCAACATCACAGACATGGTCGAAAAGTCTTGCAACTCCACCGGATGCTTCGAGCTTTCCATACCGGGCGGACCCTCCATCTCAGGATTCGGCGGGCAGATAAATACAAGCGTTACCAGTATCTCGTCGGAGCTTGAGGAATATGAAGCCTCCGTGCTTCGCTTCTCAACGTTGTACTCCAAACAGCTTAATGACTCTCATGATGCATTAGCATGGGAATGCTCGTTGTATTATTGTGTCAACGAATATAGCGCCACTGTCAACGATGGCAACTTCTTACAAACGGTCGAGACAACATGGAGAAACAACACTGCGTCTCTGCATCAAAGCGGGGATCTCATCTACACCCCTCCTTCATCCGTCATCAACATCACCGCAAACTCTTCAGCATTCTTCGTCGACCATCTTGCGGCTAAGGCTCTTCACCGGTTTATGTCAAGCGCCTTCACCGGCAACGGAGGAATCCAAGATCCGGACTCTGGCTCGCATTTCTCCTCTGACGTGATCCACGCTCTCTACGAGACCGACTACCTTCCGGCTCGGATAGCGAACCTAGCTGTCTCAATGTCGAACAATATCCGTCAGCAAAATGACAGCGGATCGTATCCGTTCCAGGGCAAAGCCATGAAAGGCAAGACTTTCCTCGAAGTCCGGTGGCCCTGGCTTGCGTATCCTGTGATTTTGCTCGGAGTATCTATGATATACCTGTTCATTATTATTGTACAGACCAGAAAGGGGGAATTATTGGTCTGGAAGTCGTCAACGCTAGCACTACTCTTTCACGGCCAACAGCTTGACCTAGGTGGTCATGACTCTATGCCTGCGGATACTTTGAGCTATATGAGCGAGAAAGCGTCTAGGATGAACGTCGATCTTAGTCAGACTGATGGGGGTGAGTGGAGGTTGGCTCAGAGGTAACGAGACGTCCAAATGCTGTACACGATATCCTGGTATGAGCTAGTCGTTATTCCTCATTGCCAATATTCCTTGCAAGTAGCCATCACTGCTCCTTTGGCTGTATGTATGAGTCTATGAAAGGTGAATTCCTTTAGTCTGTTGGGAGTGCATACTTCCAACTAGTATAATCCTTGGATGGTGGTTGTCGGTTCCCCCACTTTCGCCTCGTCTTCCTTCAGCTCTACACCTCAATCTAAATAGTCATTGCAGTCCTATTGCTAGATTGTAAAGCCCCTTATCGATGTGGTGAAGAAATCTGACCTATAGTCGACTGAGATAATGTTACGTTTTTGCGCGTTAGATACATTTTTCTGACGAAGAACTAGCCCTGACTAGGAAAGGATAAATTTTGTCCTATTTGGACCATATGCCCTGTTACGAATCATCCGGAATTCATCTATAGCTCAGGAGATCCCGAGATTAATGGCATACAGTCGTCCGATCAGTACACTGCCGCGAATCTTCTGCCAGCAATTAGCTGGCTTGATGGGGCTTGACATAAGTTTTGGAGCTGCCGACTTGAAGAAATATGAAGCTCTTAAAGACACTGACCGTCAGTGACAGCCAGAGGATATTGTACTAAGACTTGGAGGTGACACAGAAGTACCAAAAATGAGTTCCGTTACGCTGATCTCTCTGCTATAAGCCAGAGCTGTGCATCTGCTCCCAACCGTTGTTTTTTGTAGAAAAAGAGAGGTATCAGTACTCGAAATGTCTCGAGGTTGTCTTGGAACGAGCCAACACCGTGGGCATATTTCATAGCCAGTATCATGCACAGACCCGACGCCTTCGCCAGACTTTATATATTCTCTCAATTCCTCAAACATCCTATTACCTATAAGCTGGCCCTACCTCTCGACTCGAAAGGCAATGTCAAGACCAGCAGCCCTGCAGCTATGAAAAGTGCACCGCTGACATAGACAGGCGCTGCGCTATCAAGGTCCGCGTATATTGCTACGATTGGAGCCATTATACCAAACACTCTATTGGAACATGCGGTGAGTGCATTGCCTGTGCCACGGTCTTTTGTTGGGAATATCTGCATCCTTAGTGTCAGCAACCTGCACAGGAAACGGAGCATTGCAGAAATGCTGCAAGGGCCTTAGGGTACCTCAGGTGTGTACGCATACAGCACTGCATACATGACGTTCGACATAAAGTTGTACGCGCAGTTCCAGCCAAGCAGGGCGTCCGAGGTCACTGCTGTGGTCGAAGCGAATAGAAAGACACCCGTGAGTATGGTTGAAAGCGAAAGCGCGCCTTTTCGACCAAATTTAGGCATCTCGACCAGGATTCCACCAATTAAAGCACCTGGAATTCCGAGAACGGCGATGATCAGACTATTGCGATAAGTTATGTAGGTACTTCCATCACCGAAGTCGACGCCACGCGAATCTTGGATGTAGGGAAGGAATGCGTTGTACAAGGGGAAGCCAAGGCCTATGAATGCCCAGACAGTCATTATGATGGAAGTCGAGAAGGCGAGTTTTGCGTTTGCAAACAGAGCCCGAATGTGCTCGAGATTTACCTTCTCGAATTGCCTTCGGAGGGCTGACTTGACGTCGGTGCCTTTTTGAGTTCCAAGATGGCGATCAAAGATGGTAAGATCCTCGAGAACCAAATTGGAAGTCTTCTTGTTTCGCTGTGCGATTCTATGAACGATCTGCACAGCCTCTTCGTCACGGCCCTTGCCCATCAAATACTTGGGCGATTCGTAAAGAGTGAAGGCAAAGAAACGAAGAGCAAACATGATCATAGCTAAAGAACCCATCGAAATCATGAAGTAACGCCAGCCGAAATTCTTTGACTTTGTACAGGTGGTTTCGGTAGCCTGGCACGTATGATAGCCCAGCAATGGCCAGGCAATTAAGTTCGCGATAAGTTGGGCCAAGGCCCAGAAGATGGAGAGAACAGTGAGAAGGTATTGTTGCGGTGCAGGCAACGCCTCCAAGAATATCGCTCTGGTACGAGAACGGATGAGCAAGGCAAATTAGGAGAGTGACAACCAGGGACAGGGCTTACGAGTCCACTGGCAGATTCCCACCGACCCCAAAACTCCAGAACGCCGCAAAGCATCCTAGCGCTGCGAAGTTTGGTGAGCCAGCAGCGATTAAGCCAAACACTGCCGTTATCCCAATGGTAAGGTTGAAAGCCCATCTCCGGCCAAACACATCACTATTTCAAGATGGTTAGTAGATACAATCTCAAAGGCAGAGGCCGTCGGAAAGTCATTTTCGACCTACCAACCGAAGCCCCTAAGAGGACATATACGTCAGCAGCGTCATTCGGAGCAAAACGGCCTATGGTAGCTTACCAGAACATCGCACCCGCCAGTAACCCCACATTCTGAGCCAACGATAGGAGGGGTGGGCGTTTCTGATTAAATTCCAAAGCAACTTTCGGGAGGATCAAAGAGGTCACGATAGGCCACATGTTGTCGGAAGCCCAACCAAATCCAACCATAACGAAAAGCTGCCATCTGAATTGCATCGATTCTTAGGCTCAGGATATTCCATGGCTGTGGGGCTGCATGAGGGTAAAGAAAACTTACTGGTACCATCCCATCCCGATGTCCTGGATTGCATCGTTCAATACTCTGGCCTTGCTCGTATAAACAGGATCAACCGCTCCGTGTAGCACACCACGTTCTGAAGCCTCCTCGAGGTTTGGCCCTGCAGATTCGGAGGAGACCTCTACTGGAGGTTTTGATTCGTTGGCCATGGAACCTTGAGAATATGTAAAATAGAGCTATAGGCCTCTTTCTAGAGAAATCGCGACGGAAAGCTATCAAAGCAGTATGCAAGAGTTTATTAGATGGAGCGGCAAAAGAGAGATATATAGTATCCCTTCTCAGCTAGCTGGGAGACATTTGCAGAGTAGACTCTTTAGACATCCGTCAAGATACATCATTCAATCAATGTACACACGAGATTATGCGGAAGCTACGCGTTGCAGCGCAAACCATTACACCAGACCTAGTCAACCGTAAGGTAATGATGTGTAGACTAGCGCGGGCAAAGAATTGCGCCATTCGGAAATGCTGTCTCGTGCTTTGAGGCTCTAATAGAAGGCCAAGCCTCGGTCTCATGGCCTCCCGGCTCCGACGTCACCCTTGTGCCTCTCCACATCAATGACAACTCAATGCGCCGACTGTTCTACTCTCTGACACACACGCATCTACAAGCCTTTATGGCAATCATTGGGATCACGTTTAATTGACTGTCAGGAACAATTCGCCGCCAAACAGCCATATTTGACGGAAGGCTTGTCTGTCTTTACCGTGTCTGTGACTTCATCCAAATAGTATCCCTAACGTTGAGGATCCCCCAAGACCTGTTTCCATTAGGTGTGGTAACTCGGCGTCGTGTCTTCACAGATTGTGTGCTTGATCTCGTGGCAACACTCTTTTAGAGTTGCCAACATGCTGAATCTTCACCCCTGCCTAGTATTCGTTTCTCTTATGACCTTATTCCAGCCAATGCGTTAGAAAGTGTATCCGGGGCCAGGGAACTTTCCCGGCTAATAGTCATGTCATTTTGTGCCGTTTTTCCTGTCTCTATAATTGTCTCACTTGGACTGCCATCCTGGGCGTGAGTGTACTCTGTCGAACAATCGCTACATAGCAAACTCGGCAGGCAAGTCACTCTCAAGTAATGCTTTTTTTTGTCCAATGGGGCACACCGTGAATGAGATCTTCTCTACCTTCGTGCAACAAACATTTGGCTATCGATCTCACACACATGCACTCTACGACGGGCGTCGGTCGTCCATACAGTCAGCTGAAGATTACCGATGTAATCCAGGAGGTTTGGTATTGTCACGTCGATTGACTGCCTCGATTGCCTGTCATAACTTCACACGGCCAAGAGCCAATGTCTCTGGTAGAATGTGTTTGTGCCATGCCCGATAATCAAGCCCAAATCCTTCCCGTCGTTGTATCATAGTGCCAAGATCCCGTTCGGGGACTTTGACAAACGATTCGTGTGGCAAATGAGTCCAGCCTCCAGATGGGTGAAAAAGCCAAACCTGAGTGATCGGCAGCTTGTCAGCCAAACAAAACAGATACTTTTCCTAAACAGTTATGACTGCACCGTGCGATAAGTACGGCCCCTCGTTCGCAAAGGGCAACGGGAGCTCATCGCCAATGATGGCCTTCCCTTCACTTTTCATCTCCCTTTTGGACGTCATGACAAGGCATGCTTTCGGTATAACAATGTAACACCGGATCCACTGTTGCTCACAAGTCCCAATATAGCAACGACCATTTCTTCGCAAAGTAACACCTGATGTGACCTCTGACAACGGGATCGGAACGACGTGGAGAATCCAAGTGCGGAAGAGTCGATGGTGGAGTTCCGGGTGCAAAGTCTTCAAGGTTGCACAGTTTCATGGCAAGACAGGACTGTCATTGTGAGATCACTGCTCGCAAGCATGATACCGTATACCCTCTAGCGAGCACCACAGCCTTCGCGAATGTCAATATAAACCCCGTCTGCCCTGCCCTTCCAGTTCTCATCATCAATCCAGCATTTAATACAACAGCAACCGCAATCTCACGAACACTGAACAGACACACGCTCACAACTTCTATAACTTAACTTTCATCAACTCTCGTCAACCAATCAATATGCAATTCACAACCATCGTCGCTGCCTTCCTCGCCGCAACGGCCTTTGCTGCCCCCAACGGCGCTGCTGAAAACGGAACACTCGATCGCCGCCAGACTTCCCAGCAATGCGGTGTCAAGAACGGAAATGATGGAAAGCCATACGGTCTGGGCTGCAGCCGCTCCACTGCAGGCCTTGTGGGTTTGTGCTGCAACTCCTTTGGCTGCGACAACGGCGCTGGTGGTGCTGTGTTTGGCGGAAGCGTTGCGGACGTCGCTACCAGGAACGAGTGCGCCTGTACTTGTACTGCACAGTAAAGTGGTTGGTGGCGCCTCAGAATGCATTACTCCGTTCCTAATTCTCTGCAGTTGATACAGGTATTCTACGGAGATAAGCTGTGACTTCTGACAATATGACAAGCAGGTCCAAAATGGAAAGTCAGAAATGGAGCGATAGAGAGTGTAGAGAAATGGAATTGGAGAGCATGTAGAATACATTCATTTAGCATGGCCATGTCCGATTTTTGTACAATTAGATCAAAGGTGTCACTCGTTTGAGAAATTTCCGTGACTGTGTCATCAGCTTTTTATATCGATTTTCATTCGTGACTCGACACTCAGCATCGCAAATATCCATATGACATAGCATGTCTTGGATTGAAAGTGGAGCACTCGTTAGGTCCGATGTAGTCAGAAAGCGAAGTAGCACACCTACATAGGCTCCAACTTCTGGAGTCGACTGTTGGCTGCTGTCCAGGATTTGGACTTGTAACTCCGTGCCCAACCTGCTTTCTGATTAAGGCTCTCTGTGTTGGCAGATAGTGTAACGTGCGTGTAGACTGATCATGAATTCCTTGTGCAGGATTTCTGAAAAGAGAAAGAGCATGCATGGCGCGTGTACGGTGAAGATGATGTGATAATCGCAGCTCAGGACTCTGCAGTGTGAATCGATGACGCTGTTGTATCTGAAAGCCATCATGACAGCAAAATGCAAGACCTTGCTCCAGGAAAAATTAGCTGTCAAACATCTGAAGTCGAAAGTTTCGTAAAGGTATTAGACGCCCATCTCAGTCGTCCCGAGTGATTTTGTGCATTGGTTGCTTCATGCTCAGAATATTGGGGTGAGGAGCAAAGCTCGTGGGGATGTGTAATGAGCTGCTAATGGGTTCTCCGTATATGCATTGATATTTTTCTCAACCATTCATGATCCAACGTCAATAGCTCTTCAGGATTGCGAAGAATTCCAATGCCTTCAAGCACCTGTCTGAAAACATCTAAAAGGTTTTGCCAATGAGGGTCAACTGTACTCACCTCGGGACATGGAAATAGAGTATTGTAAAGTGCGCCTCAAGAGCAATGACGCGGGCAAAGCCATTGACGATCTTCAAAATCAAGACATAGTGCTGCTTAAAATACATTTCGATCAAGGTGCGGTTATTCTATGTAGATGTTTCACGACACATCGCACATGGCGGTGTCAAGGCCCTTCGAAACTTGCTTATCGCGGTCTGCCAATTATATAGAAGGTCATGAGGTCTCTACCCTATCTTAGGCGCCTTCAACACTATCAAGCTACTTACTCGGTAATCAGTCTGGTCACCTTACCCTAAAGAGGACAGTCAGTGTTACACTCCGGGGACAGAGGCCGCAGACAAGGATCTCGCAAGGGAAAACAAGGTCTACAGCCCTACTTACAATAGCAATAGTTTGTCCCTTTGGGTACTCAATTAGTTTCACCGTGACAGCCAAAGTAGGAGGGGCTCACCTGGTCTCTAAGGGTGAATCGCCCAAGACGAGGGTAGTCCTCGTACCTTTCAACACAAATCTTTCCCGCACTGTGATAATTCGGAGGTCAGCATCCACCCTTGTTGAAAATTTCCGTTATATCAATGAAAAGCTTGGTCAGCTACCGACCTCGATATTATTTCAAGACGACATATAACGCTCACTAATCTAGGTTAGCAATGAACATCCGATATGACTCTTAAGGTCTCGAGCTTAATAAGAAAGGTATAAGAAGCTTAAAGATTCCACTTACTACCCTGCTTGCCGAAGGCAGGTGGTTTCTTGCTACGCCTCCCGGTACCTTTCTCAAGTTTATGCAGAAGCGCCGCAAACGTAACTTCCTCTATAGCAGAGTGTACGTGAAGCACGCAATTGAATCCCACGCTCAGGATGCTCTTCAATTCCAGTAAAGCGACTTGCGCCTCGAAGGCTTGGACACAATGGACAGGTCTTTTAGGTGAGCAAAGTACGAATCCAGGCAAAATATCTTCTTCTTCAACACCACGGATGCGCAATCGAACTTGATCCCCACAGCTGGCGCCTTGGAGTTCATCTTCAGTTTCGCCGTAAAGTGCGCTGATTGAAATGTCCTGGCGGTTAGGCATCATAACGCACGTGACACCTTTTTTGCATTGGCCAGCCTCAATTTTTCCTTCTATCACAGTGCCCATGTCTCTGTATTTGCCATTTATGGGCATCATGAATGGCGCTCTGACTTTACGCTCCAAGCTCGTAAGGTTATCAAGGTATTCGAGGAGTGCAGGACCATTGTACCAAGGTGCAAGATTTTTAGGCACACGATCCTTAATGCCTACAGTCGATACGGCTGATATTGGCATGAAAGTAACCTGGCGCATATTATGCAATCAGCCATACCTTCTTCTAGTGAAGGTAATCGCACGCTTCCTGAAAAGGAGGGTTAAACGCTAGGGACTACTCACATCCGCTTTGGCGTAGCCGACCTGTTTGCTCAGGAAGCTCAGTAATTTTTCGGTACATTCCTTGTATCGGTCTTGTGACCATTCCACCGTAGGATCATCCATTTTGTTTACAACAACAATGAGCTTGTTGACCCCTTGTGTTTTTGCTAATATGGCATGCTCTCGCGTTTGACCGCTGAGATTATATTAGATTTAGCATGACCCTTTTGTAAGAATGGAAGACTCGGATGCGCATCTCAACGAAGACGTATAGGTCAGGAGAGTTTCTCACCCTTTCTCAAATCCGGTCTCATACTCGCCTGAGACGCACCTTCAGATTCAGCATGGTTCTTCGCGGAGACGGCTTTATCATAGACAGGACAGTTGTCTTGGAATGGACGTATATTTTATTCAAAGTACTCACCGCGTCTTGCAGATATGACGAGTATGCCAACATCGGCTTGACTTGCTCCGCCTAAATTGATGTTAATAGCTGTTCATCTTTATAACAGCCGTATGATTTTCAGGAACCGAGTACCTATCATGTTTGGAACAAAAGTCGGTCAAGATATCAGCGAAAGTTTTCCAAGAGCTTATCATTGGTTGTTGTACCTTATGGCCTGGGGCATCAAGCTAAGTGGCACGCGTTAAGATTAGCATTTGCAGTCGCGAAAACGGTTGATCAAGGTAGCTGTAATGGGCCATTAGGTGCACCACTCACAATTGTATACCTTCGTTTCTCGGTCTCAAAAAATCCTCGACCTACTTCCACAGTCTATGGCACGTTTCACAGTCAGCATAGTCCTTTTTGATCGGAAATAAAGACATTTGTCACCTTGCCCTTTGACCTAGTGCACACATTAAGGTCAGCATGGCCTCTCGAGAACGGGAATGAAGCAAGTCAGGCCGGAAAAGCCAGCAGAACATTACATACCGTTCTTCCTTGGTCAAGTCTTCATAGTTTTTGAAGTTAGCATTTACTACAGCCGAGTGACTCCGTATCTGCGGGGGATAGTAACACAAATGCAAGGGAAAGAACTGCGCACCTAAAGCCCACGAAAGAGCCCATGATTCTCTACCTAAAAACCTTGGCGTTAGCTTCCATTCTCTTGCTAAGGCCATCGTCTTGGACGGAGGTTGCAGGTAAAATTGCAGGTCTTGACGTAGCTTACCGGCTTCTTTGGATTCTCTTCGATTTTTCTCCATAGTCCGCTCGTCCACCATCCCGGTCGCATACAGAATAGCGCCACCTAGTGTCGACTTGCCAGCGTCAACATGTCCAATAAAAATTAAATTCACATGCTCTTTGCCATAAACTTCTTCTAAGAGCTCCTCCTCGATATCTGCCGCCTGTTCCTTTGCGACAGCATCTGCCTCCCTTTTCGCTTCCCTAATCTCGGCAGCAGACGGACTTGATCGCCCCAATGACGGTGATGTACTGCCAGTAGCGCTAGCATTCGTGACGGGCTCTCCAGTCTTTTCTATTGCCTTGGCAGCATTGTTCTTCGCCCCGTCTTCTGCTAATGCTGCTGGAGGGGTAGATGCGCTGGTACCAATTGATAAGACTTTGGTTTTCGGCGCCGCTGCGCCCGGTGTTTCAGCACCGATTGAGAGGGTCTTCACAGGCGGAGGTCCAGACCCGGACGTTGGCTTTGGAGCAGGTGCAATTGCGACAGTTTTAGAATCTATGGCTGGCGGTCTCTTAGCAATGATGGGCACTTGCCGCTGTTGGGGCTGCGGGGTCTGCTGAGATGTGAAGCTGTTGTTTTGATTTTGCTGTTGCCTATGCGCTTGATTATGGTGGTCATAGTCTTGTTGCATATAATGAGCATAATCACTGTTGAATTCGTGTTGCTGATTGTAAAGTTGTGGGTGAAATGCATCTTGTTGAGCTCCATATTGCCTGTACAGCTGCTCTTGCCCATAAGACTGAGCTCCTGGCTGGAAAGATTGAGCATCAGGAGTGAAATTGCTACCCTGGCCGTTCGCATTAAGATTCATCTTCTGGGTTTGATGCGGTAAATCGTCATCTTGTGCTGCTGCATCATCCTCCCACGACTCAAGACCAGACATGGTGGGATGAAGTGGCGAGATCCCAGGCAGCAATGGCCTATACCACGAGACTATCCACTTTCAGTTACGCTGGAGTACATGTGTCCTACCAAGTGTTAATAAGGACAGCCGTTTGCTTCTGACTCCAATGAGCATTATTTTAGCTGACTTCGTGGTGAGTCGCGGGTCAAGCAAGCCAAGACACTAGCGCAATGAAATACCTCAGCGGCTAGATATAGATGCAGATTACGATATTGTAACCGTCTAGGTTTAGTATTCTATAAGAATAACGTAGTACTAATAAAACCGTTTATATTAAAAGAAGTTAGTGATTTTATTATTATAGTAAATTTATAATAAAATTACTTTAAAAAGATTTTAATATTTTAGTAATTTTTTAATATTAATAATATTTATAATTTAATAAAGTAAAATCTAAATATTCTAAATATTTTAAATCTAGCTAAGCTAGTTGATTTTTTATCTAGTTTTACAAAGGAATTAAAATAATTAAATAAGCTAGTTTACTAGTAAATAATATTAATTCTTATAAATAACTCTAGTTATTTAATCTATTTATTTAATTTAATTAAAAAACCCTTTTTTTATTTTATTTTTATTTTAATTTCTCTTTTATACTAAAACTCTATAAAAAATATTATATATAATATTAAATAAAATATAAAGTTGTTTTTAAATAAGAAATATAATTTCAAATATTATTCTAATTTAAATTTTATAACTTTTTACTAAAAAATAAAATAATATATATATTTTTTAAAAATATAGTAGTTTAATTTTTTTATTTAATTTTTAACTTAATAATTAGTTTTTTAATATATTAAAATACTTAAAAAATACTTTAAATATTTTAATCACTTAGATTATATAAATATTCTTTAAATTTAAAACTAATTTATAAATAGAACAATATATTAAAATTGTTTTACTAAAGTAAATTAGAAATTAACTTTGAAAATACTTATATAATTTAAGTAATTTAAGTATTTAAAGTATTTTTAAAGTGTTTTAATATATTGAAAAATTAATTAAAAAACAAAAAAATAAAAGAATTTTAAATTATTATACTTATAAAAAATATATATATTATTTTATTTTTTAGTAAAAAGTTATAAAATTTAAATTAGAATAATATTTGAAATTATATTTCTTATTTAAAAATATTTATATTTTACTTAATATTATATATAATTTAAAAACAATAGTATTTTTAAAATCTTTATTAAAAAAATTTCTAGTATAATATATAATACTTTTTATATAGTTTTAATATATAAAAAAAGTTAAAAAAAATATTTAAAGTTTTTTTTTAATTAAGTTAATTAAACAATTAAAGCCGCTTATAAAAACTAATATTACTTGCTAATAAATTAACTTGTTTAGCTATTTTAAAACGCTAGTAAGATTAAATATTAAATAAATTATTTTAATTAAATTTAAAATACTTAAAATATTTAAATCTTATTTTGTTAATTTATAAATATAGAAAATTAATTTTTAAAATAGAATTTCTTACTTTATTATATAAACAATTAAATAGATTTTTAATTATTTTTAGTTATATTTAAAAGTTATATTCAAATTAATATAATTAAGTTAAAAAAAAATTCAATTTTTATATAATATTATTAGTATAGTATTATAGAATTAGCGGTGTATTATAAATATTGTTTCGCGTAAATTATATAATTTCCAAGTTTTTATTACTTATATATAGCTATTTAAACCTAAGGCTCCGATTTTTATTAAAGTTTTATATATTAAACCGTGTTTTTTTAGCTTTAAAATCTTGAAAAACTTATTTTTTTAAACTAAATATTATTCTAAATATAAATAATCTTGAGATCTATTTAGTTTGAACTTAAAATTATATTAAACTTAAGTTTTATTTGAAAAAAACTTAAATAAAACTTGAGTAGAATTTCTATTTTCTTTAACTTTAAGTCTTAAGTAAAACTTAGATAAGAATTCTTAAATGAATCTATAAAAATAGATTAAATATAAGAGTTCTATTACTTTAAAAGTCAATTTAATATAATAGTTTTACTCTAGAAAATTTACTCTATAAAATATATTTAATTCTAATTTAAAGTTAATCTAAGTAAAAAAGTTTTAAAAATTAATTTTAAGAAAATCTCTCTAAACTACTTTACTATCGTTTTAAAAAGTCTTAACTGTTTTATTAATTAACTAATATAAATTAGATTATATATATATATTTAATTAATTAATTAATTAATATTTATATATTTATTCTAGTTTTAACTAAATAAGAAAATAAGAAAAATATTTTTAAGTGAAAAAGTATATATATTTTATAGTATATATAAAGATTTTATAATAGTTTTATAATATTTAATAATTAAAGAAAACAATTTAAAAAAATTAAAAAATTAAAAAATTAAAAAATTTAAATTTAAAAATAAAAATATAATAGAAATAGTTATAAACTATTTAAAGTTATTAAAGAAAGCTATATTTAATTAAATATAAAATAATAGCTATAAATTAGTATTTATATTAATTGTTTTTTATATAATTAAATAGAAATTTTTTATATATTAATATTTATTAAATTCTATATTAACTACTTCGTATAGAAACAAGTACTAGATAACTTAGCTATAACTAAGTTATTAATTTTATTTTTATTAAATAATTAAACTTTAATTATCTTACTATTTAATAAACTATAAATCTAGAAAGTTATTTTATAGTATTTTAATATTACTAAACAAGTTTTATATACTTAATTTTAAATATAAACAATTTAAAAATAGTTTCTATTGAATTTTATATTAACTATATAGTATAGAAATAAGTGCTAGATAACTTAACTATAGTTAAGTTACTAACTTTATTTTTATTTAATAATTAAACTTTAATTATTTTACTATATTAGTAAAACTTTTTCTTAATATTTAGCTAAATATAAGTTTATAAATAAAGTTAATATAGAAGTTAGAATTAAATAAATATATATAAACTTTATATATTTTACTAGAAATTTATATTAATTTTACTGCAAATCCGTTGCAAATTAACTATAAGACTATAGATTTATTATAAAATATTGCAAAATTTATATATATCTATTTAATTTTAATTTCTTTACTAACTTTGCAAAAAACCTAATTAGGTCTCTAATTAGCAAGGTTTTTTTTACCGACGTATTTAATAGGTTATAAGCTTAGAAAGTTGCTTTATAATATTTTAATACTATTAAATAAGTTTTATATATTTAATTTTAAATATAAATAGTCTAGAAATAATTTTGTTAAACTTTTTTATATTCTATATAGCTTTTTATTAATATAAACTACTTATAATCTCTAATTATAAAGTCTAACTTCTATATTATATAATTATAGTTAAATAGCTTTATATACTTATTTATATACTTTCGGAATAATAGCTACTTTTATAAATCTATAGATTTTAAATATATACTAGTTTTTAATATTAAATAAATTTCTAATATTAAAACTTAATATCCTAAACGTTAACTACTCTATAAATAGTATAATTCCGCGCTAGTTCCGCTCTAAAGCTTAATGCCTTTCTAAGTAAAATATAAGCTTTAGAAGAAAAAACTAGCTAAAAAAACTTTTTAACTAGTCTCTCGTATACTATTAGCTAATAACTATATTAATTATAAATATAAGTAACTTTTTAAAGTAGTTATTTAAATCTAAATATATTAGCATTTTATTTACTAAAGAAGAGGCTAAAAACTAGTTTTCTTATGTTATTAAACTATATTTAATAATTATAGTTCTTTTATTTCTTTAATATATTTAATATATTTAAAAAAATAAAAAGCTAGATAAACAATTTAATTAGTTTAAAAGACTTTATCTTTATTTATTAGAAAAGCTATTAAATATTTTTATTAAAAATTTTATTTTATATCTATTAAAAACTAAAGTTTAAAATATTAATATTTTAAATTTAAAGATTTTAAGTTATTATTTTATTATAAATTATATTTATTTTTATTATTTTTATAATATAAATAAAAACTTAGTTTTAGTAGCTTATTTATTCAAAATAAAAATAAAAATATTAGTGAATTTGCTACTTACTTATAATAGTAATATATTAACTATTAATTAATAATTAATATTATCTATTATATATTAGACTTTAATTAAAAAAATAATTATAAATATTATAATAATATTTATATTCTCTAAATAAATATTATAGCTATTTATAGAATTAAAAGCTTTAATGTTTTTAATAATTATTATTACTAATTACTATATTTTAGATTATATTATATATTTTAGAAGTATTTTTATTAATATTATTTAGATATCTTTTTTATTTAAAATAGAAATTAACTTTTTCCTTTTTCTTTTTTATATAAACTTAAGTAAATATCATAATATTTATTATATTTATTATATTTATTATATTTATTATATTTATTATATTTATTATATTTATTATATTTATTATATTTATTATATTTATTATATTTATTATATTTATTATATTTATTATATTTATTATATTCATTATAGCTAAATTTATAATATTTTAAAGAAAGAAATAATAAAAACTTAAATAGAATATATTTTAGTTTATATTTTTAAATATATTATTAACTAAATTTTTTAAATAATCTAAAAAAAAAAATTTAATTAAAAAAAGTTTTTTTCTGCTTTTCTAGTATTTAAACCATTTGCTATAATATTGCTAAAATTTAAATTCAATATTATTTTTAAAACTATTAAACTATAATAGAATATTATTAGAAACTTAAATAATAATTAAAAAATAAAAGCTTATTAAATATTACTTTTATTACTATAAAAACTACTATATTATTATTAAATATATTTATAAAAATAGTATATTATTTCTTTAAAATATAATAATAATTATAGAAATAAAAGTAACTATAATAATAAAATAAATAATAAAACCAAATAATTTTATAAAAACATTAATTAATTATACAATAAAAAGCTTAAATATTATATTATTATTAATATATTTTTGTTATTAAATTTGCTATCTTTTAATCTTAAATATTTAATAATATTTATAGTTAATATTTTATTTTTAATTAATCTATTTTTATTTTATATTATAAGTTTAGCTCTAAAAATAATATTAAGTTATAGCTAGTATTAATAGCTTTTTAATATTTATTAATTTAAAGAAAACTCAGTTTTATTATAATATAAATAGTAAAAAGTAAATATTTTAATTTAAAAATATTTTTTATATTTTTAAACCTTTTATTAATCTTTTTTTACAGTTAATTAGTATAGAATAATTATTAAATTAAACTTATTTATAATAATAAATATAGCTTTAGAATTAAAATAAAAAATATTATTATTTAAATATATTTTAATAATCTTTTTTATTTCCTTTATTAGCTAAATTTAATAATTTATATTATTATTATATATTTCTTAAATCTAAATATATTTATAAAAAGAGTTTAATTTAATTTATATAAATTATTTGAATTGAATAATATTAAAAGCTTTTTTAATTAAACTTTAGCTTATATTATTAATAAAGAAATATTAAATTTATAATACAATAAGCTTAAATATATTAATAAATTATTAATTAAATAGCTTATTAAATATTTTAAAAATTTATGTTTTTATAAATATTTAAAATTTAAAAACTTTTATAAATTTTGTACTTTTTTTGAAATAAAAATATATTTCTATAAAGTTAATAACTATTCTAGTTGCTTTTATTTTAATCTTATTTATATTAATATTAAAAACTTTTTAAATATAAATTGTTATAATATAAAATAAATAATAATCTATATTAATAACTAGTGAAAAAAATTATAATAATAAATATAATAAAAAATAAAAATATTTTAATCTAGGAATATAGTTTTAATAGCTATTATAGATAATATAAATGAAATAAATTCTATATATATTATATCTAGAAAAATAATATTTTTAGTATTGAAAAAATTATATTAGCAAAAAAAAACCTCGCTAATTAGAGATCTAATTAGGTTTTTCACAAAGTTAGCAGGGAAATTAAAATTAAATAAATATATATAAACTTTACAATATTTTATAGTAAATTTGCGGTTTTATAGCTAATTTACAATACATTTGCAATAAAATTAATATAGAATTCTAGTAAAATATACAAAGTTTATATATATTTACCTAGTTTTAATTTTTATACTAACTTTAGTTATAAACTCGCGTTTAGCTAAATATCGAGAAAAAGTTTTGCTAATATATTTAAAACTAATATTATTTCAATATAAAATATATATTATATTATAAATTAGTAAACTATATATAATTAGTCTTTAATTAAGTTTTAAATACGCATTAAATATGCTCTAAAATAAAAATAACTTTTCTATTTAAACTCAAGTTAACTTTAAAAAGACCTTGGAATTTAAGGAGATCTTAGAAACTTAAAAAAAAAATTTAAATTTTTTTATAAATTAATTATTAATAATAATATTAGTTATATATATAAGTACATTACAATAATATACGGCTTTTTTATATATTGGTTTTTATAAAATAACCAATTTCTTCATTTATATATATTTAGCGTGGATATTTATTTAGATATAAAGGTTTTAGTTATTAAATTTTATTTTCCCGTCTTCCCGTTAGTTTAATTTAATAGTTTAATTATTAATATTAATGAAATATATAAAATATATCTTAGAGGACCTTAGTAGTTTGAAAAGTCAAGCTCGAGATTAGCTTGTATATAGCTTAAACTCTAAGTAAGCTCTAGGCTTGCTAAAGTATATTTTAAAATACAAACTTCGCTAGATATTCGTTCTAGATTAGAAGCTATTTATTTAGGGAGCTAATTTATATTGCGAGATATATTAGAATAAAAATATATACTAAAATAATACTAAAACTTATTTCGAAACTAATTCTAAATTGATTTTATTTCGGAGTTAATCTCGTAATCGATTTAATACTATTTAGAGATAAACTCAAAGTTATTCAAATATAATCTCGGATCTATATTATTAATAAAATTATCTCGAAAAGATATTTTTACTATTTTGAGCAATCTATGCAATAAATTCTATATATAAATCGTTGCTAAATATATTTTAAATAGCTTATAAAACAGATGCAATTAATTTTATTTATATATATATTCAATTATTGAAATACAACGGCGATTATAGATTTTCGTATATAGTTAGAAAAACTTAATATAAATATTAGTCTTATTATATATATATAAAAGACTTTATTTTCCGTTAGTTCTATAATATTTCTTATATTTAGAAAACTATTGTATATTTCTATTTATTTATTATTATATATAAAAACCTAAAATTAATTATGTTTTTTGCTTCTATATTACCGTACTGCTTTCGCTTTTATTTTATCTTTTTTTTTTATTAGCTTTTAATATATTATAGTTATCCGTTTAATAATTGCGTTTTCAATCAGTATATAATCTAGATATCAGCTAGCTTTGTAATAACAGACTTCGATTTATATTTTATAGTATATAATATTTATATAATATTACGAGCGCCGTCTATATAAAATATTTTAGAGTAAATATAGAATAAAATAGATTTTAGTAGTTGCTACCGATTTTAACAAAATAATTATAGCTTAAATTAAATATTCGTAAGCTAATTATATTTATAGATAATATACTAAAGTATACAAGATATAAAAGATATTAAACAAAAGACTTAGAAAGCAAGATATCGCCGCCGATGTCTATTAATAACGTTAAATATAAAGCTAACAGAAAATAGGATAATTAATAGACATAAAAACTACGTTAGACGATAGTGAGCTAGTAGATTCGAAAATTAAAAAAGAATCGTATTAGTCGGTAATAGAAAATACTTAAAGTTTTACAAATAAAATCTTAAATATACTTATAAATAAGAATAACCTAAGAATTATTAGCAATAAATCTAAATAAAAACATTTAATACAATTTAGCTTCGGGAAATATTAAATTGCTATCTATCTAGACTTAGCCGCTATTTTATTATATTATATATTTACTATTTTATTTTATATATATTTTTTATTATATAGTTAAATAGCTCTCCGCTTATTATAACTGTTAAATAATTTTATTAACAATAATATTTAAACGAAATCGTTTAAATACCCGAAAATAATAATATAGACTAAAAAACCAAGAAATATTGCAATTGACTATAGGCAGAGTAGAATAATAATACTATTAAAACTTTCTATAACTCCTATTTACTCTAAATATCTCTTTTATATATATTAAAATATTTGCTTAGTAAAAGAATATTTCTCGAAACTTATACAATTATATTTTATAAACGTATTATAGCTATATTCAGTTGTATTTATATAGTTATAAAAGTATTTCTTAGCTATTATATATTATATTCAGCTGTAATTATATCCGAAGCAATATTATATTATATATATACAAAGATAATAAAGCGTCTATAGCTTTAAAAGAAGTTAGTTTATATAATAATAGAAATAAATAAATATTATTTCTTAGATAAAGCTAGAGAACAGTTGGAAAGTAAAACAAAGGCGGTTTAAATAAAATAAACGCGGAGCCGAAATAATATAATTATTGTATAGTATTATTTTTATCTAGCTAAAAATAGTTTTTATTTTTATTTAGTTATTTTATTAGACGTTTCTATTTCAATTTATATATAGAGGTATTAAAGAATATAATATTTTTAGCGTCGAAGTTTTTATATAAAAACAATTTTTTATATATTTAGTTTAGACTAAGAAGTTATCGCGAGAAAATATATTATTTTGTTTAGTTTTATCGTTGTTTTTCTAGTCTATTAGCAGTTTCGATTATATTATAAAATTATATTATATATTTACTATATAATTAGTAATATATATAACCAAAGAATCTTAGGTATTTAATATATTTTTTATATAATAACGGAAATATAGCGATTCCGCTATTATAGATTCGATATTAATAGTATTCTTAATAAATATAAATACTACCGCGAAGGTAGATAGATACTAAATCTTTTAGAAAAACTTATATAAAGCTTTTAGCTCTTTTATATCCGCTAATTCTAAATACCGCATTAGTAGTTTCTTTAGCTTTGTCTAGGGGAAATTAGTAAAAAACTTTTATTATAGATTTCTTGCAATTTACTACAGCTGTTTTTAAAGATTTCTATTTCTAATTGCTTTAATATTTTATTACTTTATAGCCTGTTTTTTTCTATATAAGATTTTTTATATTAATTTTATACTTAAATATAGTCTATATAATCCTTTTCGAATTTCTTAGAGTAATATTGAATTGCAAAAGATACTAGATATAGTAGTCTATTATTATTTAATTCAATTTCGCGATATATTAAGCTTTAATAAAATTGAAATTTTCTAAATGAAATTTAGTTTCAATATCTTTATTAACTTTTATAGACTTTTGTTTATTTTTTTAATATTTACTTAATATATATTTTATAATAGTTGTTTGCCTTGCAATAGCTATAGAATAGTAGGGTTCGCTTGGCAGGTAGTAATAAGCCTTGTATATAATTATAGCAGGACACAGTATGTTGGCTTAGCTATAAAAAAAGTATACAATTTATTTTAAAAAGCTTTATTAAAAATATTCAATAATAAATATATTAATTACTAAAGAGCGGATCTATTTAAAATAGAAAAAAGCGATATCTATATACTTAATAAATATTCGCGATATTCGTGCCGCTCGCGCTGCAACCTAGCAAGCACCGCAAAATCCGCGAGTAGGCTATAGTTAGTTTATTTATTGAACTAATCTAAAACCCGTTTTTTATCGCCGAGCAGTTTTATATAGTTTAGGATATAATAGTACCCTTTTTATATTGCTTTTTTAACTAAAAATATTATAATACTGAATTTAATTATAAAAACCCTATATTCTTTTTATTTCTATTATTAACTATGCTTTTTTCAAATTATTAACGTCGTTTTCGAATTTTTTAAATTATTTAACAAAAAAATCAAAATATGCCTTTTTTTTGCTTTTATTGCTCTTACGATTCTTCTAAAAGATATTATATCATTAAAAATTAAAATGTCTATAGAGAATGCGTTCGGTCTGGCTATTCTAAGCGATATAATATCTGTAACGGTCGTTTGCCTTGCAATGGCCGTGGAATGGTGGAATTCGCTTAGTAGATAGTAATAAGCCTTGTGCGTAATTATAGCGGAGCGCGGTACGTCGGCTTAGCTATAAAAAAAGTATATAACTTATTTTAAAAAGCTTTGTTAAGAATATTTAATAATAAATATATTAACTATTAAAAAGCGGATTTATTTAAAATAAAAAAAAATAATATCTATATATCTAATAAATACTCGCAATGCTCGCGCTGCTTATGCTATTTATAAATAATAACCTAGCGAGTACCGCGAAATCTGCAAGCAGGCTATAGTTAGTTTATTTACTGAATTAATCTAAAGCCTGTTTTTTTATTGCTAAACAGTCCTATATAGCCTAAGGCGTAATAATATCCCATTTATATTGCTTTTTTAACTAAAAATGTTATAGTATTGAATTTAATTATATAAACCCTATATTTTTTTTATTTCTATTATTAATTATACTTTCTTTAAGTTATTAATATCGTCTTTAAGCTTTTTAAATTATCTAGCAAAAAATTTAAAATATACTTTTTTTTTACTTTTATTATTTTTATAATTTTTCTAAAAAATATTATATTATTAAAAACTAAAATATCTATAGAGAATACATTCAATCTGGCTATCCTAAGCGATATAATATCTTTCTATTTAAATTTATATATTCGTTTATTTAAATTCTTTATTTTTTTTTCCCTTTTTTTATTAACTTTTGTCTTTAGAGGAAAAACTTTAAAATAAGAAGAAAAAAATTCGCTCCAAGATTGAAATTACCGGCGTTCAATATAATCTCGAGTATAATAAAGTTGTAATCTATTATTATCGTATATTTTCCTTCTTTATAAAATAAAAACGGTTGTCCGAAATATATTGTAGCCTAGATAAACGTGAAAATAACTATATTAAATAAGAGATTAAAGTAATAAAGAAACTAGAAAAACTCGAATCTTTTAGTATTAATATTGTTAATAAAATTACAGGTTTTACAATACTATTTAATAGTAATTTCCCGATAATATCGTTTAAAAAAATTAACCGGTTTGCCGCCGAAATTGATTTCGACTTTAATACTTCTTCTAGTATTAATTCTTAAAACGCCTTTTCTACTTTTTAAAATATCTATTTAAAAATTCTAGAAAAAGTAGTAATTCAGGTTTAGCTTTTAGTCTGAAATTGACTACTTTTAGAATAAAAATCTATTTTTATTTATATTGTTGTTTTTTCGATTGCTTTTAATTTTTACTCCGGATTCGTTCTTTTATATTTTATTATTAATTTCTTTATCCTACAATAGGGAGCTAAGCGTTAAAGACCTATTATTATTTTAAAAACTATCGTTAAAATATAGCGTCAAAAACTGTTAAACGCTTTAAACTAGATTAAAAAATAACCTCTAATTATCTGAGTTATCGATTAAGTTTTTATTAAAAAAGATTAAAAAGTCTTTTTTCACTAAATATAAAATATAAATTTTTTAGACTTTTTTAATTTCTTCAGGGTTTTTTATATGTTTTTTAGTTAATTTAATCTAGCTTTTTTCGAAAAGCCTTTATAATTTTATATCTATTGGATTTTCTAATACTTTAAATTTTTTATCGAGTTCAATAATATTTATTTATTTTATTTAATTATTATTTTCTGGGTTATTTATAAAGTTTTTATAAACTAGAATATTAATAGTCTAAAGTTCAAGGTATATACGTTGAATATCTTTATCCTTTGTCTCTGGAGTATTTATATTATTTCTCTATAGTTTGTTAAATACTATATATTTTTTAGTATTTTGTATAATTTTAAATAATATTATACTAATTAATCTATATTTAATTTTAATATTAATATCTCTTAATATAAAATTATTATTATAATTTATGACCGATATATTATTATTTATTAATTATAGAAAACCTAATATTTTCTCGACTAATTCCGTTATTATCTTATTTTCTTTTTTTTTGTTATTAATACTATTATCTATTTTTCTCTAAATTTTAATTCTATTGCTATAATTAATAATTTTTCGGTTTTAAAAGAAAAGTATTAAATTCTCGGTTTTTTGATTAATTTTATTTCTTTTCGTAGTTTTTTTAGATACTATTTTAATTCCTATTTCTCTAAAATATATACTAAACAATCGTCATTATAATAAACAGTCTATATCAATTTAGTATAGTTATTCGTATTGCTTGTTTTTCGTTTTTTAGATATTTTAATTTATTATTCCGATATTTCTATTATCTCCTTAAGGTAATTTCTTTTAATATATCCTAGTTTACTATAAAAATAATATATTCTAGTTTATAGTCCTTTCTCGGAAACATTAATTTCTATTAAATCTCTTATAAGTCGATTTTTTTATATAAGCTTTTTATTTTTAATTTACTTATTTAAGTATCTTTTTTATTGTTAATCGTTAATCTTAATTGCTAACTTAATTATATTTTTTAAAATTATAAGCCTCTTAATAGCTACTATTGCGTTTTTTACTTTATTATATAATTTTTAATAAAATAGTGCTATAAATATAGAGTTATTCCATTTAATTTTATAAGTAAATATCCTAAATGTTATAGTATATACCAATACCGAGGACTTCTATTTCAGGTTTTATAATTTTCTTTTATTCGCTTTTTCCTCATTAATTTTTCTAAATACTATTTTAATATATATAATAAAATTATTAAACGAATAGAATATTTAACTTATCTTGTCATTTTATTAGGATTTTTTATTTCTTATAAAGTCTTTTAAATAGGGTATTATTTAATTAAAAGCTACTCTAGCCAGGTAAAATACGGTAAATATAATTTTAGCTAATTCATTTAAAAATTAAATAGCGTACATCTTGATATATAATTTGACTTATATAATCTATTTATTTAGGATATTATATTCTTTTTTAAAGTTATCCGGGGTAGTTATTTTAATTGAATCTATATTTCCCGTAAACTTAAGCGTTAATAAAGTTATATTCATATTTAGCGAATAATTAAAGTATAATAATCGTTTGTTTTGCAATAGCCATAAAATAATAAAATTCGTTTAGCAGGTAATAACAAGCCTTATACGTAATTATAGCGAAGCGCGGTATATTGGCTTAGCTATAAAAAAAGTATATAACTTATTTTAAAAAACTCTATTAAAAATATTTAATAATAAATATATTAACTACTAAAGAGCGGATCTATTTAAAATAGAAAAAAACGACATTTATATACCTAATAAATGCTCGCGATATTTACGCTACTCGCGTTGCTCGTAAATAGCAACCTAGTGAGCATCGCGAAATCCGCGAGCGGGCTATAGTTGGTTTATTTATCGAACCAATCTAAAGCCTATCCTTTTATCGCCGAGCAGCCCTATGCAGCCTGGGGCGTAACATTTTATTGCCTAGAAGAGAGCTCTTTGCTTTGCAATATCTTTTTTTATATTCTATAAGCAAAACAATTAGTTGCTAAATATATTTTAAACAATATAGTAAAAATATTTAAACTATTATATTTCCGTTGCTTAGCGAATATATTGAGTTATATTTCGTTATAACAATATTAATTAATTCTTAATTCTCAGAACAATATTTATAAATAAACCGCAATAAACATTAGATATAAAAAGATTTAAATTTCTATAATAAGCTATTAAATTATTATACTAGTTCTAAACTTTCTAAGAGTATGATTAAAATCATTTTTTTAGATTCTTAAGCTAAGTATTAAGATTTGCTATTTAAGCAATTATATTAATTTATATACCTTTTTTAGAGATCTAGTAAAATCGTTAACTAATAGTTTAATAAAGTTAATTAGCTAATATTTTGATTAATTATATCTTTTTAATTAAAATTCCTTTAGAACCTATTAATTTTTTAAAAGCCTAGCTAAAAGGAAATAGAGCTTAAGTCGTTTTACCTAGTACTTTATTAGAATATAAGAAAAATATTAAATAGTTCTTTTTAATATAGTTCTTTTATTAATAAGTTATAACTTATTATTTAGACGCTATTAAGCTTCTAGCTATATTAATAGAAAAAACCTTAGAAGAATAAATAGATATAGTTATATTAGAATATAAGTTTTTTATAGATATTGTTGAATCAATTATTATTAAATCTTAATTAAAACTTTCTAAAATATAAAAAGTCCTATTATTTAATATAATAGATAATAAATGCTTTTTACCTGCGGAAATAAATAACTTTACAAAGTATTAAAAATATTTACTAGATACTATATCTACTTTTATATTATTCTTTATAAATAATATATTTCTATATTAAGTTAATTAATTTAATCTAAATTTCTTCTATTCTGCTAAATATATTGTTTAATAGTTATTGTCTTAGCTAGGATCTAGATAAAGGCGTTTTAAATAATATTATACCTTTAATAATTAGTTAATAATATAATAATTTCTTTTAATTTTAGATATAAAACTATAGTTTTTTTAAATATCTAACTATGCTAAATATAAATAATAATAGATTTATTACAAAGAATATATAAAGTTTTTTTATAAACTAATTCTTAAAATCTAATAGTTAAGATATATTCGTAGTAAATACTTTAGTATTTAATATATAAAATACTTTTATAGCAAATTTATTAATAAGAAATACCGCCGGTAAATAATTAGCTATAAATATTATAAATTCCGCAAATATAATGGAATCAAATAATGCTCTAGTAAATATTTTATTTTTTATATTATAATAAATTATTGATTAAGCAATTAATTGTATTTAGCTATAATTAAAATAATTTATTACAGAAGAAACCAAAAGGATTATTAATTAAAGAATATATTATTATTGTCCTTCCGATAAAAATTATTATAGAAATAGCTATTATAATTTATAAGCAGCTTTTAACTATAGAGATATTAATTAAATTACAAATTATTATAATAGATTTTTTAGAATAAGCAATACTATATTATAGCTTAATTGCAAGGAAATTTATAATAAAAATAATATTATTTGCGTTTATAAGGAAATAATTTATCGCAATATATAAATTTAGTTTTATTATATTAAGAATAAATTAAGAGTCTAAAGCAAAGAAATAGTACGAAGCAATATTATTAGTTACTTTAGAGAATTAATACTTTCTTAATAGCTTAAAACCTTATTAATAAACGAGAAAGTATCTTTTATAGATTTTCTAATTGGACTTATACAGCTATTAGTTTATATAAAAAACAGATTTAAATTGTTTATATTATTAATACTAATAAAATTAAATAAACAAAGTTTTATACTTTAAAACGCAAATAATTAAAAGAAAGTATTATAATATATTTAAGCTATATCTAAATATACGGAATAGGCTAATATTAAATCCGAGTATATATAATATATATAGGCTTAAAACAATATTGCTATAGAATTATAAAGTATTATTTTACTATTTAAAGAAAATACTAGTATTTATTTTTTTATTAGCGATTTTAAAAAATAATAAAAAAATTTTTATAAGATTATCTAAATATAGGAATTATAATAAATATAAAAGCAGGAAGTTTAAAAAAAAATATATAAGTATAAAAAAGAGTAAATATATAATAATCGCCTTCGTAAAAAAAGAAATCAAAATTTGTATTATTTATAATACTGTTAATAATAAAAAACACTGTTAAATTTTAATTAGTTATTTTTATAAAGCAATTTATTTTTTAATAATTAAATATTTGCTTTACGTGCTCTTTATAAAAAATATCTATATAAATATTAACTAGGGTTTTCCCTTTTTTTTCTATTAATTACACTACTATAATAATTTATTTATATATATTTAATAATATAATAGAAATATAAAAACTACTAAAAACTTTAAATTTTTTAATAACAATTAAAGCAGATATAACTAGCTCAATAACTATATCCCTAGTAATAATAGCTAGTTTAATTGCAATAATAAAAATTAAATTAAACTTAAAAAGTTTAAAAAGAACTATCGCTACTATATTAATTATTAATAATTATAGCAAAAAACATTTAATTAAAATAAAAATATTAAAAACAGAATTAATATCTAAAAAGTTATAGACTTATAAACTAATTTGCAAATAAACTTATAAATTAGCTTATAAATAGACTTAAAATAATTTTTATTTTGTATAGCTTAATAGCGTTTATTGCTATAACTTATTATAATAATATATTAGTTAATTTTAATGCTATAGCTTATTAAATAAATTTATATATAATAAATATTTAGCCGGAAATTAATGTATAAACAGGATATTCAAGCTAAAAAGCTTATTATAGATTTTAAAATCTAATTAAAAATAACAATTAACAAAATATTCTATAATTAAAATATTAATATTAAAATACGCAGCAATAACAAAATAATATATTTAAGAACGAAACGTTAGCTTTATTTAATAATATAATATATATATATTATTCTAGCGCTACTAAGCTAGGTAAAATATTAATATATTTTAAATATAATAAGAAATTTATATTAAATAATCTTTTATAGATTTATATTAAAGAATCTAGCTATTAAATAAAAAAAAATAACTATAATTCAAAATTAAAGCTAAAAAACTTGTTTAAAACTAAAATAAATTAAAAATTAACTATAGAAAATTATCTATAAACTTAATTAGAATTATAAGAGTTAAAAAATAATTTACTGCAGTTATCTGTATTTTTAATTAAGAATATACTTATTTATCCTTTAATAGATACAAAAGAGCTTTAAATTATTAAATTTATTGCTTTATCTATTAAAAAAATAAAATTATTATTCTGATTTTAGTATTACTTATCCGCTTATATATTATTTAATATAGATTAGATAGCGAAACAAGTATATATAGATATAAACTATAGAGTAAACTTAGCTAATTATTATTTCTTAAAAGACTAATATAATAGCCTAGAAGTTAAAACTTATTCCGGCTTTGTATTAATAAGGGGCATAAAAATAAATAAATACAATACGAATAAATATATTATTTTGAAATTCTTTATAAAAAAAAAACTAATAAGAAAAATGTTTTTATCTAATTTATTTGTAAAATATATATTATTACTAATCTTAAAGCTAATATACTATTAAAAATAAATATTTTAGGATCTGAAAGTATTATAATCAATATACTACGTAAGATCTTAATATTTAAAAGCTGTAAAAACGTTGAAATCCTAGTTAAGTCTTTTTTATATAAAAATATAAAGATATACTAAATTGTTAAATCTAATTATTACTAAATTATTCTATTATATAGAATAATACTTATTTTAATAATTTTATAAAAAAAATTATTAGAAAAATTACTACTAGATTGCAATTTTATCTTCTAGCTAAATACAAAAAAGGCTTATATATATTTTATTAATATATAATTAAATTTTATTCTAATTTAGAATATAATTAATAAGTTTTTAGTTATCTATAAAAATAATAAATTAAGTATAATTTTAGAATATAAGAATTAAAAAGTATATTTTATTAACTTTAAACTTTATTTGCTTACCGTAGAATAGAAATTTAATAAGCAAATTAATAATTATTTATTTTAGAATTCTAATATTAAAAAAGGAAACGTTAATCCGAATCTCAAAATAAAACTGCTAAATAATATTATTATCTATAGATTTTTAGATAAAACTACTATAATAGCTACTTTTGTATATAAATATTTTTAGCTATAGATAAATACTAAAAATATAATTAACTTATTTAAATAGGAATAAATAAAAACGTTTTTTACTATAAACTAGTAATCTACTTAAATAAAACTTGGTTATTAAGTATATCTGCAAGGAATAGATACTAAAAAGCTTATTAATAAAAAATTTAATAAAATATATTAATAAAGCAAAATATCTTAGAGTTATTTACTAATTCTCTTTACTTTTCTAGTATTTATAGTATTAAAAACTATTTATATAGAACTAGATAAGATTTTAATAAAAAAAGGCAAGATTATTATAGATATTTAAGGATTAAATAAAATTTTCATTATAGATAGTTATCTTTTTTTATTCTAAAAAGATATTATTCGTTTTTGAAATAACTATTATTATAATTATAATAATTAATAGCAATAGTATATTCTATCTGTTTTTTATAAAACTAATAGAACGCTATAAATTTATTATAATTTTATATCGCGGTACGGAAATATTTAATATTGCTTTAATAAACTATAAAAAATCTATATTATATATATAACAAAAAATGGATAAAATATTATATAGCTTTGCAAGCTTTTGCCGCTGCTATATAGATAATATTATTATTTTCTCTAAAACTTTTAAAGAATATTTAAAGCACTTAAATATAGTATTTAATTTATTTATATAAAAGCATTTATTGCTTAAAGTAAGCAAATTGTTTCTAGGATATTTATTTATTATATTACTAAATCAGATTATTAATATCTTCGGCTTTTTAATTATAAAAGAAAGGATTGTTGCTATTAAAACAATTAAGATACTAGATATTTTAGAATAATTAAAATATTATCTAGGATTATTAAACTATTTTCAATTGAATATTCTTTAGTATTTAATTATAATAGAACTATTAATAGTATATAAAACTAAGCTATTAAAGGGAAGTTCTTAAAAAAAAGAAAAAAAAGGAAACGTTAGACTAAAACTAAAACTTTTAAATTAATTTATAAAAAGCGTAAAGTTTTTAATATTTTATAGCAATAGTTAATAGCAAATACTTAGATAGTATACTATAATATCTCTAAGCAGCTATTCGCCGAAATTAATGCTTTAAAATAAGGCTTTAGAATAATAGTTTATTATATAAAAGAAGACCTAAATAATTATAAATATTTAGAATTATTTATTTAGTTAATCCTATTCTTTTTAAAACTCTTAAATTAAACTAAGAAAAATTATTAGCTAACGGAATTTAAAATAGTTTATTTGATCTGGATATTTTATAAAATTAACTATATAATTATTTATTAAATAGTTAAGAAATTTATTATCTTTATAGATTATACTATTATAGCGGTAATATATAATGCAACGAGTTTTAGCTTATTATTAATAAGTAAATTTAACTTATAACTAATCTGAGCTTCTTAATATATATTATAATATAAGCTTAATATCTATTAGAAACTAAATTCAAAAAATATTGTACTTAATACTTTATTAAAATTTCTGTAAAAATAATTTAAGAAAGCTAAAAAGCAAAATAATAATATTTTAGATAAGATATATATTTATTTTATAATAATTATAGAATTATTACTAAAATTCTGTAAAGAATTGATTTATATATATAGAGAAGATATAAAATAAAGCTTTATTTATAAATTGTTTTTGTTAAAAAAGCATAAAGAATTAAAAGAAAAATTCTATTAATTCTTTCTGCTTAATAAGCTTATATATCATAAAAATTTAATAAATATAAGAATACGTCTTTGTATATTATTAGCTTTAAAAAAGCTTATTTTTAAATCAATATATAATAATTAATTCTATTATAGTTTTTATTAGATTTATAAATGGATAATAAAGTTATATTGTTTTTGTTATTTATTTTAATACCTGAAAAGATATATCTATTATTGCCTAAAATATTTATTAAAATAAATAAAACATTATCTAATATATAATAAGTTATAGCTAATTATTATTTCTTTAATTATTTTTTATATTATTGCTATTAACTTCGTACTAGCCCTTTCTAAGCTATTAACCGGCGCTAATTATATTTTAAATATAATATGCAAATATTCGAAAGCTATTAAATTAGTACTAGGAAAATCGATTTAAAATAATAGCAAATAAGCCAAAGTACTTTTTAATATCCTTAGTAATTGGGATATATCTTGCTTAATTATTTCGGATAAAAACCCTAAGTTCTTTTTAATATTATAGAAAAAAAAATTCTGTATTTTTAATATAAAATTGCTAGTCTTAATAGTATATTATTTTCAGATAAATAAGTAATCTGAAAGGACAAATCAGACCTTCGAAATAGCCCGCGATGTTTCTAGATATACTATAAAATTAGTTAGCTGCGAAAATTATTGCTTCATTTAATAACTCGATAAATATTTTAATTATATTTGTATTAAACAAAATTATCTATAGTTATAAATTATATAATAAATATATATTTGTTTTTATTAAATTTATTAATTTAATAGAAAAATATAAAAGAATTTATTATAAAATAGTAGATATTATTTTATTTATGGCAGCTAATATAAAAATCAGATATAACGTATATTATTAGCCTTTTATCCTTAAAGAAAATAATTATATTTTTATTAAGCTATATAAAAAATATAAATTATTTAGGATAAATAATCAAAAACTATATAATTAATATATAAGATTTTTCAAAATAATAAAAATTTATAGATTTAATATATATAAACTAGAGCTTCCGGAGAAATAGAAAATATATCTAATAATATTAATTACTATAATAAAACTAGCTCTAAAGAATAAAAATCTTTATAATTAACTTTATAATAATAATTAGCTTCCGCTTATAAAAGATTATAATAATAATATAATAAGCTATAAAGTCAAAAAAATATTTAATTAGAAAATTTTTAGCCTACTAAGGCATAGATATAGAAAAAAAGTTTAATATTTTATTAAATAGAAATAATAAAGCTATATATAGAATAAATAGCGTTTATTTAAAGGTTTTTTCGGTTTAGTTAATTTAGTAAAAAATTCACTTAATAAATATAAAATAAAATTTAAAAAACGCTTATAAACTAAATATTAGAAATAAATTAATTTATAAATTCTTTGTTTTATTTAAGATATTAAACTAAGCAAAGCTATTTATCCGATATTTATAAATAGTTATTTATCTTATTATATTAAGATTAGTATATATTTTTATAATTTAAATAAATTATTAATACTCTTAAAAGGCAATATAACGCGTAATTCAATATAAAATAGCTTTAATATTCTTATTTGCTTTTAAGTATTTATAATACTTTATTTATAATAGAAATATATAGATTTTAGTTTATTAGATAATAAATATCTATTTTGTAGTGATAGCTTAGTTTTAAAGCATATAAACTTAATAATATATAAACTATTAGAATCTTTTTAGTCTAATACTAAAAATTAAAATCTAGTTAATAATCTGAAATCTAAAACTCTTAGGCTATTATTGAAAATAGCAACTGAATATTAATTATAAAATATATTATTAGAGATTTTATAGGCGGAATGCAATATAGTTTATATTTTATAAAAGATACTAAGCAATAGCGAATAGCTTAAAAATATTTATATAAATAATTTATATAAAAGCTTATATAATACTAATAAACTATACTTTAATTTTATATAAATAAATATTTTATAGCTATAAAGCAATTTTTTTGAATAGTTAAAATACTATTTATATAAATCTAAAATAAAAAAAGGCCTTAAAATTGTTTATTTATTATTTAATTTAATATATTTATAAAAGGCTATAATTATATAGTATATATTAGACTAGATATTTTCTTTTAATCTTATTAAAAGAAACTTCCTATTCGTTTTTATCTATTTCGATAATTAGCGTTTTATTAAGATTATTAATAATAAATAATTAATCGAGATTAGTAAACCGATAATTTCAATAGAAATATAAGCGGTTTTTCTTGTTTAGCTAGTTTTGTACTAAGAAATCAAGCAGGTATTTAATAATAAAGGCCATTTTAATTAGATTCTTTAGTAAAGGAGCAATTTATATATAAAAGTATTAAAGCTAAACGTATTTTATATATTATAATAGATATTAGATTTTATTATTTTATAAATAATAGTCCAATTAGTTTTAAAAGGAATAAAGCATATAAATATTAAAGATTAAAAAGATAATTTTATTCTTGATTTTAGTATAGTTATTCGCTTTCTTCGCTTATATATAAAAGTTATATTTTAGCCTAAACTAGATAATCTAGACTTAAAAGCTTCAAAACCAACTGACTTAGCTATTAAAAATGCTTTGAACTACTATTTATTATTAAAAAACCTTTTTTTATAAAGGAAAATTAAGAATATAATATTATTATCTATTAGTTATTAGACTAGCTAATAAGAGATAAACTACTCAAATCTTTTCCTTTAAAAAGAAAGAAAAAATATAAGGCGCTTTCTGTTAAATAGCTTAAAATATTCTTTAACTTTTTTATTAGAGAATATAAAACGTACTTCTTTATTAATCTCTTTATCTAAGCGCTATTAAAATTAATCGAATAATTAATTACTAGAAGCAATTAGAACTCCTTGCTATCTTCGCTAGTAAAGTAGTTTTAATACTTAAGAATCTATAGCTTTTAAACGAAATAATAGGCAATTTAATTATTAAAAAATTTAAAGCGAATCTTTTATTTAAAGAATATTAGAAAAAAGGTAATTTGTATTTTAACTACAAGAAAGCTATAGATAAGAACGGTTTTAAGCTATTTAATAATCTAATTAAAAATAATACAATTAATCTAGATAATAAAACAATATAGCCGTTTAAAGGTATATATTTTAATAGAGTTTATATATTCTAGGCTATTAAATCCGGAATTCTTTTAGTAATATTATATAAAAATTATCTTTTTATATTTATATAAACTCAAAGCATAAATATAAATTAAGTACTTATAAGCTATTAAACAAAGCAGAAAATAATAATTAATAGCGAATTTGTCCATTGCTATAAGAAATATAGCAAAGTTAAATACTATAATAAAGAAAAAAAAGCTATAAAACAGAAAATAGTTATAATTAAAAAGTCTTAAGGTTTCTAAAAAACCTTAAAGACTAGTTCAATTATTAACTATATATTTATTATTATTAAGTATTTTTTTAGTAGGCTAAATCAAAATATTATTGACTAATCGAAACTAGACTTTAATTATAGCAAAAAACATAAATACGTTAATAAATCCGAGTTTAAGAAAAAATCCGAATCCAAAGAAGGCTTTATATTTGAAAAAATTTCTTAATTATCCGAAAAAAAAGAAACGCGCCGTTTAACTAGAAATATAAAGATTTCCAAAAAAAAGCGAGAAAATAAAGGATAAAAAGAAGCTCAAAGCAAAAAATAAAAAGAAGCCAAAAGTAAAAAAAGAGAAAACTAAGAAAGAACTAAAGATTAAGAAAAAAAAAGACAATTTAAAAAAGAAATTAAAAGAAAAGAGCCTTATTAAAGAATCCGATTCTTCGGATATTATAATTACAGCATATAAAACTGCGCTAAAAGCTAAGAAAAAAAAGAAACTCTTATATACCGATAAAGAATATAATATATTTTAATCCGATTATAAAAAAATATTTATAGAGAAAAACTTACTAGAAAGTAAAATAATTTATTTAATATCTACTCTAGAATATTTTTATATATATATATAGTATATAATACACGACTTTTATGATATAGTTCTGATACCTAAGAATAAAAGAAATTCGAAAATCTATAAAAAATATATAGCAAAAATAGAACAAAATATTAATTAAATTAATAATATTATAAAAAAGATAAAAAAACAGTATTTCGTAGCCGCAAAGCATATTAGCAAATATAAATCCGATTATAGCAAGCAATTTGCTTTTATAGAATAGCTTAATTTAGAATCTGAAAATCTAAAAAATCTTAATTCCAACGATAAACCGCTTAACTATCAAAGTACTGGTATTCTAGTTAAAGATAAAAACGGCGACAAAGAAAGCAATAAAAAATAATTCGCTTTTCTATATGTATTTTTTATTTCGTATTATTCTGAATAAATTATTTTTATATAGTACTATTTTATATTCCTTATTTTATACTATCGCAAACGTATTATCTTTATTAATAATTTATTATTAGCAGTTTTTTTTGTAATTATCCGGCAACGTCTTACTATAGTTCGCTTAATAGATATATATATCTATGTTTTTTTTATAACTCTTTTAATAGCTTTGTAACCCACATATAATAAATCTTTTAGTCAATAAATCGCTTCGTTTCTGCTTTCGCCACTATTAGTTAACTATTCCACTTCGCTTTTTCGCTTAGTTAGCGGAATATGTTGTCGATTAGATAAAATAGATAGTAATTAGATAATATCGTTTTAGGGGACTTTATGCATTTCTTTTAATAGGGAGGAATTATTATAGTTCTATAGTTATCCAATACTTAACAAGCCTTTATATATGATTGTTTTATTTCAGTTTTTTAGAATTAATTATACTATTTACTACCAATTAAACGTTACAATTCTGTCTTTAATTCCTTTAACCGCGATTCGTTGCAATTATTTAGATATATAAATTTTAGTTTAAATATATTAACTATTACGCTTCGGAATAGGTCGGTTTAATCCAGTAAAAGTTAGGCTAGGTCGGGTCGGTTTATTGGGTCGGATTGAGTTAAAAAACTTTTTAATCCGATCTAACCTAACTTATTTTTAACCCGATTTGATCTATTTTTTCCTAAGTTGAACTAGATACTATTTTTAGTATATTCTCAGTATAATTCTAGTATAATTTATATAAAATTTTTTTAGGGAAATTTTTTTTTTTAATTAATAGAATTATTAATAGAAATGAACTTGAAAAAAAAAAAAAAATTGGATAGGTTAACCCAAGAAAATAATCCGATTTAACCCAACTTATCGACTTTTAACCCAACCTAACCTATCTATAACCCGATTCACTTTAAGTCAGTTTGTTAACCTTTTAACCCAACCCGACCTAGGCTATTTCGAAGCGTATTAACTATATATTTTAATTTGCTCTTATAAAAACTAAATACTAAAAAATATATATTTAGTTAATATTTTATCTTTTGCAAAAAAAGTTTTATTATAATTCTATAGATTCTAATAATAATATAATATATATTCTAGAACAGTTTAAATATATTAATAAAAGTAAAAAAAGATATATTTTTATAAAATTAATTAATAAAGTTAAGCAAATATCTATAACTATAATATTTTAATTCCAAACTTTTTTTAATAAACAATATAAGTAAAATAGTATTAAACTTATTAGTAGTTTTATTTTAACTATAATATATAATAATTTAATTATAATAAATTGTTTTTTATTCTTTTTATAGGTTTTAAATTAATAATTATATTATATATTAAGTTTAATACTTTTAATCTAAAAAAGAAGAACATAAAAAAACTTTTTAATAAACTAGAATGTTTTTTAGCAACATTTTAATTTAAGATAAAAAAGACTTTTATAAATATAAGCTTATTATTTTATTAGAAAACTTTAATATTATAAAGCAAATTCAATAAAAAAATAATTATATTTAGAAAGAATATAATACTACTAAAATCTTTATTTATACTATAGATTTGACTAAAATAATAGCCTTTTTTTTATTTCTATAAAAGTAAGCTTAATTAACTATATATTAATAATAAATTATATTAAAAAATAAAATATAGATATTATTTTTAATTTATATATATTCTTTTATAGTTGCTTTAATTAATAATATCTAAACTAATAAATAATAAAGCTTAAATAGTATGTTTATTATATATTCTATTTTTAATATAGTTTTTAATAATATAAATTGTAAAAATTGTTTAGTATAAATTAATTAAATTAAAGAAATATATCTATTTTTTTATTATATTTTTATTTATTTATAAAACTTAGTTAATTAGCAATTAATTACTATAAAAAATGTTTTTTAGACTACTTAAAAACACTTATTCTAAAATATAAGTTTTAATTATATTAATTAAATATAATAAATTTTAAATATTTTCTATATATTTAAATATCTCTAGAATTTCAAATAAACTCTTATAATTATTGCGATTTAGATCTATAATTTAATATTATAATTTAAAAGCTAAATAAAAAGATTTTATGTAAATTTTAAATTGTTTTTATAAAACTTCTTTAAATAAATCTAAAACAAATAAATAGCGTAAAAATAAAAATTTTAATAATATAATAAAAATCAAAGATATTATATTAGATTATTAATACTTTTTTTATTAATATTTTAAAATGCTTTTTTTAATATATTTATTAAATTATTATCTACTAGAATTAATAGTATATCTATAATATTATATTGTTTTATTTAATTTTTTTTAATACTATAATAAATCTTTTTTAAAATAATAATTACATTATACTTGAATTAAATAATATATTTCTGTAGCGCTATAAATTTTATTATATTTTTGTTTTTCACAATTTTATTATAAATAGAAAATAGCTATTTTAGTAATTATCTATTTAGGAAATAGAATAATTCTTTTTTTTAAATTTACTTATAATAATATATTATTAATTCTAGTTCTTAATTGTTTTATTTTTAGCTATATTTATTATAATTTAAAAGTACTAAAACAATAATTATATTTATATTTCTTTTTTAGTTCGCTTAAAAGGCTTAAATCTTGAGGCAAATTCTAAAATCAAAGATTATAAGATATAATAATTTCTATAGTAAAAGATATAATAATATTAAAATAGAATAAAATATAACTAAAACAAATGAAAAAGCAAAAAAATCTAAAAAGGGAAAATGTTCAAAAAAGCTAAAATCTAGAGTATTACGATAATATTTAAAATAAAATAGAAAAAAAGGGGGAAAAAGAAAATTAAGAAAAAAATCAAAATTAATCCTAATTAATAATTTTATAAATTCTATAAATATACATTTAGTTTTAGTATTATATGAGATTTAAAAGATATATAAAATTATTATTATTAGCTTAAATATATAGTTATTAAATATGAAAATGTTTTTCTCAATTTCTATATTAATAGATTATTCAAAATTAAATTAATTAAGCTTGAATAGGCTAAATTATAAAAAAACTTATATATTAATTTTTGAATATTAATATTATTTTTTATAATATTCTAATTTTAATATAATAGAATTAATAGAAAATTTATATAAAAATATAATTTTAAAGTTTTTAAGCTTTCTATTTAATATATATAGTTTAATTTTTAGTTTGTTTTATAATTTCTTAAATAATATATTAAATAATATGAAAATTAAAGAATATTAGTATTAATATATTTGAATTATTATATTAGTATTTTATAATTTTAATTATAATAATATTATAGTATCTTTAATATTAAAGTAATCCTAAGTTAAAAATATATTTTACGCTATAGCATTTCTATATTAAGCTATACAATATTTTATTAATATATTAATTTATAATTTTCTTTATTATATTTTCTTTTTTATTATTTTTTATAATCTTTATTATTTTTTTATTTATTTTATAATATAATATATTGCTTTAGTTAATTCATTTAAATCTATTTATTTATATAAATTTACAATATTTTCCTAAAATATATTTTTAACTTTTAATTAAGCAATTTTTATTATATTATTAAATTATAGAAAAAAAGATATTTTTATATTTATAATAAAGACTATAGAGTATAAAGCAACTAAAGATCTAGTATTTTAAAATTTAAATAAATTATTTCTATTTTTTTATTTTATTTTATTAATATTTATTAAATAAATCGAATATTACATCTATTACTATAAATTAAAATAAGTATATTTATATTATATAATCTTTGATAGTAGAAGCTATTAAAAGAATTAAAAATTCTAAATATATAATAAATATTTTATTTTCTTTATAAGTTTATTCTAAATTGTAGCAAAATATTAATATACTAAAGACTAAAAAGATAATCTAGTTTAATATATAAACTTCTACGCTAAATAAGATTATAGAAAAAGAAAGAAATTCTTAATAAAACAATATAAAATATAAAATATAAATAAATTTGTTAACAAATCTATTAAAATAATTATTACTTTAGGAAAGATAATATTTATTATATTTATTAATTTATCTAACATTAAGTGTAAGAAGTTTTAGAAATTTAGACTTTTATATTATTAAAAGTATTTGCGATTTTTATACTAAATCTATTTAGTATAATAATAGTAATTTAAAGCAAAACTTGTATTCAAAGTATTAAATATTAAAATAATTTTATAACTAAAATTAGTTAAAATTAATTGAATTAAAGGATTAGGCAATTACTCTAATAAAAATAATATTTAAATATCTACAAATCTAGTTTTAGTTAATATCTATATAAAAACAAAATTAAATTATAGATTAAATAAAAGCTAGATATAGTAATATTAAAAAAGCTAAATATATAAACTAAACTAATAGTATATAAATATTATAAAATAATTTTTATTAAAATCTCTAATTTTATATTAAAGGTAATTAATATTATTACTATAATTAAACTATATTTCATTCTTAAAAACTCTATTTTACGTGTTTTATTATTAATCAATTATATATATCTTATTATATATTTATTAATTATTATTGTCTTTTAGTCTAATAAATACATAGTATAAGTAATTGCGAAACGGTAGATATTATCTGCAAATCCGGAGGACAGGTTTCGCGCGCGCCGCGCGGCGAGGCGCCCTCCTGCGCTGGAATAGCTGAAAAATCCTATGTCCTGCCGCTTCGTCCCGCCTTGCGCCGCAACGCGAACGAATCTGCGCCTGCGCGGCCAAAAAGGCGCAGGAAATTTTTTTCATATTAATCTTTTTAACTATTTAATAACACTAGTATACTTATATTAAGGGGTATTTTTGACGAGGATTTCAAAAATACAATTATTTTTTAAATACGTTGAATATTGGGCGAGATACAATATTTTTAGAATAAAAGACAGGTATTTTAGCGTTTCCATTAAAAAGTCAATAATTTTCTGATGTCATTTTAGCGAAAAGCGCGAATTTAGCGCTAGCGCAACTTAATTTGCGAAACCCAGTTCCGGAATTGTAGATAAATACTTAAAAAGCTTAAAAAATTTAGTAGTTAAATAATTTAAATAGATATTTAAAAAACTTAAAAGCTTAAATATTTAAAAGGAATAAATAGTTTAAATAAAGAAATCTAAATTTATATATATAAATTTTTCAATAAATAAATTATTAAAACTTTTTTTTTATATTTGATAATAAATTTATTTTTTTATTATAAATTTAAATAGTTATAATTTAGCTATATTATATATAATACCTTTTTATATATAGTTCCGATCGCTATTTAATCCCCGAGAACCAACTCACTTATTTAGCTTCTTAACCTAGCTAATATAGATTACTAGTGGATAGGGTCCTAGGGTCGCAACACCGCACTGGCAGGAATTTACTATCTCACCGCTATGTAACACTTTCTGCTTTCACACCGATACAAACACAATTAGCTTTGCTTAGTCCATCTACTCCGTCAGCCTGTCCTGAGGAAGGAAGTTTTAAAGGTCTAATAGCCTTACGTTTTCTTTTGCTTTTTCCGAACTTTGACCTCGATGTTCATCCTGAAACTTGAATAAATCATGTGCGCTGTTATGTCGCCTGACATTGCGGATAACCCGCCGTCTGTCTCGTTGCGTCTCACTAGACATGCCGCAAGGTTTGCCTTTTCGTATTATTCAGTACCACCACGCGAAGGCTCATGTTGATTCGTGGCTTCAGCAGAAGGATGCTGTTCAGAGGTTCTAAACTTTAATTATACTAGAATTAGCGTTAAAAGTTCGACTTGTTCCTACTATATAGTAACTTCCGCGGTGCAGGTTTTGTGAACATGCGAAAATCTATAAACTCACCGAGTATATATTGAACGATTTCATAACCTTTCGCAGACAGGTGACGAAGAAGCGATGTGTCACAGTCCATTTGAAGTGCGGAATCTTCTCTTCGTACCAGATACCGCACTTTCCTATTTGATTATCCTTCTCGTCCAACCATAAATCATGAATTTTGGTAGCAAGTGAAGAATTATGACGAATCCAACCCCAGAATATTATTGACTTTGATACCCAGCCATAGTCGTCTTTGACTTGAAATTCTCGCTCACCGTAGCGATCTCTGGCTTTAGCCCAGAATCTTTCAACTGGTTTCACATTTACTGCCAATATGATCGCAATGAGGCTTGAGAGTATGGCAACTAGAAAGAAATAGCCAAGATTGATGGTTCCGGTGCCGAGCTGTTCAACATTCATTCCGAAAAAGGATGCTGCAAAGGTTAGTGGGATGAAGACTATTCCCACAATGGTGATCCTACTTTTACATTAACATTGCAAGGTAGCAAGCAATACATGGCACAGGCGTAAAACCATACCTTCGGACAGCATCAGCCTGGTCCAGGCTCTTCTGAGCTTCCTTAATAGCTTGTCTACTGGTATGATTCTGGAGCATGCTTTGTAGCTGGCTAGCGTTCTCCCGAGTCTCTTGAATGAGGGAGTCATAATCGACAATGATAGCTCTAAAGCGAGAGCTTGTCGATTGCAAATTCCCACGATGCTTTTGAAAGTACCTCACGATACTATTCTTACTTCCCCGGAGGTTTCTGTAATTCGATTGATTCCACTCCCAACTGAAAGAGCTGGGCGTCCGGTCCTGCTCAAGCTTTGGCTCTATATGGCCATGACTTTGTGCCAGTTGTGCGGAATGTTCAAGTGAAGATTGAATATATGGTAGCAGGAAGTCGCAAGGCGTAGAAGCAGCCGCCACAACGTTAAGCCGCGGGAACAGAGACTCATTCATCAGCTCATTCCGAAGCTTTTTCACTCTGCTGCCAAAATAATCTACACCAAGCACAATTACTAGTTTCGTATAGTCAATTGAGCTTGTCCTTGAATGACGGATCCTAGGGCATACCTGTACTTTCTGTGACATGGGCTGTCATGAAAGAATTCGAGTCTGTTACCACTGAGATCCAATCCGCTTCCGATGGAAGAGCAACTGGTAACTTTGTTGGACCCGTGAGTAGATGACCCTCAGTCAGGTACAGCGTGCCCCGGAGGTGTGCGCAGAAGAACATTGGATGCAGTCTAAACTTCCAGCCAACAGCATCGAGATAAGCCGAGTTCGTATCCCCCAGTTGGCTGCATTGAAAGAGGATGAGCCTCGTTGTTGAGTTCGATGGTCGATTGTCCAGAGCTTCAGTGAACCTAGGGTCTACCTCGCCAACTCGGTACGGGCGAAAAGACTCACACGAAAGATGTCCATCAACTTTATCGAGAATATAAATGTCAATATACGGATCACGGGGTTCCCAGTAGCGTGTGGCATATCCATTTCGCAAGAATTTAATCAGCCATTTTTGTGTGTCGCCGTAGATCGATTCGACGAGATCTGCATAAGGTCTTCTTGTATGAGTAGTTGACCCATGTATGTTTTGCGAAGCCATCTTCAATCGTCAACTCTCTTAGGCAAATCTCATCTTGACTGGGAATGCACACAGAAAATTACTTAACCCGAGGGAGAATTGGGCTAATATGTTGGAGAGCCGAGTGCCTGACTGACCGCTGCACAGCCACAGCCTCTCGGCACATTGTTAACTGCGCCTCGACAAAATACGCCTCGCCGGACCTTCCGAATATGCTTTATCCTTTCAATATGCTGGCATCACGCGCTGGACGGGAACGAAGAGGTACTGTGAAAAGAGCATCCATCGACATTGACGATCCTCTATGACCTAGCATGTCTTTTATATCAGCTGCAAAGATATGTTCTGGCTAAATCCCTTTATGAGAGGGCGCTTGCTCGCCATGAGAAGGTACTGCGACCGGTCCATCTTACAATCAAAGCATGTGTCGATCATTATTCGTCTTTGTTGCGGGATATGGAGGAAAGGGATGTTCAGAGAACAATGAATTCGAGAAGGCACAAAGAGGAGCCATATAGGGTTCCCATGGACGCTTTTAGAGCCTCCGGCGCTGCGCCACACTTATGCTAGAAGTTCTCCGGATGGAGGATAGCTTAGTATTATACTCAAAATTACAGTATTGTATACTTAAGCTAATGCACGCCATTGTATGCTAAAATTTGGCCCCAAGGCGCGAAGCTATTGCGACCCTTCCTCATGCAGCGAAACTTTCGGATATCTCTTCAAAGCCCAGGGCTATATTAATTATAAACTTGACAATTATGTTTTGTTCTAAAAGCCAAAATTTTTTTAGCTAGTGGCTACTTAGCAGGGGGGGAGAACCGAAGCAGCAATCGATAGCCTAAGCAAAAAGACTAACAAGAGAGCTTATACCATAGTAAATCAGCTTGCTAATAGGTATTCTAGAGGAATATTATATAACGGTCGTTTGCCTTGCAATGGCCGTGGAACGGTGGGGTTCGCTTGGCAGGTAGTAATAAGTTTCGTGCGTAATTATAATAGAGCGCGGTATATTAGCTTAGTTATAAAAGAAGTATATAATTTATTTTAAAGAACTCCATTAAAAGTATTTAATAATAAATATATTAATTACTAAAAAGCGGATTTATTTAAAATAAAAAAAAACAATATTTATATATTTAATAAATACTCGCGATACTCGCGCTGTTTGCGCTGCTTATAAATAGTAACCTAGTAAGCACTATGAAATCTGCAAATAAGCTATAATTAATTCATTTATTAAACTAATTTAAAACCTATTTTTTATCGCTAAGTAGTCCTATATAGTCTAGAGCATAATAATACTTTTTCTATATTACTCTTTTTAATTAAAAATATTATAATATTGAATTCAATTATAAAAACCCTATATTTTTTTATTTCTATTATTAATTATATTTTTTTTAAGTTATTAATATTGTTTTTAAGCTTTTTAAATTATTTAATAAAAAAATTAAAATATACTTTTCTTTTATTCTTATTATTTCTATAATTTTTCTAAAAGGTATTATATTGTTAAAAACTAAGATATCTATAGAGAATATATTCAGTTTAACTATTCTAAGCAATATAATATCTTCTTATCTAAATTCATATATTCATTTATCTAAATTCCTTATTTTTTCTTTCTTTCTTTATTAATCTTTGTTTTCAAAGGAAAATCTTTAAAATAAAAAAAAGGAAATTTGTTCTAAGATTAAAATTATTAATATTTAATATAATCTTGAATATAATAAAGTTATAACCTATTATTATTATATACTTTCTTTTTTTATAAAATAGAAGCAGTTGTCTAAAATATATTATAATTTAAATAAGTGCGAAAATAACTATATTAAATAAGAAATTAAAATAATAAAGAAACTAAAAAAGCTTAAATCTTTTAGTATTAATATTATTAATAGAACTATAAGTTCTATAATACTATTTAATAGTAATTTCCCAATAATATTGTTTAAAAAAATCAACTAGCTTACTGCTGAGATTGATTTTGACTTTAATATTTTTTCTATTTTTTAGAATATTTATTTAAAGGTTTTAGGGGGGGGTAGCAATTTGAGTTTAGCTTTTAGTCTGAAATTAATTATTTTTAGGATGAAAATTTATTTTTATCTATATTATTGTTTTTTTGACTATTTTTAGTTTTTATTCTAGATTTATTCTTTTATATTTTATTATTAACTTTTTTATTCTATAATAGAAAGCTAGGCGTTAAAAGCTTATTATTATTCTAAGAATTATTATTAGAGTATAATGTTAATAACTATTAAATACTTTAAGCTAAATTAAAAAGTAATCTTTAATTATCTAAATTATCGATTAGGTTTTTATCGGAAAAGACTAAAAAGTCTTTTTTCGCTAAATATAAAATATAGGTCTTTTAGACTTTTTTAACTTCTTTAGGGTTTTTCGTATGTTTTTTAGCTAATTTAATCTAGCTTTTTTCGAAAAGTTTTTATAGTTTTATATCTGTTAAATCTTTTAATACTTTGAACTTTTTATTGAGTTTAATAATATTTATCTATCTTACTTAGTTATTATCTTCTAGATTATTTATAAAATTTCTATAAGCTAGAATATTATTAGTCTAAAATTTAAAATATATATATTAAGTGTTTTTGTTTTTTGTCTCTAAAGTATCTATATTGTTTTTTTATTATTTATTTAATATTATATATTCTCTAGTACTTTATATAATCTTAAATAATATTATACTAATTAGTTTATATTTATTTTTAATACTAATATCCTTTAATATAAAGTTATTATTATTATTTATAACCAATATATTGTTATTTATTAATTGCAGAAAACCTAGTATTTTCTCAATTAATTCTATTATTATCTTATTTTCTTTTTCTTTTATTACTAATATTATTATCTATTTTTCTCTAATTTTCAATTCTATTATTGCAGTCAATAATTTTTTAGTTTTAAAAAGAAAATATTAAATTCTTAGTTTTTTTATTAATCTTATTTCTTTTTATAGTCTTTTTAAATATTATTTTGATTTTTATTTCTTTAAGATATATATTAAGCAATTGTTATTATAATAAGCAATCTATATTAATTTAGTATAATTATTTATATTGCCTATTTCTTGCTTTTTAGATATTTTAATCTATTATTCCGATATTTTTATTATTTTTTTAGGGCAATTTTTTTAATATATCCTAATTTATTACAGGAATAGTATATTTTAGTTCGTAGTTTTTTTTTAGAAATATTAATTTCTATTAAATTTCTTATAAATTAATTCTTTTATATAAGCTTTTTATTTCTAATCTGCTTATCTAAATATCTTTCCTATTATTGATTGTTAATTCTAATTGCTAACTCAATTATATCTTTTAAAGTTATAAGCCTTTTAATAGTTACTATTATATTTTTTATTCTATTATATAATCTTTAATAAAATAATACTAATGCTAAGGACTTTTGTTTTAAGTTTTATGATCTTCTTTTATTTATTTTTTCCTTATTAATTTCTTTAAATACTATCTTAATATATACAATAAAATTATTGAGTAAATAGAATATTTAACTTGTTTTGTTATTTTACTAGGATTTTTTATTTCTTATAAAGTTTTCTAGATAAAATATTATTTAATTAAAAGCTATTTTAGTTAAATAAAATATAGTAAATATTATTTTAGCTAATTTATTTAAGAATTGAATAATATATATTTTAATATATAATTTGATTTATATAATTTATTTGTTTAGAGTACTATATTCTTCCTTAAAATTATCCGGGATAGCTATTTTAATTAAATCTATATTTCTTATAGACTTAGGCGTTAACGAGGTTATATTTATATTTAGTGAATAGTTAAAATATAATAGTTGTTTATTTTACAATAACTATAAAATAGTAAAGTTTACTTAGCAGGTAATAATAAGTTTTATATATAATTATAGCAGAATAGAATATATCGGCTTAGCTATAAAAAAAATATATAATTTATTTTAAAAAGCTTTATTAAAAGTATTTAATAATAAATATATTAATTATTAAAAAATAGATTTATTTAAAATAAAAAAAAGCAATATTTATATATTTAATAAATACTTATAATACTCGCGCTATTTATATTGCTCGCAGATAATAACCTAGCAAATATTGTAAAATCTGTGAGCGGGCTATAATTAGTTTATTTACTGAACTAATCTAAGACCTGTCCTTTGTCGCCGAGTAGCCCTATATAGCCTGGGGCGTAATATATTGGTTGCAAAACAGTAATATATAGATTGTATTTTCATTGATTTACAAGGGGAACTTTTCAAGGAGATTAATCGATAACTTGTCTTACAACAGGGTGCGTCTCGCGACACAGGGATAGATATTAATATAATAATATAATATTTTTTATAACGATCGCCACCTTTCGTCACTACTGAAAAATTAATCGCAAAAAATACAAAAGGAGCTTATAGTATTAAGATTCGATTTTTCAGAAATATTCAAAAGTAATAAAATAGTAGAGTAATAAGATACTTATATTTAATACTATTACACCCGTCTAGAGTGCTTTCGCTAACTATTAAATCCCCTAGCTTCAAGCCCTTGGAAGTGTATTGTCGAATTCGCTCAATCTCGGTAAACAAAATTGTACAAATAGTTAGCACTTTGAAACATCTTCGTTAGGATTGCCGCTTCCGTTGCCTGACTTCATTGATAACTAACCTAAAATAATGGGGTGACCTTGAGTGGCTAATCTTCTCCCACTTGGTAATTCTGGCAGATCTCGCAAGGGGTATGTTTTGAGGCCTTGATCCAGAATGGCCGAGAAAGGTTAGCCAATTTGTTTTTTAACCATAAGTGTTTCTGCTCTTTGCGCTTGCAACGGTCGCAGGTCTCCAATATGATTTTCGAATTTCGTTCATCGATGGTGTGATTTATTTGAACAAAGCCTGATTAACCAGGCCGTAATTGGTACAAAACGGGATAGGGACGGGAATACACTCCGCCGTGGTTCATGCAACAAAAAGGGCAATGGTTTTCGGCAGCTGTACACATCTTGTCTCACAGTATAAAGTTGTTTATACCAGCGATCCCTCCGGCGAGGGAAATGCAGGGTTTGGCTTGGTGCAGAGGCGGGCAAACGCCGAAGGCGGCCTAACCGCATTTGAACCCATAAGTACCGGTGGCTCGTGCTGACAAATTCCCATGGAAGTTTAAAAGGAAGCCGATTTCGCTCCTAGCTGTAATTATGAAACCATTCCTGAAAGAAGTTCAAGATTGCGCAGATTATGGGGAGAAACAGCGTCGGATGTGGGATCACAAGGGTTGGACTTAGATGATGAATTTATGGGTTCAGATGATTCCTGGGAAGACACAGATGACAACGAAGGGGGCATGAGTGACGATGATTTTAGCTCTGAAGGTGATAACATGAATACTGATGAAAATATCAGTGGTGGGGAAGAAGACGATGCGACCTGAAGTATCTACATGTCAATAGGATGACAGGTCGTCCGACATTTTGTCACATAACGAGCAGTCTTATTTACCGCACCGTCTTAGGAGGTTCATGCTTCGCAGTGTCCAAGTGGTCAAGGACGACCTGTGCATTGGCTGATTGAGCATCAGGACACGGGACTTGCTCCTGTAGTGGATAGTTCGTCAAATGCGTTGTTAACTCATCTTGTCATCTTGTCAGGTGTAGCGTACTCAAAGATTACTGTACCTTGTAGCCCCGTAATACCAAAAGACCGCAGCGACTCCTTGAAAGCAACGAAATCAAATACCTCAATACCAGATCAAAAGCTTAAACAACAAGGCCGGCTAATCCTTCTCAGACATATAGATCCTATGAACCGTCGCCGTATAATTCTTAAAGTGCATTATACTATCGAGCGTGACTTAAGCGTATCCGTTATAAGGAAAAAGACAGGGTTTGTTTAGCTAACAAAGATAATAGCGGATATAATACCGCCGAAGAGAATATTTACTGCTTAGGTTCTATTGCCGCTCGAGCAAAAACAGGCTAAGATTGCTAAAGCAATAAAAATACTAAAAAAGTCGATAATATAAAAGGAAGAGATTGCTTACTAGAGACTCTAAATCGTCCGAATTAGACTTTATAGGTTTTGTATTAATATTATTTAAAAGGCTTTTTAATAGCTAGGTCTTCTATAATCGAGAAAATTTGCGGTATTAAATCTCTTACCACGTATAGAATAACACTATATTATCGATAATAGAAATCTATTAATCTATATTACTATTATTACTTGTTGCTAAAGACGGATTGAAAAAGGTTATAATAATACAAGATTATTCGATAAATATATATTAAAAAATTTCTAAAATAAAAAGGATTATATCGACCGACTTCTCGGTTCTAGCTAGCTATATACAAATATTTTATATTAGAGCTATAGTATTATATTCAGTTTAAACCTGTTTTTTAAATTTTTATTCTCGCGTTTTACAAAATCGCTCTACTATTTATTTAGTTTTTTAATATTTATTATAAATAAACTCTCTTTAAATCCAATAAATAAACTAAAACTTATTCCGAATACTTTTAAATAACTCGTTTTAACGGTTGTAAAGCTATTGCATTTTTATATTTTAATAAAAATTCTATTTTTATTTATCAATTAGACTTTTTAATTATCGCGAATTAATAAATCGTTTAAATTAGCTCGATACGAAACGCTATTCTCTAATATATAACTTAAATATTATCCTGGATTATATATAAAAAAATTATATTAAAAAATAGCTAAATTAGTATAATTTATAATAAAATTCCATATAATATTATTAAAGTTAAAATTATCTAGATTAGTTTATATTATAAATATATTCCGAAAAAAAATTTCGTTTATTATTAATAGGGTTTTTAATCGCCCGCCGAAAACAATAAATAATAAAAATCTAAACGAATTCTGTTTTTTTTTAAATATTTTATTTATTTATAATAATAATCGTAAAAAAGCGTTTCGTCCCGCGAAATTCATATCTTATTGTTTATTTAGATAAAAGCCCGCAATATTAATATATTTATAATATTTTTTTTTAAAAAAATTAATTAATAGTTTAAGCTTTTTCGGACGTTTAGTGTTAGAACTATTCCCAATATTATATTAGTAAAATGTAAACGTTATTGTTATAAACTAAATAAATAATATAAAAAATAATATAAAAAATGGAATTTATATTAATAAAAAAAAATATATTCTTTTATAAAACAATTAGAACTAAATTTATATAATTTTAAATAATTAGTTATTTACGGTTTTTTACGTTTTTAGCAAAATTTAGTCTGTTTAAATTAAATTTATAATATAAGTGTTATTTTTTTAATTTTTTAATTTTATTAAATAAGTAAATTTTAATTTTAATATATAATTTTTAATAAAAGACTTAATCGCAATCTAATAAATACAATAAATAAAAAATTAATAGCAAGCTAAACGCGCTATTATTCTTGCGAAAAAGTATTTATATCAGTTATTTAATAGTAATATAATATTTTTAAGAAATTTTTTATATTTAAAAAATTATTATTAATCTCGCTATTATTTAGTTTATATTTTTAGACTAATAAACTATAAATAAGTTATTCTAAAATTAATAATATTTAGCGAAATAAGAATTTAATTATTTATATCGAAAATTTATTTTAGAGTTAATAGATTAATTTATCTATTTTTCTATTTAATATATAACTAGTTTAGTTAATAATAATAAATTGATATTAAGTTAATTTTCCGGACTGAAAAACTATTATATATTTAGTAAAAAAAAAATTTAATACGATTTTATACTATTTTTCTAAATATATAAAAAAAATTGATCTCAACTATTCTATGGTATTTAAATAAATAATAACGTTGATAAAGACTATATAATACAATAACCGTAGATTATATAATATATTCTCTTTATAAACCTTCGATTCAATTAATATATAAATTAATTATATCTATATAAAAGCTTGTTAATCGATATTTTTTGTTTATTTTTTTGTATTTTTTATTATAGTACTCTCGCGCTAATATTTTATTTTTCGGGTTCTGCTTTTAAATATATAAAAGAGCTTTATAACAAGCTATACCGGATAACTATAAGTTTTGCCTATTTATAAAAAAACCGCGAGAAATTTCTTAAAAATACGAAAGAGAAAAACAAAAAAATATTGGCAAAACGAAGAGGGAAGAGGATAAAAGAGGGAAAAAGAAACAAAGCATCTTTGTAGTCTCCAAAACTGGCTGCGGCTAAGGGAGGGTAGTGCCCCCAGTCTCTAATACTTTTTCCCTTTCTCCTTCCCATTCCTTTCTATCTCTCTTCATTCTCCAACATCTCACGCAAGTGCAGATAGCATTCGATGGATGACGGTGCGAGATGATATCAGACCTATGCAGCTTGAATGCGATCGACTAGCGCTGAAGCTTAGCAGCCTTGAGGGGCGCGCATCAGCCGTGCAGGCACCAGCCGACTTGCCCGTGGGGGCCTGGTGCAAAGGCCGCTTAAAACGGTGTCGCGGTAGGCCGGAAACGGCTACCTTTTCACCTGGACCGAGATTAAGGAAATAAAAGGCTTAAAACAAAGCAATATAATTATTTAAAGGCAAAACTTTCCTTAAAATACCTAATTTTCTAAAATACTTAATACTTAAAATACTTAATTTACTTAAGAAATTAATATTAAATTAAATAAATAATAATAATTCAATAATATTAGTACTTTATCTTTAGAAACCTTTTTTTAGAATTTAAAATATTAACTTTAATAAGCTAAATATAAATAATAATATTTTTAAGACTAATTATAACTTTATATAATTAATAAGGATAATACTTTATTAAAGATTTAACTTTAAAGTCTTTATCCTAATAATAATAATAATATTAATAATATTATTAATATACTATAAATATAATTTATAATTTTAATTCTAATTATCTTTATTTATATTAAATTATTTTTAATTTTTAAAGCTTTATTTTTCTTTATAAAAGACTTTAAGCCTAAATAAATCCTTATTTATAAAAAAGAAAGCAAAGGCAAGTTCCTTTATTAATTCTATATATATAATAATATTTTTATAAAAAATTTAACTGATTTTATAATTAATTATATTAAAATCATTTTTATATAATTTAAGCTTAAAAGTGACCCTAAAATATAATAAAACTAATATATTAAGTATTATAATTAAAAAGGTATTTGCTACGCCCTAGGCTATATAGAGCTGCTCGGCGATAAAAAACGGGTCTTAGATTAGTTCGGTAAGTAACTAATTATAGTCTACTTACGAATTTCGCGGTATTTACTAGGTTGTTATCTGCGAGTAGCGCGAGTAGCGCAAATATTGCGAATATTTATTAAATATATAGATATTGCTCTTTTTTATTTTAAATAGATTTATTCTTTAATAGTTAATATATTTATTCTCAAATATTTTTAACAGAGCTTTTATAATAAGTTATATACTTTTTTTATAATTAAACCTATATACTGCGCTTTATTATAGTTATATACAAAACTTATTATTATTTACTAAGCGAATTTTATTGTTCTATAGCTATTATAAAGTAAACGACTATTATATTTTAATTATTTATAATATTGGAAAAACGGATTTTTGTATTATTTAATATTAATAAAAATCCTATTAGAGCTTTACTTAATTTAAGAGCTATTTTATATATAATATTCTAGGAATATACTGAAAAAATAAATGTGTTTTTAATTAGAAAGATAAATCTTTATAATATAAAATTGATTATATAAAGAGAAATATTAAGAGTTAGATAAAAAACAAAAGAGATATAGATAAAAAACAATAAATATAAAATAAAATAAAAATTCAATATCTATTTAAAATCAAAAAATATTTATTTTAATATACTATAGTTTATAAAATAGAATTTATATATTAACTAAAAGTCAATATAAATATATATAAAAAGCCGATTATTTAAAATGTTTAAGAATTCAGTTAGAATAAAAAAAGTTAATAATAGTTTTATCCGAAAATTTTAGATTTATATTAAAAAAGAAGCAATAGCTATAGAAATTATACTTAAAAAATATAAAAGCTTTAAAAATATACTAAAAGAATCTAAAAAAGGATTACTATTATTAGATTATATTGAAAACAATTATAAGATTTTAATCGATAATTTTAGAAAATTGAAAATAAATCTAATTTATAGTTTAACTAAAGAAAAGTTAAAAATATTTAAAAAATATTTAGATAAGAATTTGAAAAGAAAATATATTTCTAAATCTAAATTATTAATTGGACAATTAATTATTTTTGTTAGAAAAAAAAACGGAATATTTAGGCTTTATATAGATTACAGACGAATTAATAAGTTAATAAAAAAAAAATTTTTTTTGCCATTGCTATATAAGCTTAAAAATAAATTTAAAAAAGTTAAGTTTTTTATATATCTAGATTTAAAAAACATTTTTAATTTGATTTGAATAAAGAAAAATAACGAATAAAAAATGGCATTCTGAACTAAGTTCGGTTTATTTGAATATAATATAATACCTTTTAGATTTACTAATATATTTTTTATATTATAGCGAATTATAAACAAAGTATTATACTAGTTTTTAAACAAATTTGTAGTTATATATATAGACAATATACTAATATACTTAGAAATATAAGAAGAATATAAAAAATATATTATAAAAATACTAGAAATATTTAGGGAAAAGAAACTTAGAATAAAGTATAAAAAGTCAATATTTTATGCAATAAAAGTCGATTTTCTAGGATTTACAATAAGCCTAAAAAGAGTATTAATATAAATAAACAAACTAAATACAATACAATAGTATTTAGTTCTGAAAAATCTCAAAAACTTATAAGCTTTTTTAAGATTTACCGGATTTTATTAAAATATAGTTAGAAACTACGCAAAAACAGTAACATTATTATCTGATATATTAAAGTAAGAACAACAGTTTCTTTAGATAAGAAAAAAGAAATTGGTTTTTAATAAACTAAAAGATATATTTGCTTTAAAAGAAGTTTTTAAAATATTTAATTTAAAAAGAGAATTTATAATTTATATTAATATATTAAATAAAGCAATAAACACTTATATTTTATAAGCTAAAAAGCTTATTGCTTATTATTTAAAAAAGTTATTATTAATAGAAATAAATCATATTATAATAAATAAAAAAATATTAGCTATTATAATATTATTAGAATACTAAAAAATATATATAGAAAAAATATTTATTTTAGTTAAAATACTTATAGACCATAAGAATTTGGTTTTATTGCTTAATAGCAAAGAATTAAATTAAAGACAAAGCCGATAGATAGATATAATATTAAGATTCAATTTTTTTATTTAATATATTACTAGAATAAACAATATAATAGTAGACGTTTTAAGCAAACAATTTAATTATAAATAAAGGAAATAAGAGATATAATTAATATTGCGGAAAACAGAAAGAGACTTTAAGAGTATTAATATAATAGAAAAGTATAAAAATATTATAAGGAATAATTATATAATAAAAATGACAAAATATTAAAAAGTCCTAAAAACTTATAAAAAGATATAAGAAATAGATAATTAGAAAGGTTTAAAATAAAATATAGAAGAAATATTTATAAAATATGAAAATTATTAGAGAACTAAAAAAAATAAACAAAAACTAAGAAAGCTACTAAAACTAGTCGAATTGCTAGAGAAACTAAAAACTATTATAGCAATAGATTTTATTATAGAATAACTGGAATTATATAATTTAGATATGGATATTTTATATAATATAATAATTATAGTAGTAGATAAATTTTCTAAATAAATAAAATTTATTTTTTATAAAACTATAATAAATGCTTTATAGCTTATAAGGTTTTTATTGAAAAAAATATTTATAGATGAAAATATTCTAGAAAAAATAATAAATAATAAAGATAAGTTTTTTATGTATTATTTTATAAAAAGACTAAAAAAGATTTTAGGAATATAGAGCGGAATATTAATAGTTTTTTATTTTTAGTTAGATAAATAGACTGAACAAATAAACTAGATTTTAAAAAGCTATTTAAGGATTTTCTATTTAAATAAACAAGAAAATTAGATTGAACTTCTACTAATAATATAAATAGCGATTAATTCCTCCTTTAACAAAAATATAAAAGCTATTCCGCAAGAAATAGAAATAGGGTTTTCCGTTTAGTTCGAAATAAAAAATATAAATATATTAATAGCTAAAAATTTTGCAGAAAATATACAATAAACTTAAACGAAAATAAAATATAAGCTAATTTAGATATAAAATAGAATAAAAAAACGAGAAGATAAAAGTAGATAGAACTATAATATTCGTAAAAAAGACTATATACTACTAAATACTAAGAATTTAATAAATAAAAAATTTGAAAAGCTATATATTAAAACCTTCCTAATAAAAGATATTGAAGATATAGTCGCAACGCTAGATTTATTAAAAATTAAATTTTTTTTAAAGTTTTATATTTTAATATTAAAGAAAATCGTATTTACAATAAAGTTAGCGACTAAATAAACTTATATAACTAAGAATAAATAGGAAGTCAAAAAGATATTGAAGGAAAACTAAAGTTCTTTTTTAGTTAAATAGAAAAACTTTTTATAAAAAAATAATATTTAGGAATTTCGGAAAAATTTAAAAAATATTCAAAAAATACTTAAGGTTTTTAAAAGAGCAATATAAAAAAGATATTATTATATTTTAAGCTATATAAAATTGCTCGGCGATAAAAAACGGATTTTAAATTAATTCAGTAAATAAATTAATTATAATTCGCTTGTGGATTTCACAATATTTATTAAGTTGCTATCTACGAGCAATATAAGCGGCGTGAGTATTGTAAGTATTTATTAAATATATAAATATTGTTCTTTTTTATTTTAAATAGATCCGCTTTTTAGTAGTTAATATATTTATTCTTGAATATTTTTAATAGAGGTTTTTAAAATAAATCGTATATTTCTTTTATAGCTAAGCTAACGTACCGCACTCCGCTATAATTACGTACGAAACTTGTTATTATCTACCAAGCGAACTCTACCGTTCCACGGCTATTGCAAGGCAAACGACCGTTATAGTATTAACTAGTCTTTCTTTAAGGAATTTTTTTAAAATTTAGTTATAGATTTAATTAACTATAAGCTTATTATATATAAAAAATATATTAAGGTTAAATAGCAGAAGGACTAAAAAATAATAGCTTTTAAGGCTTACTTTAAAGAAACTAAAAAGGCTTTAAGCTTAAGATAGTTTTTAAAAGTTACTATTAATTTCTTTTTATTTAAATTAAAAATAGACTTTAAGAATAAAATACTTAATAATAATAAAATACTATAAAATTAGAAAGACTTTTATATTTATATTATAATAATAAAAAAGATTATAAAATAATTTAAATACTTAGATTCTTAAAGCAATTCTTAGAATAAAAGCTTAAAGAAATTAAAATCTTTAAAATAGTAAATTAATAAATTTAATAATAATATTAATAGAGTAAATATATAGCTTTAAAATAAAAGTAAATAAAAATTTATATAAATTTAAAATAAATAATAATAATAATTTAATTAGCTGCAGAATAATAATTATTATAATTATAATAAGTTTAGCTATTATATTAAGAATTGCTTTAAGCTTAAAATTAAAGTAAATACTATTCTTATAGCTAAAAAGCTAAAAAATAATAATAGCTTATAATTGCCTTAAAAGTAAGCTAAGAAAGATAAATAAAGGTAAAGACCTTTATTTATATAAAAAAGTAAACTAATTTTTAAAGAGATAAATACTTTATAATAGTTTTAATTAATACTAAATTAGCTCTTAATCTTATTTATTAAAAATTTATAATAAAATAGGATTTAAAATCTATTACTACTAGCTTATTATAGTTAAAATTATTTAATTAAAAAGGAATTTATTATTATAGCGTCTTTAAACTAACTTATTAAGTTATAAATAGCTAAGGTTAAAAAAAGAATATATTATATTCTTTTATTTAATTAATTGAGGTATAGATTTAATACTTAGTATACTTATACTAAATAACTATAAAATATTAATAAACTTAAAATTCTTTTAATTATACTTTTGAATATATTTTAATTAGCTAGAAACACTAAATATAACTAAATTTAAGAAAAGTATAAAGCTTAAAGAAGTTATATATGCTTTAATATATTATAGCCTGATTTTGCTATAAAATAGTACTATAATAGTATAAGAAAGCCTAAAAATATTAAAAAACCTTTTAAACTTTAATAATATTTTTAATATTAAAGTAGTAAGTACTTTGCTTAAATTAAAGCAAAAAGACTATACTATTAAATAAATTAATAAAGATCTATTATATAGCTTTTTATATAATTTATCTGTAATTAAGCTATTAAAGCTTTAATATTACTTTAACAAAGCTCTTTAAAAAGGTTAAATTTGTTATTTAATTTCTTTTATAGGTATATTAATACTTTTTATATTAAAAAAGGATAATAGCTTATATTTATATATTAATTATAAGAGACTAAATAAAATAACTATAAAGAATTAGCATTTATTCCCCTTAATTATAAAAATCTTAAACTATTTAAATAAAGCTAAGAGGTTTATTAAGCTAAATCTTAAGGATACTTACTACTAAATCCGTATTAAAAAAAATAATAAGTAAAAGATAGTATTCTGTATGCAATTGTAACAGTTGTTTGCCTTGTAATAGTTGTAAAACAATAGGGTTTACTTAGCAGGTAATAACAAGCTTTATATATAATTATAGCAAGGCGTAGTATATTGGCTTAGCTATAAAGGAAATATATAATTTATTTTAAGGAGCTTTATTAAGGGTATTTAAGAATAAATATATTAATTATTAAGGAGTAAATCTATTTAAAGTAAAAAAAAATAATATCTATATATTTAATAAGTATTTATAATATTTATATTGCTTACGTTGTTTATAGATAGTAACTTAGCAAATATTATAAAATCTGTAAGCAAGCTATAGTTAATTTACTTATTAAACTAATCTAAGACTTATTTTTTATTACTAAGCAGCCTGTGCAGCCTAGGACATAATAGCAATATAGCTATTTTAAATATCTTATAACATTATTTAATTTAGTTAATGCTTTAGCTATATTTTAAGCCTATATTAATAAAGTATTAATTAACTTAATAAATATAATCTATATAGTTTATTTAGATAATATTTTAATTTTCAGTAATATAATAGCGGAATATAAGCAATATACTAAGGATATACTAAAACACCTATAATAGTTTCAGCTATATATTAATTTAAAGAAATATAAATTTAATATAATTAAAGTAGAATTTTTAGGCTTTATTATTTTTATTAAAGGGTTATAAATAAACTTAAAATAGATTAAAGCTATTAAGGAATAACTAATTTAAAGAACTATTAAAAGATTTAAATTTTCTTAAGATTTGCTAATTTTTATAAGCAATTTATTTATTAATATTTAGATATTGCAGTATTCTTTATTAGCTTATTAAAAGGGAATATAAATAATAAAAAATTTAGATTATTTATTTAAATAAATAAGGTAGCAAAGGCGTTTTATATACTTTATAATATTTTTATTTTAATATTTTTATTAAAATACTATAACTTTAAAGCTAAAATAGAAATAGAAATTAATACCTTTAATTTTATTATTACAAACATTATATCTTAGTAAAATAAATTTTTTTATTAATATCTAATAGTTTTTTAGTTTTAGAAAATAATATTAGCTAAGCAAAATTATAAGATTTATAACCAAAAATGATTTATTATTATAATAATTATAAAGCAATAATATTATTATTTATAAGGGAATCTATATATTATTAATATACTATTAAACTATAATAACCTTAAAGGATTTATAAAGCAAAAAGTCCTTAATTTCAGGTAAGCTAGATAAACTATTAAATTAACTATATATAACTTTAAAAAATTTTATTAAATAAGTAAGATTAACCTTGCTAATATATGATTAAAGTATTTTAATTATAAAGGGACTTTAAGCTTAAATATTATATTATTATTAATACTATAAAATAAGCTATTTTTTTAATTAAATAAGTGATTAGAATAAGAGCATGAAATTACAGTAATATTAAGCCTTGCCTTTGAAATAATTAGAGTTTAAGTTATTATCCTTAAGAGGAATATAAAAGACTTAAAAGATAAGCTATATAATAATAATACTTAATACTTAATAAAGTCCTTATTAAAAAAGCTTTAAAATGTTAATAATTAAATAAAGGAGAAGCAAAATATATTAGCAGAAAATTATTAAAAGCAGAATTTTGCTTAGTCTTTTAATAATAAAAGTCTTCTTAGGCATAATAACTGCTTATATATTCTTAGAAATAAAATAATTAAAAAAAAACTAATTAGTAAATACTATAATAATCTTTTAGTAAGCTATTTTAAATAAAAAAATAAAGCTCTTTAAAAGAAGATATTATTAATGAAATATAAGTATAAAAATAAAAGAATATATATAAAGCTATAATATATATTAATATATAAAGACATAATATTATTAGCTATATAAATAATTAAATACTTTACTATTTTTAAAGAAACCTTAAAAAGAATTAATAATAGATTTTATTATAAGCTTATTATATATTAAAAAAAGAGGTATTTATATTTATAATTTTATTTTAATAGTTATTAATTATTATATTAAGATATATTAATATATTTTAATAATTACTAAAATTATTAATACAAAGCTAATAGAGTTATTTTTTAAAAAAATTATTTTAAAATATAGTATACTTAATAGTATTATAAGTAATAAAGGCTTTATTTTTATAAGTAATTTCTGGTTTATTATTTGCTATTATATAAGCATTAAAAAGCACTTAAATATAACTTTTTACCCTTAAATAAATAAGCAAATAGAATGCTAAAACTAAGTGCTTAAGTATTATTTAAAAAAATTTATAAATAAGTATTAAAGTAATTAAGCTAATATTTTATTGCTAATAGAATATATATATATAAATAATCATTATTTAAGTATAAAAATCATACTTTTCTATATTATATATAGATATTACTTAGAAATCTATTATAAAAAAGCTGAATATAATTTTACTAAAAAGAAAATACCTTTAGCAAATAAATGACTGAAATAGCTATAGCTTTTAAGAAATTCTCTTAAAGAATATTAAGATTACGCTAATATAGTATAAATAACTATATATAATAAAAAAACTAAAATAATAAAATACAAGGTTAGCAATTTAATTATATTAGTAACTAAGAACTTTAAATAAAAGCAGACAAGCAAAAAGCTATTATATAAATATATTAAGCTTTTCTAAATATAAAATAAGATTAAAGCACAGGCATATTAACTATTATTACTAAATACCTATTAAATCTATAATACCTTTTATGTCTTATTGCTTAAACCTTATTACTATTATATATATAATAAGTTAATAAATGTTTTTATATAAGCCCTTAAATTCATTAATAATAAGGAAATATAAGAGGTTAAAGAGGTTATAAAATAGATTAAGAATAAAAATAATATCTAGTATAAAATTAAATAAATAAGCTAAGGCTATAAATATAATTAATAGCTATTAAATAAAAAAATAAATAATATAATAGATTTGCAAAAAGAATTTAATAAATAATAATAAACTATATATAGAAGTAGGTATAAGTAATTAATTATAATATTTAAGGTATATAATATAGCTAATCTTTTACTGCTTAATACTTAGAATTCTTTATATATATGTTTCTTTGTTATTTTTTTCTTTTTAAAATTAATATTATAGCTAAAAGCTATATTTATTATAAAGATTATATTATTATATTAATAAGATACTAGTATATTTAGTAAATAGAGATAGGGATAAATTTAAGGAAACTAAATACTCCTTAGGTATTTCTTAAGGGGGTTATAGTATATAAAGAAGAAGAAAAGCTTAATTATAGGAAATCTTTTATACTTTAAAGTAATTAAAATAATTTAGATTTAATTTCATATATTTATATATAGATTATTATTAAATTTAGATTTTATTAAGAGAAATGCTAAGAAAAATATTAATATAGCTTATGTATTTATTGTTAAATATCAGAATAGCTTAAATATTATTTTAAGCTTTTAATAAGCTAATAATATAATATTTAATTTAAAGACTAAAAGCAATAATAAATTAATACTAAAATATAATCCTAAGGAAGTTAAATGCCTTAATGTCCGCAAATAATACTTAATAAAAGAAATTAATAAGTTATAAAAGGGTTAATTAATAGCAATAATAGTAACTTTAACATTTTAGAACTAATAAAGCTTATAAGGGATACTTTTATAAGTAATACTTATTAAGAAAAAGCACAATTTCTCTATATATTATTAATATATTAATATAAGTATAAATCTCCTTTGCTAAATACTTATTAGTATAATCTTTTATTATTATTATTATTAATAGCTACTATAATTATAATTATAGCTGGGAATAATAAAATAAAACAGATTAATATTTATAGTATATTTTTTTTGCGTTTTTTAATAAAAATAATTTACTTTAAAGGCAGCTATATAATTATAGTATTCCTTATTTTTCTTTTAAATTATATTAATATAATAGTAATATAATAATAGAAACATATCTTTTTATAAAAATAAAATTATTTATTGTTTTAAGCTTAACTATATAAGTTTTTAATGTTATAATTTCCTTTTTTATTATTTCTTTTACTTTATTTAGCTGCTCTTTTAGCTACTCCTTTTCTATAAATAAAATAAAAGCTTTTTTTATTACTTTATTTATTTGCTTATAGTATATACCTAAAGTATCTAGTATAATTAAAGTGCATATAATACAGTAATACTAGCCTTAATAGTTTTTTTATAATTGCGAAATAAATAGACTAATTACTATAGAAATAAAGTTTCTATTAAATATTATTCTAGGCTATGTAAAAATAGCAATAATAAATTTAATAAAGTTCTATATTTAATACTAATACCTCTCTATATATTATGAAAAATAAGCATATATAATACAATAATATGCAAAAGTCTTTTTATAAGAATATACTTTGAAAAGCCTTTTTTTATTATAGTATAATAACTATATACCTGCTTTTTCGTTTAAGAGTAAAGCTTTTATATTTATATTTTATTACTATAATAATAATATAATTATTATTAATATTGCTAAGTAAATATTAGTTAATTAATATAAGTATAATAATGTTATAATAGTTTTTATTTTAAATAATTAAAATTATAGAAGCTAATAATTATAAAATATTATTATAAAGAATTAGTATATAATAATAACCTAATAGCGCAAAGTTAAGTATATAAGATTATTATTAAAAGTTAGCAAAAAGAGAAAATAAACTATTAATAAAGAACTATTTTAATAATATATAGCGGCTATACTAAAGAATTATTCTTATTATTTATTTATAATAATAATATTACTTTATTATAATTTTATTTTAATTTCATTTTAAATATTTATTTTAGTATATATATATATATTCTAATTATAAAATAACTTTTTCTTTTCTTTTTCTTATTAAGTTATTTAAGAAATTTTAATAAATATTTAATAAGCATATTAATAGTTTTAAGAGATGATTTTACTCTGTTTTATTGCATTAGAGACTAGTACTTAAAAAGGAAATAATTATTATACTTATTAATAGCTTATAAACAAAGCTAGACTTAATAATTAGCTATAATTAAGCTAAAGTTTTAAGGCTTATTATCCGCTAATAATATTAGCTTTAAAAGCTATTAGAAAGTAATAAGCTATATTAAACTTTAAGAATTTAATATTTAATAATAAGTATAACCTATTATTAAAAGATCTTTAGTAATTAGTCTATATAATATGAATATAGTCTATTTTATTTTATGCTTTTTAGAATCTTTTCGCTAGCGGAATGCTAGCGGTTACAATTAAGTATTTCTATATGATAATATAAAATTATAGTAAATTTATAGTATTTTATTAGTTTTATAAGAAATAAATGGAATATATTATTATTATTAATTATTATAATATAATAGTAGTTATTTAAAAAGTAAATAATATTCTTTTAAAATAAAAAAGAATAACTATTTATAACTAGAATCTTATTTAATTCCTAGATATCTATAATAATTTGATCTTTTTTTATTAATAAATAATTCTAAAACTTTTTGTTTTTTTAATATATTTTATTAAATTTCTTATTAATAAGCTTTTTAGTATTTATTTTTTATAAATATATTTAATAATTAAACTTTGTTTAAATAAACTACTAATTTATAATAAAAAATATTTGTATTTCTTTTTATTTAAGTAGATTAATTATATCTTTAATATCTATCTATAGCTAAAAATATTTATTTATAAAAGTAACTATTATAATAGCTTTATCTAAAAAATTTTAAATAATAATATTATTTAATAGTTTTATTTTAAAATTCAGATTAATATTTCTTTTTTTAATACTGGAATTTTAAAATAAATAATTATTAATTTGTTTATTAAATTTTTATTCTATAATAAGTGAATAAAGTTTAAAATTAATAAAATATATCTTTTGATTTTTATATTATAAGATTATATTTAATTTATTATTTTAATAAATAATTAAAAACTTATTAATTATATTTTAAATTAAAATAAAGTTTAATTATATATTAATAAAATATATATAAACTTTTTCTATATCTAGTTAAAAAATAAAATCGCAATTTAATAATAACTATTTAGTAATTTCTTTTGTAAAATAATTAAAATAAATATTATTTTATATAATAAATTAATTTAGTTATAATTAAATTTAATAATTTAATATATTTTTATATTTTTATAGTTTTTAAATAATAAAATCTTATATAATATATTAATTATAATATTTTTAAGTTTTAGAATATTTATTTTTAATAATATATTAGCTTTAAAATTAATAATAATATATATTTTACGAATAAATTAGATAAAATATCTTTTTTATTAAATTTTTTTTTAAAATTTTTTTTAAATAGTATATTTATTTATTTTTATTTTTCTTATTAATATAAAGCTAAAATAAGTTTTAATTTTTAAACTATTATATTGATTTTTTAGGAAATAATAGTTAGTTAAACTTATTCTATAGTCTATATTTATATATATTTATTCTACTATTTAATTTATATTAAATAATATATAAATAAATAAATAATATTAAAATTAAAATAATAATATTTTTTTTTAGTAAATGAAAGAATAGATTTAATAATTTAAAACTTTTTTATATTTATTAAAAAATAAATAAATATATTTTTTATTAAAAATATAGATAATTATAATAAATTATCTTTTAATTTTAAATAAGCTTTTTAGCTTTAATTTTAAATTATAGCTATTTTTTTTAATTTAATAATTAGATTTTTTAATATAAATTTATAAAAAATTATTTAATATAAACTTTTTATTATATTTAAAATATATTAATATTTTATCTAGCTTAATAATATTAGAATAATATATATATATTATGTTATTAAACAAAGCTAATATTTTATTTTTAAATAAATTTTTTCATTATTTTTATATATTTTAATATCAATATTCTAATTATGAAATATTTTACTAATTATTATTTCTAATTAGATTTTAAATTTTATAATAAGTTTTTTAGCTTAAATATTCTATTTATATATTAACTTCTAACTAAATATTTATTATATATAAATTTATTTAATAAATTATAGTATTAAAATTAACTAATATATTATTATAATAAACTATAGTAATAAACGCTATTAGACTATATAATATAAATAAGCTATTTTAGACTTATTTATAAACAAATTTATAAATATATAATTTCTTAAATACTAATCCAATTTTAAATATTTTTATTTTAGTTAGATATTTTTTATTCTAATTATTAATAATTAATATAATAATAATAGCTTTTTTTAAACTTTTTAAGCTTAATTAAATCTTTATTATTATAGTTAGATTTACTATTATTACTAAAGATATAGTTATTAAGCTAGTTATATCCATTTTAGTTATTATTAAAAAGTTTAAAACTTTTAATAGCTTCTATACTTTTGCTATATTATTAAATATATATAAATAGATTATTGCAATAATATAACTAATAAAGAAAAAAAAAGTCTTAGTTAATATTTATATAAATATTTTCTATAAAGAGTATATAAAGTAAATATTTACCTAATTATTTAAAGATAGATTATTTTATAAAAATAACTAATTACAATTTAATAATTCTCTCTACTATTAATAATATTATAAATAATATGAACCTTAATTATTCTTTTTATAAAAGCGATTATTATATATTTGCTCTTTTTTATATTTATATATATTCTTTTTAATTTCCTGCTTTAATATCTATAATCATTTTTATATTTAAATAATCTTATAGAAAAGCTTTTATTATTCTTTAAAATTGCTAATAAAAGAATAGATATTAATATTGTTCTTAGATAATAAAATAGTATTTTATAGTTTAAAGGCAATATTATTCTAGATCTATTTATATTATATATATTTAGATTTAATATTAGCCTGTTTTAAATATTTAAATATAAATTAAATATATTATAATACTTCTTTTTAATTATTTATAATTTAAAATACAAAACTTTATTTATTTAAATTTATTAATATTAATAATATAAGTAATTTAAATCTATTTTTATATAAACTAATAGTTAGTTAAGTCTAATTTAAAAATTTATAAAAAAATACTTTTTTATCTATTAATAAAATTTTAAGCTATTGAAAAATATTAATTCTTTAAGACAACTAATAATATTATTTTAAATTATTTTTTCATCTTAGATTTTCAATTTATTTTTAATATAATAAGATTAAGCTTATATATTATAATAGATTATTTTTTTATAAATAAAAATAATGTTATTTATTATTTATTCTAAAAAATCTATTATAATAATTTGTAATTTAATTAATATCTTTATAGTTAAAAACTATTTATAAATTATAATAGCTATTTTTATAATAGTTTTTATTAAATTAATAAAAGCAATATGTTTTTTAATTATTAATTTTTTTAATTTTTTTTATAATAATTTACTCTATTTATATTCAAATATAATTAATTACTTAATTAATAATTTATTATAATATAGAAATAAAATATTTATTAAAATATTATTTAATTTTATTATATTTATAATATTTATAATATTTATAGCTAGCTATTCACTAGTAGTATCTTTTATTAACGGATTTATTATAAAAGTATTTTATATATTAAATATATAAAAAATCTTTATATATTTTTTTATAATAAATTTATTATTACTAATATCTAATATAGCTAAATATTTAAGAAAACTATAATTTTATATTTATAATTAGTTATTATAATATTAATTAACTATTAAAGATATAATATTATTTAAAATACTTTTATTTAAATTCTAGCTAAGACAATAATTATTAAATAATATATTTAATAGAATAAAAATACTTTAAATTAATTAATTAATTTAATATAAAATATATTATTTATAAAATATAATATAGAAATCAATATAATATTTAGCAAATATTTTTAATATTTTATAAAATTATTTATTTTTATAGATAAAAAATATTTATTATCTATTATATTAAGTAATAAGATTTTTATATTTTAGAAAGTTTTAACTAAAATTTAATATTAATTAATTCAATAAAAAGCTTATATTCTAATATAACTATATCTGTTTATTTTTTTAAAATTCTTTTTATTAATATAGCTAAAAACTTAATAATATTTAGATAATAAATTATAATTTATTAATAAAAAAACAATATTAAAAAGAATTATTTAAAAATTTTTTTTATATTCTAATAAAATATTAATTAATATAGCTTAAGCTTTAAATTTTTCTAACTAAGCTTTTAAAAAACTAATAAGTTTCAAAAAAACTTTCATTAAAAAGATATAATTAATTCAAATATTAACTAATTAATTTTATTAAACTATTAATTAATAACTTTATTAAATTTCTAAAAAAGATATATTAGCTAATATAATTGTTTAAATAGCAAATTTTAATAGTTAGCTTAAAAATCTAAAAAATAAACCTAATTATACTTTAAAAAAATTTAAAACTAATATAAAAGTTTAATAGTTTATTATAGAAATTTAAGTTTCTCTATATTCAATATTTATTATAGTTTATTTATAGATATTATTTTCATAATTAATTAATATTATTATAATAATTTATAACTCTTATATATATACTAAGTAATAGAAATATAATAATTTAAATATTTCTATTATAATATTTAAAATATATTTAATAACTAATTTACTTTATTATAAAATATAAAAAGAGAAATTGCAGAGCTAAAAGCTTTTTTTTAAATAATAAAACTACTAAAAAAGAACTTAATAGCTATAATATAATCAAATAAATAATAGTTTATTAATAAATCTAATAATTTTAAAGGATTTAATAGTTTTAAATCTAAATAATAAAAACCTATTAAACTTAATATTTAAAAAAAACTAATAGTATTAACTTAATAAGTAAATATTATTACTAAATATAATAAATCGCAGTTAAAAGTACAAAACAAGCTTATATTATTTAATTAATAGTAAATAGTATAATTGATTCTAATTAAAACTAAAATATAATAATTATATATAAAAACTTACTAAGTATTAGATAACTATAGAACTATAACAATATTACTAGAATATTATATAACTTTACTATATTTATAAAATTTATAAAACTTATAAAATAAAGTAATTACGGATAGAAGTCTTAGTAGCTAACTAATTAAAATTAATTAACGCGGAATTAACTCCGTCTGCGCGTATTTAGCTATTGCTATTATATAATAACTTTTCTTTTTTTTAATAAATATCTTATATATATAATCTAATAAAACTTGTTTATTATTTTTATATTCTATTTATTTATATTATTATACTATAATAGCAGCTTATTATATCTGTAAATAGCTTTGAAATTATTAACTTTAATAACTAAAATACTAAGATAATTTTTATATTACTTAATATAATCAAAAACTTAGTATTTTAGAAACTTAGCTATAGTTTAAATAATATTAAAAATGTAAAATAGACTATTATGTTAAAATGTGAGGTATAACTTACTTAGATTATTACTACTGAAGTTGAATACTAAGTATTTGCGCCAAGCCTCAAATCGATCTTTAACCGATCCGAGTGCCGGGCACTTAGTGTGGAACACTTGGTCGATTTCGATATATTAAAGCAACTAATACTATTAATTTCTTATAATAGAAAATATTACTACTACTTAACTATAAAAATAATGTTTTTAATAATAAAGCTTTTTAATATATTATTAAATATCTTAAATAGTAAAGTTAATATATTAAGAAAATAATTAGCTACTATAATACTTTATAAGATTATTTAAAAGAGAAAAAATAATATAATAAAATAATTACTATAGAGAATATAGCTACAATAATTATACTATAGATATAGTTGGTTTAAAATTAAACTTAGTTAAATATAGCCTTTATAGCTCTAAAACGATTTTTAGCTAACGCTTTAAACTTTATATTTTATAATAATAATCTTAACTTATTAAATAACTTTTTATATAAAATAAAATAGAAACTTGACTAGAATAATAAAGTTAATTATATCTATCTTTACTTAAGAAAATACTATAAATAATAGTTATTACCTTTTACAAATAGCTTTAATTATTACTTTAACTTAGAAGTTATTATTAATAATATAGACTACTTTTATTATTAAATTTAATAAACTTATAATAATCTTAATATAAAAGCTATTACTTAAAAGAAAATTACTTTATTTTATTAGCTAAATAAATTATTCTTTAACTATTAAAGTGAATTTAAATTTATATATTTGTAAAATTAACTTTAATAAGAAGTCTAGAAAACTACTTTTTTTTATAGAATTTAATAAGAAACCTAAAATCTTTTTAATTTATATTAACTTAAATATAATAACTATAAATTAATTTATATATACTTTTAAAAAGATTGATATATAAATAAATTACTTTAGCTTAAACATTATAGCTATTTTAAGTACTTAATATATAGTTTTTATCTTAATTATAATACCTTAAATTTAATACTCTGAAGTTAATATAATATCTATTGCTCTATTTATTACTCTTTATTATAATTTTAATATTATAGACTTAGATTAAGCTAATATTAATCTTAATTAAAGCTAAATAAACTATATTTATATACTTTTATTATAATAAAAAAAAGAATATTATAAAATATATAATTCATACTCTTATTATAGCAAGCTAATAACTAATATATATTAAGTAGCTATTTGTCTATATAAACCTAAGCTATATATTATATTAATTAATATTTAATTATTTACTTTTTTAAATAGTTTAGAAAACTAAAACCTCTTATATTAAGTTATATATAAGAAGTTAATAAAGAATTAAGCTTGTTAGTCTATATATTCTAAAACTTAATTTAATTATCTAAGATATAGAACTTTAACTTGCTTTATAATTTAGATATATTTAATAGAAATTAAAATATTTCTACTTTAATTAATATTAATATTTTTAGTTATACTTTTATTAACTAATTCTTTATACTTAAATATTCTATTTCCTATCCTTATTAAAAGATTCTTAATTATTTATTACTTTTAAAAGTAAGCTTATTATTTATTATATTTATATTTTTTCATAATCTCTTTATAGTAATTAGAAGTTAATTCTATTCTTTATTATTAAGCTTTTAAGTTACTTTATTATCTTAAGTAACTTTTAGTTTAAAGTTTACTAAATATATATTAATTATAAAAACTAAATATTTTTATATTACTCTTTAATATTACGCCCTAGGCTGCACAGGGCTACTCGGCGATAAAGGACGGATTTTGGATTGGTTTGATAAATAAACTAATTATAGCCTGCTCGCGGATTTCGCGGTATTCGCTAGGTTGCTATCTACGAATAGCGCGAGCGGCACGAATATCGTGAGTATTTATTGAGTATATAAATATCGCTCTTTTCTATTTTAAATAAATCCGTTTTTTAGTAGTTAATATATTTATTCTTAAATATTTTTAATAAAGTTTTTCAAAATAAGTTATATATTTTTTTTATAGCTAAGCCGATATATTGCATCTTATTATAATTATGCATGAGATTTGTTATTATTTGCTAAACAAACTCTACTGTTTTATGGTTATTGTAAAATAAATAATTATTATATTTTAATTACTTACTAAATATAAACGCAATCTTGTTAATGTTTAAGCCTATAAGAAATATAGACTTAGTTAAAATAGCTACTCTAGATAACTTTAAAAGAGAACGCAGTATTCTAAATAAATAAATTATATAAATCAAATTATATATTAAAATATACGCCGTTTAATTCCTAAACGAATTAGCTAAAATAATATTTACTATATTTTATTTAGTTAGAGCAGCTTTTAATTAGATAATACTCCGTTTAAAAGACTTTATAGGAAATAAAGAATCTTAATAAAATGACGAAATAAGTTAAATATTCTACTCGTTTAATAATTTTATTATATATATTAAAATGGTATTTAGAGAAATTAATAAAGAAAAAGCGAATAAAAGAAAATTATAAAACTTGAAATAGAAGTTTTCAGTATTGGTATATACTGCGATATTTAAGATACTTGCTTATAAAATTAAGTAAAATAACTCTGCATTTATAGTATTATTTTATTAAAAATTATACAATAAAGTAAAAAACGCAATAATAATTATTAAGAAATTTATAACTTTAAAAGATATAATTGAATTAGCAATTAGGATTAATAATCAATAATAAAAGAGATATTTAAATAAGTAAGTTAAAAACAAAAAGCCTATATAAAAAAATTAACTTATAAAAGATTTAATAGAAATTAATATTTCCGAGAAAAAACTACGAACTAGAATATACTATTCTTATAATAAACTAAGATATATTAAAAGAAATTGCCCTAAAAAAGCAATAAAAATATCAGAATAATAAATCAAAATATCTAAAAAACGAGAAATAAGCAATATGAACGATTATACTAAGTTAATATAAATTACTTATTATAATAACGATTACTTAATATACGTTTCGGAAAAACAAAAATCGGGATAATACTTAAAAAGGCTATAAAAAGAAACAAAATTGATTAAAAAGCCAAAAATCTAATGTTTTTCTTTTAAAACCAAGAAACTATTAACCGCAGCAATAAAATTAAAAATTAGAAAAAAATAAATAACGATATTAATAACAAAAGAAAAAGAAAACAAGATAATAACGGAATTAATCGAAAAAATACTAGGTTTTCTTTAATTAATAAATAATAGCATATTAGTTATTAATAATAACGGTAACCTTTTATTAAAAAATATTGATATCGAGATTAAATATAGACTAATTAATACGATATTATTTAAAGTTATACGAAATACTAAAAAATATATAATATTTAGTAAATAATAAAAAAATAATATAAGTGCTCCGGAAGCAAAAAACAAAAACGCTTAACGTATATATTTTGAACTTTAGATTATTAATATTTTAGCTTATAAGAACTTTATAAATAACCTAGAAAATAACAATTAAATAAAATAAATAGATATTATTAAACTCGATAAAAAATTCAAAATATTAGAAAATCCGACGGATACGAAACTATAAAAACTTTTTGAAAAAAGCTAAATCAAATTAACTAAAAAATATATAAAAAACCCCGAAAAAGTTAAAAAAGTCTAAAAAACCTATATTTTACGCTTAGCGAAAAGAGACTTTTTAGTTTTTTCCGACAAAAATTTAGTCAATAACTCGGATAATTAGAGATTACTTTTTAATTTAATTTAAAGCGTTTAACGGCTATTAACGCTATATTTTAACGATAATTTTTAGGATAACAATAAGCTTTTAACGCTTAGCTTTTTATCGTAGGACGAAAAAGTTAATAATAAAATATAAAAGAATGAATCTAAAGCAAAAGCTAAAAACAATCGAGAAAATAACGATATAAATAAAAATAAATTTTTACCCTAGAAATAATTAATTTCGGATTAAGAGCTAGACCCGAATTGCTATCTTTTTTAGAACTTTTAAATAGGTACTCTAAAAAATAAAAAAAGCACTTTTTATAAATTGATATTAAAAGAAATATTAAAGTTGAAATCAATTTCGGTAGTAAGCCGGTTGATTTTTTTAAACGATATTATCGGGAAATTATTATTAAACGATATTATAGAATCTGTAGTTTTACTAATAATATCAATATTAGAAGATTTAAGCTTTTCTAGTTTTTTTATTATTTTAACTTCTTATTTAATATAGTTATTTTTACGTTTATTTAAATTTTAATATATTTCGAATAATCGTTTTTGTTTTATAAAAAAAAAATATACGGTGATAATGGATTACGATTTTATTATATTCGAGATTATATTGAACGTCGATAGCTTCAATCTCGGAACGAATTTCCTTTTTTTTGTTTTAAAGTTTTTCTTTTAGAAAAAATTAGTAAAAAAAAAAAAAAGAAAAGAAATTTAGATAACGAATATATGAATTCGGATAGAAAAATATTATATCGTTTAAGATAGCTAGACCGAATATATTCTTTATAAATATCTTAATTTTCAATAATACGATATCTTTTAAAAAAATTATAAGAGCAATAGGAGTAAAAGAGAAGTATATTTTAATTTTTCTGCTAGATAATTTAAAAAGCTTAAAAACGATATTAATAATTTAAAAAAAATATAATTAACAATAGAAATAAAAAGAATATAGGGTTTTTATAATTAAATTCAGCGCTATAATATTTTTAGTTAAAAAAGCAATATAAAAGGAATATTATTACGTTTTAGACTATATAGGGCTGCTTAGCGATAAAAAACGGATCTTAGATTAATTCGGTAAATAAACTAATTATAGCCCGCTTACGGATTTCGCGGTATTTACTAAGTTATTACCTATAAGCAGCGCAAGTGACGTAAATATCGTAAGCATTTATTAGGTATATAGATATTGTTCTTTTTTATTTTAAATAGATTTGCTTTTTAGTAATTAATATATTTATTCTTAAATATTCTTAATAAAGCTTTTTAAAATAAATTATGCATTTCTTTTATAGCTAAACTGACGTACTATATTCCGCTATAGTTATATACAAAGTTTGTTATTACTTGCCAAGCAAACCTCACCGTTCCACGGCTATTGCAAGGCAAACGACTATTATATTTAATAGCTTAGAGTTTTCTTAAACTTTACATTATGATTTTAATTAAATAACTTTATAATAATATTTAATATTATATCCTTTTTTAATATTTATATTATCTAAATCCCTTTCTTTAAATATATAATAAAATAATATAGCTATAAGCTATTAACTATATTATTTAAAAATATTAAAAATATTAAAAATATCAAGCTAAAACTAAACCTAAAGACCAAATTCTTTATTAAATACTATAATTTTATTAATATAGTTTTATAATAAGTTTCTAATATCTTATTACCTAAGCGCCTTAAAAAAAATATCAAGATTTTAATCTAAGAAAATAAGATATTTTTTTAAGGTTTATTATATAATATATTTTATAATAAGCTTTTAATTATATAGAAATACTTAAAAAATAACTTAAAAAAGGCTTTATATAGTTTAGCTTTTTATCTATAATATTATTTATTCTTTTTACAAAAAAGTTTAAAGATACCTTATACTTTTATATTAATTATCAAGCTTTTAAAACTATTATTATTATTAAAAATTAATGCTTTTTATCTTTAATTTAAGAGACTTTTAATAATGTTTATTATATTAAATTTAATATTAAATTTACTATTATTATAGCTTTTAATAAACTTTAGATAGCTAAAAACAAAAAAATATAAAATTGCTTTCTATATATACTTTAGTCTATATAAATATTAAGTTATATTATTTAATTTATATAATATATTTATAAAGTTTTAAACCTTTATAAATAATACTTTAAGAGAATATTTTAATAACTTTTATATTATTTATCTTAATAATATATTTATTTATAGTAAAAATAAAAAGGAATATATTTATAATGTTTATTTTATCTTTAAAGTACTTTAACATTAATAAATATAAATTTAATATTTAAAGAAATTAAATACTTTAAACTTGTTATTTTAAATTAGATATCTCTTTAAAATATTAAAGAAATATAAAGCTTTTTAAGATTTATTAATTTCTATTATTATTTTATTCTTAGCTTTAATATTTTTATTTATGCTTTAATAGTTTTTATTAACAGATGTATTAAGTATAAATAAATAATAACTTATAAAAAGGCTTTTTTATACCTTAAAACTATTTTTATTTAGGTACTTATTCTTTATTATTTTAACTTTAAAAATAAAATTATTATGAAAGTCCTTTTATAATATAATAATAAAAGACTTATTTAGCTTATTATTTTCTTTTCTATTGAAATAATATCTATTAAATATAATTATAAAATTTATAATAAAAAGCATTTTATTATTATTTATATTTTTAAAGAATGATAACTTAAGCTATAAAGCTTTAAATATTTTATTAATATAATAATAAACTATAAAGATCTTGAATATTATATAACTATTAAGTTTTTTATATCTTATTAAGCTTATTAAGTCTAATTTATTTTAAAATTTAATTTTAAAATTTATTATAAACTTAGATACTAGAATATTATTATTAATATTTTAACTTACTATATAAATAGCTTATAAATAAAGAAATACTATAATTAATAGACTTTATTTGAGTTTAAAAATATTTAACTTTATATTATTAATTTTATAATTAATAATATAAATTTCTAAATTATTATTAATAAACTAGATTTTTTTTATAAATATAAATATTATTATAATTAATTATTAAATATTTCTTAGAGCCTCTAAAATAAGCTAAAGACTTTATAGATTTATTTATAATTAATAACTTTATAGCTAAAATAATTAAAAATAAAAAATATTAAAAAATCTATAATACTATTACTTATAAAGATTATAAATATAAGTATTTTTTTATTGCTAAATATAAAGTACAAGGCTTTTATATTATATATTAGAAAAACTAATTTTTAATATTAACAATAAATAATTATTATATTAATATAATTTATCTTTATTATAACTTAGTTATAATAAGTTATTTAAGCTAAAAATATACTTATAAATTTCTTTTAAGAACTATTAATAGCTTAATATAATTATTAATATTAAAAAATATTATTAAAACTATTTTATTTATTTTAGAGTTAAAGCTATTTAAATTAAGAAATAAGGAATTTTAATACCCTTAAAAGTCCTTTAATAATATTAATATTATATTTTAATTGATTTTATTGTTATACTACTTGAAAGAATAAACCTTTAAAAGTTAAAAATATTATTAAAGTTTCCATTTAAGTAATTTAAAAGTATTATAGTATATTAAAAAGCGTTATTTTTAATCAAAAAACTTAATATATTAATAGCTTTTAAAACTAACTTTATTAAAGGTTAGATATTAAAGTTAATTTTAATATTACCTTATAGAAAAAACGCAAAGTTACGAGGTTAACTGTATTGAACATCTATATTAAATTAAATATAATTAAGCCTACCCCTTCAGCCTCAATTATATTGCAGTTTTATAGAAATTGCATTTATAATACCATTGTACTTGTAATAAAAGCTTTTTCAATACCAAAATCAATTCATATAACATATGTATTCTAGTCTATATTATATTAAATTTTCAATATAATACAAACTAAAAATGGTTTCAAAACGGCCTTAAGGACTCTTTGAAGTCACTTTGAGTCCTAATTAGAATTTTTGAAGAAAAGAAAAAATATAAAAGACTATTATCATATATATATAAGTAATAATAGTTATATATTCTCAGTGTAGGCGCTTACATATATATGTTTTCGTCAAAAGGTTAAAAATTATAATTATATTACGTAAGCGTGGCTATATATTAAGAAAAACGTTAATTTTGAAAAGACTTTTTTCTTCCCATACATTAACTTTAAAAATAAAAGTTTAAACTAAACTTATTTTGGAAAACCTAATGCAAAAAAAGTATTGAATATGATTATTTAATAAAATCTATTAAAGTAGTGTTCGAGTAAGCCTTAAAAGCGCTTTGAATAGATTTTATATACAAAATTATATACAATTAATATTTCAAATGAATATATATTACTTTTAATTATATTTTTTATTGAATAGAAGATACAGCGTATTTTATATATAAGTAAATATAGATTACTGTTTCGACAGCTCTTTAAATACTAATTAATATCAAGCTTTACTTGAGTTAAAATCAAACTTCCTAAGCTAACTCTAAAGTACTTTTTATTTTTAAATTAATAGCTGAATAAAATATGATAATTGAATATTAAAAACTTACTTTTAAATCTTTATAATTTATCCTTAAAATGATTAAGCTTTATATTTTCTTTAGAGTAAATTTATTACTAATAATATTTATTTTAAGTTTATTAGAATTATTCTATTTTTAGTTAATTTAGGCTAGTATTTTTATATAAATATTAAACTATCTATAGACTATTTTAAGGGTATTATAGCTATTATATAATACTATTAATAAGTTTTTAAATATTTGAATAACTTTTATTTAAATTTAATAAGCTTAATATATTAATACTTATTTTATCTATACTTTGTAATATAAAGATAGTAATAAAATTGAATTAAATACTTATAATATATCTATTTTTTAATTTAATAAAAAACTTATTAATAAATATAATAGTCTATTTAAAATAATTAAAATAATTAATCTTTAAGTATATTATCTAAACTTATTTAAATTTTAATTCGTTTATAATATCTTTTATATCTCTTTATTATATCTTATTATTAATAATTTATTATTAAATTAAATTAAATTTTTATTATCTAAAACTAATATAAAAGATAAATAGATTTATAAAATAAAAAATATTTCTAATTAATAAATGTATTATTACTATATCTACAAATTTGAAACCGGCTCCGAGAATACTTATATAATCCGAGCGATTTGAGCGCTCGGAGCGGTCTCTAAGCGCTTTAATATGTTAAAAATATGATTACTAAGCGAAAAAATTAGTAAAAAGTAAAATCGCTATATTTTTGAAAAATATAACTATTATTTTATTTCTTAGCAAAAAGTTATAAGTTTTAAGCTAAAATAGCGCTTAAGATCCTGTTTCTTATTTTAAAATAGCCGCATCTTGCCCAATATTACATGTAATTTAAAAATAATAGTATTTTTAGAATCCTCGTCAAAAATACCCCTAGTGTAATATATAATACCCCCTGTACGGTCCCAGTATAAAGGGGAAATCAAAAATGAAAAAAAGTTTTTTTGGCTGAGCTAAATGAGCGGATTGAGCGCCTAGAGCTGCTCGCGAGAATCGGCGTTGCTTGTTAGTAAATTGGCCTGCTCAGCTGCCTTAAAGCGCTCGTAAGACCAGACATAAGATCGCTTGCCACAGCTAAGCTCAGAGCGTTCAGAGCGCTTAGATCCTGGTCTACTAATTTGTAGATGTAAATTAAATATATAGTTAAATATTATAGCTTTAATTAACTTAAATAGACTAATATTAATAATATTACCAATACTTTCAAAACTATTAATAAATATTATAATATTTATTTAAACTAAATTAAGTAAAAGACTTAGCTAACTAAGTATATTATTAACTTTAAAAATAACTATATATTTTTTAGCGGAAATAATAATAACTTTAATATAAATATAAAAGCTATAACTTTAAACAAGTATTATTTATTTAAGTACTTGCTTTCAATTCTACTTTCAAAATTATTACTTTTATTAAAGTCTTTTTTTTTCTTTTAGATTCTCTTTTTAAGCTTAAAAGCACTTATATTAATTTTAAATTAATTATATTTAATTTAAAACTTATTATATTATTTTTTATATATACTTTAACTTTGTTTTGCTTTTAAGAATATACATATATATATATATATATATATATATAAATAAATAAAATATTTAAAATACTATATTTTAATTAAAAATAATCCTTTTTTTATCAAGAATAGCATATAAACAAAAGCAAAGTAATTTCATTTCATTTGAATAATAGTATAAATAGTATTATATTTATATTATTTAATAATAGATTATATATAGAAAGAGAAATAGTGCTAAGACTATATCTTTAATAGTCGCTTTTTAATAAAAAGCTTATTCTATTCTTAGACGCTATTAAGTAATTATATACTACTAACTACTAAATAATTATATACTATTATATAAAGCTAAATAAATATATACCTTACCGGTAGACTATAGTTAATTAAGTTAAACTAGAGATTTACTAGAGATAAGTTTGCTTTAAAGTTAATTCATTTCTTGTTCAGGGCGCAAATCAATATTATCTTTAAGTTTAACTCAATATAGAGTCAATATCATTAAAAATATAATCTAGAGTTAATTTTAAGGTTATTTTAAGCTTATCTCTAGCTAATTTTAAGTAATACTAGAGCTAAGCTTAAGGTAACTTAAGTATTTGAAAAAAACAAAAATTATAATAACAACATATTAATTAATAATAGAGTTTAGGCTTAGTAAGCGGGTAGGTATATATATGTTAGCCTAAATCATGTGATTTTGAAGTCAAAATTAAAATAGCATAGATATCTATAGAGAAAATTCACTTCCGAAAATAAAGTTTTACTTTAACTTTAATTTTATTTTTCAAACCTTATTATAAGTTCTATTTAAGTTGAACTTAAATTAAACTTATTATTGAGTTAAACTAAAGTTAATTCGGAGCTGAACTGAGTTCTATTTAAATTAATATCTTAATAAACTTATTAAAAAGTTGGTTTTAAAATAAATTATTTTTTAAGTTAATATCGAATTATCTCTATTTAAAAATCGACTTTCATTAAATATAAACTTAGAGTAAACTCTTTTTTGAGTTCAATAAATATTTAACTCTAGATAGACTTGAATCTAATTTTTTTGAGAATTAATAACTAATTTAACTTAAGTTTAGCTTTAAAACTATAGTATTTTCTCTAAGGTATTAATTAATAAAAAGAAAGTATAAACTATTAAAAGGATATTAATAAAAATTATATTATATTATCTTAAACAGCTATATACTATTAATTATAAGATAACTATATATTATTATTTTAGACTAAATAAATATATATTAATTAATAAAAAGAAAGTATAAACTATTAAAAAAGTATTAGTAAAAATAATATTATATTATATAATATTATTGTATATTTTATAAAAATAGAAATAGAAACGTAGTATAAAGTTTCTTTATGTTATTTATATAATAAATTTAATATAATATAAAATATTATATATTAACCTAGCTTAATAATACAAAACTGCTTTTATAAAGCTTTAATTGATAAAAACACTAAAAATAAAAATAAAAGAAGGAAAAAAGCCTTTAGCCTATATTAAATATATTGTACTAAAGCTTTAATATATTAACATTTAATATTATTTTATATTAAAATCTAATTGAATTAAAAAAACTTTTTATTATTAAAGTTTTATTAGCTATGTTATTAAGTAAAATTATAATAATATTTTTTTCTTAAATATATTATATTTTTATAATATTATATATATTTTATTTAAGCTTTTTAGTTATTTTAAAAATAATTTTAATGATATTAATTATAGTCTAAAATTATTTAATAAAAATACCTAAAAAATTATAAACTTTATATAAAATAAAATATTTAATAAAAATAGAATTAATAATAATAATATAATATATAAATCTATATAATATAAAAATTATATTTTAAGAAATAATTTTATTTATAAAAATAGTTGCAATTATTATTTATTAAGGTATATTATATATTAAAAAAAAAAACTAATTATTATTATAGTTTATTATATAAAATTATAGCTATTAATAATATTTTTTTTATTTAAGCTTTTTTTTAAAAGCAAAAGAATTATTATATAATTATTTTAAACTATTAATAATAATAAAAATAAAGCAATATTTATATTTTTAAAATAATTATAGAACTAATTTTAATTTAGCTATATTTTAGAATACTTTTTTATTAATAAATCTTTAAAAGCAATATTAATAATAATATAAAAGGAATAATTAAAGTAAAAATTATTAGTAAAACTTTTTCTTAATATTTAGCTAAATGTAAGTTTATAAGCAAAATTAATATAGAAGTTAGAATTAGATAGATATATATAAACTTTGTGCATTTTGCCGGAATTATATATTAATTTTATTATAAATCTATTGCAAATTAACTATAAAACCGCAGATTTGCTGCAAAATATTACAAAGTTTATATATATTTATCTAATTCTAACTTCTTTATTAACTTTACGTAAAACCTAATTAAGTCTTTAATTAGCAAGGTTTTTTTTTGCCGACAACTATAAAAATTATAGTAATAATAATATAGAAAGTAGCAGGAATTATATATTATATTCTAGACTATATAGATAAATATTTCAGTTAGAGTATTATTGGTTAAATAAGCGAACTACTAGAGTAAACGCTTATATAATATATTAAATATATCTTAAATAGATAAAACTTATAAAAAAAGTATATTCTATATATTTTCTATATTTATCTCAAGCTATATAGATATTGCTCTTTTCTATTTATAGATCTACTTTTTAATAATTAATATATTTATTCTTGAATATCTCTAATAAAGCTTCTTAAAATAAATTAATATATTACACCCTGCTATAATTATATATAAGGCTTATTACTATTTGCTAAGCGAACTTTACTATTTTATAGCTATTATAAAACAAATAACTATTATACTTTAATTATTTATTAATATAAATATAATCTTATTAATGTCTAAGTTTATAAGAAATATAGACTTAGTTAAAATAGCTATTTTAAATAATTTCAAAAAAGAATATAGCACTCTAAATAGATAAATTATATAAGTTAAACTATATATCAGAATATATATTATTTAATTTCTAAATAAATTAGCTAAAATAATCTTTAATTAAGTAATATTTTATTTAAAAGACTTTATAAGAAATAAAGAATTCTAGTAAAATAATAAAATAAATTAAATATTCTATTTATTTAATAACTTTATTATATATATTAAAATAATATTTAGAGAAGTTAATAAGAAAAGGGCAAATAAAAGAAAATTATAGAATCTAAAGCAAAAGTTCTTAGTATTAATATATACCGCGATATTCAGGATATTTATTTATAAGGTTAAATAAAATAACTCTATATTTATAGTATTATTCTATTAAGAATTACATAATAAAGTAAAAGATATAATAATAACTATTAAAAGGTTTATAATTTTAAAAGATATAATTAAGTTAATAATTAAAATTAATAATTAATAATAATAAAAATATTTAGATAAGCAAATTAAGAATAAAAAGCTTATATAGAAAAATTAACTTATAAAAGATTTAATAGAAATTAATGTTTCTAAGAAAAAATTATAAATTAGAATTTACTATTTTTATAATAAATTAAAATATATTAAAAGAAATTGCTCTAAAAAAGCAATAATAATATTAAAATAATAGATTAAAATATCTAAAAAATAAGAATTAATAATATAAACAACTATAAAAAATTAATATAGATTACTTGCTATAATAATAATTACTTAATATATATTTTAGAGAAATAAAAATCAAAATAATATCTAAAGAAATGACAAAAAAAAACAAAATTAATTAAGAAACTAAAGATTTAATATTTTTTTGAAAATAAAAAAACTATTAACTATAATAATATAATTAAAAATTAAAGAAAGATAGATAATAATATTAATTATAAAAGAAAAATAAAATAAATAACAATAGAATTAATTAAGAAAATATTAAGTTTCTTTTAAATAACAAATAATAATATATTAGTAATATATAATAATAATAATTTATATTAAAAAACATTAATATCAAAACTAAATATAGATTAATTAATATAATGTTATTTAAAGTTATAAGAAATACTAAAAAATATATAATGCTTAGCAAATAATAGAGAAAAGATATAGATATTCTAAAGGTAAAAGATAAAAACGCCTAATATATAAGTTTCGAATTATAGACTATTAATATTCTAATTTATAGAAACTTTATAAATAAAATAGAAAATAATAACTAAACAAAATAGATAGATATTATTAAATTTAATAAAAAGTTAAAAGTATTAAAAGATCTAATAAATATAAAATTATAAAGACTTTTCGAAAAACACTAAACTAAATTAGCTAAAAATTATATAAAAAACTCCGAAAAAATCTAAAAAAATCTAAAAAACTTATATTTTATATTTAGTAAAAAAAGAATTTTTAGTCTTTTTTAATAAAGATATAATTAATAGCTTAAATAGTTAAAAATTACTTTTTAATCTAGCCTAAAACGCTTAATAGCCGCTAATATTATATTTTAATAACAGATTCTAAAATAATAATAAATTTTTAATGCTTAGCTTTTTATTATAAAATATAAAAGTTAATAATAAAATATAAAAGAAAAAATCTAAAGCAAAAACTAAAAACAACTAAAAAGACAATAAAAATATTAATAAGAATAAGAATCAGTTCTTATTTTAGAAATAATTTATATTTAATATAGAAAGATATTAACAAAGCAACTATTTAATTCGGAATTTTTAACTAAATATTCTAGAAAAGAAAATACATATAAATAATCAAGAGTTACTAGATATTAGAATCGGATTAAAGTTGAAATTAATTTCAAATAATAATTAATTAAATTCTTCTAAAAACAGTAATAAAATATGATTATTAGATAATATAATAATATCTATAATACTACTAAGAATCTCTTTATTAAGAAATTCAAGTTTATAAAAAATATTAGTTTTTTATTTAGCTATATCTTTTTTATAATAATCGAAAAACTAATATAAAATAGAAAAATATTATTATTTAATTATATTTTAAGCTAAGTTATAATAATAAAGAGCGATTTCTTCTCTTTTTTTTAGGTTTTTGTAAATTAAACTTTAAAATTATTATAAATTTTCTTCTTTTTTTTATAAAGATAATTCCCTAAAAGAAATCAGAAAAAAGATAAAAAATAGAACAAGAGAAAAACAAATAAATATACTTTGAAATAAATATATTATAGTGTTTTTACTAATTAACAAAGATATAGTTTCTATAATATTCTTGATTATTAAAAATATAATAGTTCTCTTATTTATTAAATTAAATATAAAAAGAATAAAATAGAAATATCTTTTTATTATAAAATTACAATAATTGAAATAAATAGAAATAGCGCTTATAAACTTAGCTAGATATAATAAGAGATAAAAAACAAGAAAAGTAAGAAATAGATAAAAAAACAAAGAATAAAAATCATGCTTCTTATAGTTTTTATAATATTATATTAAGGAATTTAAAAAAGCAATATAAAAAAATAGTATTATATTCTAAGCTATATAAATAGATATTTCGATTAGAATATTATTAATTAAGCATGTGAACTACTAGGATAAACGCTTATATAATATACTAAATATATTTTAAGCAGATAAAACTTATAAAAAAAATATATTCTATATATTCTTTATATTTATTTTAAAATATATAGATATTATTCTTTTCTATTTAGATAAATCTACTTCTTAATAATTAATATATTTATTCTTAAATACTTTCAATAGAGTTCTTTAAAATAAGTTATATACTTCTTTTATAGCTAAGCTAACGTATTATATCCCGCTATAGTTATATACAAGGCTTGTTACTATCTACTAAACAAACTCTACCGTTCTACGGTTATTGCAAAACAAACGACTATTGTATTATAATAATAATAATTGAATTTATAATAATAATAATAAAAACAATAATATTAATAAAAAATTCTTTTTAATAAAAACTATAATAATAATAATAAAGGTATTTAATTAATATTTTAAATAATATTAATAGTAAAAAAATAATAAAAATAATAAAGGTATTAAAAACTATAATAGCAATAATTAAGTTTATAATAAAAATAAAAATAGCAATAATAATAAAAAGAGCAAAATAATATCTATAATATTAACAATAATACTATTAATAATATTAATAGTAAAATTTCTATACACCTTACTATATAAATTATAATAAAAAAATATAAAATATAAGATAAAATGAATAAAATAAAATATAAAATAAAATATAAAAAAAACTATTATTTTATTAAAATTTTTTAATATAAATTGAATTTATGATTTTGCTTTTTTTACTTAAAAACTAATAATAATAAAGTAGTTAAATAATCTATTTAAAACTTATATTAAAGTAGATAATAAATATATAAAAAAAAAAAATTTAAATAATAATAATAGTTAAAAATCAAAAAATAAATATATTAATTTTATATTTATTTATAAAATATTCTTTTAAAAATATTTAAAATTGTTTAAGTTATTTAAAAATATTATAAAATCAACTACTTAACTTGAATAATATAAGCTATAATATTTATAGCTATTTTTAATTTTATATATTTATTATTAGTTTAGTTTAATTATTATTTTATTTTTAAAACTTATTATTAATTATTTAAATTATATATTTAAGTAATATTAATTTTATTTTTTATTTTTAATAACTATTTGATAAAAACACTATATTTAATAATATAATAACTTTATAATTAAAAATAACTAAATAACCAAGCTAATTATTATATAGTTAGTTATATATTAAATTTAATAATATAATAACATTATTATTTTAATAGTTTTTTTATATAATATTATTATTATTTATTAATATTATAAAACCCTTGCTATTAAACTATAAGTTTTTTATTTTATAACTAATTTTTTTTAAGTAATTAAGTTTATTATATTAAAATAAACTTATTAATAAACTTTATATATAGTTCTATAATTATTTAAAATAATATAATTCTTAATATAATAGTTTAAAATTACTTAAATTTTTAAAAAATAATAGAATAAAAATATGAATTTATAATAATTATATATAGCTTTGATATTAATATTAAAACCGCTATTATTAAAAGAGATAATAAAACTGTTATTACTAAAAAACAAATAATTAAAAAAATAAAATAATTAAATAATATTATTATAAAATTATCTAATATTAAAGAAATTAAAATTAATAATAATAATACTAGTTTTATAGATTTTAAGCTTGTTATAATAATATTTAAAATGATTATTAAGTTATAATGAAATAAAAATAAAATAAATAATAGTCAATTAAATAGATTTTATTATTATTATAAATTAAAATAATAATAACTAAATATAAAATATAATAATTAATCTTTATTTTTTTTTCTTAAAGTTAAAATCAATAAAAGAGTGAAAAGAATATAAATAATATTTAGCTAAATAGACTTTATTAATAATATAGAAAAAATTTAAATAAAGTAAAAATAAATATATAATTCATAATTTACTTAATAGCTTTAGCCTTTTAATATTCTTATTATTAATTTTACTTTTTTATTTTAATTCATATAATAATAATATTATTAAAGAAATAAAAACTATAATATATTAATAATAATTTCTAGTTATTCTTGCTTATTTAAATATAAAGATAAAATAAAAAACATATAAATAACAGCTTACTTAGCAGCTATTATTAATAAAAAAATAATAATTATACAATAAATCGTAGTTAAAAGAACAAAAGACAGAATTATAATATTTAATTAGTAGTAAATAGTATAATTGATTTTAACTAACTGAAACAAAATAATTATATATAAAAGCCCACTAAGTATTAGATAACTATAGAACTATAATAATTCCCTTCTACTGAAGAAACATATAAAGTCTTCTAAGTTAATATTTTTTAATTGTTTTGTTTAATTAACAATATATTTATTCAATAATATATATCTATTTAAATAAAAACAAGTTAAAGATCAAGATTATGTATTTTAATAGCAGCGAATCTTAAGTAAAGCAATTCGTTAATTAAATTATTATATGCGGATAGCATATTATAGAAAGAAAACTATAATATATATCTATTAAGTAAACTATATAAAATGTTGCTAAATAATCGCAAATGAAACTGCAAATAATATTATTAATTAAGTTATTATATATAGATAGTATATTATAGAAAGGAAATTATAGTATATATTTATTAAGTAAACTATATAGAATATTACTCAATAATTATAAAGGAAATTGCAAATAATAAGCTATTAATATATATAATAAAGATAAAATATTTATAATAATACAAAATAAAGAAATATTACTATATAAAATAGTAAAAGAAAAAACAAAGTTATTTCCTTTTATTATCGCTATTATCTTATTTTAATATATTTATACTTTAATAATTAAAAAGCTTATTATTAAAATTAAGACCTTTTATATTATTAAGCTCTAAATTTAACTATTTTTAGAAAGAAAGTTACTTACTATAATCAAATTTATATTTAATAATATATTTTGCTATTAATAAGTACTATTTTTTTAGTTTTAATATAATTTTATTTATATAATTAGTATACTATTTGATTTTTATTTTATATTTAATATAGATTTTTGATTTTTATTTATTTTTAAATACTAGAACTATATTATAAAAGTTATTTAATAAATATTTTATATTAGTATAAAAATATTCTAAAGCTAACTAAAAAAAGATTAACTTGCTTTTTAATAAATCTTTTTCCTTAAAAGCTTTTTTATAATCCAATTATAAAATATTATATTTTTTATTTATATATATAAGTTCTTTGCTTTTTTTAACTTTCAATACTTTAATATTAAAAAATTTAAAGATAATATCTGAAGAATCAGGTTTTTTAATAAAGCTCTTTTCTTTTAGCTTTTTTTTTAAATTATTCTTTTTTTTCTTAATTTTTAATTTTTTTAATTTTTTTATATATTTAATTAAATAATATATTTCTTTCTTTTTAAATAATTTAGAATTTTCTTTAGATTTAGATTATCTTTTAGATTTAGATCTATTATTATATTTATGTTTCTTATTATAATTAAAGTTTAATTTTAATTAATTAATAATCTTTTAATTTAGTTTGCTAAAAAGATATTTAATAATAATAAATAATTAATTAATAGTTAAATTAATTTTTAGAATTCTTTAGAAATTTTGAGATTTTTTAGCTATGCTTGTTTTCTATTTTATAAATTCCTTTTCGTTATTATAGCATTTAATTTCGCTATATTTCTTATAATAATAAATAAATTCACTATTAATTATTATTTTCTTTTTTATCTAATAGTCTATTAGTTTTTAATTTATATTTATACTTTAAGTTTAGATAAATATAAAAAAATAATTTTTATATAATATTGCTAATAAAATTCCGGATATAATAGTTTAAAATATATAAGCTTTATTAAGATATATGCTTTTAAGCAGCTATATCTTTAGATTATTTAAATCAATAGTATTATCTTTAATTAGGTTATTAAATAGCTTAAATTTATTTTTATTTATAGTTTTTTTATAGTTAAAATAAATTTATTTTTATTAATATTTTTTAAATAAAAGATTCGCTTTGAATTTTCTAATAATTAGATTATTTATTATTTTATTTAAAAGCTATAGATTCCTAAATATTAAAAATATTAGTAAAGATAGCAAGGAGTTCTAATTATTCTTAGTAATTAATGATTTAATTATTTCTAATAATATTTTAATAGAGAAATTAATAAAGAAATATATTTTATATTTAGCAATAAAAAGGTTAAAAAGTAATTTAAGCTATTTAATAAAGAGTATTTTATGCTTTTTCTTTCCTTTTGAAGGAAAAAATTTGCGTAATTTATTTTTTATTAACTAGTCTATTAACTAATAGATAATAACGCTATATTTTCAATCTTTTTCTACAAAAAAAAAGTTTTTAAATAATAAATAATAGTTCAAAGTATTTTTAATAAATAAATTAATTAATTTAAAAGCTTTTATAATTAGATTTTCTAGTTTAAATTAAAGTATAACTTCTATATATAAACAGAGAATGTAAATAATAATACTAAAATTAGAAATAAAATTGTCTTTTTAATTTTTAATATTTATATATTTTAATTTTTTTAAAGCTAATTAAATTATTATTCTTAAAGTAAAAAGACTTAATATTTATTATAATATATAAAATGCGCTTAGTTTTAGTACTTCTATATATAAGTTGTTCTTTTACTGAAAAATCTAATAAGAATAGCTTTTATTATTAAATACTTGTTTGACTTCCTAATATAAAGTTAACTAAACTGGAAAAGCTATTTATATTTCTATTAAAATTATTAGTTTGCTATTTTTAATTGACTATTTATTATTAATAACCTTAATAAAGCGCTAATTATTGAAATAAATAAAAGCAAATAAGATATTTCCCTTAATAGGTTCAAAAGAAAGCATTAAAGAAAGTATTTTATCTAATATATATTATATAGTTATAGTTCTCTATAAATATATTAAATTTAATATTAAATAAACTACTTTAAGACTGCTTTTTATTTCAGATTTATATAAATAACATTTTAATTATTTAAAAAAATTACTTTATAATTATAGAATTTTCATTTATATAAAATCAAAGAATAATTTATTAATATTATATAAACTATTATATAAGTTAATTATATAAATATATTTAAACTATTTACTATTATTTAGTATTTTTTATAAAATATAGATTATATTGCGTTTTGCCTATAAAATCTTTAATAATATATTTTATAACCAATATTTAGCTACTACTTTTAATAATAACTTGAAAGTCTTGAATTTTAGATTATTAACTAGATTTTATTTCTTAATATTAAATTAAAAAGATTCTAATAATTTATATATTATTAAGTTTATATACTTTAAAGCTAAATTATTGCTATAAAATAAATGCTTATTATTTAATAAATTAAGATTTATATATTTCTATTATAAATAAAATATTATAAATACTTAAAAGCAAATAAGAATATTAAAACTATTTTATATTAAATTATGCATTATATTGTCTTTCAAAAATATTGATAATTTATTTTAATAGTAAAAATATATACTAACTCTAATATAGTTAAGTTAATAATTATTTATAGATATTAAATAAATAGCCTTATTTAATTTAGTTTTTAAATAAAATAAAAGATTTATAGATTAGTTTACTTTTTATATTTAGCTTATAAGCATTTTCTAAATTTCACTTTATATTTATTAACTAAATTTTTTGTTAAATTAGCTAAACTAAAAAGACTTTGAAATAATTATTATTTATTTTATATATAGCTTTATTGTTTCTATTTAATTAAATTTTATATTTCTTTTCTTTTTCTATAGTCTAGAAAATTAAAGATCTTTTAATTTAATATCTTTTTAATGTTATAGCTTATTATATTATGTTTATAATCTTTAATAGAGAAAAGCTAATTATTATTATAAAACTAATTATAAAGATCTTTATTTTTTAAACCTAGTTCTAATATAATAATTAGTATTATTAGATATATTTTCTATTTATTTAGAAGCTTTAACTTATAAATATTAAGATTATAGACTTTTATTACTTTAAATAGTCCTATATATTAATTATATAGTTTTTAATTATTTTTTATATATCTTAATAAATATATAATTTTTTTCTTTAAAAATAAAAAGCTTATAGTATATATAATATTTGATTTTTATATTAGCTGCTATAAATAAAATAATATTTAATACTTTATAATAAATTCTTTTATATTTTTCTATTAGATTAATAGCTTTAATTAAAACTAGTATATATATATTATATAGTTTATAATTATAAATAACTTTATTTAAAATAAAGATAGTCAAAATATTTATTAACTTATTAAGAAAAACTATGATTTTTGCAATTAATTAATTCTATATTATATTATAAACTATAGCAATAGCAAACTTAAAAGCTATTTCGAAAGTCTAATTTATTTTTTTAAATTGTCTATTTATTTATAGGTAATATACTATAGAAACTAATAGTTTTATATTAAAAATCCGGAAAATCTTTTTTTATAGTATTAAAAAAAATTTAGGATTTTTATTTGAAATTATAGCACTAAAGATATTTTAATTATTTAAAGCGAAAAAAAAGACTCTAGTTTATTTGCTATTATTTTAAATAGACTTTCTTAGTATTAACTTTATAACTTTTAAATATTTATATATTATATTTAAGATATAGTTAACGCTATTTAATCGCTTAGAAAAGACTAATATAAAGTTAATAGTAATTATATAGAAAATAATTAAAGGAGTATATCGGCAAAAAAAAACCTCGCTAATTAGAGACCTAATTAGGTTTTTCGCAAAATTAGCAGGAAATTTAGAATTAGATAAATATATATAAACTTCATAATATTTTGCAGTAAATCTGCGATTTTGTAGCTAATTTGTAGCGGATTTACAGTAAAGTTAATATAGAATTCCGGTAAAATATATAAAGTTTATATATATTTGTCTAATTTTAACTTCTATACTAACTTTGCTTATAAACTTATATTTAGCTAAATATTAAGAAAAAGTTTTACTAACGTAGTAATTAGCTACAATTTACTATATATTAGATAATATTTTATTTATTTTAATTAGTATTTTAAACAATAATAAATATATTGTTTTAAACATTAAAACAAATAATAAAAATAATAAAACTCAATAATCTAATATAAATCTAATAAAAACTATAATAGAGATAATTATTATATATTAATTTGAAAATAGGCTTCTTTAAAGCTAATAGTATATAAAAATATATTCTTATATTTGCTAGGTTTTTATAATATATAAGCTTATTAAGCAATATAAATTAATATAACTTTTAATTTTGTTTTTTTTGCTTTTCTAATAGAAGTAACTTATAGATAAAGCTTTATTTAGTATTCTCTTTATATATTTAAATTAGTTCTTTGCGAAATTTTAGTAATGTTTTTGTAATTATTATAATATAAATAGATATTTTATTTAATATACTATTATTTTGTTTTTTAGCTTTTTTAGTTTACTTTTGTAGTAATTTTAATGATATATTAAATATAATGTTTTTTAAACTTAATTTTTAATAGATATTGAGCTTATATTGCAATATATATTAAAAGGCTTAAATTAATTATAAATTAAGCTTTTTTTATTAAAAATGAGCTAAAACTTATTTATATTATATATTTCTATAATTATAGTATAATTAATAAAAACTATAAACTTCTTTGCTATTTAATATATAATTATATAATTAAATTTTTAAAGTATTTATATTAAATATGCTATTTTAAGTTCTATTAATTAATAGTGCTTTTTAATTTAATTGAAAAGTTTTAAAAAGAAAAAAATAAGTTAAATAAATAATTATAAGTATTTATTATTATTTAAGTCTTTTTTTATATAATAAATTATTATTTTGAAATTTTATTTTTATAACCGCTAGCGTTCTGCTAGCGAGAAGATTTTAAAAAGCCTAAAATAAAATAGACTATATTCATATTATATAGACTAATTATTAAAAATCTCTTAATAGTAGGTTATACTTACTATTAAATATTAAATTCTTAGAGTCTAATATAGTCTATTAGTTTTTAATAGTTTTTAAAGCTGATATTATTAGTAAATAATAAGCTTTAAAGTCTTAGCCTAGCTATAGCTAGCCACTAAGTTTGGCTTTGTTTATAAACTATTAATAAGTATAATAATTGTTTCTTTTTTAAGTATTAATCTTTAGTATAATAAAGTAGAACAGAATTATCTTTTAAGGCTATTAATATGTTTATTAAATGCTTATTAAAATTTCTTAAATAATTTAAAAAAAAAAAAGAAAAAGAAGAATTATTTTATAATTAAAGTATATATATATATTAAAATATATAATTAAAGTAAAGTAAAAGTAAAGTAATATTAAAATAATACTATTATTATAAATAAATAATAATAATAATTCTCTAATATAGCTGCTATATACTATTAACATAGTTCTTTATTAATAATTTATTTTTTTTCTTTATTAATTCTTAATAATAATTTTATATATTTAATTTTGTGTTATTAAGTTATTATTATATATTAATTCTTTATAATAGCATTTTATAATTATTAGCTTTTATAATTCTAATTATTTAAAACAAAAATTATTATAATATTATTATATTTATATTAATTAATTAATATTTACTTAATAATATTAATAATAATTATATTATTATTCTAGTAATAAAGTATAAATATAAAAGCTTTAATATAATTATTTTAATAATAATAATATTTATATTAATTTAAAATAGTATTAAAAAGCTTACTTTATATAGCTTATTTTAGTAAAAGGCTTTATTCTTAAGCAAAAGAGCAAATATATAACTATTATATTATAATAAAAAAAAGCTTTTCAGGATATATTCTTATAAAAAAATCTTTATATATTATTGTATTATATATGCTTATTTTTTATAATATATAAAGAGATATTAAGATTAAATACAAAACCTTATTAATTTTATTATTGCTATTTTTATATAACTTGGAATAATATTTAATAAAAATTCTATTTCTATAATAATTAATTAATTAATTTTATATTTATAAAAAGACTATTAAAGCTAGTATTACTATATTATATATACTTTAGCTATACTAAATATTCTAATTATATACTGCAAATAAATAAATAAAACAATAAAAAAAGCTTTTGCTTTATTTATAAAAAAAGAAAAACTAAAGGAATAACTGAATAAAGTAAAAAAAATAATAAAAGAAAAGATTATAGTATTAAAGGCTTATATAGTTAAGCTTAAAACAATAAAAAAATTTATTTTTATAAAGAGGTATACTTCGGCTATTATATTATTATTATATTATTATTATATTAATATAATTTAAAAAAGAAATAAAAAATATTATAATTATACAATTGCCTTTAAAGCAAACTATCTTTACTAAAAAGCATAAAAAAGGTATACTATAGGTATTAATCTGCCTTATCTTATTATTTTTAGCTATAATTACAATTATAATAGCTATTAAAAGTAATAATAATAAGAGATTATATTAATAAATATTTAGCAAAAGAGACTTATGCTTATATTAATATATTAATAATATGTAAAAAGATTATACTTTTTCTTAATAAGTATTATTTATAGGAATATCTTTTATAAGCTTTATTAATTCTAAAATATTAAAGTTATTATTATTGCTATTAATTAGCTCTCTTATAACTTATTAATTTCTTTTATTAAGTATTATTTATAAGTATTAAAATACTTAGCTTCCTTAGGATTATATTTTAATATTAATTTATTATTATTCTTAATCTTTAAATTAAATATTATATTATTAGCCTATTAAAAGCTTGAAATGATATTTAAATTATTTTAATATTTAATAATAAATATATAAGTTATATTAATATTCTTCTTAATATTTCTTTTAATAAGATCTGAATTTAATAATAATTTATATATAGATATATTAAATTAAATTTAAATCATTTTAATTACCTTAAGGTATAAAAGCTTTCTTATAATTAAGTTTTTTTTTTCTTTATATATTATAATCTCCTTAAAAAGCGTTTAAAGGGTATTTAGCTTTTTTAAATTTATCCTTGCTTTTATTTGCTAAATATATTAGTATTTTATTAGTATAATAATATAATCTTTATAATAAATATAGTTCTTAATTATAATATTAATTTTAAAAGGAAAAAAAATAATAAAAGAATATATATATAAGTTCTAAGCATTAAGTAACAAGAAATTAATTATATTATATACCTTAGATATTATAATTAATTATTTATGTTTGCTTTTATATATTATTTATTATTATTTATTAAATTCTTCTTATAAATCTGCTATATTATCTATTTCCTTATCTAGCAGTTATTAATTATACTTATAACCTTAGCTTATTTATTTAACCTTATATTAAATATTATCCTTATTTTTAATCTAATTTATAACCTCTTTAATTTCTTATATTTCCTTATTATTAATAAGTTTAAGGGCTTATATATAATAATAATAAGGTTTTAGCAATAAGATATAAAAAATATTGAAGATTTAATAAATGTTTAATAATAGCAATTAATATACCTATGTTCCAATCTTATCTTATATTTAAAAAGGCTTAATATATTTATATAATAGCTTCTTGCTTATTTACTTCTATTTAAAATTCTTAATTATTAATATAATTAAGTTATTAACCTTATATTCTATTAGTTTAGTTTTTCTATTATATATAGTTATTAATGCTATATTAGCATAATTCTAATATTCTTTAAGAGAATCTCTTAAGAGCTATAGCTATTTCAATTATTTATTTACTAAAGATATACTTTTTTAATAAAACTATCCTTAGCTTCTTTATAGTAGATCTCTAAGTAATATTTATATATGATATAAAAAAATATAGTCTTTATGCTTAAATAATAATTATTTATATATATATATTTGCTAGCAATAAGATGCTAGCTTATTTACTTTAATACTTATATATAAAATTCTTTAAATAATATTTAAGTACCTAATTTTAGTATTTTGTTTGCTTATTTATTTAAGGATAAAAGTGTTACGCCCTAGGCTACATAGAGCTGCTCGGCGACAAAGGATAGGTCTTAGATTGGTTTAGTAAGTGAATTAACTATAACCTGCTCATAGATTTCGCGGTGCTTATTAAGTTGCTACCTGCGAGTAGCGCGAGCAGTATAAGTATTGCGAGCACCTATTAGATATATAGATATTGCTTTTTTTTACTTTAAATAGATCTGCTTTTTAGTAATTAATATATTTATTATTAAATATTTTTAATAAAGCTCTTTAAAATAAATTATATATTTCTTTTATAGCTAAATTAATATACCGCGCTTTACTATAGTTATATATAAAACTTGTTATTACCTACTAAGTGAACTTTATTATTCTATAGCTATTATAAAACAAATGACTATTATATTTTAATTATTCACTAAATATAAATATAATTTTATTAATACCTAAGCCTATAGAAAGTATAAATTTAATTAAAGTAGCTATCTTAGATAATTTTAAAAGAAAATATAGCATTTTAAATAGGTAAATTATATAAATTAAACTATATATTAAAATATATATTATTTAATTCTTAAATAAACTAACCAAAATAATATTTATTATATTTTATTTAACTAAAGCAGTTTTTAATTAAATAATATTTTATCTAAAAGACTTTATAAAAAATAAAGAATCTTAATAAAACAATAAAATAAGTTAAATATTCTATTTATTTAATAATTTTATTATATATATTAAGATAATATTTAGAGAAATTAATAAAAAAAAAGCGAACAAAAAAAAGTTATAAAATTTAAAGCAAAAGTCCTTAGTATTAGTATATATTGCGATATTTAGAATATTTACTTATAAAATTAAATAAAATAATTCTGTATTTATAGTACTATTTTATTAAGGATTATATAATAAAATAAAAAATATAATAGTAGCTATTAAAAAGCTTATAAATTTAGAAAATATAATTAAATTAATAATTAGGATTAATAATTAATAATAAAAAAGATATTTAAATAAGTAAATTAAAAATAAAAAATTTATATAAAAAAATTAACTTATAAAAAATCTAATAGAAATTAATATTTCTGAGAAAAAACTATAAATTAAAGTATATTATTCTTATAGCAAATTAAAATATATTAAAAAAAATTGCCCTAAAGAAACAATAAAAATATTAGAATAATAGATTAAAATATCTAAAAAGCAAGAAATAAGCAATATAAATAACTATACTAAATTAATATAAATTGCTTGCTATAATAATAATTATTTAATATATATCTTAAAGAAATAAAGATTAAGGTAATACCTAAAAGAGCTATAAAAAGAAATAAAATTAATTAGAAAACTAAGAATTTAATACTTTCTTTTTAAAACTAAAAAACTATTAATTATAATAATAAAATTGAAAATTAAAGAAAGATAAATAATAATATTAATAATAAAAAAAAAGAAAATAAGATAATAATAGAATTAGTTAAGAAAATACTAAGTTTTCTGCAATTAATAAATAATAATATATTAATTATAAATAATAATAATAACTTTATATTAAAAGATATTAATATTGAAATTAAATATAGATTAATTAATATAATATTATTTAAGATTATATAAAATATTAAAGAATATATAATGCTTAGTAAATAATAAAAAAGTAATATAAGCGCTCCGGAGACAAAAAACAAAGATGCTTAATATATATGCCTTAAATCTTAGATTATTAATATTTTAGCTTATAAGAACATTATAAATAATTTAGAAAATAATAATTAAGTAAAATAAATAAATATTATTAAACTTAATAAGAAATTTAAAATATTAGAAAATCTAATAAATATAAAACTATAAAAACTTTTCGAAAAAAGCTAAATTAGATTAACTAAAGGATATATAAAGGACCCTAAAAAAGTTAAAAAAGTCTAAAAAATTTATATTTTATATTTAGTAAAAAAAGACTTCTTAGTCTCTTTTAATAAAAACTTAATTAATAATTTAAATAATTAAAGATTACTTTTTAATTTAGCCTAAAGCGCTTAATAACTATTAATATTATACTCTAATAATAGTCTTTAAAATAATAATAGACTTTTAATGCTTAGTTTTTTTATTATAAAATAAAGAAATTAATAATAAAATATAAAAAAACAAATCTAAAGCAAGAATTAAAAATAGTTAAAAAAATAACAATATAAATAAAAATAGGTTTTTACTTTAGAAATAGTTAATTTTAGATTAAAAGCTAAATTTAAATTATTATCCCTTTTAGAACTTTTAGATAAATACTTTAAAAAATAAAAAAAGCGTTTTTAAGAATTAATATTAAAAGAAATATTAAAATCGAAATTAATTTTAGCAGCAAGCTAATTAATTTCCTTAAATAATATTATTAAGAAATTATTATTAAATAGTAGTATAAAACTTATAGTTTTATTAATAATATTAATATTAAAAAACTTAAGCTTTTCTAGTTTTTTTATTACTTTAACCTCTTGCTTAATATAGTTATTTTTATGCTTATCTAAACTATAATATATTTTAGATAATTGTTTCTATTTTATAAAAAAAGAAAGCATATAATAATAATAAATTATAACTTTATTATATTTGAGATTATATTGAATACTAGTAGCTTTAATCTTAGAATAAATTCCCTTTTTTTTATTTTAAAGTTTTTCTTTTAAAGTAAAAAGTTAGTAGAGAAAGGAAAAAGAAATAAAAAATTAGAATAAATAAATATATAAATTCGGATAGGAAGATATTATATTGCTTAGAATAGCTAAATTAAATATATTTTTTATAAGTATTTTAGCCTTTAATAATATAATATTATTTAGAAAGATTATAGAAGCAACAAGAGTAAAAGAAAAGTATATTTTAACTTTTCTGTTAAATAATTTAAAAAGCTTAAAACCAATATTAATAACTTAAAAAAAGCATAATTAATAATAGAAATAGAGGGAATATAAGGTTTTTTATAATTAAATTTAATACTATAACATTTTTAGTTAAAAGAGCAATATAAAGGGGGTACTATTATACCCTAGGCTATACAGGACTACTTAGCAATAAAAAATAGATCTTAAATTGGTTTAATAAGTAAGTTAACTATAATTTACTCGCAGATTTCGTAGTGTTTACTAAGTTGCTATTTACAAGCAGTATAAATAGCACAAGTATTATAAGCATTTATTAAGTATATAGATATTGCTCTTTTTTATTTTAAATAGATTTGCTCCTTAGTAGTTAATATATTTATTATTAAATACTTTTAATAAAGCTTTTCAAAATAAATTATACACTTCCTTTATAGCTAAGTTAACATACTGCGCCCTACTACAGTTACGTATAAAGCTTGTCACTACCTGCTAAGCGAACCCTACCGTTCTACGGCCATTGCAAAGCAAACGACTGTTACAAAAAGGTTATACTTAAATGCCTTTTAATCCTTATATAATAGCAGATAATAAACTAGAAGTTACTTATAAAGATAAAGCTTTTATTATTTATAATATTATTAAGTATACTATAATTTAGAATAACTTTTTTGAAAAATAGTTTTATTAGCTCTGTATTAATAATTTTAGTAATTATTAGAATATATTAGCATATTATAGTATAATAATTAATAATTATTAGAATAGAATTATAAGTATAATTATTTCTTTTTTTAATATATAATAAGTTTATAATAAAGTTTATTATTAGCTTCTTCTAAGGTTTCTTTAAAAATAATAAAGTATTTAATTACTTATATAGCTAATAGCAATATACTTTTATATACTAATATATATTATAACTTTATATATATTCTTTTACCTTTATACTTATACTTAGCTAATAATGTCTTTTTTTAAGGAGTTTTAATAATTTTTTATGCTTAAAATAGCTTATTAAAAGATTATTATAGTATTTGTTAATTAATTCCTTTTTAATTGCTTTATTTTTAGGGACATATAAGTAATTATTATGCTTAAGAAGACCTTTATTATTAAAAGACTAAGTGAAATCTTATTTTTAATAGTTCTTTATTAATATATCCTGTTTTTCTTTTATTTAGTTATTAATATTTTAAAGCTTTTTTAATAAGGATTTTATTAAGTATTAAGTATTATTATTATATAGCTTATCTTTTAAGTCTTTTATATCCTTCTTAGGGATAATAATTTAAATTCTAGTTATTTTAAAGGCAAAGCTTAGCGCTGTTATAATTTCTTGTTTTTGCTTTAATAGCTTATTTAATTAAAATAATAATTTATTTTATAACATTAATAGTAATATAATATTTAAGCTTAAAGCCCCTTTATAATTAAGGCGCATTAATAATATATTAATAAGGTTAGTTTTGCCTGCTTAATAAAAATTTCAAAATTATATATAATTAATTTAATAGCTTATTTAGCTTATTTAGAATTAAGGATTTTTTGCTTTATAAAACCCTTAAGGTTATTATAATTTAATAATATATTAATAGTATATAAATTCCCTTATAAATTATAACATTATTGCTTTATAATTATTATAATAATAAATAGTTCTGAGTTATAAGTTTTATAATTTTGCTTAATTAATATTATTTTTTAAGACTAAAAAGCTATTAAATATTAATAAGAGTCCTTATCTTATTAAGATATAATGCCTATAATAGCAAAATTAAAGGTATTAGTCTTTATTTGTACTTTAGCTTTAAGGTTATAGTGCTTTGATAAAGGTATTAAAATAAAAATATCATAAAATATATAAGATGCCTATATTACCTTATTTATTTAGATAAATAATCTAAATTTCTTATTATCCTTATTCCTTTTTAATAAGCTAATAAAAGGTATTATAATATTTAAATATTAATAAATAAATCGCTTATAAAAATTAATAAATCCTAAGAAGACTTAAACCTTTTAATAGCTTTTTAATATTAGTTATTTTTTAATAGCTTTAACCTGCTTTAGGTTTATATATACCCCTTTAGTAGAAATGATAAAGCTTAAAAATTTTACTTTAATTATATTAAATTTATATTTCTTCAGGTTAATATATAGCTGAAACTATTATAAGTGTTCTAGTATATTCTTAATATATTGCTTGTATTTTGCTATTATATTATTAAAGATTAAGATATTATCTAAATAGACTATATAGGTTATATTTATTAAGCTAGTTAATACTTTATTAATATAGGCTTAAAATATAGCTAAAGTATTAATTAAACTAAATAATATTATAAAATATTTAAAATAACTATATTATATATAAAATACCATTTTCTATTTATTACCTTCCTTAATACAGATTTAATAATAAGTATCCTTAAGATTCAATTTAATAAACCTTTTAGCTTTACTTAAGTAATCTAAGGTTTCTATAATTAAGGGGAATAAGTATTAATTTTTTATAGTTACCTTATTTAATCCTTTATAATTCATATATAAGCATAAACTATTATCTTTTTTTGGCATAAAAAATATTAATGTGCTTATAGGAGAAATTAAATAATAAATTTAATATTTTTAAAAAGCTTTATTAAGGTAATACTAAAGCTTTAATAACTTAGTTAGAAATAAATTATATAAAAGGCTATATAATAAATCTTTATTAATTAATTTAATAATATAGTCCCTTTATTTTAATTTAAATAAAATATTTATTACTTTAATATTAAAGATATTATTAAAGTTTAAAAGGGTTTTTAATATCTTTAGGTTTTCTTATGCTATTATAGTACTATTATATTATAAAATTAGGCTATAATATATTAAAATATATATAGCTTCCTTAAGCTTTATGCTTTCTTTAAATTTAGCTATATTTAGCGCTTTTAGTTAATTAGAATATATTTTAAAATATTATTAAAAGAATTCTGGGTTTATTAATACCTTATAATTACTTAGCATAGGCATATTAAGTATTAAATTTATGCCTTAATTAATTAAATAAAAGAATATAATATATTTTTTCCTTTAACCTTAGCTATTTATAATTTAATTAATTAATTTAAAAGTATTATAATAATAAATTCCTTTTTAGTTAAACAATTTTGGCTATAATAAGCTAATAATAATAGATTTTAAACTTTATTTTATTATAAATTTTTAAGAAATAAGATTAAAGGCTAATTTAATATTAATTAAGGCTATTATAAGGTATTTATTTCCCTGGAGATTAGTTTACTCTTTTATATAAATAAGGGTTTTTGCTTTTATTTATCTTTCTTAGCTTACTTTTAAGGCAACTATAAGTTATTATTATTTTTTAGCTTCTTAGCTATAAGAATAGCATTTATTTTAATTTTAGGCTTAAAGCAATTCTTAATATAATAGCTAAATTTACTATAATTATAATAATTATTATTCTGTAGCTAGTTAAATTATTATTATTATTTATTTTAAATTTATGTAAATTTTTATTTGTTTTTATTTTAAGATTATATATTTATTTTGTTAGCATTATTATTAAGTTTATTAATTTATTATTTTAAAAATTTCAACTTCTTTAAGCCTTTATTCTAAGAATTATTTTAAGAATCTAAATACTTAATTATTCTATAGTTTTTATTATTATTATAGTATAAGCATAAAGGTCCTCCTAATTTTATAATACCTTATTATTATTAAGTATTTTATTCTTAAGGTTTATCCTTAATTTAAATAGAAAAAAATTAATAATAACTTTTAAAGGCTATTTTAAACTTAAAACCTCTTTAATTTCTTTAAAATAAGCCTTAAAAGCTATTATTTTTATATAATAAGCTTATAATTAGTTAAATTTATAATTAAATTTTAAAGGAACTCCTTAAAGAAAGATTAATTAATGCTTTCTTAATTATAATACTTAATATATTAGTTTTATTATGTTCTGGAGTTAATTTTAAACTTAAATTATATGAAAATAAGTTAAACTTTTCATAAAAATATTATTATATATATAAAATTAATAGAGAAACTTATTTTTGCTTTTTCTTTTATAAATAAAGATTTATTTAAGCTTAAAGTCTTTTATAAAAAAAGCAAAGCCTTAAAGATTAAAAATAATCTAATATAAATAAATATAATCAAAATTAAAATTGCAGATTATGCCTATAGTATACTAATAATATTATTAATATTATTATTATTATTAAAATAAGGACTTTAAAGTTAAGCTTTTAATAAAGCATTATCCTTATTATTTATATAAAGTTATAGTTAATTTTAAAGATATTGCTATTTATACTTAGCTTATTAAAATTAATACTTTAAGTTCTAAGAAAAGGTTTTTAAAGATAAAATATTAATATTATTAAGTTGCTATTGCTTATTTAATTTAATATTAGCTTCTTAAACAAATTAAGTATTCTGAATATTAAATATTTCAGAAAATTAAATATTCTAAAGAGGGTTTTACCTTTAAGTAATTATATTGCTTTGTTTTAAGCCTTTTATTTCTTAAAAGAAGGGTTTAAAATAATTAAAACTATAATTATTAGCATTCTGCTAATAAGAAGATTCTAGAAAATATAAAGTAAAATAAACTATATTTATATTATATAAATTAATTATTAAAGATCTCTTAATAATAAATTATACTTACTATTAAGTATTAAATTCTCAGAGTTTAATATAGCCTGTCGCTATAATACTTTAACTATTTTAAGATATCTAGTATCTTAATTATTTTAATAGCAACAATCCTTTTTTCTATAATTAAAAGACTAAAAATAATAATTATTCAACTAAATAACATAATAAATCAATATTCTAGAAACAATTTGTTTACTTTAAGCGATAAATATTTCTATATAAATAGATTAAATATAATATCTAAGTATTTTAGATATTCTTTAAGAATTTTAGAGAAAATAATAATATTATCTATGTAGCAGCGATAAAAGCTTATAAAATTATATGATATTTTATCTATTTTCCGCTATATATATAGAGTAGATCTTTTATAGCTTATTAAGGCAATATTAAATATTTCTATATTATAGTATAAGATTACTATGAATTTATAGTATTTTATTAGTTTTATCAAGAATAAATAGAATATACTATTATTATTAATTATTATAATATAATAGTAGCTATTTAAAAGGCGAATAATATTTTCCTAGAATGGAAAAAGATAACTATCTATAACTAAAATTCTATTTAATCTTTAAATATCTATAATAATCCTGCCTTTATGTATTAAAGTTTTATTAAATTCTATATAAATAATTCTTTATACTATAAATATTAAAAAAATAAAAAAGAGTTAATAGGCGATTTTAAAATATTTTATTTTATTAATATATTTTATTAAACTTCTTATTAATAAGTTTTTTAATATTTAGTATTTGCGGATAAATATAGTAGCTAAGTTTTGCTTATAATAACTATTAATTTATAATAAAAGGAACTTTTATTTATCTCTATTCTAAAAGATTAATAGTATCTTTTATATTTATCTATAGTTAAAAATATTTATCAATAAGTACTATTATTATAATAATCTTATTAGAAAAGCTATAAATAATTATACTTTTTAGCAATTATGTCTTTAAATTTAGATTAATATTTCTTTTTTTAATCCCGGAATTTTAAAATAAATAATTATCTATTTAAATATTAAATTCTTATTCTATAGCGAGCGAATAAAGCTTTAGACTAATAGAATATACTTCTTAATTTTTATATTTTAAGATTATTTTTAATTTTTTATTCTTTTAGATAATTAAAAGTTTATTAAATAAAAACAAAATCTAATAACATATTAATAAAATATATATAAACTCGTTCTATATCTAGCTAGAAAATAGAATTATAATCTAGTAATAATTTTTCTAATAATTTATTTTATAGAATAATTAAAACAAATACTATATTATATAATAGAATTTTTTAGATATAATTAGATTTAATAATACAATATATTTTTATATTCTTATATAAAGATAATTTAATTAAGACTTTAACACTTTTATAGCTTTTAAAATTTAAAATCTTATATAATATATTAATTATAATACTTTCAGAGCCTAAAATATCTATTCCTAATAATATATATCTTTTAAATAAATTAAATAAAAATATCCTTTTTATTAGTTTTATTTTTTATAAGGAACTTTAGATTAATATGTTTATTTATATTATATTTGTTAATTTTAATGTTTTTTATTAATATAAAGCTAAAATAAATTTTAATTTTTAGGCCTTTATATTACTTTTTTAAGAAGCAATAATTAGTTAAGTTTATTTTATAATCTACTTAAGCGTAAGGCTAAGAAGTTTCAGGTTACTAAGATTATATATAATTTATTAGCGCTAAGAAGACTTAGCATCATTATTAGTCAAAACCTAGTATTCTCTTAGTAAAAACTAGGTAAAATCTGATCCGAGAATATTATGCTATTAAGTTTAAACCCGGAAACTTTTATTATACCTATATTCTCAACTCTTATATATATATTTTTAGCTTTAATATATATAATTTTAGGTTTCTATAATGTACTAAAAAGCTGCATTAAGAATTACTTATTTACTTAACATTGCTAAAATATATATATTAACATAAGCTTCTTATAATGCTTAATTCTTAAAGATATTGCTAATCTTAGCATATAATTATCTTATATAATATATTATAAACCTAGCTAATAATAACATAAATGCTAATTAATAATAGCCTCTTATAACCTTAGATAATAGCTTTAGCTATGCTTATAATAATATGTATAATCTTTCCCATTTATTATTTATAATATAAGCTATTATCCTTATTATTTGCATAGCAATTTAATATTAAGCCTTACTTATCTTAATCCTTATTTTCTTTATTTATTGCATTAATATTAATATCCTTATTATTTAATATTGATATATTTAAATTATTATTAATATTAAGCTAGGCATAATAATAATTAAGCGCAATAATAAAAATAAGATGCTCAAGGTATATTTCTTAGCTCTGATTCTTAAAGTTATTCTTCTTATAAAAGCAATTATAATAATTAAGCATATAGCATTAAGTAAATTTAGCGAATTAGCTATTGCTAGGGTTTTCGTTAAGGAATTAATATATATATTTTAATATAAAGAAATTAATATATGCATTTAGGCTATTAGCTAAAGCTTTTAGCAAAGGCTAATTATTTATATTATAAGAAGCAAAGCGCTTTATTATTTATATTATTAAAGTTTATAGCATAAATAGCAAATCTAAATATAGTTTCTAATTACTTTATATTAAATTTTTTTATAATTTATTCTTAAGGTCTTTAAAGTTCATTAAACTAATAAGGTATTATGCTTATATTGCTTTAATAAAGTTAATCTATATTTTTAGCTGCTTCTTTATTATTTTTTAAACCTTAGTTTTCTAAATTTTATAGCTTTGCTGAACCTTCTTTTTAAATTTAAAATAAGTAAAGTTTATGTACTTTATACTAGGCAGAATAGCTTATATTAGCTTATTATAATTAAGATTTAATAAATGCAATAAATAATATTAGCGCAAGAAGAGGTTAAGCTTAGCTTTAAATTCTATTTTAGACTTAGATATAAATAGAAGAATATTAAATAAGGGGCAATTTAATAAATATTAATTAAATATAGCATTTATAAGAGAATTTATAATAGGTATAGCTTATTAAGGCTAATATCTTGCAGGGGTATAGCTATTAGCTCTATTTTAGCTATTTTATTAGCTATAAAGGGCAAGTATAATTAAGGACATTATGCAATTATATAATACTTTATAGTGCCTAGGAATATCGTATTTATTATTAATAGCATCCTTTTTAAAATAAAAGGCCTTTATAAGTGCTTTGCTTTTGTTTCTTTTTCTCTATTTAATAATAGCCTCTATAGCCTAAAATACTTAAACTAGCTTAAGAAAATCATTAAAAGCTGCGCCTATATTATCTTTACTATATTGCATTATAATATTAAGTATATTCTTTAGGCATTAAATAAATTAAATAAAAAATAAGAAAGGTTTAGCTAAAACTATAAATAACTTACAAATACTATTAGAGATACATTAGTTAGCATTAAAATTAATTAGAGGCTCTGGCTAAGTATTGCTTTTCTATTATATAATTAGCTGAAATAAGATTATCTTAATTCTTATTACTTATAAATCATTTATAAAACATATTAATAAATAAGATATCTAAGCCTTTATTTTCTACTATTTCTTTCTTATCTTCTTTAAATTATTTATAATAACATTTATTATAAGCAGAAACAATTTTATTTAATTTATTGCGGGAAGTTTCAAGCAAGTTTAAAATAATATATCTGGGTATTATATTAATTAAGGCAGATTTTAAATTAGGAGGTTTATATAGCTATAATAAGGATCCCCCTGCTAGAGCCTTTTATGATATTCCTTTGCAAGCTTTTAGTATATTTTCTTTACTTTGGCTTTAAGAAGCTTGCCTTAAATATGTATTATTTAGCATAATAAATATTATAAATTAATTAATAAAATAAGGTATAATAAGGAAACTATATCTTATAAGGCATTTTAGCATTAAGATATTTAAGGTTTAGCGCTTTTATAAGGTTAATAATATAAATATTATGAGATATATAAGAGAAATATCTTATTATTATTGTCTATTATAGCTACTTGCTATGCTTATTAATATAGTCCTTGCGCTAATTACTTTGTATATATACTTTATTATTGCTTGCTTATATTTTTATTAATTATTCTACCTTTATGATTTCTATTATATTTTTCTTTAGCTGCTTTTTTATAATCAGAAGTCTACTTAATTATATTGCATAATCTTTTATTGATTCCCTTATTAGCTAAATTTATATATTAGCTAATTACTTTCTAGAAATAGCAATTAAATATATATAGCTATAGCTATATTTCTTTAGCTTTATTAATTTATTAGTATCCCTGCGAGAATAGATATTGCTTTATATATTTATAATTATGCTCTTTCTAATAAGCTTCTATTTATTACTGTGATGTTGGCTATAGCCTCTTATTGAATAAGAACATTTAGGTAAATAATATATAATATATATTATAAGGAATTTGAATATTATATTTTTGAACTTATAATTAATAGGATAATGAAATTGGCTAAATAACATTATTACAATATTTATGCATATATATGCCCTTTACTTCTAGCCTTATTTTTTATTTCTTTCTGCAAATATTTACCTTTAACCTTATAATATTACATAGTTTATTACCTTATTACTTCTATATACTTCCCTTTATTATATAGATATATTTATAATATTTAAGAGCCTTATAAAAGGCTTTAATAATAAATTATTAGTATTTTTGATTTTCTTTCTCTAAAATTCTATAATTAAACTATAGCTGTTTTAATTCTTATTTCTATAATACTTGCATTAAAACATCTGCTAAAGCCTACTATAAGCCCTTATTATTGCAATTATAGCTGCCGCAGAGAAGAAATTGCGCTAGATTAAATAAAAAGACCTAAAAGACCTTGTAAAGGGCTTTAATTAGATTAATAAATATAAAATAAAGTGCTTTCTTGATTCCTTTATTTTTAAAAAGCATTTTAATTAGTACTTTAATAGGTAAGTAAAACTAGCCTAAAAAGAGGCTAATAAGATCAGTTTATATTACTTTTATAGGCTATACTTTATTATAGTTTATTAGCATATTATAGTAAAAGAATATCCTAGTAACGAAATATACTCTAACCCTTTACCTAACAATAATAAGTAGGATCTAACTAATAGTCTCGCTTATCTATTATTTAATCTTAAGAGATTAAACCTCAAAAACTTATGCAGAATCTTTTATAATTAAGGGTTAAATAAGATAAAGATTTATTCTAGGCTTTAGGCTTTAATTAAGTATACTAAGAAACAATATATACTTTCCAAGCTTGCTGCCAAAGTAATAATTAAAACTTTTACTAGAGCCTTTAATTAATTTCCTTGTATATTAGAGCTATCAGCTATATAATTAACGAGAAACCTTACTATATATTAAGAAACGCTTATTACTCTTATTATACTAGAGGCTATAACAAGCCCCTATAGCGTATTTCTATGCCCCCCTACTAATAGGCCGCGTTTTATATAGAATTTGCAGGGCTAAAGTATTATGGATGAAGACAGTAATATCCTTATAGCTTTTGAAACTTATGATAATAAAGATATAATATCTTTAGTCCTTAACAAAGAAAATAAATAAGCTAAAGGTAAATTAAGTAACTTAGAGACTATTAATAGTACATAGCGCTTAATTTATAAGAATGCTTTTTTAACCCTTAACCTAAATTATAACTTCTGGAAGTGTTTTATGATCTATTATGTCTGTAATTTTATATAAATTAATATATAAATTCATAAAAAAATGGAACAAGCAATTAATCTTAATTATTATACTAATATAGAGTCTCAGATCTGGTTATATATTGCAGAGAAAAAACTTGTAAAGGATTTAATTATGTACTTTCTATTTGATAATAATGCTGCTAAGGTATTTAACTAATAGCAGATATAATTTAATAATATTACTTATTAGTGAAAGTACCTTAAAAAAATATATAAGCTTATTAGTATTAAATAAGAAGGAAATAATATTATATTCTATATTAATAGCATAATAGGAATAAAGCAATTAAAATATTAATAAGTCATTATAATTAAGTTTATTTATGATTATATTTAGAAATTTAATATAAAAGGCTATATTCTAGTAGATGTTATTAGCTTAAGAAAAACTTAAATAATTATTTGCTTCCTTATATTTATAAATATTTTCCTTCTTAATGCCTTATTAAAGGGTCTTCTTTTTTGATATTTTATTAAAGGGTTTTATAATTATTTTAAGCTGCTAAAGTCTTTAGTAAAACTTAATATTATAATTTTAAAGCCTTTTGCTAATGCTTATATTATTAAATAAATTAGCAACTTTCTTAAGAAAAAAGAGCTTAACTTATATTACCTGACTATAATACTTATACTTATATACCTCTTAGGCGATTAAATATACTATATTTCAGAAATTGTACCTAATTCTTTTAAAGTCTATATTTATTATAAACATATAAAGAAATATAAAAAGATTAGCAGAAAAAAGCATATTAATAAAGTGCTTACTAGAGAGTATTTTATATTTAAATAACATTACTTAATTAATAGTTGCATTATTATAATCTCTAGCTATAATATATTTAACTTATAACATAGACTTTTAATATAAATAAAATAGCTTAAGAATAAATTATTAAGTTCAGCTTAAAACTAAAAGACTAAGTATTTCAAGTGGGAGCATGGTTTTAGTAGCTTGTTTGGATTCTTCTTTAGCAATAAAGCACATATTTTAAAATATAAGAAAATGCAAATTTAGACTATTATTTATTAAATTAATCTATTATTTTTTATTATTATTATAACTATAGTCCTGCTTAATAATATTAAAGATTAAGGCTATTAAGGCTTGCTTAAGCCTTGAAATATAGTTATTTATTATAAGCCCCAGAATCTTACCTATATAGGCATTACTTAATTTATATGCTTATATAATAATAAATTTAATAATATTGAAGTTATAAAATTAAGGATAATATTGCGCATTATTAATGAATAAATCCTTAACAAAAATCTTCCTGTTTTATTATAGGGAGAATGCTTTCGCAAGATTTAGAGCAAATGCCTATTGCATTATATTAATTTATTGTTAATTTCTTTTAATGCTATAAAGACAATTAGAGATAATATCCCCTGGATTAATATTTAATATATTAATTATAGGATATCAGAAAAAGAGAATGCAATGAAAGATAAGGTTTAAATAAACTTAATAATGCATAGTATAAGTACTGCCTTTTTAGGCAATAATTTTAAGTAGTTACTAGCAGTTTACCAGAGGCTTTAAATAATGTTATTTATTACTTAGCTGCCTTATATAGATAAGCTATTTAATCTAAGAGCTATGAATTTACGCAGGATTATAGAGATATTTGATTATTAGATATAGTAATTTGCCTAAGGCATTTTACCTATAGATAATAACTTAAATGCAGATATATCTAAGGAATATAATTAACTTTAAAAAATATTATAAAATATACTAAAACTTAAGGCACTAATGCATAATATTATGATTCAGGTATATATTATGCTTTATTAAAGGCTTTTACCCTTAGTATTCCCTCTGGTTGCTAAAGGCTTTATATACTTTATATTGAAGCCTTTATACCCTTTAGTAATATTCTTCCTTTAGCTAAAGCTTCTTTTAAGCATTATTAATGTTGCTTAGACTATCTATAATAAGGAAAAGGCCTTTATCTTCATAAATATCTTAGCTAGCATAGCTATAATTTATGCTTTACTTAAGATCTTTAGAATTAATTGCTAATATATTACTTTATAGCAGAAGAAGGAAAATTAAAATATAATTATTAAATAGTTTAATAAAAGTAAGGATAAATACAAGGTTCTTCTTATATCATATTATTATAAAGCAATAAATCTGAACTTACAAAAGAAGTATTATTATATTTATTTATTAAAGTTAACTAATAACCTCTCCTAGATTATATAAGTTATTAGTTAAGTATAATACCTTAATAATCTTTATTTTATTATGTTTATATATGAATATTTTGTTTTAGGTATTTTTGATGAAAATTAGATAAAGATTATTATTAAGAAAATGATTCCTGAAGCAATAGCATAATTGAATTATTAAATATTCTCTTTTAATAAAGATAATAAAATAGTAAAAATAAATCTTAGTTAATAAGTTAAGTATATAAGTAAATATATTTCTAAGGTCAGGACTTTTAATCTTTATCTTAGTAAGAAGATCATAGAAATATAGCCTAGTAATATGTTATTAGCTTTAATTAATGCTATTAAGGGGAGGGAGACCTTAGTTTTTTAAACTTCTTTATTAAGCATAATAAGCTTAAATATTACAATAAGCTTTATCCTTATAATATTCTCTATAGTAGCCTTAAAGTCTGGCAATAGTAATATTATAAGCATTATTAATATTATAAGCAATTAGCCTTATTAGAGCTTCTAGCAAATCTTAAAATAAAGAAGGAATTTGCATAGTATACAGGTTTATTTATTTCTTTAAGCTATGCGCTTATTATATTTATTATAGAAAGCTATATTAGCATTAATTATTATATATTAGCATATCCTAAATACCCAGATAGCTTTATATAGCCTGAGGTTAAATAATAAGTTAATTAACTCGCTAAGTTTTTTCTTATATATTTTCCAAATCAAATTATAAAAACATATTAAATGTTCTCTTAGATATTTAATATCAGATACTTTATTATATCTTAGTAGCTGCAAATTAAGGAGCATTTTAGATACATTAAGTAATAAGTCAAAAATACTAGATTAAATATTATTAATAGCTCTGAGCATAATTTACTTATAAAAGATAAGCAAATGCAAGAAAGCCCTTCTAACTAAAAACAAATACTTTCCTTCATATTAAAAAATATGTATTATAATCTTATAAATTAAGATAATAATTAATTATATATCTTTATTTTAAGTAGCCTTACTAAAAGCTTTAATAGTAAAGTAATATTAAGTTATAGGAGAAGAAATAAATATATAGATATTAAGTATAAGTTTAGCAATAATAACATAATAAATAAATTAGAAATAAATGTTAAGGTAGATTAGCAGGAGCTTTTAGCAAATTATTAATAAGCAAAGGGTCTAGATAAGAATCTCTTTATTATAAGTATTATTGCTATAATTCTGCAAAAAAGCTATGCTAATATATAATTTTGCAGTTAAATAATAATTATAATATCTTTTAATAACCTTAAGAACTTACTTTCCATGATATTATTAAAGACCTTTAATCAGAGAGTAATAAAGATAACCTTAACTTAATACCTCCTCCTATTATGCCCTTATTAATAGCCTATTAATTATTAATGTATTTATATTTTAGTTCACTATCTAATATTCCTTCCTTTGAATATATAACTTAAATTAGTGGTAAAGATATCCTTTTATTTCCTTTTTATATTGTATTTAGTCTGTAGTTTGAGAAATCAGGTAGATTAAGAGCAAATTATACTTGCTTCCGCAAAATCCTCTAACTAGCTAAGCTTATTTAAATAGCTAATAAATCCTTTAATTTACTTGTAATTAATGATATTTAGATACTTTTATTCAGGCTTAATATACTTAAATAACAAATATAATGCTATTTATTTATAATATAGCTTACTTAAAAAGTTTTGCTTATCTAAATATCTAAATAGCTATTTCTAGCAGAACATAAAAAGGGCAAATTTAGAATATATATTAAATATTTAGTATAGTAATACTAATATAATCTAATTAACCTTATATCCTTAATCTTCTCTGCTATTAAGTTAACTAAAAAAATGTACTTTAGTATAGCATAATATATTAAAGAACTAATTAAACTATAGCATTCTCAGGCATAAAGGTTTTTAATTAAATTGACTTCTAGCTAAGTATATTATATTTAAGTAAAGAGGCTAATTATTCTAGGCAATATTATTAAATAAGGAAGAGATAGCTCCTTAGGTTAAGTCATCTTTATTAATAATAATTTCTGCTAAGATATTAATTTAGATAAAAGAATAATATTATTTTTATAACTTATTATTAATAGATTAAGTATTTAGCTTAGGGATATCTTTAGTCTTTTATTAGATAATAAGACTAAGTTTGAGTTTAAGTTATTCTTTCTAGAAAATATTATTATAAAGGTTGTTATTAGCTCTATTCTAGATTATATATTTATTATGCTTAACTATAACTTTAATAATGAACTATTATATAATATTATTTATCCTTAATAATATTATATTAAATATATTATTAATGTTTTTTAGAGGTTTAGTTAGCTTATTTATTAATTATATTTTATAAGAGGCAAGCTTAAAGTAAATTACTTTAACTACCGCTATATTAAGGAGGTTTTTATAAAGCTATATTTCTCTTTTCTTTACTTTTTATTTATTAATGATTTTAGCATATATTATAATATATATTAAGTGCTCAAAGCATTTTACTTAATTTTAGCATATCTTTCTTATAAGGAAAAGTGCAAAATAGCAAATATTTTTATATTTACTTTAAGTCTTTATAATGTAGATCTTAAAGAGGTTATTAAAGCCTTTAGTAAACTAATTAAAGAATTAAATTAGATTATATACTTAAATATTAATAATAAAACTATATTAATATGCGCTATTGCTATTGTATTGCTTAAAAATATGCCTTAGCAAGCAGATAATAGAGGATTTCTTTGCTATAATATTAATATAAGCTGCAGAATATGCTTATATCCCGCAGATTAGCATAGTAATTTAATATTTAATATAATAAGTTAGGGAAAATATTATTTTAATATAATAAGTAAAAGAGTATTTGCTTAGAATCTCTTATTATATAATTAAATCCAATTTACTAAAGACAAAAGTATTAGAATTAAGCTTCCTCTAATTATTAAATTAGCACCCTCACTAGACTTAATCTTAGCATATATATATAATATATTATATTTAGAATAGAGAGGCTTAGGCAGCATCTTATAAAGTTATCTAATAATAATAATTTTGATAAAGTGCAGCGGTATAGCTTATTTGAAAGCTTTTTAATTATTTTACTTCCTATTTAAGTAATTATGTATATAAAGCCCTTCTGAGCATATCTGGTCATAATTGCTATCTGAAGCTAATTATATAAGTATACTATTATTATTAATCTTGTGAAAACATATAATAATTATATAATTTAGACTTCCCTTTTTTTAAGCTGCTAAGAGTATATTAAATATTAAGATAATAGCAATAAGAGCTATTATTAAAGTATTTAGTACTATTACATATTTAAATACCTTTTATGGGAGCCTATACTATACCTGGCTTAAATAATTATATATTATTATTCTTAAAGGTTAATAAGTATACCAGGATTTTATATCTTATTTGCTCTATATTGCGGAAAGCTTTAGCAATAATAATAGAGAAAGAAACAAAGCAAATAAGCTATTTAATAGTTCTCAGAATAATTTAGAGGATAATATAAAGGATCTAGCAAACCTTTAAGATTAAGTAAGCAATATAAGAAAGGAGGATAATATTAAGGGTACTAAAGGTAAGCTTAGGGGGGGAAGCGATACTAATCCTAAAAATAATGCGATTTCAGATCTATTATTTATTAATAAATTAAAAGAAAAGCAAGTGCTACTAAAGAAAAGAAGATATTTACTTAAGCAAAGAGCAAAGAAAAGAGGATATAAGCTTAAGCTTAATAAATATTAGAAGCTATTAAGCTTACTAAATATTTATGCTAGCTTATACTTTGCTAAAATAGCTAGGGAATATACTATAATAATAAATTTAAATATCTTAGCCAGAAAAATAAAATATATATAAATAGCTTATACCTTTAATAGCTTAATTAATTTCCTAGGTCCTATAAAGCAATAATAGACTAAGCTGCTCCTTTTAACCTTATAAGATATTTATTCTTATATAATATCTTATTATAATTAATATGATTTAGTCTTATAAGTATATAAGAATATAAAAACCCTAAATTAATGGATATTATTAATCTTATTAATTTATATTGTCCCTCTTTTGTTAAAAGCTTTTTACTATTAAATAAATAGGTACTAAAAAAGGATAATATAGCAGAAGGCTCTTATAAAATAATAAATAATTATTAATATTGCTAGGCATAAGTATTTCTAAAAGGTTTTATATTATAAGGACTGCTATTAATTATCTCTATAATAAAGCTTATAGATTTCCCCCCTTAATACCTTTTCCTACAATAATTATTTAGCGCTTATGAGATAATTTTAGGTTTTTGTATAATAGACCTTAAGAAGAAATAAGTTATTTAGTATTAAAGAATTGCTTTTATTAACCTATAAGTTATAGAGATAATAATATTAATAAGGGAAGGATTAATACAAAGCTCTTATAAGCGCAATAAGAGACAAATTTATAATATTAAAAATTATATATTAATATTTAAGAGAAAAGTATAGCTAGACTAAGTATTCGCGCAGATATACTATTATAAGAGATATGGATTTCTTATTATTATATTAATAGAGTTAATATGAAAGGAAGGGGAGGATAGCATAATAGAGGCAATAATAGATCTTATTTTAGAGTTGTTGCTTTACTGAAAAATAAAGGATTAGCGCATTTTTGGACTATAGGGTTTATAAAAGGGTATAATATATATAATCAAAGTACCTATAGAGCTAGATTAATAAGAGGAAAGTATTAAGGAACTTATACTAGAATGTAATTAAGGGGTAAATTATTTATAATATAGTCTTAAACTAAATTTCAAGTAATCTTATATAATAACCTATATTTACCCTATATAAACCTAAAATTATAGTTAATTATAAATAAATTCTTCTATGTTTTGCGATATATTAGCTAAGAATGAATTAAGTCTAAACCTTTTATCTGACCTCTGTATAATAATCTGCTACTTAGCCTAGTCCTTATAAATTAGCATAAACTAAGTATTAATAAAGCCTCCGATTATTGCATTTTAGGTTCTTATCTATATTAGATCTAGTAGTTCTAGATTAAAAAAAATTTAAGACTTTTAGAAAAGTATATTTATATAGATTTATTTAATTATTTAATCTATATTAAATAATATTTATATAGATAAATAATATTATAATTGGAACAATAATCTTAATTCTTTTATAAATAAAGTATTAAATTTAATAATATAAAGCTTCTTTATATTAATTAATAAATAAGCAAGTTTATTTTTTATTGCAAAGATAAATAGTTATAATAAATTAATTTTAGTTTTTATAACTTTATTTAAATTTATAAAAGCTTTTATATTATAAGCTTTAGATTTGCTTTAGCTTTAAGTAGGATTTAAGTTTTAGTTTTATATTATAGCTATTTTATTGTATTTAATAGCTAAACTTTTTAATATAAATTTATAAAAAATTATTTAATATAAACTTTTTATTAAATCTAAAGTATACTAGCATTTTATTTAGCTTAATAATATTTAAATAATATATATATACTATATTGTTGAATAAAGCTAATACTTTATTCTTAATTAAATCATTTTATTATTTTTAAGTATCTTAATATTAATATTCCGATTATAATATATTTTATAGATTTTTATTTTTGAAAAAATCTCAAGATTTATAATAAGCTTTTTAGCTTAAATATCCTGTTTATATATTAGCTTTTAGCTAAGTATTTATTATTTAGTAAGCTGTAATATTATAATCTTTAAAGATATTATTATAATAAATTATAGTAATAAACGCTATTAAGCTATGTATTATAAAAGTTATTTTAGGTTTATTTGTGAATTAGTTTATAGGCCTATTTAAAATTTAATTTATATTATAATTTCTTAAATATTAATTTTGCTTTTAGTATTTTTACTTTAATTAAACTTTTCTAATAATAATTATTAATAACTAATATAATAGCGGAAACTCTTTTTAAGTTCTTTAAGTTTAATTTAGTTTTTATTATTATAATTAAACTAATTATTATTATTAAAGATATAATTATTAAACTAGCTATATTAGTTTTAATTATTATTAAAAAGTTTAAAACTTTTAATAGCTTTTATATTTCTACTATATTATTAAATATATATAAACGGGTTATTATAGCAGTATAATTAATAAAGGAAAAAAAGAAAGTTTTAATTAATGTTTATATAGATATTTTTTATAAGGAATATATAAGGCAAATATTTAATTATTAAAGAATACATTATTTTATAAAGGTGGTTAATTAAAATCTAATAGTCTTTTTTATTACTAATAATATTATAAATAGGGTAAATTTTAATTTCGTTTTTTATAAAAGTAATTGTTATATATTTATTCTCTTTTATACTTATATACTTTTTTCTTAATTTCTTGTTTTTATATCTATTATAATTCCTGTGTTTAAGCAATCTTATAAAAAAGTTCCTATTATTCTTTAAAATTACTAATAAAGGAATAGATATTAATATTTTCTTTGAATAATAAAATATTATTTTAAAGTTCTATAGTAATATTATTTTAAGTCTATATATATTATATATATTTAAATTTAATATTAACTTATTTTATATATTTAAATATAGTCTAAACATATTATAATTTTTCCTTTTAATTACTTATATTTTAAAATACAAAACTTTATTTATTTAACTTTATTAATATTAATAATATAAATAATATAAATTTAGTTTTTATATAAGCTAATAACTATTTAAGTCTAATTAAAAGATCTATAAAAGATATTTTTTATTACTTAATAAGATTTTAAGCTATTAAGAAAATGCTAATTCTTTAAAATAATTAATAGTATTATTTTAAATTATTTCTTTATTTTAGATTTTTAATTTATTCTTAATATAATAAAATTAAGCCTATATATTATAATAGATTATTTCTTTATAGATATAAATAATATTATCTTTATTATAAGTTTTTTTATAATTAAACTATAATATAAAATTGCTTATTCTAAAGGATCTATTATGATAATTTATAATTTAATTAATATCTCTATAATTAAAAGCTATTTATAAATTATAATAGCTATTTCTATAATAGTTTTTATTAAATAGACAATAATAATATATTCTTTAATTAATAATCTTTTTGATTTCATTTATAATATCTTGCTTTAGTTGCAATTAAATATAATTAATTATTTAATTAATAATCTATTATAATATAGAAAATGAAATATTTATTAAAGTATTATTTAATTCCATTATATTTATAGAATTTATAATATTTATAGTTAACTATTTGCTAATAGTATTTCCTACTAATAAAAATACTATAAAAGTATTTTATATATTAAATACTAAAGCATTTGCTATAAATGTTTTTTAACTATTAAATCTTAAGGATTAACTTATAAAAAGACTTTATATACTCTTTACAATAAATCTATTATTGTTTATATCTAGTATAGCTAATTATCCAAAAAAAATTATAACTTTATATCTATAATTGGAAGAAATTATCGCATTATTAACTAACTATTAAAGATATAATATTATTTAAAGCGTTTTTATTTAGATTTTAAAAATATTAACTATTAAATAATATACTTAGTAAAATAAAAAAACCTTAAGCTAATTAGTTAACATAATATAAAGGTATATTACCTATAAAGAATAATATAAAAGTAAATATAATATTTAGCAAATATTTTTAATATTTTATATAATTATTTATTCCCGCAAATAAGAATTATTTATTATTTATTATATTAAATAATAAGACTTTTTTTATTTTAGGAAATTTTAATTAAGGTTTAGTATTAATTAATTTAATAATATCTATAGAAAACTTATATTCTAATATAGCTATATTTATTTGTTTTTCTAAAGTTCTTTTTATTAATATAATAAAAAAATTAATAATATCTTAGTAATAAGTTATAATCTATAAATAAAAAAACTATATTAAAAGAAACTATTTAATATTTTTCTTATATTCTAATAAAATATTAAATAAAATAGCTTAAACTCTATTTCCTTTTAGCTAAGCTTTAAAAAGCTAATAAGTTTTAATAAACTCTTAATTAAGAAATATAATTAATTAAAACATTAATTAATTAATCTTATTAAACTATTAATTTATAATTTCATTAAATCTTTAAAGGAAATATATAGATTAATATAATTGCCTATATAGCAAACTTTAATGTTTAGCTTAAAAATTTAAAGAAATATTCCTAATTATACCCTTAAAAAGCTTAAAACTAATATAACAATTTAATAGCTTATTATAAGAGTTTAGATCTTTCTATATCTAATACTTATTATAATTTATTTATAAGGATTATTTTAATAATTAAGAATTAATTAATATTATTATAATAAAATATGACTTAATATATTTGCTAAGTAATAGAAATATAATAGTTTAAATATTCCTGCTATAATATTTATAATATACTTAGCAACTAATTGTTTTATTTATAATATATAGAGATAGATATAGATATTATAGAATAAAAGGCTTTTTTCTAGACAGTAAAACTGCTAAAGAAAAATTTAAAAGCTATAGTATAGTTAGATAAATAATAATTTATTAATAAATCTAATAATTCTAGTATAAATAATAAATTTAGTGGGTTTAGACCTAGATAATAAAGAACTATTAGATCTAGTATCTAAATAGGCTAATAATATTAACCTAGCAAGCAAATATTGCTACTAAATACAATAAATTGCAAATAAGAGAATAAAAGACAGAATTGTAATATTTAATTAATAATAAATAGTATAATTAATTTTAACTAACTAAAACAAAACAATTATATATAAAGGCTTGCTAAGCTTTGAATAACTATAGAACTATAATAAATTATTATTAAAAAAATAATAAAAAAATAAAATTTTATTTATTGCTTTTATTACTTTTATTATTTTTATTATAATTCTTTAAGAAAAACATTCTTAGCTTTTAGCTATTTTAGTCTATTCTTAACATTATTTTCTTATATAGCTTTATTAGTCTTTTATATTATATATTCTATTCTTTTTTTTTAGTATTTTAGTTATTTTTATAAAAGTAACTAGTAAAAGGTTTTTTAATATTTATTAATTAAGTATTTAATAAAAAGACTATAAAAAATATAAAATTAAACTATAATATTAATAAAAACTAAAAAATTATTTTATATTTATATTAGGATTTATAAATACGCTTTTTTAATTATATAATTTACTATTTAGCCTTTTATATATTATCTTTATTACGCTTCGAAATGGGTCGGGTTGGGTCGGGTTATAGCTAGGTCGGGTTAGGTTAAAAATCGATAGGTCGGGTTGGGTCGGGTTATTTTCCTGGGTCAACCTATCTAATTTTTTTTCAAATTTTTTATCAATTTTTCTATCAATCTTTCTATTAATCAAAAGATTTTTTTTCTCAAAAAAAATAATATTAAAATTATACTAAATTATACTAAAAATATATTAAAAATATACTAAAAATAGTATCTAGTTCAACCCAGGGAAAAATAGGTTGGGTTGGATTGGGTCGGATTGGATTAAAAAGTCTATAACCTAACCCGACCTAGTAAATCGACCTAACCCAGTCTAACTTTTACTGGGTTAAACCGACCCATTCCGAAGCGTAATCTTTATAATTTTATATTAATAATTGATTTTAAATTTTAAAATCTAAATTAAATTTAAAACTAATGAAATATAATTTAAATTATTTAATTAAGTTTATATATTGCTATATTTAGAAATATTAACTTTATATTTAATATCTAATTTTAAAAAAAATATAAATAATAATAATAAAAAATAAAAATAAAAATAAAAAGTTAGTATTAATATTATTAATAATATATAAGTTATTCTATAGTTAAGCTATAATTTAAAAGGTTTTTTTTAACTAAATTATGATATAAAATATAGCTTTTTATAATATATAATTAATAAATTTATAGAAATATATTAATAGCTATTAATAAAGTTATAAAGCTTTTATATTTAATTTTTCAATAATATTAATAATAAAATTATAATGTTAAAAAAGTTTTTTTATTATATATCTTTTTTTTAAATAATCTATTTTTTTAAATTAAGCTATTATTATTGTTACTTAAAAGTAAATCTTTTATATTCTTTTTTATTAAGTTTTATTTTTAAAGTAGCTATATTAAAGTATTAATATAAAATAAAATATTAATAATAAAATATAAAATATAAAAGTCTTAATTTAAAATAAAATAATATAAAAAATAAAAGTATATATAATTATATTATTAAAAAAAAGAATATAAATAAAAAGAAAATCAAAAAATTAATATAAGTTATTTATTATTAAATAAGCTATTTGATAAATTTATTAAAATAATTATAAATATTATATTTATAAAAACTTATAAAAAATATAAAAACTTTTTATTTCTTTATATTTTTTATATTAATACTAATATTTTTTTATATTAATAATTTGTTTTTATTATAGATTATTAAGTTTTTTTTAATAGCTATCTCTATTAATATTAGGTTCCTTTTATATTAAGAGCTAACTTTTATTGTTATTAAATTCCTTTTTTAATAGCTAGCTTTTATTAATAAATATTGCAATATACTATTAACGCAATAGTAAAACTTAGTTATTAAAGTTTTTAATACTTAATAAAATAAAATAAATAATTAATATTCTAAAAAAAAGTTTTAATTTATAATATTATTTTTTTAATATTATAATTTATAATAGTTTAATAGAAATTAACTAAGCTATTAAAATTCCTAGTATAAAAAATATAAAATTAAACTATTAAAATCTTTAAGCTTAATTTTAGTAATAGAGTTTAATAAATATATAATATATAATATTAATTTAGTTTAATAATATAAAACCATTTTTATAAAGTTTTAATTAATAAAAATATTAAAAAAATAAAAATAAAAAAGGTTTTTAGTTTATATTAAATATATTGCGCTAAGGCTTTAATATATTAATTCCTAATACTATTTTATATTAAGATTTGATTAAGTTAAAAGGACTTTTCATTACTAAGGTTTTACTAGCTATACTATTGACTAGAATTATAATATAAGATATTATTTAATTGCTAGCTAAATATAGGCGGTAGCGGAAACTTAAACTATTATATAATTATAATAATATTTTACAATAGCAAAGTTAACTAGTAAATAATCTTAAAGTTAATTTAAAGTTATAGAGAAATATAGATATATAAATATACTAATATTTAAAATAAGATATTTTTATATTGCTTACTTTTAAATTATACTAATTTTTTGTCTTTAGCAATATTATTAATATAATTAAACTTAAGATTATTCTTTTAAAAGAATTTATTATATTTAGTTTATTATATAGCTATTTCTTAAACTTCTTTAAATATGTATATATAATTTCTTTATCTTTATATTTAAATATTATTTTAGCTTAATTTTTTCAAACTTTAAAGAAATTCTTTTATATTATATTAATATCTATAGATATCTTATTTAGGGAAATATTTATTTTAATAAAAGCTTTAAGTTAATTTTTATTACTATTATATTTTCTTTTATAATAAAATATTATTTTATTTAGAAAGATAATAGTATAGTATTTTAATTTATAAAGATATTTTATTATAACAATAATATAAATTCCTTTTACTTCTATTTATATATATTTTTATTTTGTTTATATACTATTTTTTTTAAGGTTTTAAAATTTTTTTTTAGATTAAAATTATTATTTTCTAATTATTTAATTTTCTAATTTTTTAATTTTTTAATTTTATTTACCTTATAGGACCTTAGCTGTTTTGTAAGCAAAACTCTAATTAAACTCTAATTAAACTCGGATTTCGAGTTATTCCGCTACTTAAGACAAGCGTAATCTCGTATCCGAGCGAGGCGCTCTCTCTATACAAAATTATACTAGAGACCTGCCCGAGTCAGACTCGAGTTAATCTCAAGTCTAATTCTTAAGAAAAAAAATAAAAAAATTCATTCTAAGTTAGAATTACTATTAGATATTAAAATATTAAGGTTTAAGCACATTCTATATATATATTTGCGTAAATTACGTGACTTTGATATTTATATTATATAAGTGTAGCTAGATACGGCTAAAACTCCAAATTGTTAAAAAAAAATAACGTGTTAAACTGCGTTAGTTTTAGTTTTTAACTTTGATTTAAACTTTAAAAAAGGCAAAAAGTTAAACTTCATATTAAAATTAATCTCGATTTAAGTTTTTGGGTAAATCTAACTAGAATCAAATTAGATATTAATTTTTTAAATTATTGAACTCGAGATTAACGCGAAATTAACTTGAGATTTACTCTAGTAGATATTATAATTAAAGTTATTTTAGAATTAGATTATTATTAGAGTTAAGTTAGAGTTAAATTTTTTTTAGAGTTTATTTTAAGTTAATATCAAGAAAAACTCTTTTTTAAAAATATTCTCAATACTAACTTTTCAAACCACTAAGGTCCTCTAAGGTATTAACCTTTTTTTTTTATTGATTTTAAAGTTATTTATTTTCTTTTAAAATATTATTAACTCTATTTTATATTTCTTTTTTATAATATATAATAAAGAAATATTGCTTTTTATAGAATATAAAAGTTTTTTAAAATATAAAATTTTAAGATTATTAGAAACTTTATTATTTTTTATAGATTAAAAAGATTATTTATCTTTCTAAAATATAGGCTTGTTAACAAAAGATTTAATAATATCTTTAATATTAAAAGAATTTTTATCTTAAAATACAAGTATACTAGCAGGAGATTTAGCAATAAATATATTAGCAAAAGGTTTGATAACAAGTATATTAATAGGAGATTTAGCAACATATTTAATAGCGAACAGATTTTCGTCTTTATTCAAGTTATTGTCTTTCTTTTAATATTTATAGTATCTTTCTAGACTAGACTTATAGTATTTCTTACTATTATTTTCTTTATTCTCTTTTTTTAGCACTTTACTCTTTTTTTTAGATTTATTATTTTTACTTTTTTTTAAAATATTGTAATAACTACACTACTTAATAAATAATATTACTATAGTTTTTTTAGGCTTTATAATAATAAAAAACTTATTTTCCTTTTTATTATTTTTATTAAAGTCTTTTATAGCTAATATTTTTTTTATTCTAAATAAAATAAAGGTTTTTTTTAATTAATAATAATTAAGAAATAGCAATAGCAAATTACTTATTAAATATATTCTTTAATTTACTTATAGTTTTATTTTATCTAATTTTCTAAATAAATAACTAAGTAATACATTTATTTTAATTAAGTAGATTTCTATTAATATTATAAATATATCTTCTAAAATTCGAATTAATAACTAGATTTTTAATTAAATTATTTTAGCAAGAAATATTAGAAGTTTATAAATAAAATTTTTAATAATATAGAATTTTATTTTTATATAGAATAATATTATTAATTTTTATATAATATTTATTGATATTCTAATTATTATTTAGATCTTTTTATTTAGTTTATTTATTAAATAGTTTATAGCATTTTTAAATATTTTTAGATTTAAAAAAAAAAATTTTTTTATATAGCTAGAATTTTGCTTTCTTTTTTATAAATATTTTATTATATAATAATTATTTTATATATTTAAAACTAAAATAATACTTAAAGAATAAAAAATTTCCTTTTTTGTTCTTAAGATTATTAATATCAATAGCTAGTATAGTAGATAAATTCTTATTAAATAGCTTAAATAATAGATTTCTATTTTAGTTTTATATTAGGAATTCTAAGTCTCTAGGTAACTAATACTTTTTTAGAAATATTTTAGAATTCCAATAATTATTAATTACTTATTTATTATTTATATTAAAATTATAGTATTTCTTTTTAATTTCTTTAGTATAAATAAAGTTAAGTTCTAAGATTTCTATTTTTACTGCTTTTTTTAAGAAATTAATTACTTTAATATAATTAAATTAAAATTAAATTTTTGTATTAATATTTTAATAATAAGGATTTGTTTTAAAATTAATATCTTTTTTATAGAGATTAAACCACTTCAATAGTAAATACTATTTATTCTAGTTAAATAATAATTAAATAATAACTTTAAATTACTATTTAAACTTAAGATAAAAAAAGTTATATTTAATAAATTGCTTATTTAATTAATAAAATATTATTTCTAATATTAAATAATTATTAAATAACTAAAATTTAAATCTTTTAAATTTAATTTTAAATAACTCAAGAAGTTTTTACTTAATATATTTTAATAATTTAAGATTATTCTTTTTAAGTAATAATATAGAATTATTATAATTTTATCTATTACTAATATAGCAGAAAAAGAGTTTTCTTTATTTCTTCTACTAAAAAAGACTATATTATACCTATATACTGCTAATTTATATAATATATAAGTATATATATTTTTTATATTAAATAATTAGGAAAAGAAATTATTATATTACTAGAATAAAAGCTTTACTTTAAAGTATAATCCTTTAAAAATAATATATATAAATTATTTAAATAATAAAATTTCTTACTTATTTTTTTATATAGAATATTATTTATTAATTCTAATAATTTAACTTATATTAAATTTATAAATTAATTATAAAACTTAATAACAAAGTTTTTTATTATTTTCTATAGAATATAAGTATAACAATTATAAATTATTGTCTATTTAATTTATTAGAGACTTAATAATTTTTATTAATAGTTAAAATCAGTATTTATTTTTATTTTTTATATAACCTTATTTAAAATATTTTTAAAAAGTCTAATAAATCTTATAATATTTACTATTAAAGATTATAGCTTAAAATATAAATATAGCAAGAAATAAAGATTAAAATCCCTCAAAATATATTTATTAATATTAAGAAATATAGTTTTATAGAATAGCTTTTTGTTTTTAATATATAAATTGCTAAAAAAGGAATGAATAATTTCTTTTTAATTTAGAAATAAAATAAAAGAAATATAATATCTAATATTAAAAATTATTAGTAATAAACTAATATTCTTTAGTTCTAACTAAATACTTAAATAATTAGTTTAAAAAAACAAATATATTTTTAATATTTAGTTAGTCTTTTTTAAAAATAGCTATAAAATATTAAAAATATTAATCTACTTTTATATTTAATTTTATAAATAGAAACTCTATATTTTTTAATTTTATTAATAGCTTACAATTATATAATATTTAAATATATTTTTGTCTCTAATGGTATATAATATTAATTAAAAGAATATATATAACTATGTTTTATTTAATATTACTAGTATAAGTATATTATATATACTTATATAAGAGTTTTTAGCGATTATTAATACTTTTTTTATAAATATTTATTATATTCCATCTTATAGTTATTAATAAGGTCAAATTTATTCTTTAAACTAAATTTTTTATTAATAGAGATTTATTTATTATTAATAAAATTAAAGCTTTTTTATTTAATTAAGTATTTTACTTTTTTATACTTCTTTTAACTAGGAAAGTTGAGAATTTTTTAATTAAATATTCTTTTAATTTCTGCTATAATTATACTATTATCATAAATTTTAACCCTAGAGATAATTAATTATTGTCTTATAGGCAATTACAAGAGTCTTTTTTATTTAACATAAACTCTAGTATAGCAATAAAAATAATAAAATATATTTTTTAATTATATAATAATTTTAATATACAAATATTTAAGTCTATAGTATTTAATAATCTTAAATAGCTTTATATATTAGTTATATAATTTCTTATTTCCAATGCTAAGAAATTTATAATTTTTATATAACTTAATAAAAGTATAATCCTTTTTGTAGAATATTAATAGGAAATAATAAGTATTATATTTGATTTTAGCTTTAGCAGCAATAAAACCAATAATATTTATTGCTTTATAATATATTTTTATATAAACTTTAATAATATTAGTTTATATCGTTTTATTCTTAAAAATCAAACTTTTGTTTAATTTATAACTATATATAATTTTATTTAAAATATAATTAATAGAAAAATTATTAAATTTATTAAGAATAGCGCAAATATTAATATTAACTTTATTTTAATAGATATTAAATAATATTATAATAGTGAAATAAAGTGCGATTTCAAATATTGAGTTTATTTATTTAGACTATTTATTTATTTATAAATAATAATATAGAAAATACTTTAATCTAATATAGTAAAAAGGAATATTTTTACTTATTATTTCATATTTTATATTAATTAGTTAAAAATAAATTTAATTATTTTCGAGAACTTATAAGTTATTATTATATTATTATTATACTTAATTAGAAATACTAATAATATTAAAATAAAATTAATTATTACTATGTAGTAAAAGATAACTAATAATAGAAAAGGTTATAAGTATTTATACATAAAATAGTATTTTATTTAATAATATTAATATTAAAAGCAATATTTAATATATAGTTTTAAATACTTTACAAAATACATTATATAATAGTCTTTTATTATTTTTTTATAGATACAATAAAAGCTATTATAACTATAATTATTATATATTTATTTAAGGATTTCTTTTTCTAAGAAAACTAATATATAAAAGTATTACCTTTTATTAAAAAGATTAATATAAAAGATAAAATTACTTTTTATTAAAGTAAAAGCAGAAAGCTTTTCTTTTTGCTTTTTTATTGCTTTTTCCTTTAAAGAATTTAATAGTTTAAACTATTCATTATTATTTTTATATTTTTAAACTAAGTTTTTCTAAAACTTTAATAATATTTTAATTAAAGTTACTATATAAATATTTATCTTATTAAAAACTTTTTTGTTTTTATATACTATTAGCAAAACTTTTTCTCGATATTTAGCTAAATGCGAGTTTATAAACAAAGTTAGCATAGAAGTTAGAATTAAATAGATATATATAAACTTTGTATATTTTATTGGAATTCTATACTAATTTTGCTATAAATCCGCTGCAAATTAGCTATAAAACTATAGATTTACTACAAAATATTATAAAGTTTATGTATATCTATCTAATTCTAACTTCCCTGCTAACTTTGCGAAAAACCTAATCAGGTTTCTAATTAGCGAGGTTTTTTTTACCGACGACCTTTTTAACTTACTTTTAAAAAAGTCTTAATAAAATATTAAGAATAATATTTTTATTACTTAGCCTCTAGTAGATATTAAAATTATATTATAATATATATTATAAAGTATAAATAAGTTTAAAATTAAGTTTATTTATTAAAAAAGATAATAAATTAATAGATTTATAAATATTTATTATAATAATGTAGTTAATAAAAATAATTAGTTTTTTACTTATATAAAGTCTAAACTAAATAAGCAACTTTTATTTTAATAAATTAATAACGTTTTTCTATTTTATTAAGTAGTTTTAAAAGGAAAAGTATTAATTAAACATTAATTTTAAAGAAATTATTATTAAAAGAATTCCCTTTAATAAAGAAGACTATAATATTAAATCTATTTTTAAAAGTATTTAGTTTAATATATAATTACTGCTTTATATTTTAATAAATAAGCTAAGCATTAAAAGTTAAAAATTTCTATAAAATATAGAATAATTTTCCCTCTTTTTCTGCTAAAATAAAGGTTTTTAAAAATATCTATACTTTTCTTTAATTGCTTTTCTTATTTAATACTTTTTTTAATAGCTTAATTTTTTAAGCTTATAAAGAGTTTATAATAATAATATAATATAGAATATTTAAATATAAATAACTAAATAACTTTAAATAATATTTAAGCTACTTTAATATTATAAGAAATTATATATTTTTGATTGCGTTAATTTATTCTTTAGTTATTAAAAGATTAAAAGTATTAATATTCTTTTTTAATAATATAATTAAAAAATAGCTCAAAAAGGATTTCTTAAGTTTTAATATAAATTACTTTTAATTAAAAAGTTTAAATATTACATAGAAATATTATAAGTTATTTTTAAATATTTTTAAGAAAAATATTATATTATTAATATAATATTAATAAAACATAAAAGTTTTATATTTTATAGATATAATATTAAAAAACTTTATTTTTTTTATATAAAACTATAATAAATTTATATTAATTAATTAATTTTATTAAGAATAAGTAAAATATACTATTTTTATCTATAATAATAATATAATAGTAACCTTTTAAAAGACAAATAATATTTTTTTAAAATAATAATAAATAGCTATTAATAATAAAGATTTTATTAAGTTTATAAAAATTAATTATGAATTTTTTTTTAAGTTAGTCTCTTTTCTGAACTAATATATATAGTTTTTTATATTATAAATATAGAGAAAATAAAAGATATTAATAAATAATTCTAAGATATTTTATTCTATTAATATATTTTATTAAACTTTTTATTAATAATTTTCTTTATATCTGCCCCTTAAGAGTAAATATAATAGCTAAGTTTTATTTATAAAGATTATTAATCTATAATAAAAAGCATTTTTATTTATTCTTGCTTTAGCAGATTAATAGTATTGCTTATATTTTCTTAAATATAAAAGAGTAATTCTATTATTTTATAGATATATTTTGCTTTTTTAAATAAATCAAATATTATTATTTTATTAAGTAGTTAAATTTTAAGTCTTAGATTTATTTTTCTTTTAATAATAAAAATATTTAGAACTTTCTTTTTTTTAGCTTCTTTATAATTTTTTTCATAGTAGAAAGATAATCTTTAGGATTAATAATATATATTTTAAATAGTATTTAACTTTTAATTCATATATAAAGTCATTAGTTTTAAAGTATTATTTTGAATTAAAATAAAGTTGTTTTTTAGATCTATAAAATAAATATAATTTCTATTGATTGTTAGCTTAAAAAGGAAATTTTTATAGTATTATAGCTATAAATACTATAAAATATAAAAAAACGATTTAAGTTTAATTTAACTTAATTATATAATCGATTTTAATAATTTCTTTTATTATAAGCTTAATAAGTATTTTAATATTCTAATATATTTGGAAAATAAATATATAGTAAAGCAAGTTAATAATAATATTTTTTAGACTAAAAATATTTATATTAAATAATATATTAGCTTTTAAGTTATTTATTATATAAATTTTATAAATAAACTTAATAAATATATTTTAGTTAATTATAGATTTTCTTTTTATAAAGAATTTAAAAATAATATATTTATTTATATTATATTTATTTTTCTTAATTCTTTAAATAATTATAAATCTAAAATATATTTTAATATCTAGTTTAAAATAATACTTTTTTTATAAAGATTAGTTTGTTAAACTTATATTATATTCTATATTAATATAGATTTATTTAGTTGGTAATATTAAAAAAAAACTTTAGCTAATAAAAAATACTAAAATTAAAAAGTTATTTTAGCTTTTTTTTTTAATTATTTTTAAGATTTAAAAATAAGTATATTATTTATATTAATAAATAGTAAAATAAATACCTTTTCGGTTTCTATTTCTTATTAAAGTTGCAGAAATTCTACTATTTCTTTAATCTAAAACTATTAATATTATAGAATATCTTTAAAATCATTTAAGTAAAATACTAATAAGCAAGATGCTTTTTTCTCTACATTATCTCTATTTTTTCCTTTTCTATAGTAGCCTTTTCCTCTTTTAAGAATAAAACAATTTTTCTTTTTAATATAAAACTATAAATAATTATTAAATTTAAATTTCTTATAATATTTTAAATATTTAGAAGTTTTATTAAACTTGTTTATCTTAATATAATAAATAAATAAAATATTTATTCTGCTCCTAAAATAATTCTAGTTCTTTATTTAAAACTTTAGTTATATTTTATTAATTTTTATAGTTAATATAATTTGCTTTCTATAATAATAAGTTTTTTTAATATTTAGTTCTTTAGAGATATAATAAATATCTTAATGAGATATTGAATTATTATAATAAATAGTAATATTAAAAATTATAGTTTTATAAAATATTAGCAATATTATAATATAACTATTTATAAATTATTCTATTTCTAATTCTTCTAGAAACTTTATAGTCTTTAGTTATTAAAATATTTTTAACTAAGTTAAGCGTTTTTAATAATAATTATTAATAGCTAATAAAATAGAAATAAGTCTTTTTTTAGTTATTATTAGGTTTAATTTTGCTTTTATTGCTGCTATTATTAAAAATATAGCTATTATTATAGTAGTATTAAAAGATATTAATAGAAATTAATTATTACTTAATTTATAAAGATTATATAAGCTAGTTATTATAATGATATAATAAACTAAAGAAAAAAAAGCTTTAATTAATATCTATATAAATATTTATTATATAAAGTATAAAAGACTAATATTTAATTATAAAAAGGTAAATTATTCTACAAAAGCAACTAATTATAATTTAAAGCTTTTTATTATTATTAATAGTATAAATGATTATATATATTTTTATTTTAATTTTAGGATTATAATAATTCTTTATTATAATTATATATTTTTTGTTATACCCTAGGCTATATAGATAAGTACTTTAGTTAGAGTATAATTAATTAAGCAAGTGAACTACTAGAGTAGATAATTATATAATATATTAAATATATCTTAAGCAAATAAAGCTTATAAAAAATATATTCTATAGATTTCTTATATTTATCTTAAGCTATATAGATATTGTTTTTTTTATTTAAATAAATTAGTTCTTTAATAATTAATATATTTATTCTTAAATACTTTTAATAAAGTTTTTTAAAATAAATTATATACTTCCTTTATAGCTAAGCTAATATACTACGCCTTACTATAGTTATATATAATAGTTGTTTGCTTTGCAATAGCTATGAAATAGTAGGATTCACTTGGTAGATAATAACAAGTCTTATATATAATTATAGCAAGACGCAATATATTAGCTTAGCTATAAAAAAAAGTTTATAATTTATTTTGAAAAGCTTTATTAGAGATATTTAAGAATAAATATATTAACTATTAAAAAGCAAATTTATTTAAATAAAAAAAATAATATCTATATAGTTTAAAATAAATATAAAAAATATATAAAATATATTTTTTTTATAATCTTTATTTGCTTAAGATATATTTGGTATATTATATAAGTATTTATTTTAGTAGTTTGCTTATTTAATTAATAATATTTTAATTTAAACATTTATTTATATAGTTTAAAATATAATATTACTTTTTTATATTGCTCTCCTAAATTTCTTAGTATAATACTATAAAAATAATAAAAAGCAGGATTTTTAATTTTTATTTTCTATTTATTTTTAATTTTTTATTATTCTTCTTTTCTTGCTATATTTAATTAAATTTATAAATATTATTTTTGTTTATTTTAATTATCGTAATTTTATGATAAGAAAATATCTTCATTTTGTTTTTTTTATATTTAATTTAATAAATAAAAGGACTATTATATTCTTAATAATTAAAAATACTATAGAAATTATAATTCTGCTAGTTAGCAAAAATACTACAATATATTTATTTTAAAGTATATTTATTGGTTTTTCTTTTATTTTATTTTTTATCTTTTTCTAACTTCTTTTAAAGAACTATTTTTAATAAAAAAAGAAATTATTTTTTATTATTATAATTTAACTTAAAATATAGCTAAGGAATAGCGCTTTTTTATTTTATATTAGTTTTTAAATCGCTATAAAAAGAATATAACTAAATAAAAAACTAATATTCTTTATATATTTAAATTTTTTAATAAAAAAATTCCCAGCGATACTATAAATACTATTATATTATTTAATAATAATATTCCATTATTATCTTTAAAGAAACTTAATTAATTATCGTTTAAAATTAATTTTAACTTCGATTCGATTTTAATATCCAGTAATTTTTAATTATTTATATATATTTCCTTTTCTAGAGTATTTAATTAAAGATTCCGGATTAAATATATTTAGAATATTTAGTCAAAGATTCTTAATTAAATAGTCACTTTATTAGTATGCTTTTATATTAAATATAAATTATTTTTAAGGTAAAAATTAATTTTTATTCTTATTAATATTTTTGTTATTTTCTTAGTTGCTTTTAGCTTTTACTTTAAATTTCTTTTTCTATATTTTATTGTTAATTTCTTTATTTTATAATAGAAAGCTAAGTATTAAAAGCCTATTATTATTCTAAGATTTATTATTAAAATACAATATTAGCAGCTATTAAATGCTTTAAATTAAATTAAAAAATAATCTTTAATTACTTAAATTATTAATTAGATTTTTATTAAAAGAAACTAAAAAGTCTTTTTTTATTAAGTATAAAATATAAATCTTTTAGACTTTTTTAACTTTTTTAAAATCTTTTATATATTTTTTAATTAATCTAGTTTAGTGTTTTTTCGAAAAGTCTTTATAATTTTATATCTATTAGATTTTCTAATATTTTATTTAATTATTATTTTTTATTTTATTTATAAAATTTCTATAAGCTAAAATATTAATAATTTGCGGTTTAAAACTTATATATTAAGTATTTTTATCTTTTATTTCTAGTATATTTATATTTTTTCTCTATTATTTATTAAATATTATATATTCTTTAATATTTTATATAACTTTGAATGATATTATGCTAATTAATCTATATTTAGTTTCAATATTAATATTTTTTAATATAAAATTATTATTATTATTTATTATTTAAAAGAAATCTAGTATTTTTTTAATGAAAATTTTTTTTTCAATAGCTTTTTCAAATATTATTTTAATTTCTATTTCTGATATTTCTATTGCTTTCTTAAAGTATTTTTTTAAAAATATTTTAATTTGCTATAAAAATAGCAAATTTTAGTTTCTAGTCTTTTCTTAAAAATATTAATTTTTATTAAATATTTTTATAAATTAATTTCTTTATATTACGCTTCGGAATGGGTCGGTTCAACCCAGTAAAAGTTGGGCTAGATCGGGTTGGTTTACTGGGTCGGATTAGGTTAAAAGACTTTTTAATCCAACCTAACCTAACCTATTTTTAACCCGATTTGACTTATCTTTTCCTGGGTTAAACCAGATACTATTTTTAGTATATTCTCAGTATAATTCTAATATAATTTATATAAAATATTTTTAGAGAAAAATTTTTTTTTAATTAATAGAATTATTAATAGAAATAAACTTGAAAAAAAAAAAAAAATTTGGATAAGTCAACCCAGGAAAATAACCTGACCCAACCCGACCTATCTATAACCTGACCCATTTTGGGTTAGTTTGTCGACCCTCTAACCCGACCCGACCCAGGCCATTCCGAAGCGTAATTAAATATAAGAAAAATAAGATAAAAGCATTTTCTTATTATAAAATCGCAATAATTAAAATAAATAAAAATAATATTTATAAACTTAGCTAAATATAATAAGAAAAAAGAATAAGAATAATAAAAATTAAATAAAAATTAAAAATTAAAAACCTTGTTTTTTATAGTTTTTATAATACTATAGTGTTATAGTATAAGAGTAAAACTATAGCATACGTGCTAAGAATAATATTCGCTTATAGCCGGCGCTAACCTTATTAGGCTTAGTGCTAAGTATATATTGTAATCTAAGATTAAACAACTTTTATTTAATTTTTATAAATAGAATTCTAATATATTCTTATTATTTTATTTTAAGACCCTAATATAATTCTATTTATTTTAAGTTAGACAGTTAGTCTTCTATCTATATAATAGTTATAGCTATATAAGTGTACTATAGAAGAATAACGCAGCTAAACTAAATACGCTATAGTAAAGTCTAATCGGGGTTTAAAAACTAAAGCTTTAGCTGCAGCTAAAACCTCAAAAGAATAAAAAGAGACTTAAAATACTAACCTAGATAATGAATATATTAATTAGTTAGCGAAGAAATATATAGGATATACCCTAAAGCTAAAGAAGCTAGCTATCTATACGCCTAGTAGCTTTATTCTAATTTTATATAGCTGTTTTAAAGAAGACTTAAACATAAATACAAGTAATAAAAACAAGATTTTTTTAGAGAATAACTTAAAGAAGGAAATAGATATAGTTAAGATAATTAAGCTTAAGGGCCTAACATAAGAAAATAAATTATTATTTATAAAGCAACAATTTGTTATTAATAATTATAAAGATAAAGATAAAAACTTTAAGCAAGAGGATTTAATTAAAAAGTTACTAACACTTTAATATTATAATAAAGGAAAAAGAATAAAGCAAGCGAAAAAGAAATAGGTATTTATATTTATATAAAATAGGTATTTATATTTATATAAAATAAATATATTGTACTTAAGGCTATAAATAAATATAATATCCTTAAAGATATAGAGAATATTAAAGCACTTATAGCTATTATTAATAAAAAATCTAAATTCTAATATAAAACAATTTCTAACCTAATAAAATAGAACTTTAATTAAAAGAAAGAAGCTTTCTAGCTAAGGTGTAATATAGCTGAAGAGAAGATTAAAGTCTATATATTAAAACAAGAATATAATAGATTATTATATATATTATAGCAGATAGATAAATAGCTATAAAGCCTAGAAGCAAAAGCAAATATTTATAAAAATAAGCTTAATTAAATTTATTATAGCTATAAAGCGTATTGTAAAAAGGTAAATACAGCCTAGCTTAAGGTCGCTAAGCTTAAGAAGTAAATTCTTAAGCTATAAAAAAAACAAGTTTTTTATTATTATAACTTTAAAGACTTTAAGCTAAAAAAAGAAATAGCAGGTCTTTACTATACAGCCCTTATAAAAAATAACTTATTTAGTTTTACTAATCTAGTTAAAAGCACTAATATTTGCTATTCTAACTTTAGAAAATTTAAAGGTATTAATAACCGAAAAAAGTATAATACCTAGTATAATCAAGTTGACTCTAAGCTGTATTATAGTGTTATTTTCTTTTTTACTAAAAAATATATAATCTAGTTTGTTTGCGACTATTGTAAAACTATAGTATTTAATATAGTTAAGGCCAAAGCTAATAATAATATATTTGACTTTTATTTTATTCTTAAAAAGATAATAATTAACTTCTACAATATATTTAAGGACTTCAATATAGTAACAAGGGCTAATATCCTATTCTATAACCCTAAATTCCTGATAAAAGCTAAAAAGAAAAATGAAATATTTAATAAGTTCTATATTTGCTTTTCTATTACTATTGCATTTATAAAGTTCAATAACCTCTATAAAATCTTAAACCTTAAGCGAATAATTAGCTATTATCTCCGCTAGAAAATTGCAGATAGTACATTTTATAGCAGCTTTATTGACTATATTAATTGAATTCAGAATATTAATCTCAATATGTAATAGGCTAATACCGCTAATCTAATTAAAAGAGGAAAGTATATAGGCTAGAATATAAACTTATAGTTACAAAGCAATAGCGTCTACAAGTCTAAGCTAGCTAATAATAAGAGCTTTATTAAACAACTAGCTTATATTATAGCTAAGCTATATAAAAAAGGATAATATATAAAGTATAGTTAGAAGGATTATCTTTCTAAAAATAAGAATATACTTTATAAAAGTAGGCCTTAGATATTAAATAATAACTTAGCTATCTAATTCAAGTTAGTTGAAATCATTTTTGCTGAGTTAAAAACTGCCTAAAAGACAGAAAACGCTTAGTCCCTGGAATAAATCATTTTTAGGGGCTAAAGCATAAAGTATATAGAAGAATTAAAGAATTAAAGAACTAGGTAGCGCTAGAAAACAAAAAGCTCACTACTTTATATTTCTTTTCTAGCTATTTAGATATAAAAATTTAGCTATAGCAGGGCTAATAACTAGACTTTAAGGGTTAAAACTAAAATAAATTAAAAGCTTACTATTAAAAATTATTTATAAAATTAATTAGAATTATAAGAATTAAAAAATAATTTATTGTAGTTATTTATACTTTTAATTAAGAATATATCTATTTATTTTTTAATAGATATAAAAAAGCTCTAAATTATTAAATCTATTACTTTACCTATTAAAGGAATAAAATTATTATTTTAATTTTAATATTACTTATCTACTTATATATTATTTTATATAAATTAAATAACAAAACAAACATATATAGATACTAGCTATAGAATAAGCTTAGCTAACTATTGTTTCCTAAAGGACTAATATAATAGCCTAGAGGTTAAAATTTATTCTAGTTTTATATTAATAAGAGATATAAAAACAGATAAATACAATATAAATAAAAAAAGATGTTTTTATTTAATTTATTCGTAAAATATATATTATTAATAATCTTAAAGCTAATATATTATTAAGAATAAATATTTTAAAACCTAAAAATATTATAATTAATATATTGCGTAAAATCTTAATATTTAAAAGCTGCGAAAATATTAAAATCCTAGTTAAATCCTTTTCGTATAAAAATATAAAGATATACTAAATTATTAAATCTAATTATAATTAAACTATTCTGCTATATAAAATAATATTTATTTTAATAATCTTATAAGAAAAACTATTAGAAAAATTATTACTAAATTATAATTTTATTTTTTAGCTAGATATAAAAAGAAACTATATATATTTTATTAATATATAATTAGATTTTATTCTAATTTAAAATATAATTAATAAGCTTTGAATTATTTATAAGAATAATAAATTAGGCGTAATTTTAGAATATAAGAATTAAAAAGTATATTTTATTAATTTTAAATTCTATTTACTTACTATAGAATAAAAATTTAATAAGCAAATTAATAATTATTTATTTTAAAATTCTAATTTAAAAAAAAAAATTTAAATTTAAATTTTAAAATAAAACTGCTTAATAATATTATTATTTACAAGAAGGCCTAGAGTTTTTTTTTGGAAAAAAACTCTTTTAGGAAAATGAGATTTTTGGTAGTAAAAAGCGGGTATCCCAGTAAGGGTTTTTAATAGTAAAAAACGGGTATCCTAGCCACTACCGACAGCGAGGTATTTGGCTAAAAATCTCGTCGGAGCGACTTATTGCATTATATATTATATATAATAATAAAAAAACAGCGGGGAATAATAACTGGGGAGTAGAAGCTTATTGTTATTTCTATTATATAAAAAGTGGAATTCAAAAAAGGAGCTAATAATAACGAAATAGTTAATCTATAGGTTTAGAAATAATATCGGAATAAACTAAAAAACCACTTAGTATAAGCATAGAAGCAATAAAGATTTAGAGCAATATTAATAGAATATAATTTTGTCGTTAAATACAAATTTAATACTCTATTAAAATGCTTAGAATAACGACTCGAAATACGCGCGTTTAATATTATCAATAAGTTTTCTTGTATTTTTAAGCGATTTGAGCTTTTCTAAATATAGTAAATGGGTATTCTATGTACTATTGACTTTTTATTATATATACTGCTATAATTTTAATTTTAATAGCTATATTAGTATAGCGAAGCCGGAATAACAATTGCTTATAGCTTCTCTATATTTATTTTAAACATAGCAGCGGCTTCTCGCTATTGTTATTTTACTTTCTACTAACGTTCTTACTATAACTTATTTTAATACTGTTTTTAAAATTTTATTTCTATATCTAGTTTTCAGACACTATATAATAACAAAAAAAATAGTAGAGTAAATAGTAATAATAGAGTATATAACAATAAGCGTAATATAGTTTGTAGTATATCCTAGTTCTAGTTTTCGAGGTTGTCGCCGCCGTTTTTTTAGTAATTGTCCGGCGGAGAGAACAGAGAAGGCGGCGGGAATAGTATTTTTACTATAGGAGGTAATAAGAATAGAGTTAGTAGTAATAAATTAAAGAACTTAGAACGGTTTTCAAATAGCGGCTATATATATAATAATTTATATTATTAATATATAAAAACATTATAACTTTTGAAATAGTAGAATAACTAGTAATATATTTCAGATATTATATCTTTATTATCGCTTTCTCGCATTGCCTAAGCCGCCGGCGATAAGTTTTGAAATAGGTATTTTAGGTTTTTTGCCTTACTAACTTAAGCTTACTCTTTAATATAGTTTTAATTATCCCGTTAAAAACTATATATAATACTATTTTCTAAGTTGTTTTTAAAAGAAGATAGAATACCTTATAGATATCGATATTTAAGCTCGTAGTTGTATATATTTTACTATTTATTATTCCATATTGTCTGTAATTTTTGATTCAAATCGGCTTCTAAATCGTTTTATTTCTCGATATAACGCTAGTATAATAAATTATATTCTCGCTTGTATATTTAACGCTACGACGTATTATATACCGATACTAGTATTTCGATATTCTATAAAAGGCATTTATAAAGGGGATTTTTATATTTATTATATAAAAAGTAGCTATATAAGTCCGATTTGCTATTAATAGTGAGGAAAGGACGGAAATACATTTTAGACTATTGAAATTCATATTCGAAAGTTGCTCCGTATAATAATATTGAAAGAAAGTTTGTAAATATAAACTAAAAAAGAATAAAGGTAGTAGAAATAGAAAGATAACTATTTTAATACTAAAGCCGCTAAGATTTAATATAGATATAACGGCGAGCTGCACTAATACTATAGCGAGAAACATAGCTAAAATCTAGTACTAATTAAGCTATTATAGGGTTATATAGGTTGAAAAAAAGGAATAGTTAATATTGATATTAATATTAATAGTCCGGAGCGGAAAAACCCGTTCCGATACAGTCGTAAAAGTTGTTATATTATAGTAATAATAATATATATAATAGCTTAGCTAATACTGCGTCTTTTTAATTAAAAAAAACTGCAATTAAAAATATAATATAGCCTTTTAAATTTTATTATTTAGTTTAATAAGTAATATATTATAGAGGATTTATATGCAATATAAAATAGAATTGGAATGCAGCAAGATTTTTAATATTTGTTAAGTCGGGGGCTTCCCGGCGCTAATAATATTTACTTCCTAATTAAATAATACCTACTATATCTAGTAGTTAGTCTAGTTCTATTATAGAAAAAATAGATAAGTCTTTAGATAAAACTGCTATAATAGCTATTTTTATATATAAATATTTTTAACTATAAATAAATTCTAAAAATATAATTAATTTGTTTAAGTAAAAATAAATAAAAGTATTTCTTATTATAGATTAATAATCTATTGAAACAAAGCTTAGTTATTAAGTATATTTATAAGGAATAGATACTAAAAAGCTTATTAATAAGAAATTTAATAAAATATATTAATAAAACAAAATATTTTAAAGTTACTTATTAATTCCCTTTGCTTTTTTAATATTTATAATATAAAAGACTATTTATATAAAGCTAAATAAGATTTCAATAAAGAAAGGCAAAGTTATTATAGATATTTAGGGATTAAATAAGATTTTAGTTATAAATAATTATTCTCTTCTATTTTAAAAGGATATTATTTGTTTCTTAAATAGCTACTATTATATTATAGTAATTAATAACAATAATATATTCTATTTATTTCTTGTAAAACTAATAAAATACTATAAATTTATAGTAGTTTTATATTGTAGTGCAAAAATGTTTAATATTGCTTTAATAAGCTATAAAAGATCTATACTATATATATAATAAAAAATAAATAAAATACTATATAGCTTTACAAGCTTTTGCTACTACTATATAAATAATAATATTATTTTCTTTAAAACCTTTAGAAAATACTTAAAGTATATAGATATAGTATTTAATTTATTTATATAAAAATATTTATTATTTAAAATAAGCAAATTATTTCTAGGATATTTATTTATTATATTATTAAATTAGATTATTAATATTTTTAGCTTTTTAACTATAAAAAAAATTATTGCTATTAAAATAATTAAAATACTAGATACTTTAGAATAATTAGAGTATTATCTAGGATTATTAAACTATTTTTAATTAAATATTTTTTAGTATTTAATTACAATAGAACTATTAATAATATATAAAACCGAGCTGCTAAAGAGAGATTTTTAAAAAAAAAGAAATAAAAAGAAATATTAAGCTAAAACTAAGGCCTTTAAATTAACTTATAAAGAGCGTAAAGCTTTTAATATTCTATAGCAATAGTTAATAACGGATACTTAAATAATATACTATAATATCTCTAAATAGCTATTTATCGAAATTAATACTTCAAAATAAAGCTTTAGAATAATAATTTACTATATAAAAAGAGACCTAAATAATAATAAATATCTATATTGATTTATTTAGCTAATTTTATTTTTTTTAAAATTCTTAAATTAGACCTAAAAAAATTATTAGCTAATAGAACTTAAAGTAGCTTATTTAGTCTAAATATTTCGCAAAATTAACTATATAATTGTTTATTAAATAGCTAAGAAACTTATTATCTTTATAGATTATATTATTATAATAAGAATATATAACGCAATAAGTTTTAGCTCATTATTAATAAATAAGCTTAACTTACAATTAATCTAAGCCTTTTAATATATATTATAATATAAGCTTAATATCTATTAAAAACCAGGTTTAAAAAATAGTATATTTAATATTTTATTAAAATTGCTGTAAAAACAATCTTAAAAGGCTAAAAAACAAGATAATAGTATCTTAGATAAAATATATATTTATTTTATAATAATTATAGAAATATTATCAAAATTCTATAAAGAACTGATTTACGTATATAAAAAAGATATAAAATAAAGCTTTATTTATAAATTGCTTTTATTAAAAAAGCATAAAAAACTAAAAAAAAAATTCTATTAATTTTTTCTGCTTAATAAGCTTAAATATTATAAAGACTTAGTAGATATAAAAATATGTTTTTATATACTATTAGTTTTAAAGAAGCTTATTTTTAAATTAATATATAATAATCAATTTTATTATAGCTTTTACTAGATTTATAAATAGATAATAAAGTTTTATTATTTCTATTATTTATTTAAATGCCTGAAAAGATATATTTATTATTACTTAAAATACTTATTAAAATAAACAAATTATAGCTAATTATTATTCTTTTAATCATTTTCTATACTATTACTATTAAACTTATATTAGTCCTTTTTAAGTTATTAACTAGCGCTAACTATATTTTAAATATAATATGTAAATATTTGAAAGCTATTAAATTAATACTAAAAAAATCGATTTAAGATAATAACAAATAGGCTAAAATACTCCTTAATACCTTTAGTAATTAAAGTATATTCTGTATAATTGTTTTAAATAAAAACCTTAAGTTCTTTTTAGTATTATAAAAGGAAATTTTCTATATCTTTAATATAGAATTGCTAGTCTTAATAGTATATTATCCCTAAATAAATAAATAGTCTAAAAAGACAAATCAGACCTTTAAAATAGCTTTATAATTCGCTATTACAATATTTCTAGATATACTATAAAATGAATTAGCTACGAAGATTGTTATTTTGCTTAATAACTTAATAAATATTTTAACTATATTTATACTAAATAAAATTATCTATAGTTATAAACTATATAATAGATATATACTTATTTTTATTAAATTTATCAATCTAATAAAAAAATATAAAAGAATTTATTATAAAATAGCAAATACTATTTCATTTACGGTAGCTAATATAAAAATTAAATATAACTTATACTATTAACTTCTTATTTTTAAAGAAAATAATTATGCTTTTATTAAACTATATAAAAAATATAAGTTATTTAGAATAGATAATTTAAAAACTATATAATTAGTATATAAGACTTTTTAAAATAATAAAAGTCTATAGACTTAATATATATAAGCTAGAGCTTTTAGAGAAATAGAAAATATATTTAGTAATATTAGTTGCTATAATAAAATTAGCTTTAAAAAAGGATTTTTATAGTTAATTTTACAATAATGATTAGCTTCTGCTTATAGAGAACTATAATAATAGTATAATAAGCTATAAAGTTAAAAGAATATTTAATTAAAAGGTTCTTAGTTTATTAAAATATAAATATAAAAAGGAAGTCTAATATTTTATTAAATAGAAGCAATAAAGCTATATATAGAATAAATAATATTTATTTAAAGGTTTATTTAGTTTAGCTAATTCCACAAAAGATTTAATTAATAAATATAAAATAAAATTTAGAGAATATTTATAAGCTAAGTGTTAAAAGCAAGCTAATCTATAAGTTCTTTATTTTATTTAGAATATTAAGCTAGATAAGGCTATTTGTTTAATATTTATAAATAATTATTTATCTTATTATATTAAAATTAATGTATATTTTTATTACTTAAATAGATTATTAATATTCTTAAAAAGCAATATAATATATAATTTAATATAGAATAGCTTTAATATTTTTATTTGCTTTTAAGTATTTATAATATTCTATTTATAATAAAAATATATAAATTTTAGTCTATTAAATAATAAATATATATTTTATAGCAATAGCTTAATTTTAAAATATAGAAACTTAACAATATATAAATTATTAAAATCTTTTTAGTTTAATACTAAGAATTGTTAACTATCTACCTAGCTTGGTAGTGCAAAACCGCTCTCGTAGGGCCCTAATTAACGAAAACACTAAAGATAAAGGAGAAAAGAAAGAGAAAAGCGGGTACCCTATACTAAATACTATAAGCTAAGGCTTTAATACGTCGGCTTTTAATACGTCTTTATATTAAGCTTTAGTTTACGATAATAGAAGTCGTTAAGCCGAGGTTTTGCCGGCTATATCGAGGTTTAACCGAGCAATATCAAAATAAGTATACTAAATCGGATTATAATAGTACTTTTTTCTTTTAGGTTTATTATAATTTTATAATATATTATAGTGCCTTATAAGTTAGTTTCTAAGCTTTTATATAGTTCTATTTGCTATTATAACTATCCTTAGCTATTATTTATATTATTATGCCTTTATTAAAAATATTAGTTTTTGCTATAGTATATTGCTAAGATACTAGTTTATCGTCTATATTAATATAGAGATACTTTTTAAAGCATATTATATAGCGTCGTAACCGCTTAGACGCTTTTCCTCTATTTAAGCCTTTTTTAGTAAAAGCGGCAGCGTTGTTCTGGGGCCAATATAGGCTATCAATAATAAAAAGAAAAGAAGAGGAAAAAAAAGAGAAAAAGGAGGTATTTATATTATAAAGAGGAGCTTAGAGCTAGTTTTAATAGAGACAGTAATAATAGCATAATAAGCTTGCCTATAAGAGTATTTGCAATTATTATTTATTATATTATATACTTGAAAAAAGACTAGTTTATTATTGCAGCTTACTATTAAAATATTAGTTTAATTATTATATTAGCGCAGAAATACCTTTTGAAGTATACTATATAGTATTATAGCTATATTTGTTATTTATATAAGTCCTTTTATTGATATCCTTGCCGCCCTTCTGGCGGCATAAAATAAAGAAAAAAAGAAAAAGAGAAGAGGAAGAGGTATTTATATCTTTAGGATAAGTATGGAGCTAGTCTATATTAGGTTAAAATATAGGCGTTAGCGTAATAGTTCTGTAGTAAGCTTTGCAAATATAATATATAAATTAGTATATAGTTAAAATACTTACGTTGTAGTTTTATTAATTATTAAAGCTATATTTCTAAACGATTTAAGCTAATCCGAAGTTATTAGCCGCGTAAAACATTTATATCACTTTTGAAATAGCTTTTTACGCTATTTAAGATAATAATTGTCTTTAGGACCACCTAACGACTATAGGTATTATTTGTAGTAGTTATTAATAGTATTTTATAAATTATTAAAGCCTTTAGTTTTATATTATTTATCGTTATACTTTTAGTTTATTTATTTTATTTTGAATAGTATTCGTCTATAGAAGCGTTTAGAAGCTAGAATCCGCTTGAGTTTATATTTTTTCTATCTATTAATAATAATTAATTTAGGCTTTAGGTTATCTTATTCTAATAGTAAGTCGTTTAGGTCCTTATAGAGTAATTTAATATAGAAGATTTTGGGGTGTTTTATTGTTTTAGGCAGGTCTAACTTGTATAAATAACTAATCTTCCTTATAATCTTAAATAGCTTAATCTGTTTATTATTTAACTTCTTGCTAGGACGGCTAGTTTAGATATTTTCTATATTAAGTTATACCTAATCGCCGACTTTATATATAATATCTTTATGGCAATAATTAATATATTCGGCTGTCCGGTTTTAAGTTTCTTTTATACTAATCTATGTTTCTTTTAAAATAGCTTGTATTTTATTAGAGATATTAATAGCTTAAATAGTTAGCTACTAGTTATATTATATTTTATATAGAGTATTATCTAATCCGAAGTTTATTCTAAAATAATATTTATAATTAATAAAGAATAAAGTTATTCTGGTAGTCGCTGATTTGAGATTGCTATAAACTAGTTTTGCTATTAATAATAAGTCTATTCAATTATCTTAATAATAGTTAATAAATATTTTTAAATATATATTAATATTTTAATTAGCTTGTTCGGTTTATTTATTAGTTTTAGGGTAATAAGCTATTAACTTGTTGCTATTAATACTAAGTCTAATATATAATAATTTCTACAATATTAATATGAATTAAGGTCTATAGTCTAATACTATATTATCCAATAATCCATATTAAGTAATAACTTCGCGAATAAAAATATAAATAGTCTCTTCTAATAATATTCCTAGCTTGTTATAATATACTAGTATATAGTTTTTATCTTTACTAAAATAGTATATAATAGTTAAAATACTATTTATTTTCTAACATTCCGGAAGATTAATAATAAAATCTATTCCGAGATTTTATTATTATTACTAGGGTATTAGCAAAGGGTATAATAGACTATTTAATCTATTATAAAGTATTTTTATTTGTTAGCAAGTATAATAATTAATAATATATTGCTTAATAGTTTTTATTATTCCGGGCTAATAATAATATTGCTTAATTACTTCGGCGGTTTTATTTACTTTTAGATAGCTAACTAGCTTCTAATTATAAATCTCCTTAATAAAGTAAATAATCTGAGATTGAGATATTTATAGCTTGTTTTATTAGTATAATACTCATTGTTTGCTTTTTATATACTTAAAACTAATATTATTGATATAATTGATCGTTCCTTATTTAATAGCTTTTCGGTAATAAATATAGTCTTTATTAATATTGTTAGCCTGCTAAATAGTCTTATATACTAATAAGCCTTAAGGCTGCTTTCTTTCTTGTAATAATAAAAGGTTAAACTTATCTAGTAATAGTAAGATTTAATGGTTTTCTTATTCTTATTGGTTTTTATATCCTCGGCGAATTAAAATATCTATTTTAGTATTGCTTTTGCCGGTGCGGTAATAGATTTTGAAATTATAATATAATAAGATCTTAATTTATTATATTTATTTTCTAGATAGCTTCTTAATTGTTATAAAGGTTTCAAAGTTTTTATAGTTAATTAAGACTTATATTAGAGTCTTAATAGTTTTTAGCTTAGATTATTAATATTTAAAAATACGGATAATAGCTAAGAGCTCTTTATTATATATATTATAATTCTGCTCCGCTAGGTCTAGGTTCTTACTATAAAATATAACTGGATATATTTTATTTTTATTGTCTCTTTATAATAGTATATTACCGTTGATTTTATTTAAAAAGTCAGTTTCTAGAATGTATTTTAAATTTAAATTAAAATAATATAGTATTAGAGCTTCTATTATTATCTTTTTTAATATATTAAATAATTTTTCTATTTCATAACTCTATACCTATTTTGCATTTTTATATATAAAATTAGTTAATATTCTTGTTATCCTTCTAAAGTTTTTTATAAATCTGTAATAGAAATTATAGAAGCCGAAGAACTTTTAAACTTGTTTTACTATTATTAATATTTATTATAATATAATAGTTTCAATCTTTTCTAGGTCTATCTCAATATTATTACCGCTAATAATAATTCTAAGAAATTTAGTCTTAATAATATTAAATTTGTATTTTTTGATATTAACTTATAAACCTATTGCTTGGAGTCTTTAAAGAACTTGGCGAATATATTTTTTATGCTTTTTGAAGGTTTTATTATAGATAAAGATATTATTTATATAAGCTTAGCAAAACTTATTAATATATTTAAATAATATATTATTAATATAGTTTTGCTATAATACTAATCTATTTAAGAGTTTAAAAGGCAAGATTTTATATATATATATATTGAAATAAGTTAGGAAAAAAGTATATTCCTTGTTATTTGGATTTATTCTTATTCTATTAAATGCCAATATAATATTAATCTTAGATAAGTATTTGTATTTGGCTATTTTAGCTATTGCTTCTTCGATTAGTAGCAATAGATAATAGTTCTTTTTTATAATATTATTAAACTTCTAATAATTAATATAAAAGCATAGACTGTTATTTTTCTTTTATATAAATAGAATAGATAATATATATAATACCTTGGATAAAGTGATAAAACCCTTAGCTAGGTTATTATTTAGGTATTCTTTTATTTTTTATAGATAATAATAGCCTATATTATATAGTTTTGATTTCAGCAAATTTTCTATCTTATTAGTTAAGTTGATTTTGTGGTTATAACTTCGGTATTCAGGTAAAACTTTAGACTATTGCTTATTGAATATATTAAAAGTATCATATAGCTATTCAGGAAGTTTCATTTTAATCTCTTCTTAGATAAATAATATAATAAAGATTTTATTTAATTTCTCTGAATTTTGAAGTAATTTATAGCGAGCTAAGTATTTATTAAACTTTATTATTAATATTAAGAAGATTGAGTTTTTTTAGTTCTTTTTCTTAATTAGTAAATAACTTATAAAGGATGCTATTATAATAGCTTTAATATCTAATAGTCGATTCTAATTTTCTTTTATTAATAAAGTAAATCTCTTTAGAATCTAAGTTAATATTATTATTAGTTGCATTGCCAGCATAGCTGCGGTTTTTTCTTCGATTATTATCAGAGCTAGGGGCGTTCTTGGTTTAGGCGTAAGCGCCTTTATAGTCCATTATAATAAAATAGATAATAGCGAGCAGCTTATAAGTATAGTTTTGATATTAGTTTATTTAAGACCTTTTAGTAGATATTATACTCGTTAAGCATTATAGTCAAGGAAGGCTTTAATAGCTTTTATCTAGTGTTGTCCAATAATAAATAAATATATTCCTAATTAAGTAATAAGGAATAGTATTAATTAAATAGTTTTCCCTTAAATAATTAATATTATATAAAGAGCATAAATAATAGATTAATAGTTAACTCTATTATATACTTGTATTGGCTTAGGCTTGCTTAAAGGTATAAATATAATACCAAACTTTTCTAAAAGAAAATACGCGAGATCAATATTAATAAAAGTATAATTAATAGTATTAATATTAATAAATCCTTTTATTCTTATTTGTTTATATAAACTGCCTATAATATAGGTTTCTATAAAAGGTTTTAGTATAAAAGGATTATTCTGGGGGTATCTATAGCTATTTAATAATAATATTTTGATTTTATTACCTCTAGCTGCGTTATTAGTGGAGGTTATTCGTTTTTTGAGTTTTTTTTAGATTTAGGCTCGGAATTATTAGTGTGTTTTTGTTCTGCTTGCTTGTTAATATTGATATTAACTTTATTAATATCTATAGGGTTATAAAATAACGCTCCGGGTTTATATTTAAAAGTATAATATTTTATTTTATTATATTTAAAGTAAGTATTTAATATAATAGCTACTTCCTTGTTTTCTCGCTTAAAAAGAGGTTAATAATATAATAAGCTTAGATTTACTGCCTTTATGGGCTAAGCGATAAAAGTTACTACTTTAATAGAAGCTATTGCTTAAATAAAAGTACAAGTAATTTATAGCTTTTGAATAGGGACTAGTCGTTTGCTATTCTAGTTACGGTTATATATAATATTATTAGTTGCCTCTAAATAATAATAAAATTAGGCTAATTAGCTTTTTGTATTTTAGTTACTAATAAAGCGATTATATAGCTAGCAGTTAATTTTTTTTTCTAGGTTATTAATAATCTATTTATCTATTTTTTCTAGCTCCAATGCTAATATAATAAAATTTAACTAAAATTCTTTAAAAAGGCGATTTCCCTAATTAAAATCGCAATATTTGTATTTATTATTGTTCTTTTTATCTTAATTTATATAAAGCTTATCTAAATATTTAAAAAACTCATTTATATCTTTAATAAGATTATAAATATCTAGTTTAAAGCAAATATAAATATATTCAGCTATGTTACTAATAAAACAATTATTAATATAAATGATTTAGTTTTAAATATAGCAATAATAATCAAAACTAAATTTGAGTTTTTAAATTATATTTATCTTCTATATATTATAGTTAACCTTATTATTCTTATTATTTAAGAATAACTTAAAATCGGGAAATTAAATTATTTATAGTTTAGTTTAAAATAATAGCTTATTATCTTATTCTTTAATTGTCTTTTTTTTTATAGCTATATTAATAACTAGCTTTTTAATATATTTTAAATTTTATTCTTTAAATAATATAATTTTTTTGTTTTTGTCGTTATAGATTTTCTTCAGTTTCTTAGCTATTTATACTATTAATATAATATAGTCTATAAATGATTATAATACTCCAATTATTATTAATAGTTTTTCTAATCCTTTATTAGCCTTGACATATGTTTTAAATTACCTAATTATAGTAATATTTTATATAAAATTTATTGACTTAGTAAATATAAAGGGAATTAATAGAATAATAAGTTAGATAATTTGGTTTTCTTTTAAATAAATAATAAGCTTTTCGAGCATAGCTAGCTTATTTACTATTAAAGAATATATTGCTAATAATATATTAATTTGTTATATAAGCATAAGGACTCTTTGTCCTAATAATATTTTTTTTAGGGTTAATTACTTATAATTTATTAGATTGCTTTTCTAATAGCTAATTCTCATTAATATTAGATTACTTTTCTAATAGCTAGCTCTCGTTAAGCCTGATTTAATTTTACGCTTAAGTTATATCGGATTTATTAGTATAAGTTGCTATTCAAACAAAGTAAAACTTAACTATTAAGGCTATAGAATCTGGTATTAGAATAGACTAAGCTGTTGATATTTTAAGAGAGGTTTTATTTTGCGATATTATCTTTTAGACGTTATAGTAATTAAGGATTTTTAGTATAATATTAATTATCTATCTAGCTTAATAATATAAAATCACTTTTATAAAGCCCTAACTAACGAAGATACTAAAGATAAAAAAGAAAAAAAAGAGAAAAGCAGGTATTCTATATTAAATATTATAAGCTAAGGCTTTAATATATCAGCTTCTAATACGTCTTTATGTTAAGCTTCAGTTTACGATAGTAAAAGTCGTTAAACCGAGGTTTTGCCAGCCGTACCGAGGTTTAACCAAGTAATATCAAAATGAGCATGCTGGGTCGGATTACAACAAGAATTAGAATTTAGTTAATAATCTGAAAAACAAGATTTTTAAGTTATTATTAAAAGCAGTAGCTAAGTATTAGTTATAAAATATATTATTAAAAATTTTATAGGCGGAACGCAATATAATCTATATTTTATAAAAGATATTAAGCAATAGTTAGCAGTTTCAATATATTTATATAAATAACTTATATAGAAGCTTAAATAATATTAATAAACTATTCCCTAATTTTATATAAATGAAAATTCTATAACTATAAAATAATTTTTTTGAATAATTAAAATTCTATTTATATAAATCTAAAATAGAAAAGGGCTTTAAAGCAATTTATTTAATACTAAACTTGATATATTTATAAAAGGCTATAATTATATAATATATATTAAACGAGATATTTTCTTTTAAACCTATTAAAAAAGACTTCTTATTCACTTTTATCTATTTTAATAATTAGCGTTTTATTAAAGTTATTAATAATAAATAGTTAATTAAGATTAATAAACTAATAATTTTAATAAAAATATAAGTAGCTTTTCTAGTTTAGTTAACTTTATACTAAGAAGTTAAACAAGTATTTAATAATAAAAGCTATTTTAATTAGATCTTTTAGCAAAGAAGCAATTTATATATAAAAGTATTAAAGCTGAGCGCATTTTATATATTATAATAGATATTAAATCCTTTTATTTTATAAATAATAGTCTAATTAGTTTTAAAGAGAATAAAGCTTATAAATATTAAAGATTAAAAAGATAATTTTATTTTTAATTTCAGCACTATTACTTATATATTCTGCTTATATACAAAAGCTATACTTTAGTTTAAATTAGATAATTTAAATATAAAAACTTTAAAACTAACTAATTTAGCTATTAAAAATACTTTAAATTGTTATTTATTATTAAAAAACTTTCTTTTTATAAAAAAAGATTAGGAGTTTAGTATTATTATCTATTAATTACTAGACTAGCTAATAAGAGATAAATTATACAAATCCTTTCCTTTAAAAGGAAAGAAGAAATATAAGATACTTTCCGCTAAATAGCTTATATTATTTTTTAACTTTTTTATTAGAGAATATAAAGTGTATTTTCTTATTAATTTCCTTATTTAAGTGCTATTAGAAATAATTAAATAATTAATTACTAAGAATAATTAGAACTCTTTATTATTATTACTAGTAGATTTAATACTTAAGAATCTATAGTTTTTGAATAAAATAATAAGTAATTTAACTATTAGAAAATTTAAAACAAATCTTTTACCTAAAGAATATTAAAAAAAGGATAATTTATAATTTAACTATAAGAAAGCTATAGATAAGAATAAGTTTAAGCTATTTAATAATTTAATTAAAAATAATACTATTAATCTAGATAATCCGATAATATAGCTACTTAAAAACATATATCTTAATAAAGCTTATATATCCTAGGCTATTATATTCGGAATTCCTTTAGCAATATTATATAAAAATTATTTTTTTATATTTATATAAATTTGAGATATAAGCATAAATTAGGTTTTAATAAGCTATTAAGCAAAGCAGAAAATAATAATTAATAGCAAATCTATTTATTGCTATAAGAAATATAGTGAAATTAAATACTATAGTAATAAAAAAAAGCCTAGAAAATAAAAAACAGCTATAGCTAAGGGATTTTAAAATTTCTAAAGAACTCTAAAAACTAGTTCAATTATTAAATATATATTTATTATTAATAAATATCTTTTTAGTAAACTAAATCAAAATATTATTAATTAGTTAAAATTAGATTTTAACTGTAGCAAGAAATATAAGCAAAATAACAAGTTTAAACTTAGGAAATAATCTAAATCTAAAAAAGGTTCTAAATCATCTAAAAAAAAAGAAGTATACTATTTAATAAAAAGTATAAAGAAATCTAAAAAAAATAACAAAAAAAAACTAAAAACAAAAAATAAAAAAAAGCTAAAAATGAAAGAAAAAAAGGCTAGGAAAAAGCTAAAAATTAAGAAGGAAAAAAACGGTTTAAGAAAGAAGCTAAAAAAAAAAGAGCTTTACTAAAGAATCTAATTCTTTAGATATTATCTTTAAATTTCTTAGTACTAAAACATTAAAAACTAAGAAAAACAAGGAACCTATTTATATAAATAAAAACTATAATATTTTACTATTAAATTATAAAGGAACTCTTAAAGAAAAAAACTTACTAGAAAACAAGTTAATCTTTTTCTAATTAGCTCTAGAATGCTTTTATACTAATATAGAATACTTATTAAACAACTATTATAATATAGTTCTAGTACTTATAAAAAGGCAGAAATCAAAAGCTTATATAAAGTATAAAACAAAGGTTAAAAAGCATATTAATTATATAAATAAAAATATATTAAAGCTAAAAAAATTATATTTATTAATAGCGAAGTATATCGCTAAGTATAGATTTAATTATAGCAAGCAACCTTCTTTCTAAAAGTAGTTAGATTTAAAGCTTAATAATATAAAAGGCCTTAATTCTAATAATCAGCTATTCAGCTATTAAAATATTAGTATTCTAGTTAAAGAAGGTGAAAACAGCGGCGAAAACAGCAGCGAAGAAGGCGGCGAAAAATAATTCGCTTTTCTATATATATTCCTTATTTCGTACTATTCTAAACGAATTATTTTTATAGTATATTTGCTAATATTTTATAAAATTTCATATTATTATAAGTATATTATTTTTATTATATATATTAATAGATTATTATTTGTAGTTTCTTTTGCGATTATCTAGCAACGTTTTATATAATTTATTTAATAAATATATACTACAGTTTTTTTTCTATAATATACTATCTGTATATAATAATTTAATTAATAAATTACTTCGCCTTCGTCTACTGATAATAAACAATCCAACTAATAAACATTCTTTCTACTTTTTAAACGGTTTTACTATTGTTTGTTATCTAATCATATTACTGAATAGTTCTATTTAATTAAGTGTTTCTGCCTTAGATAATTAATTAAATAATAGTGCTTAGAGAACTTTATTAATCTCTTCGGTAAAGGGGATATATTATAGTTTAGCTAGTTATTAGATAGTTAGTTATCAGATACTTAGCAACTAATTATATATAATTATTTTCAGTTTATTAGTTATTAATCAATCTATTTACTACTAATTAAATATTACAATTCTGTCCTTTGTTCTTTTAACCGCGATTCGTTGCAAAACTAATAAAAATTAAAAAATAACTAGATATTCTAAGTTTGATTTTTAAATTCTAATAATTGAAAACAAAATCTCTATAATTTAAAAAATATATATATAATTAAGAATCTAGTTAAATATAATATATAGCTAGTAATAAAATTAATAATATAGATAATATAGATAATATTTAATAAAAACTTAGCAAAGAATTAATATTTTAATTGATAAAACTTTTATAAATAAAAAACAAATATAAGAATATTACAATTAAGATTTACAAGTAAATTTATTAAAATTAAATTTGAAATTATAGCTAAAGCTAAAGCTAGCTTAGATAGTTTCTGTTATTTCTAATATATAATAGACGAAATAAAAAGATTATTTTCTTTATATAAAAAAAAAGTTAAATCTTTTTTTTTTAGTAAGTAAATATTAAAGAATCTAGTTTATTTCTATTTCTAGTAAAGGATTTAAATCGCCTAAAGAATTAATAGTTTCTAGAGCTATATTATAATAATAAATTAATTCGCTATATTGTTTGAAAATATAAATATTATTTTATTTCTTAATAAAAAATTATAAAATTAAAATTAAAATAATATTTAAAATCTCGTTTTTTATTTTAAAATAGTTATATTTTATTTAATATTATATATAGTTTAAAAATATTAATATTTTTAGAATTTTTATTAAAAATATATTTAATATAATATATAATATTTTTTAAATATTTTTTTAATATTTTTTAATATAAAAAAAGAGTTGAAATAAAAAAATATTAAAAATTTTTTAATTAAATTAATTAAATAACTAAAACCGTTTACGAGAATTAATATTATTTACTAGTAAATTCGTCGGCAAAACTTTTTCTTAATATTAAGCTAAATACGAGTTTATAAGCAAAGTTAATATAAAAATTAGAATTAAATAAATATATATAAACTTTGCATATTTTGCCGGAATTCTATATTAATTTTATTATAAATCTGTTACAAATTAGCTATAAAATCGCAGATTTATTGCAAAATACTATAAAACTTATATATATCTATTTAATTCTAATTTCTCTGCTAACTTTACGAAAAACCTAATTCAGTCTTTAATTAACAAGGTTCTTTTTTTTGCCAATATTAGTTTATTTAGCTATTTTAAAGCGCTTATAAAACTAGATATAATATTATTTACAGTATTTAAATTTTATTTTATTAATTTATAGATAATTTTTAGAGTTAGTTTCTAATTTATAAATGTATATAGTTATTACTAATATTGAAATTAAATCTAAAAGTAATAAAATTAATATTCTCTTTACTTCTAATAATTGAAACTAGTATATTTATTTATAAATTAATAGAATAAAATCTAAATACTTTAAATACTTTAAACTTAATTAAAGTAAATAATTTTATATTTAGTTTTATAAACATTTTTAAACAGTTAAATAAATTAATTTTTTAGTAAATAATATTAATTTTTATAAATAGTTCTAATTATTTATTTAATTAATTTAGTTAAAAATTTTTTTAATAAAACTTTATTTTATATTTTTTTTATATTAAAAAATATATAAAGAATATTATATATTTTATTAAATTTATTTTTAATAAAAATTCTAAAAATATTATTATTCTTAAATTATATATAATATTAAATAAAATAGAACTATTTGTAAAATAAGAAGCAAGATTTTAAATATTATTTTAATTTTAATTCTATAATTTTCAATTAAGAAATAAAATAACATTTATATTTTTTAAAAATATAGCGATTTAATTTTTATTATTTTTATTATTTAAAAATTATATTTTTAATATATTAAAATACTTAGAAACTATTTTAAATACTTGGATTATATAAATATTCTCTGAGCTTAAAACTAATTTGTAGATATTTATTTATACAATTGGTGCTCACTAACTAATAACGCTATTTAAAGGGTGGAAATAATAGAAAATTGCGGCTCGGATCTTGTATGGAAGTTTATTTTGACACCCGATGGCTTGCTTGGCCGATTCCAAACATTGCGGGAGCTTGACATCTGATGTCTTGCCGAAAAGAGTGAAACACGACCCAATCAGACCACTCTATCAAAGAGGACTAAGCAGCTTAGCCATGATCAGCCCAGCGGACTGAACGATGTCTTCTTTATCACGCCCGCCCCAGACAAGATCAACCATGTTCAGTCGCTCGCCAATGCTCGTCACGGAGTTTACTACGACCTTTCCGCTCTCAATTTCCGAGCAAAGAATATCATATAAATCACTACACTCTCCGCCATATCGAAATACGGCAAATTCGGCAAAACGCAGTCCAAGTCGTTTTGAGAAGTGTTCAGACAGTAAACATATCGGCATCGAACCAGTGAACCTTGGATTCAGGTCCACCACCCACTGCTTTCCTTTCCCGTCAATCACGATATCCAGGCCGCACCATCCCACGAACGAGTCTGGGAGGCGTCTTGTTGTATCACAAATAGTATCCATGAGAAGACCGCCAAGCTCTGCCTGCGCACCATAGTCAATGCTACCCCCTGTCCAGTGCCCATTTTCAGTTAGGTTCTGCACAGTGACACCTAACAGTAATGGGTTGTGCTTATTCCTTTCATCGTTAGGAGCGCCAACGACGACATGGGCGCTGAGATCTTGTTTCAAATCGATGAACTCGGATATCATGACTCGATTTATCCCTCTCCGCTTGCAGTCGGCCATAGCCGCAAGCATTCTCTTTCTGCGGTCTTCGGTGGTGACGATATGTGTACCGAAACCACAGCCAGCAAGGCAGAGCTTTACTACAAACGGCAATGCCTTGCTGCGCAGTACGCCCATGTCCGAGAATTCATCTGCCAAGTTTACCATCTCTGATGCTGGAGTCTGAATGTTAGATGTGATTAGGTATTCCTTGGAGTTCATTTTGTAGGATAGCTCTGCGTCGATCAAGCAATCATGATTCAGCATCCAACCTTGAGGACGCCAATAAAGTAATTTTCGTCCCTTAGATAGTCCTAACAGCTTTGGATAGACTTCTCCCTCATCCAAGTCAATGTATCTGGGCTGAGGCCGTTGACCGGGGGGTAGCTGGTTTAAGACTCGCTCCACATTTTGTGGCGTTGTGCAAGGACCGAAGAATAGCACCTCCATGTCGCCAAGAACGAAAGCTCGTTTCAGAGGCTTCAGACCGAGGATTATCTTCCGTAATCGAGCTCGTTCTTCTTCATCCTCACTATATGGAACAGGTTCTTCGTCTTCAGGGAAAATGGTCTCGCGAGGAAATTCCGGGTGAAGGTCCATGTGACCAAACACGCAATAGGTAGTTGTAAAGAAAGGACCTTGTATGCCATGGTTGCGGTACAGTTCTGCCAGAGTGGTATCCAATTGGACTGGAAACATCCTTGTTGTTACCTACAAGAGGCTATTAACAAAAACCAAAAGCACAGGAACAAGAGTGAATTGAAGTCGTAACCCGAGGATAGGATTTTCCTACAACGGACCTTGGCTTCTCACCGAGACAAAAAGTGCGTGATTAGGCGAATTTTGGCCCGCGAGTCATCACTTTGTGCACTCACAGAGGCTAGTCCCTTTTGGTAGGGAACATGGCCTTAAGACCCCACAATGCCTTATATGTCTATGCTGCAAATGAACTATTACGATGGATGCGTCGCCCTTTTTCAGGTCTACGAGTCATCCCTGCGTGAAGGGCCATTTCAATATTGAGCAGCTGAGGAAGCTAAGTTGAGCGTCTCGCTAGTGTGTGATGCCCAAGGAATTGGATTTGTGGGCAAATGTGTAGAACTTTTCTCAAGATTTCGTACTACGGTTTTGATGAAAGATAGGCCAAGCAGGGCCTGTCGTTCGACTCATTTTTGGCCTATTCGGCTGTAACTAGTCCACATCACTACCCCAACATTTCAATATCATGCCGCTGGCCTTAATTGGGAAGCCCGGGATGATCAGAGATTGTCATCCGCTTTGCAGGTAGGTCATTCAAGGCATCTTCAATCAAGGATGCTACATCGGCTGCACAGCCAAACGAAAGACTCCATCCAGCGCCGCCTTGCCCATATGTATGCACAATACGGCTATGCTTATGCTTTATCTCTCCATTAACCACTGCCTGCTTCCGCAGCTCACGTTCGACCCTAACATTTGTGGATCTGAAAGGGCGCAAACCTTGTGCTAGAGAGTAGTCCGGATCAATCCGAGCGGTTTTCAGGCGTGGAAGGAATTCTTGGCAGCGTTCAAGCATACGCTTAAACAATTGGCGATTCCAAGGTCATATCTAAAGACCATTCGTGATGCTGAGCGATTCCCCCTATCAGAAGAATTTCATTGTTCCGTGGAACGATGAACACAATCTAATTAGCGTCGTGAACAGCATCCGCAGTGATTGTCAATGCGGTGTCGACCTTTGCGAAGTCCGTACCGTCGTTGATGACGCGTATCAAGGCGCCTCTGATAGGATAACATGTATGGTCTCCGGCCAGCTCAGTCCCAGCTAAACCTGAGGCGTTTACAATGGCATCAGCTTCGAATCTGGCTCGAAGGACTTCCTCCTGGCTGAACAGATCGCCCTTGATCGTCTCTGTGACGAACCTTGCTCCGTTACTTTGGACAATTTCCATGAGCCATTTCATAGAGACATCCGTATCAATGATAGGGGCCAGCTGTTCGTAGGCATCGACTGCGTGAGATCCAGGGTTCACTTTATGTTCTTGTATGAGCCCTGGATCGCGCCGAACGTCATGAACACCGGCTGCTTTGATCTCCTCAAACTTTGCAAGCTGCACCAGATCTTCTTCTAGTGGGCATGGAAAAAAGAACGAAGAACGCTTCATTCGGACTCCAGAGAGCTCCGAAAGACCATGAATCGCTGCAATCGCATCCCATACTTTGTATGCGATGATACACCATCTTTTAGAATTTTGTAAGGATATGGCATCTGTGTGTTGACCACATACTGCAGGCGGGAATTCCCATAATGCGCCTGCAATCTGCGAAGTTAGCCGCCGGTTCCGCTGGTACGAATACCATTCCTTGGAGAGGATGGTGACACGATAGCCCTGGTCAAGTAGCACCCATGCAGTCGTGAGACCGGTAACACCTCCTCCAACAATCAGGACGTGTGGAGAGGTGCTTGTGGGACTGGCTAGAGGTTTCGATTCTACCGAGATATTTTCGCCATAAATCAACACGGCTTTTCGATCTTTGAGACATCTCAGCTTATTCTTGTACTAAGGATCGCTTCGGAGATTTTGCCCTTTGATGATGAAGGGACGACCCACTGGCTTCAAAGGCGTTCAATTGCAAACTCCCTGCCCAACTTATACGCGGATTTTTGATCTCTGAATAAAGTTTGCAGGGCTGAACGTGCAATCCACACGCAACCTGGCATTTGGCTTGCATCTCTCTTGCTAAAAGATTTCGGCACTCTTCGGCCAGACACCAACGTTCAGCATCCGATGCTAGGGTAGAAAACTTTGCTTTTCGAATAGCGCGGATCCCATGTATGGAATCACGAGATGAACCAGTTGGGCAAGCTCCGATTAAGCGATGACATAGCGTTCCCGATGGACTCCCTTAAGATCCAATCCTGGAATGAGGAACAGCCGCATTGAGTCAGAACTGTTCTCAACGCTTTTGCTCCCATCTAGGTTTTGAAGAGTACCCAAAGTCAAAAGGACCGAGACGATATGAAGATGAGCACGGATGACGAAATTGTGCTAACGCATTACCGTAGCACTGAGAACAGCACTGATCTATTGATTGGAGGAATAATGAGCCAAGATGCATTGGGGTCGAAAGTCCTTGGGCGGCGAATCACCACGCACGATGTGGATATATGATTGAAGAGCGGTCGGGTGGATTGAAACGGAGAGAGACCAATATGGACCGGTGTAGGTTGGGTTATGTATGACTCAGGATGTGAATGTCTAATGTTGGAGAATCATAGCAATATTAGCAGTTCCGCGGAGCGTTAGTAGAAGAAAAAGCTTCGGTTTTGTTCGGTCGTGTCCAAGTCAGAGTGCAGGGCGTGCAAGTACATCCGAACCGATGATTGGTTGATCGAGCGCACGGGCACCAAAACCATTGCCAATTTCTGGTGTTCTCATGGATTTGCTCGGGCATTACCATAAGATAATAAGCTTCCTAAAGGGTCTAATCCGTAATGAAACGATTCTGACATCCCGGCGCGACGCTTGGGCGACATGAACCTAAATTATTGATTTGTGTCTTGCTAAAGTTGAATATAACCCTAGTGGTTAGTGTTGGGCACTCGGATCTGTCAGCTAGACCGCTGTGTAAGGGGTTCTACGGGTGCGTGAGTCAAAACTGAAGATTGGCAATTAATGTAGGTGTTGACCCAAAAGGCTGAAAAGCGCCTTGAAGCATATAAATATCAGAAGCGTTAAGGGTCGCTGCAGTTCGCTCATATGCCGAGCATCTGCCTGCCCTTCAAACGGCGACATTAAGGCAATATGCCTCACCTGGATTCGCGTCTACATTCCGGCGGGGGACTCAGCTCAGTGGTCGCTCCCGAAGACACAATACTACGGGTAAAGCTAATGCTATGCACGCCATAGATAATACTGCGCATGATGATCAGTCCAAGCCAGCGTAGTGCTGCAAGAAAAAGATTTGCTTACTGGGCACACAAGGGAAGCTAGAGAGAAAGGCCGATTGAACTACACTTTCCACGTTTCCGGGCAAGAAGAACGCGAATCGTGAGTCTTTGAGAACGCCCTCCAGGATTTAGAGCAAATGGTGTCTGATCAGCGAATGCTGACTCCACAAACAATGGAGTATTGACTCACTACGTCCCGGTCTGGCAGATTATGCAGTGCTCGCACTAAGGTATTGCGAAACATTGCCTCAAATATGGCTGCAAAGCCCGCTATTCCAAACATCATGCCAGTCTGTTGGCTCAAATAATACAACCCTATCGCCGTTCCTTGCTGATCTTCCGGCGCACAAGCTGTAAGCGCCACAAATTGGGCGCTTAAGGTAATGCCGCCACTCAGACCTGCACCAATATAATACAACGACTCCCAGACGTTGGTCCCGTGTGACCAACGCAAAGTTATGAGTAGGTAGGTTACTAGACCAATTGCAAATGACACCACAGTGATGGTCTTATATCGCAATGTCCTAGAAGCACAGCATTAGCAAGTACTCGCATTGTGCACTGGAAGGTGAAAGCCTGCAAGACTTCTCCTTACCTGCTGATAATGCGACCGGTGATCGAGCCTCCTACGGCATTACCCACAACACCTGGCACTTGGTACGCTGCTGCTATACTATCGCTGGCATTCTGCGTACGGATGAAGAAGGGTGATATCTGAGCCATCGCCTAGGTATATTGGTAAGCGTAGAGCTGGACCAGCATTTGTTCTCATACTTACACCGAATCGCGCCGCGAGGACGAGCATCTGTACAACACAGAGCGCCCCGATTCCGTTGGTCACAATAAGTCGAGGAGGCACCAAGGGGCTTACAGCGATCCATCCCTCCACGACGACAAAAGCACCCACGGAAGTAACAATGCAGCTAGCGATCGCAAGGGGTGCGAGTGGGTGTACCCAAGGAAGTGTTCTGCCCCCCAAATTCAAAAGTGTTAGGATCGAGATGATTGCTACGGCGAAAAAGAATCCTCCGAGCCAGTCAAAGTTTTTTAGCAAGTCTGCAGTTCTATTTTCTGTTTTTGCGGATTTGCGTGGAGGAGTAGCCTCAAGTTTGACGATTACAGTCACTAGACATATCGCAGCAAACGGGGCCTGACCAGCAATTGCCCTAAAATCTGTCAAAAAACGAAATTCGAGGAAGCAAATTGGTGGTTGCCCGCGCTGAAATTGTAGGTGAGGCACCAATCAAGTCGCTGTCAAACGAACATTCTCTTTCCAACATGACTAGCTTTGTGACTTTCCATTTCCATCCAAGGATATCGGTGAGAAGGCCACCGAGGGGAGCTCCAGTGCTTTTGCCCAACACGGAGACTAGATTCACATAGCTCCTTAGCACAGCAACCTGGCTATGAGTCGAGAGACCTGCGAAATTGATCGTGTTACACACATGTTACACCAAGCTATGCCAGCATCTCAGCCTAGCATCTCCGTAGGACTCACCTGTGATGATGACAGAGACTAAAGCAATCATTCCAGCCCCGCCCATACCGGCGACCACCCTTCCAGCAACGGCTTGCTCGAGAGAAGCTGCAGTACCACTGTGTAGCATAGATAAAATCAGTCTTCTCAGCTCCTCGGAAACTCAGTTGTTCGAACGCTCTCACCTTATGATGCATCCACAGGCAAAGATTAAATATGCAGCTATGAGAGGCTTTTTACTTCCATAAGTGTCATTCATGTTGCCATACTGACAGTCAGTCAGCTTTCTTTCCTTCAGCCCGCCATTCAAGGGGTTCAGCAAAAGATTGGGATGGTGCAGCCCTGAGTGTGTTTGTTGTACGACCTTAACCGGTAACAGACGGAGAATCTTGACTCACCACGGGTACTGCAACGCAGTAACCCAGGTTGTACGATGTTAAGAGCCATGACCCCTGGGAATTCCTTTGAAATTCAGAAGCAATCGAGCTGTATGTAGCGGTCATAAATGACTCGTCTACGCTGGCAAGAAATACTCCTATAGCAGTCGTATGAGATGGGTTTGCGGGAGGGGAAATGCCTTTACATGCCGAAGATCGCTATGATGATGGTCAGTGCCACCGATTTAATTGACCTGTGTTCATCTTTATGTATCTCCGAGCCATGAAGTGTAGATACTTCACTGTCCGGCTGCAATAGGGATTGCGTCTCATCACGGCTGCAGTAGTCATTCGGGGGCCTCCTCTGAAGAACAGTGTCCACATGATCGGCGTTAAGAGTGTCAATGGAAGACGTTTCCTTAATTACGGACCTCTCACTAGCGATATGCATTATCAAATCAAAAGGCTAAGAAGAACCAGCAACATCAAGCTCATGCAACGGAGAACGATCGAATTAGTAGCCACTGAAGGAACGGTTCCATAACGCAGTCAACATCTGTAATAACGTCACAGCCAAATTTTGAAATCCCATCTGGGGGACATCTCATCAAGGAGAAGTCCGGCCAATTGGTGTAGAGGCAACGGAGAGAGCATATTGGATGTAGCTTCTCACACTGTGACATAGGGCTAGTAGTGTGTTGCAAGTACCGACTCAAGCGTTCAACAAGCCACAAGATACGATTGGAAAACAGCTAGACTGGCGAGAAAATTTCTCGTTTGTTGGATCTGTCTGCTCAATTGGACCTGATCTCGACCAAGAGAGAAAAGTGGATTCGGTTCTGGTCCGAAGATCGCCGAACGATGGCTTTCTCACTACTAAGCCACTAGCCGTCTTGACAGATATCAACTTCCCGATTCGATGGGTTGAAGTATCCACTTACGCTTTTGCATCATGCCTTCCCCACAAGCTTCTGAATCTTTGGAGAATTCGGCTCGATGGAATTTGGTCAGATCGGCAGCTCGCCTAAACGCCCTCTGATCTGAGCCTGCAGATACCTTAGCGTGAACGCAGCATCTAGTCCGCGCTTATGTCTGACAACACCGCTGAGTCCCCTAAGTAATAACGAACCCATTTCAGCTGCGTCTTGCCTGTTTGCCTACCCGAAATGATGCTTAGCACGTTGCGGGATCAACGAGACCTTTTCTGCTTTAGCAAAGATTGATTAGTAGGCGAAGAATTTGAATTTGCATGCTCCACTCGGCACGTTGCTATCCCTTCTACCGTCACTGCTGGTGCACCTGTTGATATTAAGCACTTATAAAGAGAACACCCCCGAAGGCCCTTATCCGTTAGGCGCTAAGCCGCTGAGTTTTAAAGGACATGATCCTAGATTCTCGGCTATGTTAGTGCCTAGCTCTAGGCACCCGCCCTTAGAATTTTAGCTTTCCGCTGAAAAGGTGCACCGTGACGGTAGACGGGATATCGACGTCCTTACAGTGGTCCAATTTTGCCTCTTCACGAAACGATAGTGGAACTCGGTGTTACTCAGCTATCATCACAAAGATACATATCCCCGTGTACAACGCCAAAATTAGTCGACATAAATTACTTTGCGTTATTCGAGGCGGCAAGCGAGTCTGTAGACACAAGCGGCCCAGAACAAATAAGGTGTTCTCCACCAGGTGAAAAGAATGAGGCATGTGTGAGGAGAGTAGCAATTGCTAAAGGTTCAATTATGATGATCCAAATCCGATAGCGTCTTACCGTTCTTTTTGCACTCTTACCAGCATTGCTGCAATAAGTTTATACTAATGAGCTATGAAAGTTGTATCATATCCCGATGCCGAGATTCACTAATTTCTGCTGGAAAAGTATCTCATTGAATTCCACAGTCTTCTGACAAGGCTTGTACATAGATATTGCTTGTACCGTCTTTGACAATAGTCAGCATGGGCCACCTTTTACTGGTCGGGGAGCTCAACTTTGGGCTAGATTACGGGGGCGGGTGTGATCCAGCCATAAGATGCATTTCTCGACCATTCCCAACTTCCTCTATTGGCGAGAATAGACTAGGGTAGGCCTGCTTGGCGCAATACACTGGCGGGTGAGCGTCTCTTTGATTTCAGGACCTCAGGCGCCAATGTTCTCCAAAAGCCGCGCCGTTCTACACCTTGCTGGATGTCAACGGCAGCGTTCTAAATACGAAGATTGGAAGCAAGTGATATTTTACTAGCTGCAGCAAGCGATTGTGGTGTTGTAGACCGTCTGCCATTCAGGTCCACACGTCTCATTGCCCAAGGATTCGCTTACGGCTCTTTTAAGTGTAAACACGCAAGGGCTGCGGTAACATTGCAATCGGTGGCAACGGCCAATGATGGCTCTAGAAGAGGAGCGAAAAAGGCACTGTGGTTGCCTACGTGGAGCGAACATGGAGTCAGTTTTGTGCAGGAGGGTTAAGCCAACCAGGTGGGATTACCATAGATATCCTTTGCAAGGGTTCCCCTCGCTTCTGCAGGATCCCAGACTTCTGGATCTATGCAACCAAAAGTCCAAAAACAACACGGTGCGGACATAGGTCGCGCGAGATTAGCCAGGTCCTCGGATCCCATTGAAATGGGAGCATCCAGACTAAAGTCATCTTTGAAATGGCCGCGAAAAGCTTCAGATACGGTTTCTGTCAGGTTAGGATCATTCTTCAGTGTGGGAAAGGAACTTGTTCTTTCGAATAGGGGTTCTTCAGGGGCTTCCATAGCTGTACATTCTGCGCGTATTATCCGGTGAACGGAGGAGAGAACACGAGACCGCAAATCCTCATCCAATGCGCGTGTGTTAATTTGCAGAACAGCCCGATCAGGGATAACGTTTGGCGTTTGCCCGGCTTGAATCGAGCCGACTGTGACCACCGCTGAGTCTAGCGGACTCACCTGTCGACTCACAACGGTCTGCAGCTTGACAACGGTGTTGGCCGCAAGCACGACAGGATCTACCGCCATATGAGGCCGAGCGCTATGGCCTCCATGGCCATACAAAGTGACGCGAAAGCTGTCGGCAGCACCATTGAAGATGCCAGTGCGAGTGCTCACGCGCCCTGCCCGCATTGGCATCGAATGACCGCCGAGCACAACGTTTGGGTGTGGAACATTGTGTTTTGTCGAATCATAAAGCCCATCATCTACCATTGCTTGAGCACCTGCCCCAGTCTCTTCGTCGGGCTGGAACAACACTATCAAGGTCCCCTGCCAATGTTCTTTACAGGCCCAGAGAGTCTCAGCTGCGAGCAGCAAAGCCGTCATGTGTAAATCATGGCCACAAGCATGCATGACCGGTTTCATGATGCCGTCCGTCAGATCAGTCATTTTCTTGACACTAGCAAAGCTCCAGCCAGTCTTTTCAAGGACCGGTAGAGCATCGAGTTCTGCCCGCAGCATGACTTTTGGGCCGATACCATTGTGTAATATACCAACAACACCATGACCACCAACTGCTGTCCTAACTTGCAGGCCGGCCAGTCGGCCCAAGCATTTGGCAACACATTCTGCGGTTTCTTGTTCCTGTCGACCAAGCTCTGGATTTTGGTGTATGTTTCGATAAAATTCGTGGTAATAGGATGGTTGAGGTTTGTATACTTTGATAAGCCGTGTTATTGACATAATGTAGCTGGCTGACCTAGCCAGAGCGTATGCCCATGAGATTGGTGTAGGGTGAAGATATGAAGTGCTTCACGCCCCCAGCCCTTCCCCCCCCCTACAAAGCCCAATTGAGGGGCAAGAATCGTGGTATTTTCAGTCATGAAATGCATATGTCTCAGGCCGGACGGTTGGACCGTCAGTAGGGCTTCTCACAGATGGGGCACTGAATATGGAGACCTTTCGAAAGCACATCAACGACAGCGGTAGCGAGGTCTTATGAATAGTCTACTGCATCCTAGGTAAAGCGATGAAGCCATAGAAGCGCAGGTCTTAGCTCGATACCCTTACTAATCCCTGAGATGCGATTAGACGACCTCAATTGCCCTAGCTATCCCCCTTAAGGCTTCTTGTAAAGATACTTCGCTTGACAATTAGTGAGGTTCAGCCACCAAATTTACTCAAAAATGACTTGCTATATTAGGTAAAAATAATCAGCTCCTTTTTCTCTTAATAAGTAATACTAGGCCTCAAGTAAACTAGGGTTACCAATGAATAATTTTACTTAATATTTATGTTTTTACCTATATAAAATTAGTATAATAAAGTAATTTAATATTAAATAGTTAGAGAATTTAAAGAGTTTTTATTATAAGAACTATTATCATTTTTTTACTTAGTTATTAATAGTTAATAAAAAAAGGAAATATAGCTATAAGCTTAATTAACGAGCTTTTATTAATATATAATTTTTAATAACTATATTATTGTATTAATTATAGCTCTAGATAACTAATCTCTTTTTTTTTCTCTTTTAAAAACCTACTACTAATTTTAAAAAGTATAATATCTTTATATTTAAAAACCTTAATAAGTAGTTTACTATATTAGTTTTTTATAGATAATTATTTTATAAAGACAAAAGTAAAACTCTAAAGCTATATAAAAGTGATTTTTTTATTATTATTTAATAAAAAAAAGGAGATTATATCTACAAATTGGAAACCGGCTCCGAGAATGCTTATATAATCCGAGCGATTTGAGTGCTTAGAGCGGTCTCCAAGCGCTTTAATACGTTAAAAATATAATTACTAAGTAAGAAAAATAATGAAAAATTTAATTGCTGTATTTTTGAAAAATATATATATTATTTTATTTCTTGGCAAAAAGTTATAAGATTTAAGCTAAAATAGCGCCCGAGATCCTGTTTCTTATTTTAAAATGCTTGTATCTCGCTTAATATTTTACGTAATTTAAAAATAATAGTATTTTTGGAATCTTCGTCAAAAACGCACCTAGTACAAGATATATTACCCCCTATACGGCCCTAATATAAGAGGGGAGTTAAAATGAAAAAAAGTTGAAGTTTTTTTTTTTTTGGAATGAGCTGAATGAGCGGATTGAGCGCCTAGAGCCGCTCGCGAGAATCGGCGTTGCTTGCTAGCAAATTGGCCTGCTCGGCTGCCTCAAAGCGCTCATAAGACCAGATATAAAATCGCCTGCCTCAGCTAAGCTCAGAGCGCTCAGAGCGCTTAGATCCTGGTCTACTAATTTGTAGATGTATATAGGAATTCTATTCTGTAATTAGCTAGTTTTAGCTTCTTTTAAGCTATAATTAATAATAACAATAAGCTTCCAACTAGCTAGCTATTTATATAAAATTGTTTTCTAATTTCTTTTTAATAGTAGAAATAAAATCGTAGTAAATATAGTAAAAGCTTTTATTATCTAACTAATAAAAAGAGTATTAAACTACTAGATATTTATAAAAACAAGTAAAATAAATAAGTATATTATATATAAAAATAGTAATAAAATAGAGTTTAATAGTTATTTAAAAAAAATATAGTATTAAATATATATTAGTATATTATTATATTAATAAACTAGTAAAAGACTAATAAAATTAGAAGAAAAAGGAGAAATCTAGCTTGTAAGTGTTGTAATCCGACCTAGTATACTCATTTTAATATTGCTCGGTTAAACCTCGGTACGGCCGGCAAAACCTCAGTTTAATAACTCCTACTATCGCAAACTAAAGCTCGATATAAGGACGTATTAAAAGCTGATATATTAAAGCCTTAGCTTATAGTATTTAGTATAAAATGCTTATTCTTCTCTTTTTTTTCTTTTTTATTTTTAATATTTTCATTAGTTAAAGCTTTATAAAAGCGGTTTTATACTACTAAGCTAGGTAGATAGTTAATATTATACTAAAGATCTTTAATTATTATAATATCTAGGAGACGATATCGTAAAATAAAACTTTTTTTAGGACGTCAATAGCTTAGTCCGTTCTAATATTAGGTTCTGTGGCTTTAGCAGCTAGATTTTACCCCGTTTGAATAGCAACTTATACTAATAAACCTAATATAATTTAAGCGTGAGATTAAGTTAGGCCTAATGAAAATTAGCTATTAGAAAAATAATCTAATATTAATAAGAGTTAGCTATTAGAAAAGCAATCTAGTAGATTATAAATAATCGATTTTAGAAAAAATATTATTAGGATAAAGAGTTTTTACATTTATATAATAAATCAATATACTATTAGTAATATATTCTTTAATAGTAGACAAATTAGCTACGCTTGAAAAGTTTATTGCTTATTTAAAAGAAAATTAAATTATTTAATTTGTTATTTTATTAATTCTTTTTATATTTACTAAGTTAGTAGATTTTATATAAAATATTATTATAGTTAAATAACTTAAAATATATATCAAGGCTAACAAAGGATTAGAAGAATTATTAGCAATAATTAGAGTGCTATAATTATTTATAGATTATATTATACTAGTAATATAAATAGCCGAAAAACTAAAGAAAATCTATAATAACAAAAACAAAGAGATTATATTATTTAAAGAATAAAACTCGAAGCATGCTAAAAAGTTAATTATTAATACAGCTATAAATAAAATAAAAATAACTAAGAAACGAGATAATAAGCTATTATTTTAAACTAAGCTACGAATAGTTCAACTTCCCGATTTTGAATTATTCTTAAATAATAAGAATAGCAAGGTTAGTTATAATATATAGAAGACAAATATAATTCAAAAGTTCAAATTCAACTTTGATTATTATTACTATACTTGAGATTAAATTATTTATATTAATAGTCGTTTTATTAGTAATATAGCTAAATATACTTATATTCGTTTTAAACTAGATACTTATAATCCTATTAAAAATATAGATAAGTTCTTTAAACACTTAGATAAGTTTTATATAAATTAAAATAAAAAGAATAATAACAAACATAAATACTATAATCTTAATTAAGGAAATCGCTTTTTCAAAGAATTTTAATTAAACTTTATTATACTAGTATTAAAGCTAGAAAAAATAGATAAATAGATTATTAACAATCTAGAAAAAAAAATTAACCGCTAGCTATATAATTGCCTTATTGGTAATTAAAATATAAAAAACTTACTAGTTTAATTTCGTTATTATTTAAAAATAACTAATAATACTATATATAATCGTAACTAGAATAGCAAACGACTGGTTTTTATTTAGAAGCTATAGATTACTTATACTTCTGTTTGAGCAATAGCTCTTATTAGAATAGTAATTTCTATTGCTTAATCTATAAAAACAATAAGTTTAAGTTTATTATATTATTAATTTCCTTTTAAATGAGAGGATAAGGAAGTAGCTATTATATTAAATACTTACTTTAAATATAGTAAAATAAAATATTATGCCTCTAAATATAAACCTAGAAGATTATTTTACAATTTTATAGATATTAATAAGATCGATATCAATAATAACGAGCAGGAAGAATAGGAATATACTAATAACTCCGAGCCTAAGTTTAAAGAAGACTCGAAAAACGAGTAATCTTTATTAATAATACGGCTGGAAATAATAAGATTAAAATATTATTATTAAATAGCTATAGATATTTCTAGAATAATCCTTTTATACTAAAACCTTTTATAGAAACCTATATTATAAGCAATTTATATAAATAAATAAAAATAAAAGGATTTATTGATATTAATACTATTAATTATACTTTTATTAATATTGATCTTACATATTCTTTTTTAGAAAAGTTTGGTATTATATCTATGCCTTTAAATAAGCCTAAGCTAATATAAGTATATAATAAAATTAACTATCGATTTATTATTTATATTCTTTATATAATATTAATTATTTAAGAAAAAACTATTTAATTAATACTATTCTTTATTATCCGATTAGGAATATATTTATTTATTATTAGATAATTCTAGATAAAAGCTATTAAAACCTTTTTCGATTATAATATTTAACAAGTATAATATCTGCTAGAAAATTTTAAATAAACTAATATTAAAATTGTATTTATAGACCGTTCGCTGCTATTTATTTTATTATAATAGACTATAAAAGCGTTTATATTTAAATCAAAAATGCTTTTAACTCTAATAGCAATTAAAAAAAAGACTATAGCTATATCGGCGGCGCGATTAGTAATAACGCCGACTCGGATTCTAAAGAGACTTATTTTATTAATAAAAAAAGATTAAAATTAATTATTAGATATTAAAGCTATTATAGTAGTACTTTTTGTAAGTTATTTATTAACTAAGAAAAAAAACTAAGAAAACTTAGTTTTCTTAATATTAATAATAGAGCTTAATAGATATTTAGCTCGCTATAAATTGCTTTAAGATTTAGAAGAATTAAATAAAGTTTTTATTATATTATTTATCCAAAAAAAGATTAAAGCGAAACTTCTTAAATAGCTATATAATATTTTTAATATATTTAATAAATAGTAATTTAAAGTTTTATTTAGATATTGAAATGATAACTATAAAATCGACTTAATTAATAAAATAGAAAACTTGCCGAAATTAAAGCTATATAATATAGGCTATTATTGTTTATAAAAAGTGAAAAAATATTTAGATAATAATCTAGCTAAGGGTTTTATTATTTTATTTAAAATATTATATATATTATTTATTTTATTTATATAAAAAAAGGATAATAGTTTATATTTTTATATTAATTACTAGAAGCTTAATAATATTACGAAAAAGAACTATTATTTATTGCTATTAATCGAAAAAGTAATAGCTAGGATGGCTAGATATAAATATTTATCTAAAATTGATATTATATTAGTATTTAATAGAATAAAAATAAATCCAAATAATAAAAAATATATTTTTTTTCTAATTTATTTTAGTATATATATATATAAGGTTTTGCCTTTTAAACTCTTAAATAGACTAGCATTATAGTAAAACTATATTAATAATATGTTATTTAAATATATTAATAAGTTTTGCTAAACCTATATAAATAATATTTTTATTTATAGTAAGATTTTCAAAAAATATAAAAAGTATATTTATTAAGTTCTTTAAAGACTTTAAGCAGCAGGTCTATAAATTAATATTAAAAAATGCGAATTCAATATTATTAAGATTAAGTTCTTTAAAGTTATTATTAGCGGTAATAATATCGAAATAGATTTAGAAAAAATTGAGACTATTATATTATAGCAAATACTAATAATAGTAAAATAAATCCAAAAATTCTTCAATTTCTGCAATTTCTATCGCAGGTTTATAAGGAATTTCGGAAGAATAGCAAGAATATTAATCAATTTTATATATAAGAATATAAAATAGGCATAGAGTTACGAAGCAGAAAAGTTATTTAATACGTTGAAAAAAATAGTAATAGAAGCTCTAATACTATATTACTTTAATTTAAGCTTAAAGTATATTCTAAAAATTGATTTTTTAGATAAAATCAATGGTAATATATTATTATAAAAAAATAATAAAAATAAAATATATTTAATTATATTTTATAATAAGAACCTAAATCTAATAAAGCGGAATTATAATATATATAATAAAAAGCTTTTAGCTATTATTTATACTCTTAAATATTAGCAATTTAAGCTAGAAGCTATTAAAATTTTAGTATAAATCTTAATTGATTATAAAAATTTTAAAATTTTTATAATAATTAAGAAGCTATTTAGAAGGCAAATATAATAAACTAAGATCTTATTATATTATAACTTTAAAATTTATTATTGTACTAGCAAAAGCAATATTAAAACGGATGTTTTAATTCGTTAAGGATATAAAAATTAATAAGAATAAGAAAATTATTAGATTTTGCTATTATTAAATAAGTTTGACCTCTTATTATTATAAAAAAGAGAGCAGTTTCAAAGCTTATTAGTATATAAAACTATTTAATAGATTAATAATATTAATAAGAATTATATTCGTTATTAAAAGGCTATTAAATAAAAAACAATCGATTATATCGATAATATTAGCCTTAAATATATAAAAAGTAAATAATAAATATTATATTAATAAAATAAGCTATAAATGCTTTAATTTCAGATTATTTATTTTATTAAGGAGATTTATAATCAAAAGCTAATCAACTATTTAAAAATAAATAAAACTGCTAAAGTAATTAAATGATATTATTATTAATCCGGAATAATAAAAACTATTAAGCAATATATTGCTAATTATTATATTTGCTAACGAGCAAAAGCATTTTATAATAAACTAAATAGTTTACTATACTCTTTGCTAGTATTTTAATAATAATAGCGAGATTTCAGAATAGATTTTATTATTAATCTTCCAGAATATTAAAAAATAAATAATATTTTAACCGTTATATACTATTTTAGTAAAGATAAAGACTATATACTAATACGCTATAATAAACTAGGAATATTATTAGAAGAGACTATTTATATTCTTATTCGCGAAATTATTGTTTAATACGGACTATCGGATAATATAATATTAGATTATGGACTTTAATTTATATTAATATTATAGAAATTATTATATATTAAACTTAGTATTGATAATAATAAGTTAATAGTTTATTACTTTAAAATCGATAAATAAACCGAACGAATTAATTAAGATATGAATATATATCTAAAAACGTTTATTAACTATTATTAAAATAATTAAATAAATTTATTACTAATAGCAAAACTAGCTTATAGTAATCTTAAATTAGTGGCTATTGGAATGATTTTATTTTTCATTAATTATAAATATTATTTTAGAATGAATTTCGGATTAGATAATATTTTATATAAAATATAATATAACTAATAACTAACTATTTGAGCTATTAATATCTCTAGTAAAATATAAGCTATTTTAAAAGAAATATAGATTAATATAAAAAAGACTTAGGACTAGATAGCTAAGTATATTAATTATCGCCGTAAAAATATTATATATAAAGTTGGCGATTAGGTATAGCTTAATATAGAAAATATCTAAACTAGCCGTTTTAATAAGAAATTAGATAATAAATAGATTAAACCGTTTAAAATCACAAAGAAAATCAGTTATTTATATAAATTAAACCTATTTAGAACAATAAAACATCTTAAGGTTTTCTATATTAAATTGCTTCGTAAGGACTTAAACGATTTGCTATTAAAACAAGATAACTTAGAGCCTAAACCGATTATTGTTAATAGACAGAAAGAATATTACCTTGAGCGGATTCTAGCTTTTAAACGCTTTTATAGACGAGTGCTATTCAAAGTGAAATAGATAAACTAGGAATATAACAATAAATAATATAAAGCTAAGGGCTTTAATAATTTATAAAATACTATCGATAACTACTATAAATAATACCTATAATCGCTAGGTAGTTTTAAAAACGACTATTGTTTTAAATGGTGTAAAAGGCTACTTCGAAGGTAATATAGATATTTTACGCAGTTAATAACTTTAGACCAATTTAAATCGTTTAGAAATATAGCTTTAATAATTAATAAAATTATAATATAAGTATTTTAACTATATACTAATCTATATATTATATTTGCAAAGCTTATTATAGAACTATTACATTAACGTCTATATTCTAACCTAATGCGGATTAGCTCTATATTTATTTTAGAGGTATAAATATTTTTTTCTCTTCTCTTTCTCTTTTCTTTTTTACTTTATACCGCTAGAAGAGCGGCGAGGATATTAGTAAAAGGACTTATATAGATAACAAGCATAGCTACGATATTATATAATATATTTTAAAAGGTATTTTTGCGCTAATATAATAATTAAACTAATATTTTAATAATAAACTATAACAATAAACTAGTCTCTTTTCGAATTTATAATACAATAAATAATAGTTATAAATACTTTTATAAGCAAGCTTATTATGCTATTATTGCCGTCTTTATTAGGACTAGCTCTAGGCTCTTTCTCGCGGTATAAATATCTTTTTTTCCTTTTTTTCTTCTTTTTTTATTTTTATTATTATTAACGGTCTATATTGGCCCCGGGGCGGCGTCGCCGCCCTTATTAAAAAAAACTTAAATAGAAAAAGAGTATCTAAGCAGTTATAATACTATATAATATACTTTAAAAAACATTTTTATATTAATATAAATAATAAACTAATATCCTAGCAATATATTATAGTAAAAACTAATATCTCTAATAAGGATATAATAATATAGATAATAGCTAAAAATAGTTATAATAACAAATAAATTTATATAAGAACTTGGAAGCTAGTTTATAAAGTATTATAATATATTATAAAATTATAATAAATTTAAAGGAAAAAAGTATTATTATAATCCGACCTAGTATGCTTATTTTGATATTATTTAGTTAAACCTTAGTACGGCCGGTAAAACCTTAATTTAATAACTTTTACTATTATAAATTAAAGCTTAATATAAGGACATATTAGGAGCCGATGTATTAAAGCCTTAGCTTATAGTATTTAGTATAAAATGCCCGCTTTTCTCTTTTTTTTCTCCTTTATTTTTAGTGTTTTCGTTAGTTAAGGCCCTATAAGAGCGGTTTTGCACTATTAAGCTAGGTAGATAGTTAATAGTAAGCTTATTTAAATTAATAATATAATATTATTAATTATTAAATTAAGTTTATTAAATAAAAAAAACGAAAAAAATTAATAGTTAGCTTATAAATAGTGAATTGTATATAATTCTAAGCTAGTTAACTAATAATATAATAATCTTAGTAAATATATAAACAATAAGAATACATTTTAGAATAGTCTAGATTAAGTTAGGTTAGTGTCAAGAATTATAACTATTATCAAATATGAAGTTGATTATATTGTGGGAACTAGCTAAGAATGCAATATAAATACATTAGGGCCGGACACTATACCCGATTAGGTAAAGCGCATCCCAATGCTTCCTAGTTATAGGAGAACCGTGACAGTTAGAGGGTAGATAAACCGACTTACTTTAGGTCAAGTTATAGATAAATTAAGTTAAGTTAAAAGTCAATAGGTTAGATTAGGTTAATTTATTTTATCCAATTTTTTTTCAATTTTTTCAAGTTTATCTTTATCAATAACTCTATTAATTAAAAAAAAAATTTTCTCTAAAATTTTTTATATAAATTATACTAGAATTATACTAAGAATATACTAAAAATAGTATCTAGGTTAGCCTAGGAAAAGATAGGTTAAATAGGGTTAAAAATAGATTGAAATAAATTAGATTAAAAAGTCTTTTAACTTAACCTAACCTAGGAACTTAATGTAACTTAGTTTAACTTTTACTAGGTTGAACTAATCTATTCTAAAGCGTAAATAAGAAGAGTTAAGAATTATATTCCAATAAAAATAATAGCTTTTTTATTAGTAATATAATTGTTAACTTTATTGATTAAAACTTTACTAACAAGAATAATAATATTAAGCTTAAAAATAAACTCTAAAAAATCGAAAAAAATAAAAATAAAAAGATTGAAAATATTTATTATAACTCCGCTAATAAAAGTCCTAGTTAACTAGATAAAGTAAAATTAGCAGGTTTTATTTCTAAAATATTAAATATTAATATTCTATTAACACTGCTATATATTAAATACTATCTAAGATAGTAAGTATTAAGCTTATTTATTATTAATTAACTTTTACTAAAAAAAAGAAAACTAAAAAAGAAGTTAACTAATTAGTATTACTTAGTAATAAAAGTATATAACTAGGTTATAGTTAATATTAAACTAACTAAAAAACTTATTATATATTTAAAATCCAAGAATATTAATAATTATCTATAGTTTTATTAAGCTTTATTAACAATAATTAAATTACTTAAAAATCTAAATCTAATTAAAAAATAAATAAAAAAACTAAAAAAGAATTTAACTAAAATAATAAGCTCCTTTTTCCGTAAATTTAATAATAATAATAAAGTATAGAACTATAATATTATTTACGCTTTATAAAGGTATAGAGTAGGGTAGGGAATAGAGTCTATTACTTACTTTACTATAGGGTAGGTAATCAAAGGTATAAAGTAAGTAGTTTTTATAAAAGTATAAAGTAAAGTAAGAAAAAAAAATAGGTTCCTTACTTAAAAAAAAAGATTAGTAAAATTATTAATATTAATTAAATTACTAATAAATATTAATTAATTAAACTTTAAATATATATATTATATATATATATATAATATTTATTATTAATAAACCATATTTTAATTAAATATTAATCAATTTTTATTTTCAAAATTCTTTAAAATTTATATTAATCTTTCTATTAATCTTTTTTCTCTATTTTCTCTTAAAGGAAGATCTTTAATATTATATAATATTATATAATATATTACTTAATGTACTAATATTTATTAATATTTAATTAAATTTTCTATTTTTAGTTTATTTTATCTGCTACTAGAAGGAAATAAAGAACCTATTTTTTTTACTTACTTTACTCTATATTTATTGGAGTAAAAGGACCCCTTCCGGTCTCTAATCTATACCTCCGCCCTATTCTATACCACCCTTATCTTACTTTAAGTTCCCTATACCTTTGTAAAGCGTAATATTATTAAATAAATTAAAAACGAAATTAAATACATAGTAAAGTTAATATTAAATAACTAACTTTATTACTATTTAATTATCTAATAGCAAGATAATTTAATAAAGAATATTAAGTTGTTAATAGATTTATATAATACTATAATATAAAAAATCTATAATAATATCCGCGAAATAGCTATTAAAATTAATTATTATTATACTTGTTTTTAGTTTCTAGTGTTATTACTCCTAGTTAGATTACTATTAAAAATAAATAAAAAACTAGATAAAAAAGAAGAATATTTTCTACTAGCAAATAAAATACCTAGTTAAAAAAAAATTTCAATATCTTTTCCGCTAAAACAGTCTAAGTAAATAAAAGTAAATTAAATCTAGAGTTAATAATAATAAAAATAAAATAATAATAATATTATAAATAGTTTTAAAAATAGCTAACTATTATATAAAGTCCTAATTATATTAAATATATTTAAATAATATAATATAATAAAATATTAGCTATTAATAGAAATAATAATATTAAAGTAATAAATTTATAGCAATTTATTTATTTACTAAAATACTTAGGTTTATATTTTATTAATTAATATTATAGTATTTTTAAAGCAATTAAAGAGCTTTTAATATCTAATCTAGCTAATTTAAAAACTCTATTTATAAATTGTTACCGCTTAAATATTAATTAATTATTAAAAAGTTTATTTAGTAATAAGTAATAACTATATTATTTCAAAAATAAGTTAAATAATTTATTAATAAAATAACTATTTAATATATATTTACGCTTCGGAATAGCCTAGGTCGGGTTGGGTTAGAGAGTAGACAAACCGACCTACTTTAAGTTAGTTTAAACCAGCCTAGGTCGGGTTTTTTTCCTGGGTCAATGTAATAGATAAACGCAGTATAGAATACGAGTACAAGAATAGGTCTATAGGTCTTCTATAGAAGGACTAGCGGTATAGCGAAAAATTTAATATATTAAGATAAAACTGATTTTTACTATTGAAATATAGGAATCTCTATCTATTTATATACAATCCTAGAGCCAGTCTTATATTTTAATCTTATTATCCTTTATATTTAGCTTTAGACTTTTAAGAATCTTTATAAAAAGCAGTTTTAATAGCTAATTTATTATACTAAGTATTATAATTATTTCTTTTTTAAAAATACTATTTTTAGCAACCTAGAATAGTAATAATAAAACTATTTAGAATATAAATATATTTATATATACCTTAGCTATATACTTTATTGTATAATTTTAAGTATATTGCAATAGCTATATTTAAAATAAATAATTAATATGCTTTTATAATATATATTTCTCTTTTATATTAGTCTAATATTATAAGCTTATTAAATTTTTTTAAAAAACCCTATAAAAAAAAGAAAAAGTTCTATACTACTTTATTCCTTTATTATCTAGTATATTCTAGATTTCTAGATATTTATTATTATTAAAAAAGTTAATTATATTATATAGACGGTAAAAATGTTAAAATAAATAATAAACTATAGAATACAAACTAATATTTAACTAATAATATAACTTAGCTAGTAATTAAATAAGATATTATAGATTTTAACTGCAATATACTTTATTATAGATATAATATACTTAGATTAATAAATAATGTATTTTAGGTCTTTATTTATTTATTTTAAAGAATTTTTAAAATATTTTCTGAGTTCCTCTCTATTATAACTTATAGTTAAATAAATTAATAAAAGAACTATAGCTTTCTTAATAAGAAAAGTAGTTTAACTAATAGTAAAACAGTACTTATATATTATTAGCTATTTATTTCCTTTATTTAAGTAAATAAGTTTTATATTTAATATTAAAAATTTATTTAATTTAATAAAATAATACTTATATAAATTAGTTACTTTTATATTTACAAAGAATAAATTTTTATTTAATTTTATTATAATAATATAAAATAGCTAAATAATAAGCTTTTAACTAATAATAAAATATTATCTTTTTAATACCTATATATTTATTGTTTCTACTATATAATTAAGCTATAGTTATAATTAAATATATATTAATTAAACTATTTAGAAACTTATAGCAAAGCAATAGAATTAAAAACTTGCTTTTAATATAAATATAATAAATCTAAATATATTAATATAAATAGTTATATCTTAATACTATTATAATGTTAATAAATATTTAGATTTTAGCATTTTAGTAAAAAAAATATTTTAAGCTTGTCTATAAAATATATAATAAATTAAAAATAATTAATATAATCTTTTATAATTATATCTACTAAGCTATTTAATTAAATTAAGCTATTAAATAGTTTAATAATCTTAATAAAAAAGTTTAAACTTCTAAAAATACTTATTTTTATATGTATAAAATATATATTTTAATAAAATAATATAATTAAATAAATGTAAACTAAACTATTAAGCTTAAATGTAAATATAGAATAAACTAGATATAATTTATTATATTATTTAGTATAAGCAAAAACTAATAATAATAATAATTCTTTTATTTTTTTTTAGCTAAATTCTCTATATATACTTAAGAGTATTATATTTTATATAGGTTTTTAGTATTTTAATAATAATAATAACTTACTATATAAATTTTAATATATTAGCTTTAAATACCTAGATAACTATTTATATAGTAGCAATAACTTTAGTACTTTTTTTTAATATAAGCAATAATAATAATAATAATAATAGCTTTGTTTTTAACTCTAGACTTAAACTATTTAATTCTAAGAATCTAATATATATACTTAACTATTAGCTTATTCTACTTACTTAGCTTATTCTATCTATTATATCTACTTTGTTTATTCTATTTATAAATATAATAATAATATTAAATAAAGTACTAAGCATTTTTATATCTTATAAAACTTACTAAAAAATGCTTAATTTTCTTAGGAAAATAGCTTATTCTTAAGTATTACTATACTAGAATTATATTTTATTTGAATATATATTAATTTAGTTAGTATATTTAATTTCGCTTAAGTATTTAATTATTTCTCTTTTCTTATATACTAAAATAATTATATCTTATATTTTTTATGTTTATTTTGCTACTATAATTATTAAATTACTTAAGTTTTTTATTAAATTAGTAAGTATTTATAGCTTTTTAGCTTTAGTAACTTATAGTTATAGTACTTAAAGTAAGTATTATAAAAATATATAAATAAAATAATAGCAAGGAATACTTATTAGCTTAGTACTGATAGTTATTATATTTAAAATATAAGCGGATTTAATAATTTAATAATATACTATATTAAGTTCTAGAAAAAGGAATTTAAGAAAGTAGTTAAAGAGAATAATAATAATAATAATAATAAAAAAAGCATAAAGATATTTAAGTTTAAACTTTAAATATAAAACTTATTATCCTTAGCTTCTATAGAGTTTTCTAGGTTAAAGTAATATATAAATAGTTATAGTTATATATATTTATTTAATAGTATAAATAGTTTACTATAATAGCAAAAGTTATAAGAAAAAATATCTTTTACCTAGTTCCTAGTTTTTTATATTTATAATACTTATTTCCCTTACTATTATATTATTGCGACCCTAGGATCCTATTTATTAGTAATTTATATTAGCTAGGTTAAGAAGCTAAATAAATGAATTAGTTCTCGGAAATTAAATAGCAATCGGAACTATAATGCAAAAAGGTGCTATAAATAATATAGCTAAATCACAACTATTTAAGTCTATAATAAAAAAATGAACTTATTATTCAACACAGGAAGAAAGTCCTAGTAACTTATTTATTAAGGGATTTATATATATAATCCTCAGTTCTCTATTTAAAATACTTAAGATACTTAGTTACTGATTATTCTAAGTAGACTAATTACTTGCTTAATATGCTCAATAGCTTTAGCGCCTGATTATTCTAATCTTACCGCTTATTCTTATATTTTTTAACTTATACTATAAATAAGGGCATAGCTAAACTTCTTTTATTTATAAATATCTTTTATAACTATAGAATCTGTCCTAAGATATATATTTTATTATATTTATTTTATTGCGGTTAGTTCCTGAAAGCTATATTATAATATTATCTTCCTCTTTAAGTGTTTGTCCTTAGATATAATCTGTCTTTAAACATTTTTCTCTTTTTATATATTTATCTAGTAATATATTACTTCTTTGTAATAGTATTTCTTGTTATTATTATATTGCAGAATAACGTTCTTTAAACAGTTATTATATTATTATATAATGTTATACTAATTATGTTTTTTTAGGTGCTTAGTATATTATTACCAAAGAATCCTTTTATTATACTAAATTTAATAAATTTAATTAAAAATGTAATTTGGCTTTTCCTAGCAAAGAATATAAGAAAACTTAAAGTATAGTTAAAAGTTTAAATAATAAGATTTTTCAGCTTTAAATAAAAGAAACTTATCTAGTAAAGCAAAAGCGTTTTTACCTGAAATACTTACGCGAAATAAGTAATTAAGAAGCTTAAAACATATTAAAATTAAAAAAAATTAAAAAATTAAAAAAACAATAAAAAGTATCTAGAAAAACAATATATACTAATCCTGCGATATTAGACTTTTATTCCGCTATTGGTATCAATTCTTTTGAAGTTTTTATATTTGCTTTCTCGGAATCGCAATAAACTAAGCTAATTTCTAACTTGTCTTTTCTGAATAAAAATCCTTTAGCTTCTTTGCGTAGTTAAAAAAAAGATAATATTCTAATTCCTAAGTATTTTCTAATTCCGGATAATTTTTCTACTTAATAAAATACTAATTGCTTTATTGTTCTAGGATTATTTTAATTTTAAAGATATCTTTTTCTTTAGGTTTATATCTGAATAATATTATAATTAGTTCAGAGTCTTTAGCTTTCTCCAATAATAAAACATAAAATACTAGATATATTTTAAATCCTTCTAGTAATTTAAGTTCGTAATTAATTAGTTTTTTCTTTCTTTTAATTCTAAATAGTCTAATTTTTATATAATTAAGTTTCTTGCTTAGTTATTTTCTTTTAAGATTTTTTGTATAAAGCTATACTTTATTTTCCTTTTTAAGCTGAAATCTATTTTATTAATATTTATTCTATTATATTTCTATTCTGATTTATATTTTTTCTAGCGATATCTGTATTTATTAATATATACGTTTTATATCCAACGCATATTTAATAGCTTTTTATGCTTTTAGTGATTCCTTTAGCTAATCTATTATTTATAAATTTCTTCCGTAGTTTGTATAAAATAGTATAGTTTTTATTATATTTGAAATAAGATTATTTAGCGCAAGCTCCGCAATTAATAAAAGTTTTACCTAATTATTCTAATTCTATATTATATAATATTATAAATATGTTTTTAGCGTTTTATTTATTCTTTTTGTTTATTTATTTGTCTCTAGATAATAAGCATTTAATAGTTTTAGCTTAATCCCTATTTCTATGGTAATTATTTTCTAAAATGCTGAAGTAAATAGTTTATTTCTGTCTAAGATTATTTCTTTAAAAAATCCTCTAATCCTAACAACTCTATCTAGGAATATATATACTATTTGTATTATATTATAAGTTTCATTGAATAGTATTACTATAATATATTTTATATATTTATCTATTACTACTATAATTGAATTATATATCTTCTACGTTGAGATTTCTTATAAGAATAGTAACTTTATAATAAAGTCTATTATTAAGCATTGTTATAAAAATTCCGGTAGCTTGATTTTCTGCAAATATCCATATTTCTTATGGTTTTCTAACTTATTTTATTTATATTCTAGGCATTTATTAATATATTCTTTAATTGCTGTTTTTATTCTTAATAATAACTATTTTTTACTAATTAATTTATATATTCTTGTAATTCCTGGATAACTATATTTTAAGTTATTATAATATTATATAATAATCTTCTTTAAATATATTTCTAGTATATAATACCTTTCGCAATACTTAAAAAGAATCTTTTTCCCTAATACAATCTACTTTTATACAAAATTATCTAACTTGTATTCTTTTTTGATCTTTTTTAAGATCTTTTTATTTAATATTATTTATAATATATTTAATTATTATACTAATATAAGATTTTTATTTTTATCTTCTTTAAAAATAACAGAGATATTGACTGCTTTTTATTAATATAAGTCAAATCTTTTATTTAGTTTATCTGCTATAGTATTGCCTTTTTTTAGTATATAAGTTATCCGAAACTTGTATTGTCCTAATAGTTCTGACTATTTTATTTGTTTTTAATTTAGCTATTTTATTGTAGTAAAATATACTAAATTCTTATAATCTATAAATACTTCAATATCACTAGAGCTTTCTACGTAGACTTTTTATTACTGAAATGTATTTACTACTGCGAATAGTTCTTTATTGTAAATATCGTAGTTCTGTTTTATATTGGATATATTTTATAAATAATATACAATTGAATACTATTTTTCTTCTATTTCTTGTAATAAATATGCTTTAATAGTAGTATTTAAGGCATTTATCTCAATTTTTATAAATTGTCCTATTTAAAATATTCTTAATACTAGTATTTTTATATAAGCTCCTTTGAGTTTACTAAATGTTTTTTATTGTTTTTTAGCCTATATATAGTGTTTCTTTCCTAGTTATCTTCATAAGCAATAAAACGATTTACGAAAATCCTTAAATAAATCTTTAGTTGAAATTAATTGCTTTTAGGAATAACTATAGTTTTTTAATTATTATTGGTTATAGTTATTTAAATATTATTTAAATCTTTTCTAAATCTATTTTAAGTTTTTCTATAGTAACAATATATTTTAAAAATATTATTTTTTTCTAAAAGAATTCGCATTTTTCTGGTTTTAGTTTGAAATTAATTTTATTTAAACATTATAATATCTTTTTAACGTCTTAAATGTATTTTTCTATAGTCTAGGAATAAATAAGAATATTGTCGAAATATATTATTATGTATTAGTCCAGTAAATTCTTAAGTATATTATTAATAACTTCTTAATATGTAGCTAAAGTATTAATTATGCTAAACAACATAATTATATATTTATATAATTTATATTATATCTGAAATACTATTTTCTGATAATATTCTTTTGCTATTCGCATGAGGTTATATACTTTTCGTATATCGAGTTTTATAAATTATTGTATTTTCTATAGTTGGTTTTATAATTTATTTGCGTTTGGTAATAAATATCGGTTCTTAATTATAATATTATTTAACTTCTGATAGTTAATATATAGTTGTAGTTTACTATTCTTTTTTGGAATTAAAGAATTAAATATCCAGCTAATAAGGATAAAAAGCAAATAAATCTTTTTGCGAGGTTTTTTTTTAAATATTTATCAAGAGCTTTAAGTTCTATTTTTAATAACTAGTATATAGATCCGAAAATAGGTTATTTTCTATTAAATAATTTGATTTTATAGTCTTAAAATTAATATTTTAGCAATGTTTCTTCCTTTTATCTTTCTTTAAAGAAATACTTCTATAGCTTGTAATTTTTTAGTATTAAATATCTTTGCTATTTATAAGTTACCTTTTTTTCTTATTTTAGTAATATCTTAGTAATCTTTTTTTGTTCATTTGTTTAGACTTTTTATTCTAAAGTATTTTTTTTCTCTATAAAATCAAGAGTTCTATCTTTTCTCTTATAACTTTTAATTTCTTTATTGATTAGACTTTTAGTAATTATACCTACTAAAGCAGGCGAATTATATAGTTGTTTTTTATCTGAATTTATAATAATATATATTTTATTATACTAGTTTATAATATTCTTATCCGTAATCTTATATATAGATTTAATAAATTTTTAGGCTTTAATAGTTAAGCTATTTTTAAATTTTAATTCTTTAGTTCTTTAATTAATAACTAAGTTCTACTTCTTTAACTAAAATATCCTTAGTATAATATCGTAAATAGCTATCTCTAGAATGTTAAACATTATATTTTTGTAATAATATTGAATAGCGATTTCTATTTATATAGTTTTTTCTGAAACTATATTCATACCTAGTATATTTCCTGCTGCTATTATAAATAAATATAGTTTTATTTCTCGTGTTTTTATTTTTAGTTACTAAATTATCTTTACTAAAATAAAGTTCTTAGTAGCTCCTATATCTAATAGGGCTACTAGATCTTTTTTTTTAAGCTATAGTAGTATCGCGATATATATATTATATTCTTATTCTTTATAATATGCTTTATTAATATTATTAAATCTTTCTAACTTTTTAAGGAATCCGAACTTAATCTTTTCTTATTAATATTATATATAATCCTTTTCTATATATAGCTGCTAGTTAATATTCTATATCTTAAGTATCTATATAGTTTTAACTAGTCGTAGATAGTACTTTATTAGTATTATTATTTATTGAGTTCATTTATACAATATATACTATAATCCGCAAAATCCTAAGAAATATTTATTCTTTTGTTTATTTTATAAGTGTATCGTATACTTGTTGTCTTTATATTACTGCTATTTATATTCTTTATATTTTAGTACTCTAGATATAATAAAAAAATATTCTTGTTTGCTACTATAGTATATAGAGCAATAGTCGTTGTAATAGAAAAACTAATATTATAAGTTGTAATTATAATTTTGTATATCTATTGCGTAATATTGTTATTTGTTGCTTTTATTAATATATTAATCTCAATTGCTCTTATATAAGCTCCTTTCTAGTTCTTATATTTTTATACTTGCTCTGATAATTTTATTTTTTTAATTTATAAGTAAATAATCAGTTTCGTCTTAAATCAATTTATTATTATTTAGTTCCTCGTATTTTTTGTATTCAATTAGCGTTTATTTTTAGGCGTTATTCCTTACTAACGTGAAAAATAAAATATCTAAGTCGATGTCTTCTTCTTCTCTTTTATCCCCTTTATTATATAATAGAGGGTTTAATATCAAAAGCCTTCTTAATATATTTAATTGTGGTTGTTGTATTTTATTCTTTGACCTATAATTATATATAAAATGTCCGGGTTTTCTACAAGCGTAGCACTTCTAAGGGTTAAATACTCTTTTCTTACTTTTACCTTGTAATCTTATTACATTTAACTCTATAGAATTACCTTGTATATTAGCCTATTTTTATAGCTAATAGCTTTTATAGTTACAGCGTCTTTAGTATCCTAAATAACCCTAAGCAACTTATCTTGTATATTTATTTTAAGATTCTTGTTTTTTAAGTTATCTTTAATATAGCTTGTTATCTAGTTTAACTAATACTTTTATAAGCTTATTAATTGTATCGATTTCTCCTCTAAACTTTACAAGTTCGTCCTAGATATTATTTTATAGTCCTTAGCGAAATACTACTATTTAGACGTTGCTATTCTATTCGGTTTAGGCTATATAGTACTGAAATATTGTTATATAGTCTGCAATATTCTTAGTTTATTATATTTGCTATATAATACTTTTAGCGGTTTATTCTTTATTAAAAAATCTAAATATTCTTCTAATATAAGCTTTAAAAACATTATAATTTTTAATCTATACTTTAATCTTAAAGCTTGCTTCTCTGTTTATATATTCTTATAAGTCTGAGTTAATCTATAAAAGAGCTTTGTTTTATATAAATATAATAGCAAAGGTAATTTAGTTCCTATTTAATATATTTCCTAAAAGTTAAAAATATAGATCCAACTAAAGTAGCTAGTTATTAAGCTTGTTCCTTTCTCTATAATAAAAGTCAGGCTTAAATAATTTAGTTCTATTACTATCCAAAACAGTAAGTCGATATAATATGTTTCCTTGTTGACGTAAAGTTCCAGTAGTACTTATTTTAAAGGTGTTTAATATATTGCGACTTTAGGATTTTATTTATTAGTAATCTATATTAGCTAAGTTAAAAAGCTAAATAAACAAGTTAGTTCTCGGGGATTAAATAGTGATCAGAACTATAATATAAAAAGGTGCTATAAATAATATAATTAAGTTATAATTATTTAAGTCTATAGTAAAAAAATGAACTTATTATTGAATATAGAAAGGAAGTCCTAGTAACTTGTTTATTAAGGGGTTTATATATATAATTTTTAGCTTTCTGCTTAAGGTGCTTAAAATGCTTAGTCACTAATTATTCTAAATAGACTAATTACTTGCTTAGTATGCTTAGCAGCCTTAGTGCTTAATTATCCTGATCTAGCCGCTTATTCTTGTATCTTTTAATTTATACTATAAATAAAAACATAGCTAAAGTTCTTCTATTTATAAATGCTTTCTATAACCGTAGAATCTGTTCTGAGATATATATCTTATTATACTTATTTTATTGCAATTAGTTCCTGAAAGCTATATTGTAATATATATTAATATTATATTTGAAATATATATTTTGGATATAATTACCTAAGCAAGGAATTAAAATATTATTTTTAAAAAATATTTATAACTTTGTTATTACTTTATAAGTTTCTTATTTAACTTAATTATTACTAACGTTAGCTAATAATCTTATCTAATCTAGTATAGTTTTTTTCTAAGTTATTAGCTAGGTTATTTCTAATTATATTTAATATTTTTTAAGAGGTTTTTATATTACTTTTAAGCTTCTTATTATCTATATAATTAGCTATTATTAATTCTTTAAGCTTTTTATATTACTTTTAATAATATATATATTTTAGTATTTTAAACTATTTTAGGATTTTTTAATATATATATATTTAATAATCTTATTTAATAGCAATATATTAATACCTATAGAACTTTATAGATATTTTAATAGTCTAGTTAATCTTCAAATAAATTATTTATTTTTATTTATACTTCTTTTTAAACCTAAAATGCTTTTTATTATATTTCTTTAAAAACTTTTAAGATTATTTAAAATTATCTTTATAAACTTATAAGTTATAAATAAATAGCTAATTTATTTATTTAACTAAATATTATAGATACTTATTATTAAATATATCTTATTTAATCTCTTTATTAGTTAGTATTTAAATATCTTATTTTTCTTTATTTATAATAATTTTTAGAAAAGAATATAATAGATTTTGACTTTACTAAAAATAATATTCCTTAAAAAATAATATATTAAAGATATTATAAATCTTAGTACCTTTAAAAAGAATTAAATAATATATTTAAGTACTAATATATTCTATAATTTTATATAGGCTATAAAATTTTATATTTAATTTCTTGTTTAATATTTTTTGCTTTAAGTTTTTTATTAATAAAAGAATTTTATTGCTTGAGTAATATATTTTTAGCTTATATAATTTATCTCTATAATATTTTTAATATTTTTATATATATTTAAATTTAGCAATAAGTGTTTTTTTTAATTTATATAATTTCTAGATTTGTTTTTTGAAAGCTAAAACTCCTTTTTTCTTTATAAAATTATTTTTAACTTTAATACTTATTATATTATATTAAAACTAGTTATATAAGAATTCCGCCTAGTATAAAAACTTAGTATAAAAACTTTACCTAAGTATCTATATTAATTCTTATAGCAGTATATATAAAAACAGTACTTTAATAATTAATTTTAGCGCTTAATTAGACTATTTATTTAAAGATAGAATATTATACTAAAACTATATCTAATCTTTAGCTAATAATATACTTCTAACTAATAAACACTAATAAATAAATAAAAATTATCATTAACTATACTATTAAACAACCTATATTAAGTAAATATATATATATCTATAAAATTAATAAAGCTTACTATTATTAAGGTCTTTTTATATAAGATATTATACGCTATCTTAATAAAGCAATTAACTATTATAAATATATAGTTTAAATACTTTTTAAAACTATAACTTAATATTAAGCCTATAATAAAGTTTATTAAGATTTGCTTTTAAGAACCTATTAAAATAAGTAAAGGAATAAGTTTACTATAAAACTTATATTTATAAACCTTTATACGTTAATAAATCTTATAAATCTTATAATATTGCTTAATATCTTTAGATAAGCATAGTTAATTATAATAATACTAAAAAAAAGTTTTACTTTTTTTAGATATAAAATAGCTAGCAAGAAAATTATTATAGTATTTTATTATAAATTTAAAATAAAAGGCAGACTTATTTAATATAAATAGAATATTTCAATAAAGTAGTATTTTATTATTATTAATAAATTATAGTCTAGTAAAATTTAATAATATTATTTTTTATATCTTTTAGTATTTTTTATATAAAAATATCTTTTCGCTAGATTTACTAAATTATACTAAAAATAAATACTATAATATTATTATATATTATTTTACTATTTATAGCTATATATACTAATAAATATAGTACTTTTTAAAGGGTTTTATTATTTTTTTCAAGTATTTAAATATCCCTTAGAATACTCTTAGAATCTTAATAAAGCAATAATTTAATATTTAGCTTTTCTAAATATTTAGACTTAAGTTAAAATTTAAGCTTTTTCTTTTTATATTGCTCTTTATATAAACACTTTAGTTAAATTGTTTTTATAGCTTAAAATATTAACTTTTTATTATTAAATAAAATAAGTATATTCTATAGTATTAGCAATATTATAATAATATTAATAAACATCCTTTTATAATTAAGATAATATAATAAATAATTAATAAAATTTATATTATTAAAATAATAGTAGATTTTAAAATTTATTATAATAAGTTTTATAACCTAATAATATTATTTGCTATTAAGCTTTTTAAAGCCTATAAAGCCTTTAAAATTCTTATAATTAATCTATATTTATATAATATATTATACGCTTTCTGGGTAATAGCGTTATTGCTTAAGAATCTTTATAATAGTTAATAATTTTTAATTATATATTCTATAGTTTATTTTAGTATTAATTATCTTTTATAAGTAATATACTATTAGCCTATAAATATTATACTTATTAAGCTATAATATTATACTTAAGATATTGAAACTAGAAATGTTAGTTTTTAATTTAATTTGCTTCTCTAAATTAAAGTATATTAAAAGAAGTTTTTTTATAAAATTATTATATAGCTATTTAAAAGCAGTATTAGCCTTAAGAATCTATATTATAAACTTTAGCTTATACTTATTAATATTGCTTTTTAATAAGCTAATTAATAATATAAATTTTACTGAATAATATTTAATAAAGCAATAATAAAAGTTTATAAAATTAAAAAAAACTTAAACTCTTTAATATATTTTAAAGTATAGTTATATTAATATTGTTAATACTTTTTCTAGGTTTATTTTTATGTTATTAGTAAATATAATAAACTTAAAAAGCTTTAAGCAATTAATATTAAGATTGTATTTATCTAAATTAATAAAGAGCTAATACTTACGCAGGTATTTTAATACTCTTTAGATATATAACTAACATTGTTTTTCTAAATTAGAATAAATTAGGATATTATTAAAATATATAATATAGAAAATATTAATAAAATTAATAAAAGCACAATCAATATATATTTAAAATATAGCAAGTATATTAATTAAGTTAAAAAGCAAAATTATATATTTTGTAACGGTCGTTTGCCTTGCAATGGCCGTGGAACAGTGGGGTTCGCTTGGCAGGTAATAACAAATCTTATGCGTGACTATAGCGGGGCGCAGTATATTGGCTTAGCTATAAAAGAAGTATACGACTTATTTTAAGGAACTCCGTTAGGGGTATTTAATAATAAATATATTAACTACTAAAGAGCGGATCTATCTAAGATAGAAAAGAGCGATATCTATATACTTAATAAATATTCGCGATGCTCGCGCCGCTCGTATTGCTCGCAGGTGGCAACCTAGCGAGCACCGTGAAATCCGCGAGCGGGCTATAGTTAGTTCACTTACCGAACCAATTTAAAACCCGTCTTTTATCGCTGAGTAGCCCTGTATAGCCTAGGGCATAACATATTTAAAATAGCTATATTATATTCTAAAAATAGTTTTCTATTTATTATTTTCTTTAATATAAATATAGTAATATATATCTTTAAGGTTTATCTTTATAAATTTTTTTATATTATATAAATAATTAAGAGTTTTTATAATTAAAGGCAAAGAATAATAGTTTTTAACTATAACTTTATTTAGTCCTTAGTAATTAATATAAAAATATAATTTTTTAAATTTTTTTAGAATAAAGATAATAAAAGCTTTAGCTAAAAATATTAAATATCTAATCTAGTTTTTTATTAATATTTTATTAATATATTAATAAAGCTCTAAGAGTTTATTTTTAGATAAATTACAAATAAGTCTATATAATAAATCTTTCTTATTTAACTTAATAGTATAGTTATCTAATTTAAAAAGTAATAACTTATTAACATTCTTTTTTAAGAAAATATTATTAAAGTTTTTGATCTATAATAAAAAAATAATTTTACGTTTATTCTCTAATTTAACTAAGTCTATAGTAGTAATTATAATAGTATATATATATATTTAATATTTAAGCTTTTATATAAATAAACTTAGTTTATTAAGAATAAATTAATCTATATAAATCTAGTATTACTATTTTTAAAACCTATAAAATTTAATAATATTATAGATATTTAATTTTAGCTTATTTATTAAAATATTATAATTTATTTATTTATAAATATAATAGCAAATTATAAAAATCCGTTATTATTGCTATAAATTAACTTTAGTTTAGATAATATTATATATTATATTATAATACATTTTAGCTTTATTAAATATATTTACTTTTAAAAGCTTTATATTTAATATTAATTTAAAACTTAATACTTTTACTATATAATTCTAAATTATATTAATATTAAAATTATTATTAAAAAAAACTATTACTTTATACTACCTTTTTTTATAACTTAATATCTACTTTAAACTTTATACTTTAAAAAGCGATTATTCCTTTTTCTAAAAAATCTTTTATACTTAAAACTTTTTTTTATTATTTTTTATTTTTATAGTATTAACTTTTAAAAAATTGCTATACTTTTTTTTTTACTATTTAATTTTTTTAGAATTTGCTTTAATATAATATTTTAAGGCTTTATACTTTTTATTATTATATTTATAATAAAAAATATTGGAATTATTATTGCTTTTTAGTTTTAAGCTAAATTTATACTTTAAAAATATTTTACTAGACTTTTAAAAATAATTTAAAATATTATATTTATACTTTTTAGATTTATTTTTTTCTTTAATTTATTTTTATATATATAATTTATTTTATTCTATATCTATAGTAGTATATTTATTATTACAATTAAAAATATAATTTATACTTTTAATATAAATAGTTTAATTAATCTAATTTTATTTTAAAACTAAAAGTATAGTTACTTTACTATAATATAAAAGGCTTTGTATATAAAATTACTTTTTAGTCTTTAAATATAGTTTAAAACTAACTATTTATATAAAAGTTATAGAATTTAATTTTTTAATATTATTATATAACTATAGAAATCTATAGCTAATTGCTTTAGATTTTATTTAACAATTATATATTTTAATATTATTACTATATTATAGCTTTTTTTATTTAATATTATTATTAAAAAAAATTATACTATTGCTTTTAATTTATTTAAATACTATATTTTTTTAATTTTATTATTTAATAATATAAAAATATATCTTATAATAATAAGCTAGCAAATAAGATTTTATTTTTATTATATATAAATTAGCTATTAACTAAAATAAACTTATTATTAGCTTCTATAACTTATATAGTATATTGCTAAAAAGAGAAATCTCCTTTATATAAATACAGTTTTTTAGGCTTTATACCTATAAAAACTATTAAAATATAATTAATTCAAGCTAACTTTAATAAGTAATCTAAAGAAAAAAGTAATTATAATAATTTATTAATAGTATTATTAATAGTCTTATCGCTATTTATACTATATTTATTTAAAGAATAATAATAATTAAAAAAATAAGGCAATTGTTATAATTAATTGCTTTTATTATCTAAGAAGCTATAATTATTTTAATCCAAAAAGTCTTTATTAACTTTATTTAAAAGAAAAAATATTTATAGTACTAGCTTAATATATTTTAATAATACTTTTAATAATTTTAATATTCTAGTATTATTCTAAATATATTTTAATACTTAAGTAGATAATTTAATATTAGTAAATATACTTTAAAAAGAATAAAATAATAATAACAATTATTATAGCTAAAAGCTATAACACTTTATATAATATTAATATTATTATAAATACGCTTTAGCTAATATAGTTTTTATATTTTATATAGATTTCTTTATATTTTTATATTTATAAGCTTTTTAAATAAATAATTATATTCTTGTTTAAATATTTTTTTTTTATTATAAAGTATTTTATAATATAATAATAGAGCTTTAATAAAATTTTAAAAAGCTTTTAAAAAATGTTTTTAATATATATTTATTATTACTAGCTATAGTAGTAGCTATATTTTATATTTATTAAAAAATATTAATATTTTAAAAAAGCTTTAAAAGTATACTACTAATATTCTTTTATATACTAAGCAATAAAGTTATTAATATTATTAAATTAAATATTACTATAAAAATAACTAGATATTATTAATTTAATAATAATAAAGCTATAATAGTTTACTTAGCTAATATAGTAGTAATTTATTTTAATTTGTTTATATTTTTTAATTATATAATAAATTATATTATTAAAAAAAAATTAAAACTATAATAAGTAAATACAATATAGAATATAAATATAAATGTTAATCTATAAATTTTCTATAAAAAGACTAGCAATATAGTAAAAAGATTAATATATTAAAATAAAACTAATTCTTACTATTAAAATATAAAAATCCCTATTTATTTATATATAATCCTAGAGCTAGTTTTATATCCTAATCTTGTTATTTTTTATATCTAGCTTTTGATTCCTAAGGGTTTTTATAAAAAACGGTTTTGATAGCCGGTTTATTATACTAGGTATTATAGTTGAACTAGGAAGTTTTTTTTTGAATTTTTGTATTAATCTTTCTATTAATTAAAAGATTTTTTTTCCCAAAAAAAATTATATTAAAATTATACTTAAATTATACTAAAATAATACTAAAAATAATATTAAATTTAGCCTAGAAAATAGTAAGTTAGGTTAAATCGGACTAGAAAGTCTTTTAACTTAACCTAGCTAGGTTAGTTTAAACCGACCTAGCTAGGTATAATGGTCGTTTGCCTTGCAATAGCCGTGGAACGGTAGGGTTCACTTAGCAGGTAATGACGAGCCTCGTGCGTGATTATAGCGGAGCGCGGTATATCGGCTTAGCTATAAAGGAAGTATACAATTTATTTTGAAAAGTTCTATTAAGGATATTTAATAATAAATATATTAACTATTAAAAAGCGGATCTATTTAAAATAAAAAAGAGCGACATTTATATTATTAATAAGTGCTTATAATACTTATATCGCTCGCGTTGCTCGTAGGTAGTAACTTAGTAAATACTACGAAATCTATAAACAAGCTATAATTAATTTATTTACCGAACTAATCTAAAGTCCGTTTTTTTGTCGCCGAACAGTCTTATATAGTTTAGGGCGTAATAGTATCTTTTTTATATTACTTTTTTAACTGAAAATGTTATAGCGCTGGATTTAATTATAAAAACTTTGCATTTTCTTTATTTTTATTATTAATTATATTTTCTTTAAATTATTAACGTCGTTTTTGAGTTTTTTAAATTATTTAGTAAAAAAGTTAAAATATTTTTTTTTTTTTGCTTTTATTGCTCTTATAATTTTTCTAAAAAATATTATATTGTTGAAAACTAAGATATTTATAGAGAATATATTTAGTTTAGCTATCCTAAGCGATATAATATCTTCCTATCCGAATTCGTATATTTATTTATTTAAATTTTTTATCTTTTTTTTTTTTTTTACTAACTTTTATTTTCAAAGGAAAAACTTTAAAACAAAAAGAAAAAAATTCGCTCTAAAATTGAGGCTATTAGCGTTTAATATAATCTTAAATATAATAAAGTCGTAACCTGTTATTATTATATACTTTCTTTTTTTATAAAACAAAAGCGATTATTTGAAATATATTATAGCCTAGATAAGTATAAAAATAACTATATTAAATAAAAAATTAAAATAATAAAAAAACTAAAAAAGCTCGAATCTTTTAGTATCAATACTATTAATAGAACTATAAATTCTATAACATTGTTTAATAATAATTTCCTGATAATATTATTTAAGGAAATTAACCGGCTTATTACCGAAATTAATTTCGATTTTAATACTTTTTTTAGTATTAATTCTTAAAACGCTTTTTTTATTTTTTAGAATACCTATCTAAAAATTCTAAAAAAAGTAGCAATTTAAGTCTAGCTCTTAATCCGAAATTAACTACTTCTAAGGTGAGAATTTATTCTTATTTATATTGTTGTTTTTTTAATTATTTTTAGTTCTTATTTTAAATTCGTTCTTTTGTATTTTATTATTAACTTCTTTATTCTATAATAAAGAGCTAGGCGTTAAAAACCTATTATTATTTTAAAAACTATTATTAAAATATAATATTAAAAACTATTAAGCGCTTTAAACTAAATTAAAAAATAACCTTTAATTATCTAAATTATTAACTAAATCTTCGTCAGAAAAAACTAAAAAGTTTCTTTTCGTTAAATATAAAATGTAGGTCTTTTAGACTTTCTTAATTTCTTTAGAATCTTTTATATATCCTTTAGCTAATTTAATTTAGCTTTTTTCGAAAAGCTTTTATAGTTTCGTATCTATTAAATCTTCTAATATTTTGAATTTCTTATTAAGTTCAATAATATCTATTTATTTTATTTAATTATTATTTTCTAGATTATTTATAAAGTTCCTATAAACTAAAATATTAATAATCTAAGGTTCAAGGTATATATATTAAATGTCTTTATCCTTTATCTCCGGAGTATTTATATTTTTCTTTATTGTTTACTAAGTATTATATATTCTCTAATACTTTATATAATTTTAAATAATATTATATTAATTAGTCTATATTTAATTTCAATATTAATATCTTTTAATACGAAATTGTTATTACAATTTATAACCAATATATTATTATTTATTAATTACAAAAAACCTAGTATTTTCTCGACTAATTCCGTTATTGTCTTGTTTTTTTCTTCTTTTATTACTAATGCTATTATCTATTTTTCTTTAATTTTCAATTTTATTGCTATATTTAATAGTTTTTCGGTTTTAAAAAAAAATATTAGATTCTTAGTTTCTTAAATTAATCTTGTTTTTTTTCGTGGTCTCTTTAGGTACTATTTTCCTATTTCTCCGAAATATATACTAGGCAATTATTATTATAGCAAACAATTTATATTAATTTAGCGTAGTTGTTTATATTGTTTGTTTCTCGTTTTTTAGATATCTTAATCTACTATTCTAATATTTCTATTACCTTTTTAGGGCAATTTCTCTTAACGTATCCTAGTTTATTATAAAAATAGTATATTCTAGTTTATAGTCTTTTTTTAGAAATATCAATTTCTATTAAATCTCCTGTAAATTGATTCTTTTATATCAATTTTTTATTTTTAACTTATTTGTCTAAATATCTTTTTTATTATTAATTATTAATCTTAATTGCTAATTCGACTATATCTTCTAAAGTTATAAGTTTTTTAATAGCTATTATTATATTTTTTATTTTATTATACAATTTTTAATAGAATAGTACTATAAATATAGAGTTATTTTATTTAATTTTATAAGCAAGTATTTTAAATATCGCAATATATATTAATATTAAAGACTTCTATTTTAAATTCTATAACTTTCTTTTATTCGCTTTTTCTTTATTAATTTCTTTAAATACTATTTTAATATATATAATAAAATTATCAAATAAATAGAACATTTAATTTGTTTTATTATCCTATTAAGATTTTTTATTTCTTATAAAGTTTTCTAAATAAAATATTATTTAATTAAAAGCTACTCTAGCTAGGTAAAATATAATAAATATTATTTTAACTAATTCGTTTAAGAATTAAATAATATACATTTTAATATATAGTTTAATTTATATAATCTATTTATTTAAGATATTACGTTTTTTTTTAAAATTATCCGGGATAACTATCTTAATTAAGTCTATATTTCTTATAGACTTAGACGTTAACGAGATTGCATTCATATTTAACGAGTAATTAAAGTATAATAGTTGTTTGATTTACAATAGCCGTAAAACAATAAAGTTTACTTAGCAAATAATAATAAACTTTATATGTAATTATAATAGAGTACAGTATATTGGTTTAATTATAAAAAAAATATATAATTTATTTTAAAAAGTTTTATTAGGGGTATTTAATAATAAATATATTAACTACTAAAAAGCAGATTTATCTAAAATAAAAAAAAGCGATATTTATATATTTAATAAATGCTCGTAATGCTCGTACTACTTGCGCTGCTCGTAAATAGCAACCTAGCAAATACCGCGAAATCCGCGAGCGGGCTGTGGTTAGTTCATTTACCGAACTAATCTAAAGCCTATCCTTTTGTCGCCGAGCAGCCCTATGCAGCCTAGGGCGTAACACTAGGTTAAACCAATCTAGTCCGAAGTGTATATATATTATTAATTAGCTATAGTTTTTATTTAAGTTAAAATTTTATATTATTAACTAGTTAATAGCTATTAATTATTCTAAAATTATATTCAATATAAATATAGTTTTTTACTATTATTATATTAAAAAAATCTTATTGTTTTATAATATTGCTTTTATAAAAAATAATAAAATAATTCTATTCGCTATATATTTTATTACTAAAAAGGTAATAAATATATCATTTTGTAAATAGCTTCTATAATTAGCTTTAAAATCTAATATACTTTAATATAATAATATTATTAACTTTATTTTTATAAGAACTATAGCTACTAGTAATAAAATTATTTAAATAAAAAAAATTTAACTAAGTTATATTATAAAACTTTTTATATACTAAATAATAATAGTATTACTTTTTATTAGACTTTGTTATTGGTTTAAATATATTATTAAAGAATATTTGCAACGAATCGCGGTTAAAAGAACAAAGGACAGAATTATAACGTTTGATTAGTAGTGAATGGATTGATTTATATCTAATAAACTGAAAATGATTATATACAATTAGTTGCCAAGCATCCGATAACTAACTATCTAATAACCAGCTGAACTGTAACAATATTTATCTTATATTTTTTCTATAGTAATTAATATACTATTTAATATTTTTATATAATATTTAATTCGGTTATAAATAATTGTTAAATACTATTTAAAACTAATTATAATACTTTTTCAAATACTTTAGTATATTATTAAATAGATATAAAAAATATATATAGTTTTATTTAAAAATAGCAATAAAATTATAATTAGAATAAGAATAAAGTAGTTTAATTTATAAAATAAAAAATAAAAAATAAACTCAGAACTAAAAATATAGTATTTATACTAAATAATAATATTAAGCTTGAAATATTATAAAAGAACTTTAATTTTTAGCTTAATAAACTTAAATATATATTTTATTTTTATTAGAAAAATCTAATTTAAGTTAAAAAAAAATTAAGAATATTTAACTAAAAAAAGGTATTTATATTATAGTAAAAATAGGAAAAAGCCTGAATTTTATCTTAAAAAATAAATAGCAATTAATAAAATAATTTCTTTGCTTTCTAATAAAGCTATAGCTATTATTATTAATAGTAAAAATAATAATAGTTGTAAATATAGATTTAGTTGTTAAAAATAGAAGATACAAAGTACTCCGCTATATTGCCTAAAGAGGTTTAGTAGCTGACTAAAAGCTGAATAAGCGAGTAATTTTTAGTGAGTAAATTTAGTGGCTGAACCTCACTATTGCATTCTTTGTGGTGGTGAATAAGGCGGCTCATATTCTCGAGTGTTCTCGTTTATGAAACTCCAGAAATGCTACTGACTGATCATATTACTCGAGATCGCAAAATAGATTAACGGCAGGCGTATCTCACCGTGGCAGCCTTGCTGTCCCCAGTCGTCTTCAAAATCTTACTGTGGCTTGAGGGCGAAGAAGCAAACAAGCCTTGTCTCCTTGTGATAGTGGAATGATGTAGGTTGTGTGCAGCTTCTGAGACTCACCATGAGCCTTCAGCATCAGGAATGGCAGACCCCACGCGCTGATGGAGACACTGCACTTAAACGATCATTTCCAAGACTGTTATACCGCTCTAAACGCTCCTATCAATAGTTCGTACATGGGACTCAACGGCGGGAAAGCGACTTCGGTAGCAGACATTCGCTCATCTTAGTACCGAAAATCGAATAGCAATATAACTCTTCTGAAAACTTGAAAAGTGGAACCTATGCGAAGGAGGCTTATTGACATTGCAATCTTTGATGAACAACACATCCGGAAAGGAGAGTACCCGGTAGCACTCCTTATTCGTTTTTCTGTCCTGGTGATCGATGATTTGATAGATTCATGTACCTATTTTTGTAATTTGTGAGGGAGGACCCGGAAGGGATGGCTCATGATATACGAGGCCTGCAATATACGTGGTATTGATAGTGTGGCGCAGTATCCGAATATCATAACACATCGCTTGAGAAGTACTTTAACCTACTATTTCATTGCTGTTGTCGTCGCTGCTATCCACTTGAAGTCTTTCTGAATAATAGCAATAGATGCTATTCAACATGAGAAACAAGGCCCCAATACTTAGCCTCTTTCTGGGCATATTATGGTAAGAACGATATTTCGAAGTCGATGTCGGGGCCCACGCGAACGCTGGGCTGAGTTGGCAGCCGTAAGAGCATACCCGATCGCGACGGACTCGTATCGACCAGGTCATGGAGGCGGCTTTAGGTAGTACCCCTAGGGGTTGACCTTTGGGGACCCGGCTGGACCTCATGTCCAGACCTTTCCATTGGGAGACCGCACCATGAGGTCTATCAAAAATAGCGGTTTGCTCTACACGCCGGAACAATGCCTTATGCATGTTTTAACGTCTCAACAAGAAGTATCTGCAACGACATTGGACTCGTTACTCACGTCATGTTCACCATGTGGAATTGATGATCGGTCGATTTGGCGCTCGCCCTGGAAACCTAATGTTTCCTCGCTCTTAAGAGCTGTGCTAACGCCATGATATCCGCATTGAAGGAGGTACGGGGAGCCTCCATCCGGGTCAATTTGTCTCGTCTCGGTTTCAGTTCTTGCACGACTGCCGCAGCATCAATGGCATATGGATAGTGTATGGAGGTATGAATAGAACGGTATTAGTGCACAAGGAGACAACGATGGAGAGACTTCGATGGGAGACAGATAACCTAGACTCGTGTCCTCATGCTTAGGTGTGCTGATGCTTCAGGTTGATGCACTTAATGAAAGAACGGTTGAGCCATTGCTTCGTTGCGGAACAAAGCGGTAGCTGTGGTGCATCTGAACGGTAGACGAAATTGAGATAGGTCGACTTCATGAAACCTTGAGCAGATTCACGCCATGTGAGCGACCTCTGACTCAAGACCAAGCATCATCAGCAGGTGACAGTACTGTGTTTTGCGGACCATAAAGGGGCGCGAAAAGCAGCTTTGAGTGAGCATATCAAAACCGGTCCCACCAAGTATACATTCAACGGGCGAAGAATCGACATGTTGGAAAGAACGAGCTTCCAGAGAGCACCTTGCTTTCGGAAACATTGAAGGCGTAAGTGCTATGCCGTCTCTACATCTTCAGCGAAGGAAAGTTTGTTTTTCTTCGCTTTTGATGGCTTCATGCGTGGATTCGAAGCTATTGATTCATTAGGGGGTTCGTCATCAGCTCGGATCGTCCGAGCAGCTTTCCGTTTTTTGGAGAATCCCATTGCCATGACAGGCTTTTGAGGTGTATCAGGAATTGGCACTTTGGCAGAGTCTGAGGACTGCGCGCTCTTGGGATGACCGCTGTCTGCGCATCCATCGACCTTTGTAGATAGGATTTGCGAGCTCTCCTGCTCCACATGAAGTAACGTTTCCATGGCTTCAGATCCCTCTTCAATCACATAGGTTGGCCCGTCCTCCTCATCATGGGACTTTACACGTCTTTGGGAGCTATTGACGACCTGACTGTGGTCTGATCTTTTATTTCCAGCCTCCCTGCGCAGTCTCTGGATAAATGCAGGCTCTCTCGGGTCTGATCCAGTCAGCAACTATGGCGGGCAGCTCGCTGGGCGTCTCGTACCATAACTAAGAGTGTTTGAGTTGAAGGCCATCGTGAGCAGGCAACGTCATCTGAACACAGAGGGCATTGAGCCAGCCGACACCGTTTACGCTAGTAAAGCCAAAGCGGATTAGGAACAGCGTAGCTTGGCAGTAACTGAATCTTCAATGGACTTCGTTCGCCCATAGATGAAGCAATATCAACAAATCGCAGCCTTAAGTTTACGAGTCGCCTGTTGTTCGATCTCCTGGGTGTTTTCCTCCTCGTCAAGTGTGTTATCAAAAGCAACAACGCCCTTCGAGCTCCTAATACCCTCACCATAACGCCACACGACACGGCCTCCTATATCACCCTAATGTTGGCTTGAGCGAACAGGAAGGAATCGCAGCATCTGGCCCTCGCGCTTGCGCATACTTGCAGCTATTACCACGCGAAATAGTAGTACACGTCACCAGAGGTTGTCGCATCAGCGTCGCTCGTTATCTCTCCGGGTCGATCCTTTGACTGGGTATTACATACCCACAATCTTCATGCGGGAGCTTTGTCAATTCATGAAGGACCTCTAGGACGCTCATAACGCTCTATCTCACCCAGTATCACACATGTCATCTTTTCCAGTCTCACCCTGACTTAGGCTCATCAATGATGGGGATTGTACAAGATCTAACAAAGCGCATCCCCTCATCACCAAGCCTCCCTTCTTTGCACGATCTTACCAATGAGAAGGAGCGATTTGTACCTAGATTATCGCTCTTCAAGAGGCGGATAAGACTGAGGGGCAACTCGAAGATATCTGTGCCCCTTGGCATAGTGCTTCTATTTCCTCTTATCGTTATAATATTAATCATAATACTGGTAGCAAAACATAACTCGGCACCTGGAAGTCTGATGATGCCTGCAGGCGCCCCACCCGCCATAAGGTAGGAGGGACCATTTGCGCCACTCTGATCATAGTCAAGAAGCTGACATTCATCCAGGAAAATCAGTGAAAGGCATGACAAGGTCTTCGTGACCGGATGTTTGGAACCTGAAACGACGGGTCCAAGGGCGAATGCTGTGCTTGTTGTCCTTGCTCGCAATCAAGAGCTGAATGGTGTGGTCCAATCAATTAAATCCATGGAGCGACACTTTAATCGCTGGTTTAATTACCCATACGTCTTCCTCAATGACGGTGAATTCAACATGACATTCAAGGAAACCGTTATGAACCACACCAGTGGTACCGTGGAATTTGGAAAGATTGACCCAGACATGTGGGGCTATCCTAACTGGGTCAATTTAGATGCTGCAAAAGAAGGCATAAGGAAGCAGGGGGATGCCGCGATTATGTATGGCGGGATGGAGAGCTACCACCACATGTGCCGATTCTATTCAGGGTACAATACTCAACCTCCACTCGCGATACATAGCTCATGACGAACTCTAGGTTTTTTTATAAACATGAGTTGCTGCAGAAGTACGACTGGTACTGGAGGATTGAACCAGATATCAAGTATTTTTGTGATGTGACCTAGTATGTCCAAGCCCCGGGTGAAGATCAGCATTGTTGCTGAACTTGACAGTGATCCTTTCATCAACATGGAAAGAGCAAACAAAACCTATGGCTTTACAATCGCTGTCAAAGAACTTCGGGAGACGGTGCCGAATATATTTCGGTACGCCTCAGCGTTCAAGAGAATCCACAACATTACATCGAAAGGCCTGTGGGAGATGTTCGCTATGCCAGCTGGCGCTTCTCTCCCCGAAGATGATCCACAATGGCAACCGCCTAAGGAGAAAGCACCAGAAGATCCTGATGCGTTACCCGAGGAAATCTTAAACACCGAGCCAGGACGAGGAGGTTTACCCGATGTAGACCCTGACGCTATGGAAGGCGAGACCTACAACATGTGCCATTTCTGGAGCAATTTCGAAATTGCCAGGCTAGATTGGTTTCGGAGCAAGGAGTATAATGATTTCTTCGACATGATGGACCGGAGTGGTGGCTTCTGGATGGAGAGAGTATGACAGACCCCAGCAGAACGCAGGGTGTGCACAACTGACAAGGACGCAGTGGGGAGACGCGCCTATCCACTCACTCGCGGCGGGAGCGTTGTTAGCACCCAAAGACATTCACTACTTTCGTGATATAGGCTACCGTCATACGACTATTCAGCATTGCCCAGCAAACGCGCCAGGCAATCGACAGCTTGCTCGGCCCCCTTACCTTGAAATGACTACACCAGATGAGAAGGAGAGAATGAAAGAGGATGAGTACTGGGAAACGTGGGACTCGGTGAAGGAGAACGGAGTAGGGTGTAGATGCAAGTGTGACACTGATATTGTCGATGTGGAGGGAAAGCACGGAAGCTGCCTGGCGGAGTGGGTGGAAGTCGCTGGGGGTTGGGCGTCGGCTTAGCCCATGGTAGGACACACCATCCTTCGAACGTTTGAGCAGGATCATCTCTCCCCAATGCTTCAAACTCTAACGATCAACAAGTGTGGTATTACGAAGCATTACATTGGACGGCGTCAATTGCGCACTTGTATATATATCAGGTCTCTTTAGGATTGACTGAGCATGGTGTATGTAAAGAGAGGATGGCTTCGACGCTTAAGTGACTACAATGCAACCAACTGGAGGTAAAAGTTGTACACCACTATTTGGATTCCAGACACGTTCTGTATGGTGCAGAAGTAACTCTCTTGCGACCCATATTTGCACATGAAGGAGGGGCTTGTTGAGGCTTGGTGAGGCTAACAAAGCTTGCTTCATAAGGTTGCTTATCTTAGTGCGGATAAGCACAGTCGCGGGCAAAGGCATCAGAAATACCCCACCTCGCCTTTGGCTATTCAAATTTCTACTGCTTAACACTGGAGACACTGACGAATAACGATGCAGCCAGTATACACCTCACACTTGCACTAGATTCATGCTCGAGAAAGGATGCCATCAACAATCTGGTGTTGAACACCGATACTCCTTGACAACACGTGAAACGCCCACTAGCCTCTGAATCATAAGGTTAGCTGCCTACCTTTGACTTCGGAAGTGTCTCTTCAACTGCGTCTCTCTGAACTCTCGTGAGCTTTATTCTCCCTTGCCCTATTGATTTCAAGATTTTGCATACCTTTCGCAAGCTATGGAGCGACTCCTACAGTCATAGCACGACGAGGCTTCCAATTCTGCTCGACTCAGTCTGCTGACCTAGTGCAGTCTCCCAGTTGGACTGACCTAACTTCTCACACACCTAAACTTCAGCTCAAGATTCCGACTTTGGAGGTTCGAGGAACTCCTTCCCGCTGGCTATCCCGTTCGCAGCTCATTCCAACCATGGCCTCGCTTCATAATGACGACAGCTCCGCAGACGAGGCCACAAGCTCTCTTGGAGATAGCTCGTATGACTTCGTAGACGACAGGAGTGTCATTACAACAGATGACGAAAGTCAAGATGAGTTGGCCGAGTCGATCACCTCAAGTGACGACCCGGAGCTTGTCCAACCCGAGAACAGTTCAGAATTCAATCGTCCTGCAAACGTACATGCAAATCCTAGAACCTATTCCGACAAGGAGATGCCATCAACCTCACAGCATCCGCAAACTCCGATTCTGACACCCAAAGATGGCCCGTCGACGGCTGAAAACCACCATGACCATATTCTATTCGACGAGCCGAGTGTAATTGAGTGGAGCTCAAAGGCTTCAGAGGTGTCTTACACCCTTGACTTCGCTGAGGGCAGGAGGATCGTCCCACTCATGTCCCAAGAAAAAGAGTTGGCTGTGAGAATTCGCCAAACAATGGCAAGCCATCACCTCAATCTTGGCCACGAGTCGTACAGGGTATTGTACGTTGGTGACTACATCAATAAAAAGCCTGTCCTCCAAAAGCTTGCTTCCGCGTTGGCTGCATCTCCTCAGGCATCTGCGCTGAGGAACTCCAGCACTCGGGCCTCAAAATTCAATGTGGTTCCGGTATCGGCCTTTGGAGAAGAAACACCGCCCGAAGTTATCCTCCTTGACTGGAGCGGTATTGACTTGGAGGTCGAACAGTGCAAACATGCAAGTTTCCTGGAGACTCCAGGTGGCAATGACATTCTGCAAATCACTCTTACCGATGATTCAACCGTCAGGTCCACGCAAGTTGGCCAAAATTTCAAAATCGTAGATGATTGGAAATTGCCTGACCTTGCTGTGTTTAGCACTTCACAGAAGGAAAACATCCAGGAGAAACGAAATCATCGTCTTGCGCGTATGTTTATGAGCCGCCACGCAATTCCGTCGCTTGTCATCACAGGGTCACTTCAGTGGGGATGGTACGCAGAAGATATGAAGCTCGGACAGCTGACTCCCCACATCTGTCTGGAGGACACAAACTGCGATACTCCTGAATCAAAAATCCTGAAGCGTCTGCCGATTGACCTTGCAAACTTCCAAAAGATCGACGCTGGTCAAATGAACCGAAATCTGGCCTGCCTTGCCAATGCTAAGTCAGTCAGAGAGCAGACAGAAATACCCATGGCAGGCAACAGTGATGCCCAGAAGCAGCAAGACGCCATCACCAAGTTCTGCCCCCATTTCTTACTGCCCTACTACAGCTTCATGCGGCAGGCTCTAGAACTGCCGTCGGCTCGCTACACGATTGGCCTTGTTCTTATAGGTTTCTGTGCCGCCAGCATATTAGGTCTTGCAGGCTCCTACCTATCGGGCAGTTTGCATTCTGCAATCCCAGCAAGCGATCATAATACGATGGCATCATCAACACCAGTTCACGTTGAAGCCACTTCTTCATCGATATCGCTGTCTTCTCTTGCTGGCTCAAGTACGCCAAGATTCGCAGTCAACGAGGCCTCAAAATATTCACCTTCAGATACGGCTATCACTTCCATGCTACTGGATCACAGCTTTCAAGCACCGAATCGATCTGAGAAGTTCCAGCTCCATGTGCTAGGAGATACTTATATTGTAATGATGCCGCCACATTGGTTTGCCAAATTGAAGAGGGCACCGATGCTTTCGTACAAGGTGACGCGAAACGATCTTGCATTACCATACAAGCAGTCGATCCTGTTTGATGGCGTGTATGTACTTCAAATTCCGCGAGAAGAAGCCCATGGATCACTCGATGTAGAAATATGGACAGATTCACGACCAATCTTTCACCAATCTCTTGAAGTCGACTTTGGTTCCTCTTGGCTTAAAGGTACCACATGGAAACAGGCCACTCGAGTTCTAACGGAGTCCCTACAGAACGAACTCAGTCAGATGCAGACTGGTCTCACAACGGTCTATGATAAGACGAAAGCTGAACTTTCCACTATGGTGCGAAGAAACAGAGAGATTATGGCTCGACCTAAGCAAGCGGGCATCGCGCGCCGTTTCAAAGAAGGAGCTAAAGCAACTGATCTCGCTGTCGCACAGACTAGAGATCTCGTCAGCTCCATCTATTATCGGTTGAGAAATGGCAGTCAATCAAGCTTGTCTAAGCTTAGGAAGTTGGGAAAAGCTGTCGCAACGCAGACGACGCTTTATAGCAAGAGAAGAACCGCAACAGTCATTGAGAGGTTGATGGCAGGAAAGGCAGCGGCAACGATTGTTGATATGGACGCCTTGATGGATGGATTCAGCAAGTGGAAAGGTCTGACCACTAGAAACGCTCAGAAGATGGCCCTGAAGACTTGGTGGAGGATAAAGGGTTTACCAACGGTTGAAGCACATCGATCAAAAGGGAGCGGGCCCAATGCTTTCAAGGAACCCCCTGCTTCTAAGTAGAGATCAGATCCTGAAATTGGAGTCTCGGACTGGCGTATTTTCTTGAATGTAGGGTTTCGATAGCTTTTACAGCTCTTGCAGGTACCCTGATCTTATACAGTGTATGACATAACTCACATTGCTCTGAAATTGCCTCCATCCCACCCACTCTGTCAGCTCAAAAGAAGTTCTACTGTGACATCACGTGAGGTAAACAAGCCTTTTCAGCCAGCCAATTACATGGAACCTAAGGTAGGTAGGTAACGTTCCATTGCTTGACATGGGCTAAAGCTTGGCATTCATAGTTCCTGATCCCGTCATATACGGAGCTAGTCCTGTGTTACCTGGGACACAGGCTGGTTTTTACGTTCCGTTCTCGTTACATTGCGTTCATCTATCTTTCCCTCGCATTGGTCTTGAGCTTGATCGAATACTCACACTCAACCCCCATCTGTTCAAATCCGACACAGCGCCAAGTGCACTGGTCAGGATGTCTTCTACGGAGCCGAAGTCAGACGCCAAAGCGGAGGCCAGTAACAACGGTCAACAGACCTCTTATACTGGGATGGCGAGCTCAGCAGCTGGTACGGCTGCAGAAACGGCTACAAATGCTGCAGCTGGCGTTAAAGATACAATGTTTAGCATGTTTGGTGGTGGTGCAAAAAAAGAAGTCAAGGACGAGACGCCTGGCGAAGAAGATCGAAGTGGAAGTGCTAAAGCCATTAAAGAGAAAGAGACTGAGAAAGGCCAGGAGGAATCTAAAGAAGGAGGAAAGAACGACGAAGGGGTAAGAGATAATATCTACTGGCATGCTGTAGTCGGGTCCAGCCAATATTTCCCCCTCTCTACGGTCTTGGCCTTACTTGTGACAATGATACTGACGGACTACCTTGCTTTACTGTAGGAAGACGCCCCTGAATCCCCAGAAGTGCACTTTGAGCCTGTAGTACACTTGACAGAAAAGATCGAGACCAAGACAAACGAGGAATTGGAGGAGCAGACATTCAAGATGCGCGCGAAGCTGTTCAAGTTCGACCGGGACTCAAGGGAGTGGAAAGAGCGAGGAACCGGCGACGTGAGGTTACTGAAACACAAGGAGAATATGAAGACTCGGCTGGTCATGAGAAGGGACAAGACTCTGAAAGTTTGTGCAAACCACTACGGTGTGTTCTGAGCCTGCAAATTTGCCGCTAGACCCGATGGTTGATCATTCACAGTCGTCCCCGATATGAAGTTGACAGCGAATGTGGGAAGTGACCGAAGCTGGGTATGGAATGCCGCTGCGGACGTGAGCGAAGGGGAGCCCGAAGCAGTTACACTTGCTATCAGGTTTGCGAACAGCGATAGTAAGTCCCATGCTGAGAAGCCTACTTTATACCATGTCGACAGGTCTTGACGGGTATTCGCTAAATCTTTTTCTAGACGCGAAATTGTTTAAAGACGCTTTCGAAGCAGCTCAAGAAGAGAACAGGAGACTTTTCCCCCAGGAGGCTACCTCAGACGGTAAAGAGCCTGCTCCAGTCGTGGAATCATAGACGTGATGAGGCATGGACGTGATTGCAGTAGCTAGGAATGTGAAGCTATCCTTGAAGCCCATGATGATTAGTACCAGTAGACATGTTGATCTCGTATCCCTAAAGAGCATATTGATTAGGTCATTGTTTGTTGTAAGAAAATTCCTCGTCGTGTTTTGCATTCGAACCTCAGCCCTACAGAAGCGCGATAGCTTGGTGGGGTTCGGCCGAGGGAATCATGGTGCTCTCTGCTTCTTACATCTCCACCATGACCCGGACTCACATCGCTTAAAGTAACCACAAGCTGTCAATAAAACATGCCTGATGTAAGAATCAACATGGTCCTTCCTCTGAAGCTGTTTGCTGGAGTGACAATTGGGGTGTGCGTGAGCTAATTGGTTGGCTCGACTAGGTCAAGAGAACAGTCAAATTCGTCACGCACCAAAGAGTTGTGTAAGACAAGCTCCGCTTCGAGCTTTCCAACCTAGGCAACTAAACTTTACTCCAGTGATGCATCCAGCGAACCGCCACTGAGAGAGTGGAGCGTCGAGATCTACCTCCAGAATCAGCAAGGAGAGCAAGTCCCAGCCAATGCGTTTGAGAAGGCCCATTACAGGTTGCACGAGACATTCAACGAGCGACAGAATCAAAGTAAGATGGCCTGGCATGCTCTCACTTCTGCTCCCCCAACAACTTCGATGATAGGCTAATAAAATTCTTACTTGAAAAGCTTTCAAACGACCACCTTTTAAAATCAGCGAGCAGGGATGGGGTGAATTTGATATGCTCATTACTCTGACCGCCGCTGAGAAAGGAGGCGACTTTCCCTTACAACACGACCTCAACTTTCAGCAAGAACGCTACGAATCTAGGCACCCTATCGTAGGTCTTCAGTTGGTTGTGAAGTGGACAGGGCAGAGGAGGCTGACATCTTCATTGCAACAGACATTCAAGAACCCTAAACCTCATCTGCTATCGTTGCTAAAGGAATCCGGCTCGGTACCTGGCGATGCGAATGGCATTAAAGGAGCTGACAGCGCAAAGAAAAAGAAGAGACCGGACAAAGGGGTAGAGTCTCGCAGCTTCAAGGCTCAGGGGTTGTGACAAGGCTGACCAAAAGACCAGATTGACATGGACAAACTTGCTGATAATCTGCAACGCATGAGCGAGGACGACCTACTCCTAATTGTGCAGATGATACATGACAAGAAAAGTCCGGAAACAATGACAAAAAACGATGTTGACCGTAAGACACTGTTTCAGCTCTATCGTTCACCTGCCCGCTCTCGACTGGTGCTAACGATTCCTGATTGTAGAGGGCGAGTTTCATGTTGATCTGTACACCTTACCGGACAGCCTCGTACGCGAATTATGGGATTTCACTGTTGAGCATCTGCCCACCCGATGAGCATGTTGACTACAAGAATACAGACTGTTTTCAGAAGCACAGCGAGGCCAAGAGTCTAATAAAGAGAGACTCAACATGCACATAAAAGCGTGCATTGTAGTAGTGGGCCTCGGCAAAAGGGGGTTCACCAATGAACACAAGTCATAATGGATGTTTCAAGATAAGGAGCCTGCACGGCTTCTGCTACAATATGTGCGTATCTGAGGAGAAGCTTCTGAAAGCCTTAGAGCGCTTTCTGTGATGATCTTCTATGAAGCCTGGCGTTCTGAATCTTGCCAAGCGTTTACTCGCAGATCAATCGATATAGTGTTTTGTTTCATTGCTACCACCAAGTTCATGCAGTGGTGATCGAGCTCTGACACTATCGTTTCCACACCATGCTCATGCACCGTTAAATCACATCTTGTGACCAAACCGACGCAGATTCGTAGTAACAAAGGTCGGAAGACTAGCTGCTTCGAACCGGTTTCAAAAGTCTGATCTGAAGGTCACGTGCTGGCGTGTCGATCCCTGTCGCAGATCATCTTTATTTACCCAATGACGACTTGTTTACTAGATGTTCCTCCACCACTGTGAACGATATCACAATGATCAAGGTGCCTTAAAAGGGCGTCTCGAAGATATGGCGCTCGACGCTCGAGGCTTTCCTGGTGTTTCGTCTGAGATACGGCCGCTTAAATCAACCGCATCAACGCCATCGCTACGGTCGAGGGACTCTGAGCTTGTAGAGATGGATCGGACTACTCCAGACAATGGTGCTGGAAATGTGAGAGTAGTCGTTCGTGTGAGGGGCTTCTTGCCGAGAGGTCTGTCATGACGTTATCATTTGGTTTGACCGCGAAGCTAAGTCCTTGTGTAGAAGTCCAGAGAGGCGCTCAATGCCTTGTACAAATGAATCATAAGACTCAGGAGACCACATTACTGGTCCCAAATAATGCCGATGCCGCCAATGCGCGCACTCAGAGCAGAAAGATCATGGAGGAAAAGCGTTTCACATTCGACAATTCCTTCTGCTCTCATAATACGAGTGATGAGCATTATGCGCACCAAGAAGATATCTACAATGCGTTGGGGGAGGAGTTTCTTGACCACAATTTTGAGGGATATCATACCTGTATATTTGCCTATGGCCAGACAGGATCTGGCAAATCATATACGATGATGGGCACACCCGACCAGCCTGGTCTGATTCCGCGGACTTGCGAAGATCTCTTCCAACGGATCGAGTCCTGTGAATCAACCCACATATCATACACTGTTCGAGTTTCATATTTCGAAGTCTACAACGAGCATGTCCGCGACCTCCTGGCACCTACTCATCGCTCCTCGAGCGACAGTCCTTACTACCTAAAGATCCGAGAATCCCCAACCGAGGGCCCCTATGTCAAAGACCTCACAGATGTTCCTGTGCGAAATTATGCCGAGCTTCTGCGCTGGATGCGCCTAGGAGACTCAAGTAGGACTACGGCATCAACCAAAATGAATGATACGTCTTCGCGATCCCATGCAGTCTTCACGATCATGTTGAAGCAGATTCATCATGATATTGCCACAGACAGCACGACCGAGAGAATGGCGCGAATCCGTCTTGTAGATCTGGCCGGAAGCGAACGCGCTAAAGCTACTGAAGCTACCGGGACCAGGCTGCGGGAAGGTAGCAATATAAATAAGTCCTTGACCACTCTAGGTCGCGTGATCGCTGCTCTAGCAGACCCGCGGCATAGCCGGGTTCATGCTGCTGGTAGGACGCGCAACAAAGATGTCGTTCCGTATCGCGACTCGATTCTCACCTGGCTTTTAAAAGATTCCCTGGGCGGTAACAGTAAAACGGCCATGATTGCTTGCATCGCACCTTCAGACTACGACGAGACATTGAGTACACTTCGATATGCCGATCAAGCGAAACACATCCGCACACGAGCAATTGTCAATCAAGACTCCGTCTCAGCCGCGCAGCGAGATGCCGAAATTGCAGACATGCAGAATACCATACGTGAGCTGCAGCTCCAAGTCAGTGTAGCCAACCAGAGCGCCAATGAGCGGATGGCACGCGGACGAGAAGCATTGAACGCGGCTGAGAAGGGCGCTGGTGCAAGAGACGAAAAGCTCGAGGAGTACCAAAGTAAGGTCGAGAGGATGCAGAGGATGATGGAGGAAGAGCGATTGGTGGGTGAGAGCAAGATTCGCCAGCTGATGGAGCAAAATGAGGCATTGAGGCTACATCTCAGACTGGCAGTTGAGAGCCTGCGGAATCCGATCACTGTTGCACCAAATGCAGAGTCCGATGAGCAAGCTTCTGAACAGGATAACGCTGGGTCAGCTGAGAAAGAAGTTGTCGAGAGTCAGGTAGAGAAGGATGTTTGGCCACATCCTGTGTCTGAGCTGGATGAAGACGAAGGCTACCATGACAATGAGAGAATCGAGACCGAGGCTGTTGAAATGCAGGCAAGGATGGAGGAGCTATTGAAGGACCTTGGTCTCTTTAAAAGGAAGATCGCTGACGATCACGACCGTTTCGGGGTAGGTAACAAAGGAACCGTAGTGGGAGAAGTCGCGTTGAAATAAAGAATTGGGATATGCTGCCATCAATGTCGTTGGAAATGCTATCGGAAGTTTAGCACGGCGCTGAGGAGCATTCAGGGCATTCAGGGCATTCAGGCAAGTCTTTGTCGTTCCGGCCTTGAGGTAGTATTAACAGAAGGTTCACTCTGTGATTGATTGATATCCGTTTGTTCCTTCGCACCTAATTTCACCTCTTAACTTCCAGCCCTGCAATCATCCTTTCAAGCTCGACACTCCCACTAGGACCTGCACGTGATCTCAAATCCTCCAGCCCTTCTAAATCCTTCATTTTCAGCAATTCTTCACCTGCCAGTTGCATCATCCCACACTTCATCCACATCTCGCTTCGTTCTCGCGACGTTAAAGCTGTACACTTTGCGACAAAGACATTGCCAGCCAACCTAGTATTTCCCGCTCCAAGAACCTCATTGAAATAGGCCTCCCATCCAATTGTTGACTTCTTCGTCTTTGTTGCGCTGTCCTCAAGTTCACTAAAGTTGCGTGCCGCCACCAGAGCACGAAGACGGATCCACTCGAACACTCTTGGTGCTATGTGGAAATCTTGTGACAGCTTCTGCGCGCGTTTGGATTGCGCGTGCAAGATCAGTTGATAAATCGTCTGATTAATCGAGAGTCCTGTATATTCCGTATGAGAATCCGGAACAAGTTCATTGTCCAGGGAGGTTTGTGCTCGAATTAGAGAAGACGCTTCCTGAAAAGTCTTCAGTGTTTGTGAAGTTGTAGGGTCTTTACTGTTGTCCGCTAGGGACTTTGAACCAAGTCTAAGCTTGTCTATCTTGGTCTGAGTGGCCGTCTGCATAAGAGCTTCAGAGAATAAGAGGTTGGCACCGTCTAGTCGCCGATCATCATGGTGATAGAGATCTTTCAACAGCGACTGATCTTGTATTCGTGCAGAAGATTCAACCAGAGCAGTCGCGAGGGGACGGCTCGCCAATGTGCGAAAGAAGGAAGCTAAAGGGAGCGTTCTTTTCAAATGCAGCAGAACATAGTAAACTAGATCCGTATCGCCAGATGCAACCGCCTTGTCGAGAGCGAGCTCGTCCTCAGACATAGAAAGCAGAAGAGGAACTTGCTTGCCAGCGCGAGACTCATGATGGAGCAGCTCTGTCGCTAGATGACTGCGGCCTTCATCGTACGCAGCACGTGCGATGATCTCAAAAGAAATCCCTCGCTTGGATGCTAATCGGGAGACAATTCTTCTGCATACCGCTTCCTCGTCCGCATGGGATGCACGAACGCTCTGTGACGCCCAGTGAACGAAGATCTTGTGTGTTGGAAGGCCGATAAAGTCAGAGAGACGTAGAGCTAGATGGTACTCCCGACGGTTTGCCAGGCGTTGAATCAACTTTTCTGGTGTGAGGAGAATGTATTGATAGAGAGTAAGGGGTAACCCGATCCTGTAATCACGGACAGTGTTTAATATGCGTAACCTTTGACACATGTCCACGAAATCGTCGCTACTGTAAAGATCCAGAACTGATTTCCCAAAGGACGCAGCCTTGAGCAATTGCTTTTGCCACTGCGAGTCGTACTGCTGTCCGGCTGCTTCCACACAGGTGGCCACTGCATCGGGTAATTTGGAACGTATGAGTTGAATATTCTCGTCAGCTTTTGGTGATTCTTTCTCCAACTGCTGAACCGCATCAAGCAAGACTGAAGCCGGAGAGTTTGAGCCAAACTTCAAGACCTTTTCCGTTGTATCTAATCATCCCTTAGCAGCCTGAGCATCGAATGATATATTTAGACGTTTTCCCCTACCAGGAACTTTCTGCAGAAACTCGCACACCTCATTCGTAATGAGTCGTACACCATCGACATCAGGAAGCATGTGGACCCAACCATCGTAATAATATCTACAACATAACTATCAGCTGGAAATACGAGCTGCTCTCAAATTGGCATACTTGAGGACTGAACCGTTGGGTCCAATCATTTGTACCTCGTCTTCCCAAGCAAGTAACACAGAGTCATTCCCACACCATTCAATGCTGTTTGGTAAAGTTTTGGTCTTTGATTCATATTCACCCAGTTTGTTCTGGAAATCGCTGGTTATAACCCATACCTTGCTTTGATCTGTGTATAAAGCTATGTAGAGGCCGTTTGGTGATACAGCGATGTGCTTAAAGGGGCCATTGGGAAGTACGCGATCTTCAGCTTCTAATGTGTCAACCACATAGATGGTACGACCAACGGCAAGAAGTACCTCCACCGATCGTGATAACGTATCGGCTGGAGGCATAATTGCCCAAGAGTGTAGTGTGTCCGTTGGAGGTATGGCAAGACGCTTTGGTCTCGGTTCAGTGTAATGCGAGACCGATATCAGATGATGATTGGAGAGCATAGCGACGAAGCCGCGAGACCAGAAACGGCAAGCCTTTACACCATGGTCATCTGCGCCCTAGCTCTTTTATGATGAGCCGAGTAGCTCCTCCGAGAGTGCAACAGGTAACTTACGTTACCCAACGAGAATTGGGTAAAGTCCGCTTGCAGGTCATAGTAGCACCTAACCGTGCCATCTTCTGCGACAACAACAAGCTTTTCATCCTCGGACCATCCAAGTCCGCGAATAGGACCTCTATCCCACTGACTCGATTAGCCTGGTAAACATGGTGGCTAATGTGATTTTGCTGGGATATCTGTCACATTTATTTGTTGTATGAGCTTCCCAGCACAGCTGTAGATATCAATGCTTGGTTTCGAAGATTCCTTGGACCGGAATGTCTGCAGCTTTTCTTGGTCGCGGTAGAGTGCTGCAGAACATAAGCACATTGTACACTGACTGTGAGGATGTACGCAATCATACCAATTGCTCCAGCATAGGGCGCTCCAGCTATGAGATGATTCTGCAGTTCAAGGTCCGGATCAAAGATAGCATCGTACAGCTTGATCTTCCGGTAAAAGCTGTCGCCAACCTTTTCCCAGCCAGCCGTAGGGTTTGCCATACATGCAAGATACTACAAGGAAATGTGAGCGTCGAGCTGTGAGCTAATGCACCCTCGGGTGGACGCTCGATAAGATAACAACCCACACCATCTAATCTTATCATCACCTATGGGGACCACTCATGTCTAGATATATGAAAGTTGAGGAGGCTGTGAGCATGTCTGCACCTCAATTTGCACAGAAAGTCCAACGGTTGAGCGACACCGAACTTGCTTTGCTCTTGAGTCTTGTTGCTCGCGAGCATTGTATCATAAAGGTTGATGCTGCTGGTCTGGATCAGTCAACGGAGGGATTGCAGCTGGTCATTTGCCGCCTTACCATGCTAGGCATGCGCTGAGGCTTCACACAGATTGCGAATGATACGTTTGGCTTGTCATCAGTTATTGTCCAATGTGATGAATCGACAACCGTCGATGCATTCGCTACTGCCATCTTGATTGTGGATGAACTGCAAGAAGCCTACACTGATCAACGGACCAAGAAAGATGACATGCCTGAGCAGGTAATTTGGAACTCTTTTGCTTCAGATGTTGGTGTATAACGTCAATTCTGAGGTTGCAATGAAGACCTTGGAATCTTTCTCCTGACTTGCAAGCCACTGTCTCATTGTTTACCGATCAGCTTCTTATGTAGAGCTGATTTGACAAGAACGAAATTTGGATGCTGACGCAAATCTTTGAGTGTCGCTCCGATCTTTTTTACTGATCATAGCGAGATCTAGATTGAGCGTCACATTGCGAACGTTATCATCGTGAGTGGCCTATCGCGGACCAAATATAACGTGCAAGTACAGGCTCTCGAGGTTTGTCAGCGTGATCTCCAACGTATTACATTCTAACGTTGGCCGAATCAGCTGCTGCGCACAAGACGCATATTTACCCGGACAGCTATTCACACAGCGCCGAGCGCCTTTGTGTTGCTTGTGGTCCAGCTTCCATCTGATCCGCCACTCGTCCGTCATCTGGTATGTCTAATCAGCTACTAGTTGATTCACACCTGAGAGAGAATAGAATGACCACATCTTCATATCGCACCACCACACAATTGAGGATAGCCCTCTAAGTCCGCAAGGAGGGAAAGACGAAGTAAGCTCTTTGTCATCAGTAGTCCATCATTTATCAGTTTCGAAAAGGATAGTCCAAAACGAGTTGCCAGCGTTTCCGGAAAGGGTACTTGCCTCAGTCCATGGTGGGTGTCATTACTCACCTTGGCTACAGATCATAAATGCTATCAGAGAACAAGTTGAGAACGTTGAATTGAGTATTGAAGTGAAGACATATCTCCATGATGTTGTTGTCTTCCTTCGCATGCACCGAGCCGTTAGTGGAGGCATCTCGCCCATAGCTACGACACACCTTGAGCTGCACGCTAGGTGAGTGACTTGCTGAAGACGCTGTTCATAGTACCAATAAGCATAGATCGTTGGCTCCGTTGCATGATCTCAAGTTTGCGGTGCCTTCCTTCGTGAGCTTAGCCGCAAGGAAGGTTTATCCCCATAGAATACGGATCACGGAACCTGCTTCGGAAAAAAGTATGCAATATGGCAGCAATTTGATGGCTGTCACAGAGCTGCTTGAGGGCTATACGCCTGAGCGCGTCGTCGATGAAGTCCTTGAGCAAGTCGAGGTGCCCTTGTGAAACGGACCTTTCAAAGGGAGCCTTATCCTGAACGTAATCCCTGATTATGTTTGTCATGTGGCAACGTTAGTTGCACTAGCCATGAGCTCTTCGCCAATCATTCTATCACATGCAATTCAGCACTTTAGCCATGGCTCTTTTGAGCACAGAAGCTTCCAGCGGAATAGGAAGAAGAGCAGGTTAACAGCATAGCAACGAGAGTCCATGAGATACAATCTTGGGGTGCTCCAGCTTCGAAGAACAATGGCTGCATGGAAACAGAATGACTGAATGCAAAGGCGGTTCTTTGGGCAAAAATACGCGCGCACTTTAGAAATGAAGTGATGGGGAATCAAGTCATAGAGAAAAAGCTGAACTTTCCTATTACGGACGTCTTGTTCAAACCAGCAGCTTTGTGAGGCGGCCATGAGCCTCTCGAAGACATTATATGCTAATCGATCTCTTTGCTTGAGTAGTCATTCCCTCGAGCTTTGACATCCGTCTATATCAAGTGTGAGCCTTTCGCAAGTCATTGAAGAGGCAATCAAGTGCTGCACCTTTCTTCTCCATCTACCTAGGCAAACCACCACTGCCTCCACTCAGCAGATCCATCGACGGAGACTGACGACGACACCGTGAGGAGGCCACAAGCACATCTTTCTGCTTTCAAGCTGTATGACCCATCGCTTCATCGTGACACTTTATGTTGACGGGTGATGACCAAATCTCAATTCCCAGCATTTACGTTCCTCTGCTTGCGCGCATGGCGTGTCTGGATCCTGCAGCCAAGCCTCACTGTAATGGGATGGTCATTGTTTAGCTGAAAGCGCGCTTCAGAACTCTTTCCGACAACCGGAGTACATTTGGGTCTGCGAACGACTTGATTTTGCTCGCCTGAGGGAGCACTAAAGGAGACCCTACTTGTACTGTTGTTTCATCCATTGGTGGACAGCTCTCTTTTCGACGGAGGTACTGATGCATGATCCTCTTTCCAACCACCGTTAAAATAGTGGTGAACTAGAACCTTGTGCGGGGCTGGCTTGAAGCCTCCCCATCGGATCTGGTGTCCAGCCCCAAATGCGTATATTGGGAGGATGAGGACCTCACCAACCAACTTCGGATCTGTCATTTTGGTGAAATTCTTGTAGGTCACATCACTTCCGGTGAGGTTTGTGGCATAGTCGAAGAAGGCGGCTGTAAGTGCAGCAGGCCCAGTGGTCCTCAGCACCTGTTCAATGCTAAATTTTGTGTTCTTGACGGATGATCCTTGCTGTTTGGCCGCTTTGCGGACATTGTTGACGACCCTCTTCACAAGAAACTTCATAAAGGGCTGGCCCGGTTTTGTCATCATAGTCCAGTTGACCAATTCGAAAAGATCCTCGCCTCCCTCAAATGTCCGCCCGTCTGGGCCAAATTTATTGTCAACCTCTACACCAAGGACGACCCCAGCCTTCTCTCCCAGCTTCGACGGCAGCCAACGGCTTATTGCTCTCTCACATCCCACATCTAAGTCGCTATAAACGCCCCCGTCCTTGAGTAAGATGAGATACCGGATCAAATCGGACAGCATAATGTAGTCTTGCGCTTCGAAATACACCTTCTCTACATCGGTTCCACGAAACCTGTCTCGCACGTACTGTTCCATTCTTTGGTCTGTCATGACCTCTTGCCTGTAGCCTTTGTTTTTGCTGCGCCAACTTTCATATACCCTTCTCTCGTCCTCCGAGAGTTCAGATTCAGGGGTTTTGCTCGTTTGCCAGATGATGTGCGGCCACTCCTGAGCGGACTGGCCCCTGTGAGCAGCAGAAGTGGTGAAGCCTCCATGGCGATATGACGTTAAGTGTTTCAGAGGAGGGAACAACTGTAGCTGTGACCAGTAGTATACGTAGCCTGTGGCGACCAAAAGAGCAAACGAGAGGACCAACGTGCGATACAGCGTGGAAGCTCTAGTAGAATTCATGGTTTGGGAGTGTACGCCTGATGTAGAAAGTTGAACATCAACGATCGATGCTCACAAAGTGGCCGAAAGGCCCTCAGGAGCAGCGACATCGAGGGAATAATGGCCTCGGTAACGATCTTGCAGAATTATGTGGTTGGCAAAAAATGAGCATGCCAAGAATTCCCGAGTCGAACGAGACCGAGGTTAACATTGCGAGGGTTCCATACCTTATTTATTGCGGCTTCAGATTTGGCTTTTGAAGGACTCAACAATGGCAACTTGCAGTACAGCATCTGAACAACGACCGAGTTCGAATAAGTGAATTGAAGCAAAAGACTGACCGAATTTCCAGTAGAAGCAGGACGGGAAGAGCGGAAGGCCTCCTACATGTTGGCTATCGAAAGTGTGAGTCTTCGGGTGATGCTACTTAATCTCATTAAGGTGCTTGTGCACTCTAGGTCTAAAGCAGTAACTGTATCTAAGTTCTGGGGCTCAGAAACCCCTTTTGGCTGTCCAAGTGTCTTTTCATCGACAAATAGACCTTCAAACAGAGAGATGCAATCAGAGCGTATCCCCACCGTTGTGAGAATCCATTCGCAAGACAGCTTCCTAACTCGGCTTGATGTCAAACAAACATGGATCTTCAGTATAAGAAGGCACAACGGTCCTCACAAACCTCATGTCAGCGAAGAGGGACCTTCACGTCCTGCACTCCTTTCTTCAGCACGTCTTCCAACTTCCACCGCGGCCGTTGGTACTCTGCAAGTTCTTCTGGCTTTGCCGTACGCTTCCATTCCTTTTCCATCTCAAGCGTAACGCCGTCCGGCAAAGGCTTCGCTCCCCCAGCAATACCTGAAGAAAACTTGAGCTGAAGAACGTCGCCTATTTCATTGCAAGCTTTGAGAAGTCGGTCAAGATCACTCTTGGTGTGCGCGGCAGATACACAGAAGCGGGCTCTGGATGAGACCAAGGGCGTAGCGGGATACCCCACAACAACCACGGATATTTTCCGCTTGAGCATTTCATGAGAGAACGCGGGCATCTTTGCAGGGTTATACAGCAATACAGGAATGATAGGAGAATCGTCATGGCCATACACGATGAAACCAAGACGTTTCAGTCCTAGACGTAGATATCGGGAGTTGAAAGCTAGCCTTTGTAGCCGCTCTTCTCCTTGTCCAGGCACCATGTCACCAGCAATGATCCTTAGCGCCGATGAGATTTGAGCGAGTACCGGTGGAGCAGGAGATTCTCCGTATATGGAGCCAGCATTCGTGAGCCTGAGTTTATCGATGATGGCTTTGCTACCGGCAACATAACCACCATTAGCACCAAATGACTTTGTGAGCGTCCCCATAAGTATATCTACTTCGGAAGGATCGATGTCGAAGTAGTCACATACTCCGCGGCCTCTGGGTCCGAGAGCACCGACTGAATGGGCTTCATCGACAAAAAGGTTGAATTTGTACTTCTTCTTCAACCGGACGATTCCAGGAAGATTGCACATTGATCCTTCCATGGAATAGAGGCCTTCAACAACCACTAGAATCTTTCTCCAAGGCCTGTGTGTCCGTGGCTGCCCCTGAGCAATGGAGTCACGGAGGACCTTTTCAAGCGCGTTCATGTCATTATGCTTGAACATGCTGATCATCGCTCCAGAAAGTCGAGTGCCAAATCTAATAGAGGCATGGTTCAGCTCATCTGAGATAACAAGGCATCCGCTACCTATTAAAGCTGGGAATGCAGACGCATTGGTACCGAAACCCATGGAAAAGACCATGGCTGACTCTTTGCCAACAAACCTTGCGACAAGGTTTTCAACTTCAAGGTGGAGATCGGTAGTGCCAACATCAGCACGTGGGCTTGTTACAGTTACTCCATATTTTTTGACTTGCTCTTCAACAAAATCGGCACATGGCCCCTCCGATTGCGCGAAACCCAAATAATTATACGAGCTCATGTTGAGTGTCTCAGTCGTCGTTCCAGTAAGCTTGAAATTTAGATTGAAATCATCCGAAGTGCGGTCTACTAACGTGATGTATCTTCCCGGGACGCCGGTCACGGGCCTTGCGAAGCAGTCATTAATTCGCATCTTCAGTCTCCTGACATAAAAATTATCGAAATCGCTGTTCAGAGGTGCGTATCCGTCTCTGGCCTGCAGGTGGCGGTATTGTTGTGGTCTGAATCGTTTGCCAAAGTAGTCTCGGATGTGCCCAAACGCAATTAGTATTAAGTAAGAGATGTAGGTTGTGAGGAGGTAATAGTAGGGAGGTTCGTCCATTACCGGTTCTGGAAAATCTTTGCCAACGTGGCGACTGGTATATCGATGCGAGGGATGGCCAAGGGGACCAAATTGAGCGTGCTCTTTGGCTTTTTTACTCACATCTACCTGAGAAGGGGGGGACCAAAGGGTCGTTGGACCAGCGTCTGTATGAGAGGTGGATAGGGATATGGTAGGCAAAGACAATGAAGGAGAGCTGATCTGCTGCGGAGAAAAGTTCAGTTGTTGTTGTGAGCCGGCCGCCAACTTAAGTGCGGTTGTTGCTGTTTGGGACTCCGATTTTGCTCGAGGTATTGTGGCGAAGAAGTTGGCGAGTTTGTTGATCTTAGGCGAAGAAAGCCTTCGCCCCACGTCATTGAGGTCCAGGGGCTTTTCGGTATAGGGTGGAGGAGGCTCCATGGGAACCTGCATTGCTGTCGGCGTATTGCCAACAGCAAAAGGGTTCAATTGCCTCCTAGGCATGATCGTGTCTAGCTTGTAGTCTCAGATTCTCGCAAAAAGGTTGAGTTTGAGGTCGTTCGACAGTAATGAAGAGACTTCGCCTTCGAGGAATGACGCCGGGCAAAGACTCGCGGAAGCCGCGGGCGGTAACGAAGTCAAATCTGCGTGACCTTGTCGATTGCGCTTTTATTTGCTTATCGCCAGTAAAGCCTTGGTGGAGGAATCAGTGTTGAAGATTCGACTGATCAAGCTGTCCCTTTGCTCGGCGTATGCGTCCAACGGCGGTCGCGCAGACAGCTTTCCCGGCCCCTTAGTATTTATTGCACAAACAGCTAAGAAATTCTTAGAATGTATAGGTCACGCTGTGTCAAGTGGACAGTGCGAAGGTGACGTTTCACAGCGGCATCCGCGAGATTCCGGGCAGGTCTTCGAGAGGGTCGGAGGCTTTCGTTGGTCGCAACTGCTATATTAAGGATCTAGCCGGCCACAAAGGGCGTTTCTAGGGAGACTCTAGATGTAGGCTCCCACCACTCACAACGCAAGGAGACGCTTAAAGAGAAACAAACAGACGAGGACAGCCAAAAGAAGGTGGTGAGGATGATTATTTGTGTTCGACGTAAGGAGGGAGGAAAGAGGGTCACTTCGGAAAGATCGGAGTCTGATTTTCCCGCCAACGCTTCCACCTTCCACCTTCCACCTCATCTCATTTACTTTTTCCTTGGCGTCGGAAAACGACCGTGAGGTAATCTCGTCAGCTACTCGCATCAATTATTACAATTACCGAGGCTGGTGATGACGATCTCATGTCCTCGTGACTCATGTTTTGTGCAGCCGCTGTAGCTTACACTAATAAGACAATAACCGCATGAGGCATTGAGCGTACGGGTACAAGTAATGTCTCTATGATGGACGATTCGTTCTAGCTGTCCGACTTACGGCCTCCATTTCGGGTACCGTACTGTGGGTACACTCTCATTTCTGGAAGAGGTGCATAATCTAGACACTGTTAAGGGAAGTGTACTATCTAGCCGAAGTCATTAGGATCAAGCGACGATCACACCAAGCCCGGCCAAATTGCATCTATCGAGCCATTTGACTCTGCTTGAACAATGGAGGGCAATCACGTGCCGAAGCTGCTCTGGGAACATCCACACCCTGAGCAGACGAGAACTGACGAATTTCGAAGGTTTGTGGAAGAGAAGCACAGTGTCCGCCTTGTCGACTACGAGGCTCTCCGTCAATGGTCAATCGACCATTTAAACGCTTTTTGGACTGACGTGTTTTACTTCACTGGCGTACGGTCGACTGTATCATTTTCAAAGGTGACTGTGCAACCACAGCCATGTCGAAGAATCGAAATGTCCTCACGAACTAATGATCACAGGCTGTTGCACCTAATGCCTCAATGTGGCCGCGCCCTCAGTTCTTCGTCGGTGCAAAGCTAAATTTTGCAGAGAATCTGCTCTTCCCAACAAGCACTCCACCCGAAAACTCTTGTGCAGTCATTGAAGCCAACGAGACCAGCAGGAACGAAGTGACATGGCGTGAGCTCCGCGAACGCGTGAGACAATGCTCACATGCTATGCGCAACATTGGTGTCAAGGAAGGTGATCGTATTGCTGGCTATGTTGCAAACCATTGTAATGCCCTTGTCGCTATGCTCTCTGCTACCTCCATCGGTGCATTGTGGACTGCGGTTTCCCCAGACACAGGTGCCCAGGCTGTACTCGATCGAGTGCAACAGATAGACCCTGTGCTCCTTTTCGCAGACAATGCTGTGTTATACAATGGCAAGGTACATAGTGTTTACGAAAAGCTGAGCAAAATAGTCCAAGAGCTGCCGCAGCTCCAGGCCTGTGTGATTTTCGAGACTGTCTCGTCCGCAAATTTTGACCTTACCAGTCTGACCGTTCCAGCTGGCAAGGCTTATTGGCACTCCCAATTTGTCCAAAACATTGCGGATGATGTTCTACTAGATTTCGCTCAGCTCGAACCCGATCACCCTGTATACATTCTCTACTCCTCAGGTACAACAGGCAGGCCCAAGTGCATTGTACATGGTGCCATTGGCACTCTCGTACAACATAAGAAAGAGCACGATATTCAGTGCAGTATCCATCCTGGAGACAGCTTATTCTATTTCACGACCTGCACTTGGATGATGTGGCATTGGTTGGTCTCCGGACTTGCTACTGGTGCCACAATCGTTCTTTATGATGGCTCACCCTTTCGACCCCTGGGCGAAGCTGGAAACGGCCACATGGCTATGCCAAAGCTGATTGAGGAACTGAACATCACCCATTTCGGCACCAGCGCAAAGTATCTGTCCATTCTTGAGCAGAACAATGTAGAAGCTGGCAAGATGGCCAATCTATCGAACTTGCGAGCTGTGTACAGTACAGGTTCGCCGTTGGCGCCGTCTACCTTTCATTATGTTTATAAGCACTTCGGACCAGACATAAACTTAGGTAGTATCACTGGTGGCACCGACATCATCTCACTTTTTGGTGCCCCCTCACAAATCTCTCCAGTTCATTCAGGAGAGATTCAGGTCCGAGGGTTAGGGATGGCTGTAGAAGCGTGGGACCATGAAGGCAAGAATGTTACCGGAACGGGAGAACCTGGCGACCTTGTTTGCACCAAGCCTTTTCCTTGCCAACCAACCAAGTTCTGGGGGCTTGATGGTGAAACACTGTATGAAAGAAGCTACTTTGAGCAGTTTCCTGGGGTGTGGCATCATGGCGATTTTGTCCGTTTCAATCCAGAAACTGGAGGTATGATCATGCTAGGGCGAAGTGATGGCGTATTGAAGCCAGCCGGAGTAAGGTTTGGGAGTTCCGAGATCTACAATGTCTTGTTGAAGCACTTTCCAGAAGTTGAGGACTCAATATGCATTGGTCGGAGGCGTGCACATGATCTGGACGAATCCGTCATTCTTTTTGTGAAGATGATGGAAGGTCAGGCTTTTACAGGCCCACTGAAGGACAGCATCAAGAGTGCAATCCGGAAAGACCTCAGCGCGAGGCATGTCCCTCATGCGATATGTGAAACCTCCGCCATTCCAGTTACTATCAATGGCAAGAAGTAAGCCGCGTTCCACCTGACGCTTTGGAAAAAGCTAATTGCTGGCAGAGTGGAAGTCGCCGTAAAGCAAATCCTCTGTGGCACGAATGTCAAAACGTCAGCCTCAGTGGCCAACCCACAATGCCTCGGGTGGTACCAACGCTGGAACGAGGAGAACCCGGATTGATAGAGGAACTTACGCTGACCGTTCCAGAACGTGTTGCAATGGTTTGATTGAAATGCTACTGCAAATGTGCCCGTCTATCGAATAAGGTGCCGTACAAACTGGTTGCTGTGTTGGAGGTCTTGTACGGAAATGGATAAAGGGATACTTGAATCCGTCCTACCCCATGTGAACCCTGAGCAGAGCCGTGAAACTAGCAACACAACAGCCTTCCAGATGAAGCAAAAGTGACCATCAGTCCGCAGTGAGAGGGGAGCCCTTGGCTACGAAGTGACGTCAGAGACCTGCTCATGAAGGATGAAAAAGACACGGTCAATATCGCAAGCTGGACATCTATCATAGCTAGGTTCCGTGTTGAAACATGAGTATCGGTACCCTGGCTGAGCATACAACCATTCTCACAAAATGAATGTGTGTTGTGTGAAAAGGTAGAAGCATATGTACGTTAGATTTACCCCTTAGCTGAGCCGCAGGAAGCCCCCACGTGTCAGGATTCTCCCGAGGAGTTCCCTCTCCTGTGGCTGTTCCTAAGGCGGGGACGTCTTCCCAATTGTAATACCGCTTACCGTTCCGTTTCAACCTACCTTGCTCACATTTGCTGTGCTTGCCGTGCTTGCTGTGTAACCTGAGATAGCAGCGCCGCCCGAGGTGCACTAGATTCTTGAGAGTACAAAATGACGAACATTGTGCTCGTAACTTCATCAGTATGGCACCCTCATTCAGCGAAAGTGAAGGGAGTCCTCGACATCACCATCGCCAGCCCACAATCCCGTTTGCTCGCTCATCGCGGCACAAGCCCAGAAGGTACGCCCCGCGTACAGCAACGCCTACGAAGCACTAATGGGAAAATGCTTAGATGGCCACTTGCTCTGCGCTTCGTGAAAGGCGCAATACACAGTACGATCCTTTTGCCAGTCATATCACATGCCATCTTTGCCGTCATTGTAGTCTACGTTGATCAAACTCTCGACCGCAACCTCGGCCTCCCAAATACTATTGTACGAGATCACAAGCAAATTGGGCGAACCTTGTACTAAACTCTGACGAACAGATTCCAAGCCTCTCCATCGTCGTTGGTCTCATGCTTGTATATGGCTCCCGCTAGTCTTGGTTTCACTGCAGTTCGCTAACCCTGAATCTCAGGTCTTCCGTAATCAGACATCGTACAATCGTTTTTGGGATGGAAGGAACTACCTAGCAGTGATCATAACTGCAACCCGAAACCTCTCACGTTCATTCCTGGCGTGCAATGCTATCCAGAAGCAGGGAGATACTGAGGGCAACAAGGTCCTCGCGGAAAGAGCAGACCTCGAACGCACGATCCGCATATTAGTAGCTATCCTCTATGCTACGAAAAACCACTTGCGGGCAGCTTGGGGCGCCGAGATCATCCCAGGCACCGCCGTTAGTCCTGGTACAGGCAACCCGACTACCATTCCTGAGTATGGCGACCTTTTACCACAGGGTTTCAGAGGTCTGGACGATCGAGGTGTCGGGTTGCCCTTGCAGTTGACATTCTTTGTGGAGCAATACATCAAGCGGCAATTTGACAGTGGCGCCTTCCATGGCCCGCAGGCTTCCCAGATGCAAGTCCAGGTCAACAACATTACAGATGCCTTTGGTCGGATGGAGACCATTCGTCTTACTAGCATTCCAGTCGCACTGTTGATTCACCAGAAGCAAGTGCTTGCGCTCTTTGGGTGTGTTTTGCCGTTCGCCTTGGTTGATGAGATGGCTTGGTGGTCTGTACCGATTGTCACTTTGGTAACATTTACGCTCTACGGTATAGATGGAATAGGCAACCAACTCGAGGATCCTTTTGGGTCTGATAGGAACGATATTAGGATGGATGCTATAATCGATGATATAAGGGAGGAAATCGTGGTCTTGCTGGATGAATGGAGAAGGGTGATCAATAAGGGTGGCGGAGAAATGTTTATAGCGAAAGACGCAGGGAATGGCTTCTATGGGAGACGGACGGGTGTGGGATTTGTTGACGGCTAGGTGAATATATGTCTGAATTTCTATATCAGTAAACTGTACATACACCGTACGCATCGTCACCCGAGCCTCAGATCACAAACGACATTGCACTTATGCCCCGAGAAAATCCTGCCCAACAGTAGACAATGGGTCTGCCGGATAGTATTTGTCTCAAGAGAGCGTTTCGACATAACCTATCGTAAAAGCGGTCCTGGCGTGGCTGCTAAAACCGCTATCGGCTTCAGATCGAATACGGAGGATGACACAATTAGTGCTGCAACAGGCTAATAAGCTTGGGCTTAGGGGTGGTTTTAGGCCGCTCTAAGGTCCCGCTGCCCGGAAAAAGTACCTTTAGGGGTGCTCTCCGGGGTATCCTCTAAAGGTATCCCCCTAACGTTATAGGGGTAAACTCAGTGCCAAGACCGCCAGTATTTAGTGTCTTGCAGCATTATTTGTGTCATCCTCCGTCATGACTGGCATATGTCAACAAAAGCTAGCTATATTGACGCTGGGAGATGGACCAGAATGATTACGTACAATTTTCCACACATCTCTCAAGGGAGCTTTTTGCGGACCTGGAGATCTCCATATGAAGTATGTAAGTTCAGCTTTATAGATCATGATAGTCCGAGCTGTTGCTTCACATAGAAGCCACAAATTTTCACTAAAGCCAAGGTGACGCTGACAACATCAATGACATTGCCAGCGGATCCAGGCGTTGGGTAGATCAAGATGAGTATTGCAATTCAATACCAAAGCTCTTGATGACGTTCTCCTTCCTCTGAAAGTCAAGAATGGTTCCGCAACTGTACAGAAGCTCTTTGAATCTGCCCTCCCAAAGTAAACAGACAGTGCCTCGTTGATCAACCCTTGCTTTCAAGCAGCCTGAAGGTGCTTCCGGTTTGTTGAAGAGGGGTGGCTTTCCCATTTTCTCCCGTGCCCAGCTCAGGTTGTCCTGGGGTTCTGTTGGTCTGCGAACCCACCGCTGCAGGCCAACATGGACGTCACTTTCATAGGAATACACATTGAAATCAAATCTTGTACTTAAACCGAGCCAAGGATTTGCGAGTACCGAGTAGGTGCTGCTTAGGTTTCCCATGAGTGGATTCAGTGTACAGGTCATTGTATAAGGGAAACCTGTGTGTGACGGCAGGGTGGCGAAACGCAAGCCGGTCGATAAACCTCCAGATTTGTTCAATAAACCGTAGTATACCTCAGCCCCAGCCGACAGACGACCTTGCGGTCTCGAAGTCTGGTCAATTTCGACTGCTGTGGCCAGGTCATTACCAGTGAGGTTTGATACATCGACAGCTCCACGTGAGTGGGTGCTGGCTACTTCATCCTCATATCCAAAATTATAAAGTGTTCTAATCCCCAACAGTGCACTGTCTGTGCTGTACATGTATTCAGTACAGTGCTTTGCGGCATCGTATTGGAGGTGAGCTAGGATAGTGCCGCCATTTGGAAGTCTCGAGTCGCTGACACAAGATACGTTCAGTTGCGTTTTTGGGCTGAGTCGACGCATGTACAAAGCTTCAAGCATGGATCTGGGCAGGTAGAGGCGTCCGTAGAGAAGAGTGTCCTTTCGGTCTATCCTCTTTCCTTGATGCCATATTTCCCACCATGATGCCTCGTCTGGCCGCTGCAACTGCTGCAGCTGACGATAGGCAGGCACAACAGCACCAAGACTGATTTCATTGCTCTTAGAAGCAAGGTTGATCAAAGCTCGGCTGCTGTATAAATATGATAGAGAGCCGTCGAGCAGACCGATGCTGCCTACGCTGTAAGAGCTTGCAAAGTTTGGTGAGGATAGCGATGAGACATGTAGGCGAAGGGCATTGGGTGTTACAAAGTCTAAGATATCTGCACGAAGTTCAGATTATGCACTTTGGTAGTTTGCGAGGTCCTTACTTTGGGGAGTGGCTGTCAGCGTGCCATAGCTGTTGTCTCTGTTCCACCCAGTTGCGTCAAGAAAAGCGTTTTGGACATAGTACATGAAGCCAAGCATCTCTTCTCTCCATTGTCAATCGTGATATCACAATGTAGCCCTTTTGGCAGCAATGCTGAGAGACATTGCCAATGAGAGGCGGAAGGCTTCGTGTGGTCGAAAGGTGCTGGTTCCCTATTCTAGATGATCAATTCGACTTCAATGCCCTCTCGCAAATCAAAGAGAGAAATCAAGGAGAGCAGGATTTTGCACACCCTACCAGACATCTAAGGTTTACATGGAATTAAGTTTAGGCATTTGACATCTAACGTACGTGTCCCAAGCTTCGAGTCACTATACCAGCTATGCATGACTGTCCTATCACATACGTCTTTACCTCGACACCCCTCCACGACTGCCCACAGCCCCATCCGCCTTCAATTGACTTGCAGTCAGATCAATTTTCGGCAACGGCTTTCCCTTGCCAGACGGTCTGCTTATATAGCCTATCGCGACCAAGTACCCAAGGTACATGCTCACATCTTCACAACTGATGCCACCTCCATTCCCTTTGTTGCTGCCTGCCCAATTGTCCGCATCCGCTTTCAATATCTTCTTAGTGTTGCTATCATCAAGGTCTGGAGCTCGGGTTGTCGCTGGCAAATCGTTGATGCAAAAGTGATAGAGCGGCATAAGCGCATGTTGCTCCAAATCTTTCTCCTGCGCTCCTGCTGTGACATACCCTTCTAATTTATCCCTCCAAGCCTCGTACTGAATCTCTGGAGCTCGGAAACCGTGCACCTCGAGGGTGTGTAAGTATTCTCTCATTTGTAGACGCGGCTGGCCATCGACATGAGCAACGCTTATCCCGCCACAAAGAGGATTTAGAGCAGCAGCGACGACCACTCGAGCGACTCGATTGACGGGGGTAGCGTTAATTGTGTTTGAGATGCGCGGCCTGGCTGCTAGCTGGACAGAGCCTTTGAGGAGACGGATCAAAAAATCGTCCAGAACACAAACGCCAGTCTTTGGGTCCCCAAGCACATAACCCGGCCTGACTATCGTTCCCTGAAGGCCTCTCCTACCAGCGGCAATGCTTAGCTGTTCAGACACCCATTTCGTTTGACCATAGCCGGTGCTCAGACCGGTGTGACTGCCAGGCAGCTCATCGGTCTCGTACACCATCTGAGCGTTAGTAGCAGGAAGTGAGCTCGTACTGCTAACGAACAAGAACAGTTTGGGCTTTCCCTCGTTGCAAAGGCTCAAACAATCAGTGGTAGAAAGGACATTTGAGGCTTCAAGGTCTGCGTAAGGCTCCCCAAAGTAGGTTAGCGAATCTCGACAGAATGGAACAATAGCTTACCTTCACCCAATGAACAGTGGCTCCATTGTGGATAACAACATCGACTTCCTCTGTCAGCTTTTGCCATGTTTGCTGGTCAACACCGAGCTGCGGCTTTGACAAATCACCAATGACGGGCTGGATGCAGGCTGACCAATCGTCCTGCCAAGTCAGATATCGCTCTGCGGACCATCTTAATCTGTCACGAGCAGCCTGTACGTCTTTGACATTCCGCACGTGGACAATGAGTCTGATGCCAAAATCAACTCTCTCTAGGATGTCCTTCATGATATAAGCTCCCAAAAATCCTGAGCAAACATCGGAATCAGCACAATCGTTACACAGCACTGTGTTTCGAGTATTCACTTACCAGTCGCTCCAGTGAGGAAGACCGTTGGCTTTGCTGAACAACGGATCGTTGCCGGATCAGCGGTTTGAAATGTCCTGGGCAATTGCTGAAGGAGTCGTGCAAGGGACTGTGCATATGCCGGAGGCTTGAATTGTGTTTCCATGTCACCATTGACAGTCCCGCTTGCCAGACCCAGATGCTTGTCTAGCTCCGCACTGAATTCATCTAGTCTCGGGCCTGCATATAGCACATTTATGGTGACGTCTGCTCCAGTCTGCCTTCTTATGTCCAGTAACATCTGCTGAGCCAGGATGCTATGTCCACCAAGGTCAAAGAAGGATCGTCGAGGCTCAATAGTCTGTTTATTGAGGCCGGGTATAAGATTTGCCCACTTGGTGGCGACCAGTCGCTCGGTCTGTGTGAGAGAGTCCCACCTCTTCAGGTCGTCATTTGACGCCTCCTCTGTCTGTTCTGCAATATCTGGGAATGGCAGATTTGGTTTGTCAACTTTACCGTTAGGGTTCAGTGGCAGCTTGCTGAGGAAGATGAATCGTGTAGGTATCGCATATTCGGCTAAACGATCTTTCAGGTGATCACGAACCTCCGCCTGCATTCTTGTAAACCTTTTGGAGTATACCTTGGTAGGTCCATACTCAGTCCCTTCGTCATCAACGTCTTCTAAGGCCCTTTCTTTAAGAAACTGTAGCCAATGGGCAATTTCCACCACGACATAGCTTACGAGCTTTGGCTCTTCATCCTTATCTCTTCTGACCAGTGTTTTACAATCTCTGATGAGAGAATTCTGGCTCAAATTGCTATCAATCTCGTTCAGTTCTATGCGAAAACCGCGTATTTTCTGGGAGGAATCTCTGAATCAGCTAGACGCTCCTAGGTGGAAGTGACGAAGAGCTCAAGAATGGCCAAAAATTTGAGGAAGGATTGTTGAAGACACTTACCACTTGGTCATCAGCCCTTCCTGTACACTCGACCACACCAGTAGAATCTATGTATCTACCCAAGTCGCCCTGTCAAGATCCTTGAGTCAGCATCACTTTGCAAGGCAGCTATACATCTTGCGAGCCATATTTTTGGGGGTAATCGCAAGTTGGGTAATATTGCCTACCGTCCGATAAAGCCTGTCACGAGGACCTTTGTAATACTTTCTCCACGGCTCATTCCTATGGATTTTCCTGTCGATCTCGAGCCATGTCTCGCTATTTGCAAACCAATTCTGCAGAAATTTCTGATCGTTCAATTCCTGGTCTCCTTTGTACCCTTCGGCTAGACCAGCGGCGCGAACGTAGATCTCCCCAACCTCCCCGACCCCACAGAGCTTGTGCTTATCTTCTCTGTTGACCACAAGAAGCTGTACCCCCTGCATACCTTTCCCTGCCGGTATGATATCCTTGAGATTCTCCAAGTAGCCTGGATCTTGGGCTTGACTTGGGATCGAGTAGTAACTTACGGCTCTCTGTGTCTCGGTCGTGCCTGTTATAGATCATCTGGGATTAGCACTGTCTTCCAAATAGGCCGTCTTGCATGTTACTTACCATACATGTTTACGATATTGACATTGATAGCGAGAGATCTCAGGCTTCTGCAGTCCCTCTTAGAAAGGACGTCCCCTACAAGAAATGCACTTCGTAAGGATGGGAAGCTTGTTGTTGCGCCTCCAACAAGTATCTGGTTCATTGCAGGCGTCAAGTGCGTCGTGGTCGGAGAATGATTCAGCATCCATTCAGCTAGTTTCTCGTGTTGGATATCTTCTTTTGAAGGCACGAGCAGTTGCGCCCCAAGATACAGAGGAGTAAAGATGTCTCGCTGGCAAAGGAACTTCAGTGTCCCATACTTCCCAGCCTGTCGTCGAAGCTTACCTGGACCGGATCATGAGCTATTCCTGAGAGGAGCGTGAATCTACTCTCCGAACTGAGGTGGAAAGTCTCGGCCATCCAACCGAAATATTTGGCAAGGCCTGTTGCATAATTGGTTAGTAAGTCAAAAAGCGATTAGAGCAGCAACGCGTACTGAAATGGCGCCCCAGTACGCCTTTAGGTCGTCCTTCTGACCCGCTGGTAAACGAAAGAGTCGGTGAGCTATCCGGACCGACCAAGGTAGCCGGCGGTGAAGCAGCCTTTGCTCTGACTGGCGCAAACAGATCCTTTCCGGTAGCGTTCGCGGAGAGAAATCCTTCGTCGTTTATGCGGAGCGATGGAACCTCAGTCTTGAGCTGTAATTGCTCATCGATGTATTGTCGTACAATAGGAGCCAACGCTCCGGCCTCATCTGTTGCCTTTGCAAGATTGACTAAAGCTCGCGGCTGGGCAACCTCAAGATAGACCTTCTGTCTGGCTGGAGGGTAGGCAGGATCGAGAATGCTCATTGTGGCAGCGGAAGCCTAGTCAAGAGCAAAGATCACGGTCAGTATCTACAAGGCACAGACATAGGACAGCCTTCTGCACCAGGATAAGACTATACCAAAGTCCCCATGATACCGACGACCAAATCGACTGATCGATGGGCCCAGCTGAAAAACAATTACACAATCAGCATTGCTCTGTATAATTGGCCTCACAACGCAAAAGGCGTATCTTAGGGAGTTGAGTTCCCAGGATTTGCTTCCTGAATGAAAGTCACGATAACAGTAAAGGAAACATTATCTCAGGAAAGACGGACATCATAACAACGTCTCCATTCGTTACGCCTGCGTCATGCAAATGGTGCGCCAACATGTTCGAAGCTTCGTAGATTTGCTTGTAAGTGAAGCTTCTCTTGTCGCTTGTAGAGGATTCCGTCTCTACTACGCAAAGTCTTTCGGGGTATTTCTTTGCGTTTTCGCTGAAATGTTCCTGTATTGATCCTACATAACCTGACCAGTCAAGGTCTGCGGTTGGATCAGGCAATTCTGCCATTGTAGCGAGGATTTGGGGGTTTGAAGTGTGCGCATCGGTCTATGCACAATCGTGTTTGTGGATGCTTGCTTTCACGAGTGATCAGAGACCAGTTGAGACGACGGAGTTTGACTAGGGGTACATGTGTCAGATTGCACTGGGAGAGGCCAAGGCACAGTATCGTTGACTCACCTTGGGGAGGAAAAAGTAGGGTTGTGAAAGCCCACAAGAACCACTCCCGCTAGCGCCAAGCTTTTTCCAACATGTAGGTAACCACTTTGAATCTGGTAAAGCGACTGATTTGCAACCTTGGTCGTGATATTTCAATTACTATATCTTGGCAATCGCCAGCTTTCTCACTTCAAAGCATGCTCTGCACAGCATGCTAACCGAGCATTCACAGAGAACAAAGGACAATGACAGCCTCGAACCGTCCAATCCCTCTGCCACCGCGAACGCCTACTCCTCCCCCTGACGATCTGCTTGAAGGCTTCTCCAATTCTCCCACCAAATCCACGTATGACTCTGCAGCGCTGTCGCCCTTAGAAGAGAATTTCCCTCCTACGCGTCATGGTTCTATTCCTAGCTTTGTGACCACAACAGTCCCACTTGCCGAGAGCGATGCAAACGCCTTGTACACACCGATATCCGTCGAGAGCAACGAAGGCGCGAGATACAACGAGGGTCGCAAGCCTAGCCTCATGGTCGAAGACGCCAATGGAGTGTTTAACTTCCAGCCTGCTTCAATGGCAAAGGCGCCTGTCACAGCCAAATCGGTAGGAGCCACCCCTAAACTCTTGTTGGTATATGTTCGTATGAAGAGCTAAGCAGAGGTTCGCAACTATATAGAATATAGGGCAGCGCCGTGGTCACAAATACAAGCACAGCAGTGTCTCCCACCAAATATTCCTCGAGCCTCCACCACGCCCTCCTTTGTCGCTTCCGAACTCGCTCCCCGTCCCGACCTTAAAGGAATGCCGCCGTAGCATGTCTCGACAGCAGACAAATCGTGTCTACTGGTCAATTTGCCATATGGCAGTCGCAGCTTACACCCTATGGAGCGCTGAAGGCTCCCTCGCTCTCACCGCGTTGAGCCATCTGATTCTTTTTGACTCCCTCGGAGCTATGCTCTGTGTAGCGGTGGACATTTTAGGGAACTTTGAGGTCTGGAAGCGATCGAGCATACGCCATCCTTTTGGTCTTGAGCGGGCAGAGGTGCTGGCTGGTTTCGCCATGTCGGTCTTACTGCTTTTTATGGGTTTAGACCTGATCTCGCACAATTTGCAACATATACTGGAAGGTATCGGGGAGCATGAAGCACATCATTCGCACGAGCACGAACGGGTTTCGGCAGGCGAGGTCGACTCAGCGGCCCTTCTGGCCGTCGGGGCTACTCTGATCAGTGCGCTGGGCTTGAAGAACCACGCTAGGATAGGGAAGGCCATGCGATTCGCTTACATCGAGTCACTGCCGTCTATATTAGGGAACCCTAGTCATTTTTTGACAATATCGTGTTCACTTATTATGTTGCTCTTACCGCTCCTGAGCATTCAGACGTACCTTTGGATCGATAGGCTAATATCGACGACTATTGCCGTCAGCATGTGCACCTTAGGCTTTCGGCTGGTGAAGACGTTGGGCCTGATGCTTCTGATGAGCTATGACAATTCGCAAGCAGTTGATGATATCCTCAAGGATATTGAGAGTGATCCGTCCGTGACGGGCATTGAAGACGTGAGGTTCTGGCAGGTCCATTACGGTCTTTGCATGGCGGGGTTGAAGTTACGAGTGAGAGGAAGTGAAGAGGTGCTGAGCAGGGTAAGGGAAAGGGTGCAAAATTTGGTCAGGGGCAGGCTGGGAGGTGGCTATGGTGCAGGAGGCAGCAGATGGGAAGTCAGTGTACAGATGGATATGGATCGTCTTTGAAGTTTCGCCTTGTTCTTTTTTGAGCGTGGACAATCGAGGCTGGCCCTGGAGGTCGAGAGCAGCGAGAGCATATGATACCCATGCATCGATAGTCGGAGTTATGTCATCATATATCATTGACCTACATACTTTCAACGCCACCTACTGCTGTTCTTAGCTGTCTTTTCAGATCATCTACAGCCTGCGTGTTCGGCGTTGTGCTTCCTTGCGAGGCTCCTGGGGCATGACTTACCAGCCCCTTACTGACTGCATAGCCACTTGAGCGTTGGTATGACGGACTTTCGTTGTAGAACTCATCCACAATTGGGTGGATCATGACGGTCTGCTTGTGAATTGTAATGGTCGAGTTTGTTGGAACTGTAACCCAATTGTCTGTGGGAAGCATCATCAGCAACTTCAAATAGAAAGTCCGCCGTTCAACAAACCTCGTTCGAATGTCAATGGCTCACTTGCAACCAATACGATGTCGGCGCCTTTATCCCTTCGCTCCATTTTGAACTGTCCCTTTTCGCCTGTGAACTTCCAATTTGTTCCGCTGGAGAAGTACAAGCTTGCTGCCTCGTCTGTCTTACTACTCACGTATTTGGTACAAATAACAGTATGCCCATCCGTAACAGCGAAATTGAGCAAGCTCCTGCTGTCTACCCCTTCTTCAGCGCTTTGGTGCGCTTGGTTGCGAGCGACAAAGCTGTTGATACGCTCAATGGTACAAAGCATGGCTTTTCGTAGTGTTCGATGCCCAAAGCCATTGTGGGTGTATTCTTTAGCTTCTGGGTTGACGCCTTCTCTTTCCAAGCAATCAAGGAAAAGAGCGAACGCCCATTCACTGTCCGTGCTGCCCTGAACCGCATTGAACCATCTTTCCCCAACTTCTAGCGCCAAAGCTCGTTTCACATGTGTCCAATTGGCTATTCCTCCATTGTGCATCCACATCAGGTTGCCATGTGAGAATGGATGACAGTTGGCATCTGACAAGCTTCCTTCTGTTGTTGCCCTCACATGAGCAAAAATCAAAGACGACTGGGTCTTTGACGCAAGACGAGACAGATTCACACAGTTCCAGGCCGGTATTGTGGAGGTAAATATACAGGGATCTGGACCGAGGGAGGCAGGTGTGTAATAGCCAATACCGAAACCATCTCCATTGTGCGGTCTCCTAGTGTCAAGGCGCAGGCGAGAATCGTAAGATTGAGTAAGGATGGAGTGCTGGGGCGCTAGAATGAGATTCGACAGCAGGATAGGATCACGGCCTTTGTAGACCTTGCTTTGATTAGATTTGCGTTTTTGATCGGTCGTGAGGCTCAACGCACGAGGAACCGGCACATAGCAATGCCAAGTATCGTGTTCTCAGTGCTCTGGACACCTTTCGAACTTTTTCATGGGCATAAATGCCTTGCACGTTGAGATGCACGTTGATCCAAGGACTCTAAGCAATCGTCGCATGCGGAAAACGCAAGCGTAAGATGGCGAAGCCGGAGAAAGAGGTAGAAGCAGGGAGTTCACCAAGCGCCATCGATGAGGGATGTTCGCAGTCTCATGACAGAATTGGGAAGAAACATACGGAGTTGTGGGATTATCGTATGGGTTCCAATACCGTTGATCACGTGCTACTAACCGGTTTCGAAACCCCCCGCCTGTAAGGTCGGGTGGATGGTCAACGGTCATGACGGCAATAATGCTGAGTGGACCTGCAACGTCGTTCAGAAGACGTTCTGTCCCAAACATGAGCTGGAGGCATGTCTACACAAGCGGCCGGCACAAAGAATTATCAATTGTTAAACAACGCCAAAGAGCGAAACGCGCCTTGGATGACGTAGAGTTTGTGGCTAGATGGTTTACGCCAAGGCGAACTTCGACCTGGCCCCCCTTGTCTACCTCTCTTACCTCTAGGACAGCTCAATGCGGAAGCTGCTGTAAGCTACACCGCTAGCCTCCTATCCTTCCTGCTGTCCCTCCCATGATAGTGGTATGACCGACAGTAATTCTGCTGCCGTAACCTTACTTCTGGGTGGGTTGTGGAAGAACGCGATGTCATGCTCGCGACACCATTGTTGCAGGTCACCGTATTAACTATTGTCTATTTGGAGAAGGACATTGTTAATGACGTGCGAATTAAATGAAGCGGAGCAGCAGTTGCCAGTTGGTGAGTCTGGGACATTATGCTCCATTCTTACTAGCCGTATGGACTCATACCTAGTAGCCATTCCTCTTGAGAAATTGCATGCTCTAGACTCCCGCCAATGAACGCGTCAAGCTAAGGAATATTGGGCCTTGCCGCCCTGACCCTCTCTCTCTTTGAGGTCCTGTGGCGTGCTGTGGCCGGGGGGGGGTTTAAAGCCTGTCTGAAGGATAGGAAGCAATTGTTGGGAGCAATAATACTGGGAAACGTCGTTACTGTTCTTCACTGTTACGCTAGTAGGTAGCAAGAGATTATTATCATCATTGTCATTATTATCTATTATCTGCGGTTTCTCGGTGGCTCCTGACTTGGCTAGACCTTGAGATCATCATCCGTCGCCCCCGATCCTGTTTTTTAACCAAGTTTCCTTAGTGCGACGCCTGCTGCCACTCCTCAAACTCATTCTAAAATCCAATCTCTTGCCGGCTCCCTGGCAACAACATCACCCTCATACATCTCACCCATCATCATCAATTTCTTCTGCTTTAATCCTCCCCATCATCACTTCATCGTACCTCTTTAGTCGATCCTTTCTTCTTGGCTGCTAGTCAGGCATTTGAGCCCTAATACTTTAATATTTGCATCGTGATACCCCTACTGTTCTTGTCGCGAGTGGTCCTTTATCTGCTCTTGCCTTCATCATGACTTCAGTCAATCGCCCCACAAATGTCAAGCAAAAGGAGGCAGATGTCAATCAGAAACTGCAGCTCTACGGCATCTTCTCTGGTATGTCATTCTCCTCAACCTGCATTAATCCCGCTACTGCGGTGAGGTGGCAAAATAATTGAAAACATCATGCACTTACAACGCGAGAGTCTTTGCTAACCACCAACAGGCTTTCAAAGCGGCAAGACGCCTTCGGTATATACTAGCAGCATGGTACATGTCTCTGTGAACCTCTGCTAATATTAATCGTAGAACAAACAGATTGATATAGCGCTGAACTCAGCACTCGCATCAAAAGCTCTTGCTTCGCCATCTCCAAAGCTTTCGGAAGAAGGACGCGCTCTGGTTGGGGATGTTCGCGATGTGATTGAGCAGGCAAAGATCTTGCTCCTAACCAAGAACCAAGGCAATTTGCTGCAAGATTTCATTTGGCAGACACAGCATGTTGGCAGTGGCGACGCAAAGCTACCTGGTGCTCCCATCGATAAAGATACTGCTCAGCAGCACGGCAATCAAGCACTCGAGGGTCTAAGGACGTTGGGCACGCTTTTGCTGTCCAATGGCCAATTTCGCAAACTTTGTGAGTTTTAGCTCTTAATGACCACTACGCCGTCGCTTACATACTTCCAGTGAACGACGCCACTATTCTCGCCCGTGACATTGCAGGCGATGCTGCATCTAACGCTGCTACCCGGATTAAACCTGGTGAAGATCAACTAAATCAAATTGATCATCCCGCTGAGGAAAACACGTGGCATGACGTTCCCAATCTCTCCCCTGCGAACCTGAAAGCTCAGGCCAAGGACCAGTACACCAAAAATAAGCCATTCAATAAAGCTAATGCTCAGAAAGCAGCGGATGATGCCGCTGTCTCAGCGGATCAAAATCAGAATGCCCAAGCTGGCGGTTCAGCTGCCTTGAACAATCTCCAGGCGACTGCGTCGCAGAACATCCCTGAGGAGCAGAAAGAACAAGCTAGGGATCTGCAGAACAGGACAAAGAATTACCTAGGTGACAAATTGCCTAAGGAACGCCGTGAGCAGACCATCTACCGCCTCAAGAAAATGGTTGTAGAAATTCAGAGCCATTCCGACTGTACGTTCTATTCAAATCGCTTTTGCCCTCTAGCTAACAACTTGCAGACCAGCAAGCCATCGAAACTCTTCTCACTCTCGCCGAGCAATACGGTGGTCATGGTCGCAATGTTGCAACTCAAGGTGGCGGAGCCGTCAAGGGTGCGCACACAGATACTTCACTGACTTCTGCGGAGACTGACTTGAGGGTTTGTTATAGGCCTCGTCGATAGTAATAGAGGCACGCTGACCTCTATCAAGACTCTCCTCGAGCGATTCGCCAACTCAACCTCGGCTGATGATCTCTTCGATTCTATCAAGACCATCTATTCCGATGCTGAAAAGGACCCGGAGCTTAGGGAATGGTTCAAGGCTTTGGACTATTACGTGCGCAAGTGTCTGAAACAGCAGGGATTTATCATGCAAGATGATGCCAATGAAGAATGGAATCAGTTGCAAGACAGGGGCAATTTCCTCCTCCGCGACCGTTATAGGAGTCACACTGACCGTGTCCTTGATGAATTCAAATTCCTGGGTCGTCAATTCGACGAGGACCCAGCGAACAAGAAGTTTGCTGCTTCGGTAGAGAAGCTCTTCAAGGATCTCGGTAATGATCAGAACGGCAAGCCTACATTCAAGACGCACCTCATCAAGGATCTCAGTGAGGTCATTGTTCCTGGCGTTTTGGAGAGTGTTCGTTATGTTCCAGTTCCCCGCATTGAATACTCCGATAAACAGTTCGATGCCATCATTGAGAATCTTGTGATTGAGAGCGACAATCTCGCACCAAACTCGTTCGAGTTTGGTAGCGACAACTTTTTCCGTTGGGGCCGTAAGACAGAGACCAGCAAGAACAAGAACAAGGTTATGGTTTCTGTCTCAGGGGTCCAGATGGATCTCAAGGATGTAAGCTACTACATTAAGAGGAAGCAAGGCTTTCCTGCCATCAAGGACACCGGCGTCATGGACATCTTTATGGGAGGTACCGGGTTCAGCTTCAAAATCGCCATGGAGACTACTGATAAAGCCCTTGGCAAGTCTGACAAGACTCACTTCTTCAAGATTAACTCGGTCACTGTTGACATCAAAAGCCTGACGATCAAGCTCAAGCAATCGAAACACAAGCTTCTGTTTAACGTTTTCAGGCCACTGATGTTTGCCATCCTTAGACCTGCGGTTGGCAAGGTCCTCGAGAAATTGATCAAGGATCAAGTGACTACGCTTGATGGCAAAGCTTATGAAATTCATCAAGAGGCTGAGCGTGCTGCCAATGCCGTTCGCAATGATCCCGAGAACGCCCCCAACATCTACAAGCGCTACTCCGAAGCAGCGCAGAAGGTTATGACTTCGAAGAAAGCTAAGGCCGAAGAAACCGCCGCCGATAAGAAGGCAAACGTTGCAATGACCCAGAATGATTCGATCTTCCCGCAGATCAAGCTGCCTGGCGGCATTTCCACCAAGGCTACTGAATACAAGGCTCTTGCAGCTAAGGGGGAGAAATGGGAATCACCAGTATTTGGAATTGGCTCTGCGTCCGAGTCGACCAACCTTCCAAGTCTTACAGCTGTATCGCGAAAACCCCACAATACTGCTACATCGGGCGTAAGAGGGCCACAGAACATTCAGAATGGTACCTCCGGGTTCAGCAACGAGGTAAACCAAGCATTCGCCTCACCGAACGCAAATGATCTCGCGCTAAAAGATACTGCAGCCCCGAACGGTACTATAACCAGCAGCACCGTCGCATAAGATACCCACGTGCTGATCAGCACTGCTTCTACGTGATACCCACCTCGGTCTCCTCTGGCTCTTTGGCCAGGCAGTCGTGTGTTTTTTTCGATGATACCACCTTTGCGAAAGGTACCAACCAGTATAGTGTGTAATGGCATGGTGGGAGCAGCACGGGGAAGGAGGAAGATTGGTGTTTCTTTAAATTTTGTTTGTCATTGTTCGGCCATAACCTGGGTTGGCACTCTAAAGGCCTGCCTTGCATGTGCACCCTATCGAAAAATGGAAGTCCGACCCCTCCAATGGAGGATGATGACAGAAGTTGAGGGGGGTGGAACAGATCTTGACAGCGTCGAAACCTTGGAACGCGGTGTTCTTGTACTATTGCTACTCGATCAGGCAACAAAAAATGCAATTACATAGTTTCTCTCATTGACTTGCGCCTATGCTTTTGTCTACAAGCGCGAATTATCGTCACCTACACCTACGCCTGAATTTTGCTAGGTATGTATACCAAAACCTACCGCATGTGCGGTGTCGAAGATGCAAAACAGGGAAGTCTGACGCTTTTGTCTCCCTCATGTTCTGTGCCTAGGGCAGATACCATCCGCTCACGTATACTGGGTGCTCCTCGGTGAGCAAAGTGAAGCAATCCACGGCTGGCCTCACTACGCCAGGGCGCTGACTGCAGTCAGTGGTGTGCGGGAGGACTCACCGAGCTCTCTGAATAATGGATGGACAAGAGCGCCCATTTATGCCGCGAGCAGACCGAGGCTGGCGCCTTTGGCGAAGAGCGGTACGTTCCAGCTGCATTGTATGTTCACCTGACTTGCACTCTCAAGGACTTTGCAGTGCAAGGCGTTGTAGACCATTTTCGACCCATGCGAGACGCGCGTTCATGAGCAGTGTGGCCTCGTCGTTTGATCGACGAGGGTAAGAAATAACATACCCTCGTACACTAATGATAAGAAGTGCCGCTGGTCAGTGGTCAGCAAGGACTTTTTCGTAAAGTCCTGCGCCCTGTTGAAGCCACAGCAAATTGGCCCCTAGAGAGCTGTGACAGCCGCAAGGACGCGGGGAAGGGAAGGCAGGACAAGTTGAAAAGAGACAGCTCAATCCTAGCTCGACAGCCTATCAATTGAAAGGCAGCGGGCAAACTGATGTTCATCCTAGTTCCAAGGTAGTTCTAACAATAACACTAAAACCATCTGAATCACTCACATCCTGCACGAAATCTCATCGTCTGCCAGCGTGATAGCGCATGTACCACCACACTACACTCACAGATTATTGCACATTGACAGTGCCAACCTTATTGAGCCGGTAGCTTGACCGAACACTGATCATCGGTCAATGGCTGTTCAGCTGCGTGGGGCGCAGGCTACTGCATCTTTGTACGGGGGCTTGCAGTAGCTACTTGCCAGGTTCTTTTTGCTTCGCCTCCAGCGCGAACTTCAAACAAACCCTCGATGTGAGCACCTTCACCTACCACCTTAAACAATAGGCGCCCCGTCACGGTTCATGCTACAGTCGCCGTTTGAGCATCCTTCGAAATCAGGCAAACGTCCTTTCTTGTGCCAATGCTAGCCTGCAAAGGAGGGCGCAGAGTTTACAATCGTGACAAGGCCAGAATCCTTCGCGCAAGGCTCCCACCGCCCATCTTTTGCGCTATAAACAAGGCAGCACAGCTAACCTTCCTCTTCCTTCTTCAATCATTCCATCCTCACTCTGCCTTCACCTCTTGCCATTCACCCATTGCCCTTTCATTGAGTGTCCCCTTTCCCTGAGCTGCTTGGGCTTGTGTCAGGAGGACAATATATACCCCACCCTCACCACCACCACCACCACCACAGCCACCTCTGGCTCCACCTTCATCACTTCTCCTTCAGCGAGCTTGTGCTTCTCTAATCTCCAAGCTTCACTGTCTCATTGCGATCCTTACGCCCTTACAACGTTACTCAGAGCTTGTGTAAGACATTGTCCAGCAATATCACAATGAACAGGCAAATTCCTATTCCACCGCCGCATCCGACGCCTAACGCTCGAGGCATGGGCCCAGACATGGAGCATCTTGTTGCCCACTTGGGCAGAATGGGTGGGCACCCTCAACAACAGCATCAGCAGCATCAACAACAACAACAACAACAACAACATCAACAACACGGACCCCCGCCTGAAGCACACTTTGCTGCCGGTCAAGGTGGCCGGGCCCCACCTTTCTACCATCATGGTCCGGTGCCGGCTCCCTCGGAGCCGACTTATGAACAATACAAAATCACCAAGGCGGAGATGGATCAAGGCCCGCCGCGTTGGAGCCTAGCCCAACGTCTCCCAACCCGGCTTTCTCAAAACGAATTAGAGAAGCAAGTGGACAAGGCGAAGAGGAAAGGCCTTTCCGGCGAGCGATGCCTAAAGCTTCCAGGTCTCACAGGCAACAGACACACCCAAGTCATCAAGCTTGTCGATGACCGCAACATTCTAGATATGGACCGCAATTTTGAATGGGTAGTCAAGGTGGTTGAGTTCGAAAAGCGAGAGGTCGGCAAGGATACTGATGTGATCACGGCGATCCGAGTCATACTCAAGCGTCAAAGGCACACACCTGGTACACCGCGTAGGGCAGTCAGGCAACCGCATCAGCCATTTCGCTGGATGGATCTTGTCCAACTTCCTAGCCACAACCCGCAACCACGAGGCTTTGAAGCACATCCTCAGCCTCAGAGGATGCATGAACAAGTCTACCGACCAGCACATAATGCTGAGGCGATGCCTCATGTAAGGCCACAGGCAAATCACGTTCATCAACAGCAACCTCCGGCGCCAATGCCTCCGCAGGCAGCAACGATACACCAAAGGAACCCTCAAGAACGGCTTTTCGCCGAACATTCGGCAGCTCATCATTCCAGAGAGCCGAAAAAGCCAGCCAATGGGCCCCAGAAGCCGAAAGCCGACAAGGCAAATGGAAAAAATCAAAAGCTTCCGAAGATCATCCAATTCCCTCGCGATGGTTCCTTGTCCGACTCTACCGAGTCTTCCGACAACGATGGTGACTTCAGTGATCGCTCTGAGGACTCTACAGTAGAGTCACTGTTCTCCGATGATACACATCGCTCTACCAAAGCCAAAAAGACACCTAGTCCCAGTCCGCGGCGCAAGAGGACCAGTAGCCCCCACCACCGAGGGCGTAGAGGCGGAAGCGAGCGTGGAAGTCCCGAACACGTTCGCGAACACAAGCGACCTATTCCAAAGGATACCTCGCCTGTTCGGCCAGGCTCTCGATACGCTCATGAGGATGCTGAGATACATCCAAGCCGAGGTCCTGGTGTACACCGACGTGAATCTGTGCACGGAGGGCGACCCCCATACCGCCAGCAAAGACCGAGCTTCTCGCATAAGCATAGCTCCAGCTATGACCGTTATCATTCCTTCGGTCTGAATGAGGAGCGGCCAAGCTTAGGCTTCAACATCCGCGAGCCCATCGGAGAAGCTAAGCATGCGACTCATGACATCGATGAGCAAAGGGAGATTGAGCATCGTGTTAGAGAACGAGAGCTGGCGGAAAGAGAGAAGGTAATCAAGGAAAAAGAGCTTGAACAAAAAGTCGAGCAAGCGTACAAACGGAAGCAGCAGGAGAAGGACTTTGGAAGGGCGCATTCGAGGGGTAACAACTTTCCTCGGTGGTAAGCCATTTCAAACGAATGTTGGCTTTGGACCTCCTGTTTCAGGTATGCGTCAACGGTATTTTGTGTATAACTATGCCTTTTGCTGGGCGCTTGGGAGTGGTAATCTATACCTTGATGATGGGACACGATTCACGAGTAATGCGAACGAGTACAATGTCGATAGTGATGACCGATGTCTTCGGTCTTTTTCGGTTACAAATATTTCCTGCAAATTTCATACAGCGACGTTGCTCAGAAGTATTGCCATCTAAAAGTACTTTGTTTTCCCAGAGGGGCGTTCAGCTATGAGGCGCCCGCACAAAGTGCCCCACCACCAACTGTTTGGCTGCTCCGAGCCCCACCTACCGGGCACATTTCTTTGATTTTCCTGCAAGACCTAGGCATACCGCTAAGTCTTCCTCTTCATACGAATTCACAAAGCAGGCGCTGAGGACAGCGCTCACAATACTGCAACCATGCCTCGCCAGTTCTTCGTTGGTGGGAATTTCAAGATGTCAGTCCCATTCTCACCTCCTCCAGAGACACCGGAGATGTGAACCAAGCTAAAGATCACACAAATTTGCAGGAATGGCACGATCAAGAGCATCACGGACATCGTACACAACCTGAACTCCGCCCCGCTCGACCCCAAAACCGAAGTAGTCATCGCCCCACCCTCCCTTTTCCTCCTCCTCGTCCGCGAACATCTAAAGCCCGAGATCGAAGTCTGTGCGCAGAATGTCTTCGACAAGCCCAACGGTGCTTTCACGGGCGAGATCTCTGCCTCCCAGCTCACGGACTCGAAGATCGGCTGGACACTCATCGGGCACTCGGAGCGCCGTGTGGTGCTGGGGGAGAAAGACGACTTTGTTGCCAGTAAGACAAAGGCGGCACTTGATGGGGGATTGGGGGTCATTCTGTGTATCGGAGAGACTCTGGAGCAGAGGGAGAACAACGAGACGATTGCGGTTGTGACGAGGCAATTGAATGCGGCGAAGGAGAAGGTCAACGATTGGAAAAAGATTGTCATCGCCTATGAGCCTGTCTGGGCCATTGGGACCGGGAAGGTGGCGACCACGGAGCAGGCGCAGGAGGTACACGCGGCCATCAGGAAATGGTTGGGTGAAGGGGTCAGTAAGGAGGCCGCGGAGCAGACAAGGGTTATCTATGGAGGAAGCGTGACTGAGAAGAACTGTGGGGAGCTGAGTGGGCAGGAGGATGTCGATGGGTTTTTGGTCGGTGGGGCGAGCTTGAAACCGGCCTGTAAGTTCTTCTTGCCCTTGTATAGCGTTTCTGGGTGGCTGATGAGTGGAGGCAGTTGTCGACATCATCAACGCACGGCAAACGAAGGCGTAAGGAGGGTGGCTGCTAGTACGAATAGACTTGCAATGGAAAAGTTGTGGACAAGCAATTCTCTCATTTATGCTCTTTGCGTTCTTCTCCTTTTCTTCTTCCCGCCGATCAATCGCCTCCCTGACCTCTGCACCATCTCCCCAAGCACGTCCCGCGGACCACTCTCCGGCGAATGGAAGGGGTCCCAAACACCCCTCACACTCTCGTTCAAGCTCCTCACCACCCTACCTCCTCTGACTTTCTGCAACTTCTCCCCATTGGCATCCCTCAGTAACTCCACCTTCTTCATTATCTGCTCTTTCTCGAGGTTTCGCACGCATATTGCTTTTTGCCGGCCATTGATGTAGTGGCCTCGAACGACTGGGTGTGCGTTGGGACGCGGGGAAATCTCCATCTGGACCTGAGGGTGGGATGTCGCGAAGCGTGAAAGAAAGGGTGATTTGAGGAAGGCTCTGGGGGTTTGTTAGGTATCAACGTAGACGCCAGCCAGCTGTAGGACAAAGTCGTAGATATTGAATGAAGATAGGGTTTGCGTACTTCATGCCCCTCGATGAGCCGCCATAATCACAGTAGTGAAAATCGATCTTCTTGCACTGGAGAATGAAGGCGCCGACGCCATTCTGACATCGTTAGTTGGCGGGAAACGAATGTATGCACAGTCCTATAACTTACTTGGGCCGTCGATGCACCTTTCAAGGCGGTTATGGGCATGCTATATGCTACCAAATCAAATATGGTTGCGATCTTTTCATGCTGCTAAATGAAGTTACAACTTGGACATGCTCCATCTGAAGACGAGACATTTGGTGCCAAGACGACAGCAATATAGAAGAGTTGACCCCCGCACCGGACATTTTTAAAAATGCGTAACCATGATATAGTATACCCATACCCTCCCAGGACTACCCCCTACGGCCCCTAGCGCTGTCCGCTGGAGGGGTGTGTCCGGTGCAGGGGTTAACTCTTCTCCCCCCGGCTAAGGTGCGCGCTGCCTATCGTTGCGCGACACAGGTGATCCTGGGTAGAGCTAAGATATACAGAGGATTTTACAGAGCCTTAGATGATCGCATTAGTACTGCTGATTGCACTTTACTGCTGGTTGGAAAATTACAGCGAGCCCATCAAGACAAGTGCAGACGGTACTGAGTTGACAAAGGGAACAGCGTTCTAAATCTAGTCTAGAGTTTGTAACTTCGTTCTCCGGCTGATCCTATCAGTAGCCGTGTCAGATTCAGTTTACGGAATCATCAGTAGTATTCAATGCAACCCATTGACTCCATTCACCACCCCACTAACCATCCCCTTGGCAGCAGCTTCTCCCCCTAGAGTTTGTGTAACGACAAGGGGATTGTCATTGGCTAGCCCAGTTGGGACAGTCGCTACTAAAACACCGCTGTCTCCTCGGTAATGAAAGGAACAGCCTTGCACAGCGTTCCCTTGCTGGTCCCCAAAGGTCACGCTAGGAGAAGATGAGGGAAAAGGTGGAGCGTTCCAGAGAACGAGGCTGTAGGTAGGTCCGATTTGGGGTGAGGGATTGTAGTTGTCGTGGATATGCGAGAGGGTGATTGTACGGGTAGTGCTTGTGGTTTTCTATTGTCCATTGAATGAGCAGACAGACTCTATACAAGTGCTTCTTGAGCCGAAAGAAGGGAAAGAATGGAGAAGGGATTCGGCGAAAGTTTGAGGCTTACTTGATCGATTCTGACTTCGCGGTACTCGCCTTTCGCATCGTCGTGGTGCGGGTGAGTTGAATTTTCGTATTGGGGCAGGTGCTGTGGTGCGGAGCTGCGAGAGATCCCGTCATCGAGGAACATGGAATACCACTTGACGATGTTAGGAGAATGTTGAATGAGCGAGGCGTAAGAGAGCTTACGTTGTTCTTCCCAGGGTAGATGTGCAGTGTAATTGGATTTACTGTGCCATCGCCAATATAGTTACGAACACCGACCTGTGGGATGATTGCACCTGTAATTTCCATAAGCATTTTGCCTTATTATTTCCTCGAACAAAGAGACCGATAGGAGTAGCATGAATTACCTTCTCGAATGTATATCGGTGTTATGTACGGGAATTGAGCTGGGTTCGAGCGAATCTTAGCATAGTAAGAAAAAATGCTTCCGCCTTCGATGGGAAAGTCCAGAGGCATACCAATGCCGCCTGCATCCCCATCGATACGCAAGTTGAAGGGAAACCACCTGTCCGGCCGAGGAAGGTAGACTTGGCGTGAGCCGTCGTTGACATTGTCCGGGTTCATAATAGGACAGACAAGAATATTATGGCCTAGAAGATATTGATTGTCGAGGGACGCAGCGGCTTCATTCAACAAGGCTGTATCACTTGGGCCGGTGATGAGCATTGATCTGGCAAGTGGGAGACCGTTGATCAAATTCTCGAACATGCGGTCGTATAGCGCTTGCATGAGACTGTATCGCAACCTGACGTAGTATTTGCATATGGGCAACACACTCGCATAAAGATCTTTCTGATCATCAGGGATCTGGTACTGAGGGTAGTCTTGCTGCACAGTTGCAAACTTATACACCTCCTGAAATAGTTTTTGGTCCTGTTTTCCGTTGTAATGATTCCTGTACCATGGCAGTAGAAACGCGCCTGAATACCATCGGATGAAGAGATCAGGATCACACCATTTGCCGTTGCTGTCGTCAGGCATAAAGCCCCCCATATCAACACCGGCGATAGTCATTCCACCTAAACCAAGAGAGATTACTTGGGCAACATTGATTCTCCAAAATTCCCAAGTGCTTTTGTTGTCACCAGTCCACAAACCTGCAAATCGATGCATACCAGTGGAGCTACCCCTGCCAATGATGAAATTTCGCTTGTTCTGACGACTCGGCAACTGCTCGAGCGCTTTGTAGGTGGCTTTGTGCAGATTGTAAGAGTAAAGCGCCCAGACCTCGATAGCGGGCTTTTGTGGAGGGAGGACATCATCTTTCTGGTCACAAGGATCGGTTGAGAGCAGTAAACGTCCAGGAAAACCAAGCATATCTCCATAACAGTACGCTACTGCTGGTGTTGTCATATCCTGCCAGACAAATTCTAAACCCATGTTGAAAAGATCGGTGTACTGAGGACCCCAAAACTTCTTGCGCACGACTTGTCTATTCATATCTGGATAAAAGCCTGCTATGCCCAAATTAGAGCCATATGAGACACCTCCGTGAAATGGCCATCCAGAGTTGAAGCTCTCATAAAACAGATATTTGTCTTGGCCAGTATTGTACGTCGGCCTATCGTTTGAATCATTTGGGTATGTTACTTTGGCCTGCCCGCCCTCATAACGTAGATATGACTGATCATTTGCCTGCTGAGATACGCCATCAAGGAAACGTTTGTCCATGATCAAAAAGTTCTTTTCTGGTTTTTTGTGATCATTATGGTCCCAAGCAGCATTGATAGTGGGATAGGGATCGTCACTAGTGTTGTAGCCGTCAAAAGATATGATTGGTGTGATGTTTGTGCAGCATTTCACGCCATTGTTCCTCAATCCTGCAAACATTCCTGCAACATCTTTGAAGTTGTCATTGTCAACAGTGAAGGTTCTATATTTGTGCTGAAAGTCAACGTCAATATGAAGACCATCAAGCGGTATGTCAACGCTACGGTATCTTGAGACCACATCTTCAAGCTGCTGCCTATTCGCATATCCATATCCACCCTGATGATGACCTAAAATGAATCTTGGCTTCAACTTTGGCCGGCCCACAATGGAGGTGAATAGCCAGATCAGCTCTGGAACTCTGTCCGCAGCGATAATGTAAGTGTCAAGGATCCCGAACCTCACGCCTAGATTGACGCGCCCGCTGTCGGAGTGGCCAAGGTCAACAAAAACTTGAGAGTAATTGTCAACCATCGTGGCCGTCACGATATGGTAGCCTGGAGTGCCATTGAGTTGCAAGAAGAATGGCTGGGAGTGGTAAAGAGGCTCTCGAGTATCGAGGGGACCTTGATTGTAAACTTTGCTGTAGCCAAGGTTATCGTAACAGAAATAATTCATCAACATTGAGTCTTTCATGACGGTTTGTCCGCCTTGCTCACCGAAGCCTACATACTCGGCAGGACCTAGCTTAGTGACGCTGAACGCGATGTTGGTTGCTCGAGGATAGTTCGGACTCTGCACGAATGTCCGAGTGGGTGAGGTTTGCCAGACTACCTTTTCAACGCTTTGAGTGACGAGTCCAGGAGGCGTTTTGTAGGTGTCATATTGAGGCCTGACAATTCTAGTACATTGAATCTGGAACGGGTCCTTACGAAAATAGGCCTTGGTGCAAACGATACCGTTGGTACCGGCAGTTGCGTCTTTCTGCGATGGATATCGTACGGAAGAGAGGATCCACCCACTTTGATCGCTTGCCTCAGTGAATGCGGTTGCCCAGCAAGAGTCCGCTTGGACATTGGGAGCATTCCAAGCTTTGTCTTTGCGGCGAATTTGCTTCTGGAGTTCATCCACCAGAGCAGCAAATGAATTCTGCACGATTGTGCGGCTGTATGTCTATCAATTTGGCGTCTCATGCTAGAGGTTGTAGCCAGTGCTCACGAGTTCGCATCCGAATAGTCGGATGCTGCCTTTCCTGATGGGTCGAAGCGGATACGCCATAGCTGTGGTGTTACGTGTTGAAAAAGGCATGTTGAGCTTTCGTCAAACGTGAGCAATACCGCATATCGCAGAGGATTATTTGGATCGATTGATTGTGAAGACTGGGCGGATACCAGGGACGTGGGTCCTTCGGCGTGGGTCAATTTTGCAAAGAATTCTTCCGCTTTGATGAATCTCATGGGATTCGAAAGGCCGGCCATGTTGAATGAATAGAACTACTCCCCAAATAAAGCGAACTGGAATTGAGATGTTGAATACCAAAGTCCCAGAACCAGATTTGCCATTTGAATGGAAGGATCGAGGGGTAGCCCGTGGGAGACACGAATTGTGACATCAAACCCTTCAAGGCAGTTAAGTCCCAGCGGAACAGCGCACCTATCCAGGACTTTGATAGGAGGCCATTTAGCGGTGAGTAATTGATCGAGCATTTCTCAGACATCCCACAAAAACGGCTATCTCTATCGATTTGGTGATGGAGGTGATTTAAGGGACGACGATTGGTCAATGGAGTCATGGCTTGTTGTGACTGCAGGACGCCGGTGACCTAACGAATCTAGATAGCTGTCCTAGCTGATGAACTGGTTGTTCTCGACTTTGTGGAAGTCCTTCTCACTATTGTGGCGTGGCTTGGTGAGAGCTGAAAACGGGTGAACGTTCTAAGTAGTTAACTTAGTCTAACTAGCCGTCAAATTTCCCGACTGGGCAAGATCTAACGGTCAAGCCTTGCCAATCCTGCCAAGCCTACGCGGGTGAACGCGCTCTTGACATCGGATCACTAGCCTAACGTCGAGAACTGTCATCTCTCTAATTATCCAAGATCGCTTTGCGCGACGTCTATGGAAGCAATGCAAGCCATTTTTCATCGTCCACCACTTCTTTGAGAGAAAATGCATTCAACTTCTCCTCTGACTAGTCGTCAACAATATCTCCACAACTCCCGGCTTTACGTGCGTGTGTACCGTCAAACTGGTGATAAGCCATGTGATTGAGGTGACAACTGCAGCTTTAGCTAGGCCGCTAAATGCTGTCTAAACTGCTTCGCTGCCACCATCTCAGCTGTCTTCGAAGACGCCACCGGAGACATACGTTTTGATACGCTCTTTGCTAGTCCTCATCTGTAGAAACTATGTCCGATCGTGGGGCAATCTTGCAGATGGCTTTTCTTTCATGTGAGATAATGAACACTCTCTGCCTCTCAGCAATCTTGTGGCACGTACGCAAGGTGAAATATAAGGCCATAGAGCTGCTCCGTTCAAAACTGCACCTGAGACCCAACGGATTACATTTGCTACACAGTCCATCTGCCAAACAATCATGAAGTTCTTCAGGAGGGTTGTAGATATCTGGCTCCATGCCATCTTCCCCACCAATGACCCTCAAGAACCTTTAGACTGTTCCTCAATCTCACGCCCTGCTATTGCCGCTGGAACGGACTTGAGTACTGCTTCGCCTCTTATGAGCTCTGCCGATGGGTGCATCAATGGTCCGAAGAGCAGAAAATGCTGGATCAATGGCTTCGACATCAAGATGGATTACGAGATTTCCACACCCAATACCGGCAAGGTTCGACAGGTAAGATGACTATTAAGCCATGTTCAAGGCTGCTCGGCTCACGAGCCGCAGGTACACACTAGTTCTCACTAATGAATGGATTGCTCCTGATGGGTACAATGTCTCCCGCATGCTCATCAACGGCACTTATCCCGGCCCGCTCATCGAGGCCGATTGGGGTGATCTACTCAACATCACCGTACTTAATAACCTCTCAAACCACAACGGCACCTCAACTCATTGGCACGGCATTAGGCAACTCAATACAACTTGGCAAGACGGCGTTGCTGGTGTCACTCAATGCCCCATCCCCCCAGAGCAGCAGTACACATACACTTGGCGCGCCACCCAGTACGGCGTTTCATGGTACCATTCCCACTTCTCTCTACAGTATCCTGACGGTCTCATCGGGCCCTTAAAGATCAATGGTCCGACAAGTATGGATTATGAACACGACTTAGGGCCAGTGCTGGTCTCTGACTGGCTACACCAAGATGCTTTCGGCCTCTTCCAGCTTGAGCTTCTTGGCCGGCCTCCCACACCCGATTCGAATCTGCTTCATGGCAAAGGATCATATTATTGCTGCAAATATTTGGACCCCAAATGCTCTGGCAATCAATACTTCACCGAGTTCAAGTTTGAGAAAGGCAGCTCGTACAAGATGAGCATCGTTAATACAGCAGTCTCAACCCACTTTACCTTCTGGATTGATAATCACGACTTCTACGTTGTAGGCACTGACTTTGTCCCAATCGAGCCTTACCACACAGACACCATCAACATTGCCATTGGCCAACGCTACGACATCATCATCAAAGCCAAAAACGAAACGGAAGCGATACGCTCACCAAACTTCTGGATCCACGCTCGCGACTGCAACAACATCGGCCAACGGTCTAATCTCGGCATCATCCGCTACGATCCCCGCGACAACAAGCTCCCCATCTCCATCTTACCAGAGCGCCTCTGCTACGGCTGCCTAGACGAAAAGTCAACCGACCTTCGTCCCATCGTCCAGCGCACCGTTGGCAATTCCTCCAATAGCTACGGTGGCGCCGACTCTCTAGAAGTCTACTTACAAGGCTACCCCAACGCCCAAGACCGCAACTCCGTACTACACAAATGGGTCCTCAAAGACTCCTCCTTCTACCTTGACTGGCGCGAACCCTCCCTGAGTCTAATAACAATGAACGGTGACAAAATGGCCGACCCTTTCCCCAAAGATTATGTACCTGTCTTCCTAGACCAGCCGCGCGAGTCTTGGGTTTACTTTCTGATCGAGGGCAACTTCTCACAAACAGATCAGAAGATCTACAAGCGGCAAGCACCCGTTGCGCACCCAATCCACGTACACGGGCATGACTTCGTAATCCTGGCTTCAGGCAACTATACTTATGATCCAAAGAATGTGACGCTCAAGATCGACAACCCGCCACGTCGGGATGTGGCGCTGTTGCCCGTGAACGGTTTCCTGCTTATAGCGTTCCAGATCAACAATCCAGGGACGTGGCTCATGCACTGCCATATCGCATGGCATGCAAGCGGAGGCCTCGCATTGCAGTTCGTGGAGAAGCAGATGGAAATTGTGCCGCTAATGCAGAAGGCGAACGTGTTTCCATACTATTTTGATACATGTGCAAGATGGGGGGCATATTATAAAGTTTTCAACGAAAAGTATAACTTGACAATGGAGGATTCGGGTGTATAGGGCCTTTATCTCCTATTTGAAAGTGGAAGAACAGGCCCATTCACTTATCATATCACCCCGGAATACAAATTATCAAATCTTGTCTCACAAACATCAAATGCCATTGAGACCGCAGCCAGTTGAATTACAGTCTATGCCAGGTGATCATCTCGCGGAGTAGAGAAGCGGTTTGTGAGGTGGAAATGGAGGCGAAGGCCACTTTGCAAAAGTAGAAATTGGCAGAGCACGTCCTGAGTCGTCTTTGAAGCAGCGGGATCAGGCTGCATGCAAGAAGAGAGGGGAGGTTAATATAATATTATCCGGGCAGGGCGTCCTGCTATACATCTGCTCACCGTCGACCCCAGCTCAAGCGGCGACTCCCGCGCCGACTTCCAGGTGAGCGGGTATTACATTTTTGATGTCTTGTGGTGCCATTAAAAGACGTAAAGAATGTAGCCCGGGATAACCCACTCTGGTTCTTACAATGTTAGTGGAATCATATACATATACTATAATGCATTTCCCCCCTCATGTCTGGTAATTCAGTTACGATATCTTTATATCCGTTGATTAAGATATAAAAATCAATTTCATAGATTTACTTCTCAAGTAAGCTTTGATCCCTTTCAATAGAGACAGAATAGTACAATATTACCATTTGCTACTACTTAGATGTTGTAGCTACAGTGATATTTGCAATCCACCTATCTCTTTAGTATATATTACTTCCGCACGCATAAAGGCATTTCAAACCGGACCCACACAACAAGCGAAGTTTGAGGATGAACAAATACATACGTGGATCCTACTCCTTTAAAGCTTTACTATTCTTGAATATGGATCAAGGCGACTTGCTACCTCCGCATTGCCCATGGTTCGATTCTAAATGAATAACCAATTACTGCCGGATTTCAGCGTCGTCACTCACAGCGTGCAATGGCATGCCCGCTTGATTACCCCAGGGATCAATCGAGTTCACATTGTTCATTTTGAGCTTTCCCCGTTTCTCCGATCTTGAACGGCTCGTCCATTTTGAAAGCCACAAAGCTACTCTGTGATACCACTCCGCATTTGACTTACCGTCATCGCGCTGAACGAATGCCCGCAAAGCCAGAGGGTATTTCCACCAAACAATTAACGGGATAACGATAAGCTCGATAGCAAGGCCGGAAAAGATAAATGCAGGATAATGCAGCTTCATTCGTGCCTTCAGTATTTGATCGATATCCGGTCTCTGCGGCATGATCAACCCAGTATCTTTGTCCATCCAGCAAGAGCAGGCATTCAGGCAACCCCAGACTGTCAAAAAGACAAAGATAATAGTCGCGAGCGTGAAGATAACATCTTTGATATACACGTACCAGAAAAGTTTGTTGCGCTTCTCATGCTTGCAAATTGGTATGCATCTGAAGATTTTGTTATCGGTCTTTTTGCTAGGAGTTACCAAGTATTCGAATATAAAATCCAGCTGCGGACTGGCTAGCCAGAGGGCGAAGATCCCCAATTCGCTCCAAACACGACAGTTGATTACTTCCGGTGGTATTGTGCTTGAGAGAACCGTACCAGTAAGAAGTGGCAAGAGAACGATCAGATATTGTCCAGGGCTGTGAGATTCCAGCCATTTCTTTAAGCAATGGAGGGTGGCTGTGTCAGGCTGAAATTTTTTCTTGGACGTTCCTGCATTCAACAGTCGAGCAGCTGAATCCGGATGGTCTAGTTGCTGTGGCTGTTGCTGCTCGCCCAAGGCAGGATTCTGAAAGTTCAGTGGTGGTATTGCTGGTGCTCTATGTGGGTCACGACCTCGATCAGGTAGAGGTTTTAGTTCTTGCGTAAGGTCAGAATGCCAATCTATCGGCTTCCACGAGTAGATGCCACCGTTGAACAATCTATTCTCTCCTTTGCCGTCAATTCCGATTGAGGGTCTCTCGACATTTCGAAGATTGGCAAAATCTTTAAGATTTTTGTGGAATTGCTTGAGGATTGCGCGGATCCTCTCCTCCGTTTGCGACACTCCGATGACTGAACTCATGAATACTGCAGGTATAATCCAGAAGTACAGTGAGGTAAAGGCGATACCGTGCATTTCGAGGTTGATGAAAATTGTGGTGTTGAAGCTATCTCCCCCAATAGCATGTAGAGTTCTTGCGTATGCCACAATGATTTGGGCGACGAAGAAGGTGAGCGCGACCCAAATAGGAAGATGCTTGGTGGCTCTGTCAGCCGCCAGTGCATCAGCAGTCTCGAAAACCAAATCTCTGAAAGCTCTCTTGTCCGCTCGAGAAGCGTTTTTGAGCTTATTCAAGGCTTCAATCCTTTTCGAGGTCACCAACGTGTATCAATCAATCAACGATTGAAACTCACAGCATCCTTTTTGCTACCTCCCCTTCTCCCCATTCATCATAGGCATCAGTCATGAGCGTCAATGCTTTCCACCAGCGGTCTCTCTGATCTACCACTTCCTTATCTACATTGTCTTCATCCCCTTCACTAGAGCTTTCGGGAGGTTCCTCAGCGTCGAGAACCCATGACGACCGGTCTTTCCAGTGGTATGCCCAGGTTTGACACCTCGCCAGCTTGTGCAGAAGATTCTTATTCGTATCGACCGGGTCCCCCAATAGATGGGCCATCACAAACGCCTCGGCCCAGAAGCCCAAAGGAGGCCTTTGAAACTGCGCGACCAGCTGCAGTAAAGGAAATTTCCATGTAGTGAGGCGCGTCCAGACAATAGAGCCAGGATACTTGTTGAAGCCCGAGCCAGCAATGTGCTCGCACGCAGTTTGAGTGAGCGCCCGGAGGTGTGTTCCATTCGCATGCTTGAAGAGTCTGTCGTCTGTTGGGCATCTCTCATGAATCTGCTGGGTGAAATTCCAGATACTCGGAAATTCGAAGTGGAGTTTACTTGTGCAGCCATCACCCCATGGGTTGGCGCAATCAATCGTGCTATTGGCAGTGACATTGGTGCACTCCGGAGGCATGTTGAAGGCTCACGACAAAACCAGGAACCTAAAAAAGAGTCGCAGCAGACGAACAAGAAAGCAGCGAGGACTTTAGCCTCTTGTACCAAGATCGAAGATCGAAGAAAGCAATCAAGCATTCAGTTATTCATAGAAACACTGGAAAGGCTGGAAGCACCCTACCTCCGGCCGTCTGCCTTGTTGACAGCGCCTTTTGACTATGGCAGACCTTCATAGTGAGCGAGCAGCCTAGACCGGCCTGAAAGCACGAGGTGGCTTTCAGAGCCATCTTGACAGGCCCCTAATAAAGCGGTCAGGAGTGCGATAATTGGTGTGCAGTCATGCAACTAATCATAAGAGGTGAGTAGGGGGTACATCTTGTATTTGTCAAGAGATAAGATAGAACTAAAGGAGGGACGGGAAAGTTTTCAGTTTACAGGCTCATGATGTGATATACGCAACTCTCTTGGCACTTTTGGGAGCACATCAGGCTTCTAGAGATCTTAGGCTCAATGTACACAGCTAGAAGCGGGGGCGGAAGCGTATTTTCAATCATGAAAGTGTAGTATTAGAACTGTCCGGTCAAGTCTTCCAAGGTAGGCGCTAGTGCAATTTAAGAGCCAGAGGTCGCGAGTATCATCTCCTTACCCACCACCTCTGACGAACGCTCAGCGTCTTCGTGACGCTTTCACTGACTCAACTTCCACTCTCTTTCTCATCATTCGCTCTTTAAGATGACTCATAAGCTTCCTCCAAATTTGCTCCAGCTTTTCTCGCCACGCCCTCCGCTCCGCTACCTCCCTGCAAGCGATCATCCTCAAGAAGCCAGGCAGACGAACAACATTGGTGGCATCGCCTCATTCCTACCTGCGCTGCAAGAATACAAAGAAGCTGTGCCTATCCAGCCTGGCGAAAGCTGGTTTGAACGAAAGGAGCGATTAAAAGCTGAAAAAAGAGAGGCGGACGCAACTAAAGTCAAGGAGGGCTCTGAAAGAAGTATGAAAATTTCCCCCTAGAATCTGTTTCGCCGACTTTCAGCTAATTGCTTTGATGTTAGAACCAGAAGAGGACCCGCACGTGAAGGGCGACGCATTTAAGACACTGTTTGTTGCCCGACTCAGCTATGACACAAATGAGAAGGATCTTGAGCGAGAGTTCGGCCGCTTTGGCCCTATTGAGAGGATACGTATCGTGGCGGATGCTACTCAGGAAACGAATGGCGTCAAGAGCGAACATGAGGGCGATGATAAGCCTAAGAAGAAAAAGAAATCACATCGCGGCTATGCGTTCATTGTGTACGAGCGTGAGAAGGACATGAAGGGTAATGCTGCCTCATCTCCCCATTCCTAACCTAGAGTTAATTCAATGTGCGCCATTGCAGCCGCCTACAAAGAAACAGATGGCATCCGAATTAAAGATCGAAGAGTCCTGGTGGACGTGGAACGAGGACGTACCGTCAAGGGTTGGCGACCACGCCGGCTCGGTGGTGGTCTAGGAGGACGTGGTTATACAAAAGCTGCCCCTGCACGTCCTGTTGGCTTTGGAGGCGGCATCAACGCTCCAGCCGGCCCAGGAGGGTTCGGTGGAGGCTTCAGAGGCGGCTTCCGAGGTGGATTTGAACGAGGTGGGTTTAGAGGAGGCTTCAGGGGAGGCGATCGTGGTGGCTTTGGTGGCGGAAGGGGAGGTATTGGATATCAAGGTGGGGGTGGCTTTGGTGGACGAGGTGGGTATGGCGGTGGTCCTAACTCTGGCGCTCCACCTCCAAATGCGCCTTCCGGACCGGGTGGACGAGGCGGATCTGGTGGAGGCTACGGCGGCTCTCAACCCAATGGTCACGCTGATGGTCCAAGAGGCGGGTATGGTGGTGACCGACGCAATGACTTTGATGACAGGTCTGGATACCGTGGCGGTGGAGGTTTCAGCGGAAGTAACAGAGAGCCTGTCAGACCACGAGACGATAGGGATCGTGGCTACCGACACGACGACTATGATCGAAAGCGTCCTCACGACGGAGATGGATACGATGATCCTCGAAAGCTACGAAGGTATTAGACACCCAATTTGTTATTCTTACTGGCGGGTAAGCTTTTCCACGGCGCAGCGGCTTTGTGTCTAGGGTACGAACCCTTCCAACGGTGGAGCTCGAAACAAAGCCTACCGAACCTCTTCACCCACCTTCGCGCTTCATGCTAGAAGCAGGTTTGTCAACTTAGTCCCCAGATACTCACCATCGGCATACACTAAGGCGCATGGATTTCTCCCCACACCTAATGATTTGGAGGGTCTCGCGAGAACCAAGAGTGTGAAGTCGTGAGCAGACATGGCTGAAGTTTTCGGACGCTACAGATTGGCGTCGCAGTGTAAGATAGTTCTGGCTTCTAACATTCCAGATACCCCTTTAAATTGGTAGGTTTAGCAGGTAATTTACATGTCACTTGTGAACATTCCGTGCATGAGGTAAGACAAAAAGGTAACGAGCTGGCACATCAGCAGCATCTTTACTGACTGTGCAGTGTTTTGAGCGCAACTCGTCTCAAGAATTCTCAAAGGTGATGCATTAAAGCTGAGGGTGTTCGCAAGGATCAATTTTACAATCGTTCTCTTGAAGATTTGAAAGCTTCTCAAGGGCTACATATTGTTTCGCTAGTGACCACCAACGCCTTCGCTCATAAAGCATGAATCGTGTTTGTGTGCAATGATTATGCTTCAAATCCGGCGAATTCGTCGACTTCCATGCCAACCACATCGTCCGCCTGCGTAGCCCCGTTCTCGTCATCATCACCAGTGACTACCGTCACGCTCTCTTTCTCTCCATCATAAACAGCCACTATCTTGACCTTGAACTCCGCCATCGCAACCCCAAAAATCTTCAGCAGACTAGTCTGCCCACTCCCTAAATTTTCGCCCTCCTTACAGACAGTGGATTCATTCTCCAGCTCTATCCTTCCCTTCACCAACCTCGTAGGGACACCCAACTTCCTTAACGTAGGCTCAATCGAATGCGCCAATGGCAGATCCTCCTCTACCGGTATCTCGCCTCCACGAGAAAATACCGCGCCAGCCGGTATAGTGAAAGTCCTGGGGGCTATTGTCCCAGAGCGGGCATAGTCCGCTGGGTGGAAATTCTCAAAATATTCGAGTATTTCATGAAGGGCGCGTGGGGAGAAGAGGAGACCGACGTTTCCGTGAAGATGCGGGGAGAGGAGGGACGTATTTGAGTAGGCTTCGCTTTCTTTGGTCAGGCCAAGGGATACAGCCATTACTTTTGTTTTGCCAAAGAAGAGTCTGTTTGAGGAAGTGATTAATTGAGAGGTACATTGTTGGAGTGACAGCAGGTCTAGGTGGGACTTTGCAACGAGAGCGAATGTAGCTCACCGACTATCGGACAGATCACTGCGCACGTCTTTCAGGTAGGTATTGCGCATATTGTCGACACGGAAGACGTAGATGTAGGGGTATTTGGGGATGCATTCTTGGATGGAGGCGTAGAGTTTCAGCGTGAGCTCTTTGCCTTTTTTGGTGGTCTTGGAGAGATGCACGACCTTTGCGCGCTTTGAACGAGGCATTGCTGATAAGTAAAAACTGACAGGTTGTTGCGCGAGCTTGTGATAATACGCACTTCATCGCACATTCTCTTTCTTTTTTTCTTTTCGATATTCGGCAATAAGTGTCGGAGATTGTGCACTGTCCAAACCTTGTTTTGTGCTCCGTCTTAGACCGAGGCGGTGAGCTTTTCGTTTTAATTCCACAACAACTCTAAAAGGCTACACACAATGCGTCAACGCATTTAGGTCAAGGTACATGGCAGTTCGGCTTGCATCACATGAGCTGTTCGAGCTACCAGGACAGCTGACATTCGCAGGCCACTCTGGGCAAGCTGGCGATGGAGCAAGATCTGCTGGAGACCACGGCGGACGAATCCAAGATAGTATATCAGCAATAACCTCAATTTCGTCACCATGGTGACACCGAATGACGCAATCAGCGCCGCCAAAGCAGCAGCGAGCAGTCATGAGCAAGAATATGGGAAGAAGGAGCGGCCAGGCTCGATCTCTCCTTCCGGACACAGAAGGAGCATATCTGGCAGCCTGGCAAACTCCTTAGGTGTTTTACGGACGACTTCGAGCCCAGATCATGTCCACAAATCGGACGCCGTGTCGCCCATCATGGAAGAACCCCCGAGCCCGCGGACGGGAAACTCCATGGCCACCGCAATCCAGCAACAAAGAAAGACACGGACTCGTAAAGGGTCACTACGAAAGTCCGCCCTTCTGGTAACAAGTAAGCTGCGCATGGAAAAGACCGAGCGGCGTGCGACCTCTTCAACGCTAGATGAAGTTCAGGCTGTGGAAAGACTGCAGACAGATGGCCTGGGCACACCTGTAAGAGCAACTAATCCACCACTACGTCCTTTGACGCCTCTTGACCTGCCTACTCCACAGCCTCTTCGAAAGGAGGCACCTCCGATCCCTATCCTTACCCATCCAGTCCATGGAGACCCCGACAAAATCTTGGAAGTGACGGATGCAAAAGACCCCTTTCCAGACCTCGAGCGGCCGTTCACGGCCAAACAGTCAACAACATCAACCACTACAGACGAGGATGACTCTTTGACCTCACCGTCAGATCTTATTCCACCAAGCTTGCAAACGCTGCCTTTGCCAAACGATAGCTACTTCCCCTCCCAACCACCTCGGTCATCGCATTCGCCCCATTCTGCAACGAAGCCCTGTTCACCTTTGGCTACACTCCCCCCATCCCTCCCAGCTTCGCCACCGCTGGAGTGGGACTACACCGAGACCGGCTGGTGGGGCTGGATAATTCTCTTCGTGACTTGGATTGTCTTTGTTGTTGGCATGGGGAGCTGTTTCGGCGTCTGGAGCTGGGCCTGGGACGTGGGTGAGACCCCGTACGCGCCTCCTGAATTGTCCGATGATCCGACACTGCCGATCGTTGGGTATTACCCGGCGCTTATGGTGCTCACTTGTGTAATGGCGTGGGTCTGGGTCACGGTTGCATGGGTCGGCATGAAATATTTCAGGCATGCGAATATAGCTGGTGATGATGAATGAGTTGTCAGCTAGGTAGGCGTCTTATGGGGAGTCAATTTTGATGGCGACATATGATACCCATTTCTTGATTAGCGTGGCAAAAAGCGAGTCATCAATTGTGTTTAGTATCACTGGATAGGCGAATGAACGGAGTTGTTTGAAATAGAAAACGTTTACCGTATTGCTCACTAAACCAAAAGTGTTCTTTAAGAATCTACATCTATCGCAGTACCGCTATGACGATCTACTGCTTATGCTTCTCCTTATGCTACATAGCTGTAAGTGTTGTGTGCTTCTTCTTCTCGCTCCATGTAATCTTTCTCGATTAATCTGGATAGCCAGCATTAGCGATAGCTGCAACCACGAGTTCTGGGTCAAGAGCATACTTCTCTATATTCTTCTTGATATCAGCTGGATCTAATGGTCCTCTGCTCTTTGTTGCCTTGATGACCTCGCTAACCAGCTCCGGGTGGGTGATCGTCTTTCGGCTTTTCATGATCCTCACTATGGCCGCCTGGGTTTCAAAGGCACGATCCGCAGCCACGCGTTCGTGCGTCTGCTGGTTCTCTTGCTTCGTCTCCTTGGCTTGGATTTGGTTGATCTTGATCCGGTACTTGGCATGGTGGAAGCTATGGTTCACAATGAAAGTATCGCCGGTATTGACTTCCTTTCCTTTGGGACTCTTCCTCAAGACCTGATATTTGGCACAGGCTAAGGACTGCAACGTTCGCTTGAGCTCGATATCATCTACAATGGTAAGCGTCGAGGAAGCTCGGTATCAAATTAAGGGGGCCTTACCTAGACCAGTAGCTGTTTGTAGGTCTGTGTACGAGGTTGATTCGACGTCGTTAAAAGACAGCAAAACAATTGCCTGGAAGGAGCTGACCACAATTTCCTTCGCGCCTTTGGGAAATATAGCCTTTAGTTGGCAGTGCGCGAGTGCATGTTTCCATTCAAGTCTCCGCCCCGAATGCTTCATTTTGTAGGTTTGTTCAAAGTCAGCAGTGGCCTTCAGAATGTTTTCTGGCACATTGATTGAAACATCTGGATATGACGGCCAGGCTGACGAAGACAAGACATTAACGTTTAGATCAAAACCTGGATTTTTGTGCTTCTCCTCCAGCATCGTCTTGTAAGAAGCAATCTCATCTCTAGCCATTTCAATGTCCTTGAACATTTGTTCCAAGTTGTGAGTAAACCCAGCCCCACATTCTAGGTTGGTTAGTCATTTTGCCTACGCTCGTCGTTTGGAATGTGACATACCGGACTTGAGCCTTGTCAACATACTCTTCTCCGCATCTGAACTCGCGCTTCTGCCCAACAGGAGTCGACGCGCAAGATCTCTTTTGTAGAAAGCTTCGAACACGGCCTTGCCGTGCACAAAGCGGAATAGATCGAGGACTTGATCTAACTGCTTGGCGATTTCTGTATCTTCGTCTTCATTAGATTGATCTTGATCCTGCTGGTTGGCCTTGAACCCTTCTTCAGTACCGATTCCGGAAGCACGAGTAGCCTTTGACCCGCCCTTTAGGACCGTGTCAACATGCTTCGCGATCATTTCGCCCGGCTTGGGATTATCAGTACCCCAGGTCATATTACTTCGTTTACTCTTGTTGATGAAAGTCTCAAACGCTCCTCGTAAACTGTGCCCAAGATCCACATGCTTTTCGAAAGCAATCTCCCAAGTCTGATCTAGCTGCTTCTTGAATTCAAGCAATCTCGGCACCATTTCTTGTTCGCGTTTCTCGTCAAAGACAATGGACGACCCCTGGTCTACAATGTATCTCTCAAATGCTGGTCTGAGTGACTCGCCCAATGCTCGACGCTGTAATAATTTGAAAATATGGTGTAAGTCGTCTATCTTGTTCTTACCAAGTTCTTCGCCAACATCAGTTGCGTCACAGAGCCGAGTCGTCCTTTCGACGATCAAGATCTCCTCGAGATAAATCTCCAGCTGCTTTTTGGTTGTAGTATCCAGGGACCAATCATCAGCACGTCTCATTTCGTGTGCAAACAATTTGCCAACCATTTCCGTGTAGTCTACAACATTAGTCGACGCCACAGTTTGCTCGGCCCAAGAGAGGTAGAAGGTTTGTGAGCTGCCCATGAACTTAGGCTCAAAATCCTTGTTGTACATAGCAAGCTCATGGAACATTTTAACCGCCTTGTTCAATAGTCTGGCATCAGTAGATGGCTGGACTTGTTCTCTGTCTGCCTTTATGAGATCACAAGCTCCTTCAACCAGTCTGTTACTTGTGCTTTTGTTGCCCACCACAGCTCCTCGAAACTTTTCTACCCCCATCTCAATGATGGAAGGAAGCCGAGCATGAAGCAGATAAGAACGGTCAAGAAAAAAGAATATCTCTTTTACGGTTTCTAGCTGTCTAGTCCACGTAGCCCATGCATCTATGACAAGCCGCAGACATTCCACGTTAGATTTCGTTTCAATGCGCTGTTCCTGAAAGAACACGGTGTGTTGCTGTATACTGCTTGCGAGCTTGTCGTTCAAATCTCTACGCAACCTTTCGGCTTTGTCCTGTCGACATAGAATCATGACTTCATTGTACAGCGTTTCCTTAGAATAAGGAACCCGCTCTTCACCAAGGACAGCTGAGAGAGAAGTATCAAGTCTTTTCCAAACATCTGCATAGTATTGCTCCAAGCTTGGACCGGAAGGCCTTTTCAGATTCTTAACCACCAGCTTCTTGGGGCCACTGAATGTCGTGGAGCGCCCTTGGTCCTTTAGCGCAGTTCTACATGAGCTCCCTTTGGGTGAGGACGTAAGGTCTATCGTCTCTGGCGGTATCGTCCGCGAATTCCCGGAGAAATTGAACATCTCAGAAGGCTTTGTTGTTCGTCTTAGTGGCGGTAAGTGTCCATTCACTTCAGAACTGTGAGTGTATTTCATGCGTTTGCTTGGGGATGCACTGGGCAAGACATCAGGATGACGGCCCTTGACGCCTTGCTTTGAAAGCGCAAAGTGTTCAACAATGGTCTTTTGAGGCTGTTGGTCACCAATTTTGGCAGCAGACGTGAAGGATTTTCGATGGTCTTGCGAAGTCTTCCCGCTGCTCGACTTTGCTGATGGCATCTATGTTCTATGGCGAAGGGTGAGATCGCAGCATCTGGAGCGAGCAAGCATCTCAGAGCGACTACCTGGGCATTACAATGGAGCATTAAGATCGTACACAACAGCATGATGACGATGGTATCGATTACGGAGATAACGGCCCCAAGACCTCTTATTCACGAGAACACTCGGAAGTAGATCGAAGGCTCCCACTTGTCTTCGCAGGTACCAAGATTGACATTCACGTTGATGGAGTATATGATCCAACGTGTATCCGGCCTTTGACATTGTGTAATATCAAAAAAAAAATTACCGAAGTACATGAACTTGGAGAACGAATAAGCGATTTGGCGAATGTTTGCCTTGGTTCTATGTAAATCCAAAGCTTCCTCGCACAGACAGACCTCCTTGCTCTTCGTACTGTGTTGCGACATTAGCTTAGACTATTTTGACCATGACAAGGATTAGTCACTTGCCTCAAGGAATCCTGTGATGGAAATTAGGAGCGTGAAAAGCTCCACTAATTCGTCAATATTGATACCTGCGCCGTCAAAGGAGATGCCGCCAACTTTAGCCTGTCTCTTGAATGTTGAGACAACCAATGCTCGGTGGTCCTCCAGGAATCTGCGACCGTCCTCTATTGTTTGCTGATTGTTTTCACCGCAGCTAAGAACAACAGAAGCGATGATTCGAGTGATGAACAATAATAGCTTGTAATACTTTGCCAGTGCCTCAGGATTGTTGATTTCTAGGATCACTGTCAAGAAAGCCAATCCAAAGTCAAAGAGGTCTACTAACCAATACCAATGTCAGGATCTACAGAGAACAAGCCTGAAGAGCGTACAGCGTGGAACATCCCAGCACTGATGACTTGAACTGCGCCGATCTTGCTCCTTGACACCGTCAAAAGGAGAGAAAACTTGGCTTCATAAAACGTGAGTAGGAGCGGGATATCTGCAAAATCGTGATTCAGTAAAGATGCTCATGTGCGGACAGTCATAACTACCTTGAGCACTGGTCTCACGTAGATCTGTTGAGATGGTTTCAATGCTTTCCACCACCACCTGCAAGAAATTGGATCGAATCAATGATTCGATGATGTGAGAAGACATTTCCCTTTCAGCAATCTTAGCCAAAGCATCAAGCAACAACAGTGCGGCGATCCTGCAAGTAGGGTTGGCGCTAAATGCATCATCGCACAGCATCTCGAACATTCGAAGGCCCGCCATCTTGATCGTTTGCATCACAGAGCCTTGAATTGTAGACAGATCAGACAACTGAGACATCAGAGCTAGGTAGCGGAAACATAAATTATACAAGATCTCGCGAAGCTCCAAACTTGTCTCCGGTGTCGATATACCTCGTACAGCAGCACGAAAAACCTGATAGAGCCGGTCATTGGCAAAATCTCCAATGCCCGTACTTTGTACAGCCACGGATCCAAAGTCCAGAAGCAAAAGCAGCATTCTCACGGAGCTGGCAATTGAAATTGTTCTAGGATCATTTTCGACCGCGAACGCTTCCAATTTAGGGGTAAGCACTTGAAGAGCCTGCATGACCAAAGACAGTCTGCCGTCATCCTCCATATCGCAAACCTCAACGGCAAGCACAATCAGCTGGCTCCAACTCTCAAGTGTTCGGTAAGAGGCGGAACGCAAGCCATCGAGACTGTTCAGAGCTCGAAAATATTCAAGCAAAAGTCCAGCCTCACTGTTTGCTTGTTGCTCGTCGTTAGGATTTTGCAGTCGCCCTGATTTCCTGAGCTCATTCAATCTTATTGCAAGCATATGATCAACGAGCTGGAGATTGTAGGTGAGACCTCCCACGCCGCCAAAATCCTGAGCGCACAAATCGAAGTCAAGGTTGGATAGCAAGCCATGTTGTGGCAGCACAACCAGACTAGGTATTTCAAATTCTAGAAAGTCCAGAAGATCAAGTATAGATGGATTAGCGTACTGCTCGCCTTCAGGTGAGGACGTGGAACCCAGTAGCGTAGAGAAGAGTCGAGTCTTCAATGACGGAGAACCTTCTGAGGTAAGCGCACGGATCTCCGTGTTGGCATACTGGTAGTATGAATTCCTTTGCCACAGATATTGTTGCAGTGTTTCAGCTGATGGCGACACCATGAAGTCTGGTTCTCTTATTGAGCGACCTTCCCACAGCGTGTCCGTATCTACAATTCTCTGTCGGACAGACAGACGAAAGAAGAGTTCACTATCTCGTAGCTCGGAGATGGTTATTGAGGTCGTGAGTGGCGACCGCCAGAGGATAGAAAGTACTTCCATCCCCATTTGTCGCAGGCTAAGTGCCCACATCTGCATGTGTCCCCCAGCTCCGTCAGGATACTCGGCAACAAGCTGCACGATCGAATGGAACAGAGAGAGCCCTTTTGAAAAGAGTCCATGTGGAACAATCTCAACGGTCGTGTTTTTGCAAAAGAATCCAAGCAATGCATGTGCCAAGGAGGGCTGATCAGGCGAGGCTATCAAGGTTTGCACAAGGAATTCCAGGACAACGGACTTCAGTGTCCAGTCTCCCGAGTTTGGACCTGCTTCTAATTCTCTTGGATCCAATTCCATTGTTGAGATCAAGGGTCTAGCGACACGATCTCTGCCGTCCTCGCGCTCCAAAACGCTGACTAGGGGGTTGCCGCTTTGTAGACGATTCGACTGCTGTACCAAGTTTGCACGAAGTCTCCTTGAGCTTGCAAGCTTGCTAAGAAGTTTCAACGATGCAATAGCCAGGTCGCTATTGCCGAGGCCGGCGTATAGCCCCAGATCCACGACAAGATGAAGTCGCATTGCTACGCTGTCCTCAAATGAGGCGAGAGAAGCATTGTGCACGTGCCCACGAGTCGACTGTGCTTTCACCAGCGGCCTGGCGATGTTCAGGTAAGTCGATTGAAGATCCATGACCTTATCCATGGTCTGAACGGTACGAAGCAATGATAGCACCGCCGGCGAGTTGTCCGGCTCGGACGCAAGATCGTCAACATTCTCACGTGCTGCGTCAAAGAGGACAGAGAGCACCCGGTCATTGAAAAGCCATTCCATTACACGGCAGAAAGGGTGTAAACGGAGATAGGCTGTTATGGATGATGCACTCATACCCTCATCGGCAGCCGAAGAAGACTTGCTCCCAAGTATTAGCAGATCCTCGTTGAAATTACTTAGACACGTAGTAACAAAGTTAAGCACATTGTATCTCAATACTCGTGTCCTCAAACGATCTTCGATCTGTGTTGATATCCCCACGAAGATATTATCGAGCACCAGATCAATGAACGGCCCCACCCCCGGCATTCTGTAAGACGACCCTAAGGTTTCTGGGAAAGGCAGTCGGTCATTGAGGCCATTGAAGGCGTGAGTAGGACTCATTAGGCTGTGTAAGAGCGCAGTGAAATCATTTGCTTGGTCAAAGGTACTGATAATACCGCTGAAGGTGACTTCTTGCAACCACAAGTTAGGATTTGCAAGTTTGGGTGCTCTGGCACTATTTGGGGGTGCGTAGCCCCCAGAGGCCCAGATGTCAAGCATATTCCAAATATTCATTGTGTTTTCGGTGGAGTCAGGGGAGATGAGAGATTGTACCATGATATAAGCGCAGGCTTGAAGACTGTTGGGAACTGTAGGGCTGCATAGAACGAACATTGTGTCCAGAATGGCGGGATTCGACTGGGAGAGTATCCAGGACCTGGCCTCGGAGCTCTCACTGCAAAGATGCGACATCAATCTCAGGTAGCTTTCGAGCATCAAGACACTCTCTGGCTCCTCGATGTCATCTGGGTTTGGCTTGCCTCCATAGATATTTGTCCCTTTGCCAGAAGCAGCTGGCTCTCGGACACGAGCTGAATAGATGGACAATTCTCCAAAGATATGTGCCCAGCTAAGGGAACTTGATCTTCGTATTCTAGAAAAGCTTACGCCCGGGTCCTCGAGGAGAAAGTGATGCGCGGCTGTTGCGTATACCTCACTTTTCGAAATCGATCGAAGCATCTCACAAAATGCACCTACGCTAGGAGTCGACTGTCGTCTCGACGCCCACTGCAAGAACCCGTAAAGATTACTGTCGGTGTCGGCCCAGAAAGTTTGAGCTGCATCGATTCGTAAGTCGAATGAAAAGGATATAATCACCAGGAAACGTTCGAGATGGAGATCCTGCTCGAAAGTACCTCCTCGATCTTTGGGCTGCAAATTCGAATGTATCCTTTTGCGTTGGTCATCTTCTTCAGATTTGAATTGACGGAGAGTGTTTGGCATGTTAGTGATGAGTGCTTCGACGAATGACTCCAATTGCTCCATTAGAAGTAGCCTGAACCAGTCTGAGGTTGGTGCTGGGTCTGGCTGGAGTGAAGGTGCGTCTCGTAGGAGAAAAGCTATAAGGGAGCTTCTAGCTGGGTCATACCATTCCTGTGGGGTGATTTGAGAGCAAATCGTCAATGTGCATTCAAATGCGCCATCACGGAGGGCCTGAAAGAAAGACTCGGATCGGCCGATGGCTTCAGCCTCGAGATCGACCCCCTGCAACGGGGAGCCAGCTGGATGCTCTTGATACCACCCCGAATATTCTGCAAGCCACCAAGCCTGGGTAGCAGCCTGAAAATTACGCAGTTTCCAGACGGAAGAATCTTTGCCATCAAACAACTTGTCATGGAGAGCACGAGCTTCATGTAGAGACCCAATACCTTCAGGCGATCCGTGCTGAGAGACTAATACCAAAATGAGAGGCGTATAATGCACAATCAAAGGGCTCCAGCGTTCTACCTTTGCCACGTGATCGAGGAGGGTTTGAAAGTTATCGGCAGTCGAATAGCTTGCTTTAACGAGCAGACTGATAGTGGCAGAAAGTGATTCATGCTGCTGCGCAAGGCTTTGTTGTTGAAACTTAAGAATTTCATCGCCCTCTTGCGAGAGAGTCTGGCCCAATGCTTTTATGCCTTGAATCCTATCTCCTAGCTCCAGCAACCACCTCTCGTTGTCAAACATTGCCTGCAAGCATTTCCGAATATACGCAGAGCCGTTTTGAGAAGTCCCATCCTTGGTCTCTAGTATCAACGCAAGCAGTTCGCGGCTTACTGATCGCGTATCATCTTCGACATCCGCGTCCAGTGAATACGATACAGTGAGGCGAAGGCATTCCAGCAGGTACTGCCTGCGTTGGTGAAAGCTGATGATAGCTGCGGCTATAATCGAGCGATCTAATGTTTCAATTTGCTCCTGTGCTTCGAGTAAAAGCTTCGCGGACTCGACCTCGTCCAGGTCCAGGGTATCAGCAAGCTGGGTTGCATTCTCTTGGAATTCTTGGTTGACTGCATATTCATTCTCTTCTACCGACAGAGTACCTATGTCATAATTTCAGCAAGGTCATCAAGCACCAGCCTGTCCCAAAAAGCGCACCTGAGAGGAGTGATCTGCGACTCGTTTCATTCTTCCTGGGCTTGTCCAGGAGCTGCTTAAATTCGTCCACGCGAGCATCAAGCTCGGACCAAAGGCGTTCAACATTCTGCAGCTGGGTCTTGGAAAGAGAAATGAGGTCTCGATGTATGCCCTGGAGGGCGTTTAAGTCACCCTGAGCTGACATATCATACTGTCACGGTCTTTGGAAGGTCTTTCGTTCGCGATTTCACAAGCCGCGTCTCGGACGGAACCGCGCGACAAAAAAAAGTGTGGGGAACGAGGTAATTTAGAGCAACTGACAGTCTGACAAATGAAAAGCTTGGTAGATCGGGTAATGCTCGTGTATACCTGCTACGTTATCGTACACGTGACGCCTTCTATGTGTTATCAATCCAGTGATGACTTCTGAAAATATGTTACAACGGCGAAACCACAATCCGTTTCGCCTGACCGACAAGGCTCGAACATGGCGCGAGCCAACGACTTGGAGAGCAGGCCTGACATTGCTATTGTGCTCAGTATGTTGTCTCATTCATCCGTAAGAGCATTAATTGATGGTAAGCAGGTAGAGTAGAGTCCGACAAAGTCGAGCTCCGCTCAAGTGGCATCACGGGTAAGTTCACGTGTAATGCTTCTGTTGCAAATCACCAACTATGTCTAGAACTGCGCAGGATCATCACAGAAAATCGTCTTAATTCTAAGCTGTAAGCTTGCCTTTCGAGAACAGGGCAATTTAAGTATTCTAAGGAGTCTAGCAAACAGATCGACGACAAGGGTTACCATGCTATACTCGAAACAGTTTTTCGAGTTGTCAAGGTGGATAGCTCCAATTTCGCCAGAGCCTCCAAACATACGAGCAGCAAGATCGCTTCCAGAATAACAGCATGTGCTAGCGTTGTTAGAACAATTGTTGACGTTGGACTTCTGAAACTTCGATACAGATCTGTAAAGGCGCTGATCGACCACATTAGCCAAAGTCTGCCAACTGCTGACGGCGACTATTGTGAGCCATTGCTGAACGACTATTTCAAAGCTCTGAGCGGCTTACTGGGTTACCATGCGCATATTGAGCATATGAATATAGAGGACTGGCATGAGCTACTCGATTTCTGCTTGGACGTAACGAGAGATCTGACTAGGGTCACACCATTCGCTGACCAAGATGCACCTGCCACTACGGACACTGGTGCTTCATACAATAGACCATCTGCATCCGCAAGCCTATCTACTGAACGTAGCAGCTGGCAGCACAACGTCAATCCTCACGCACTTGCGTACCCCAAGTTGCAGAATAGTAATGAGGACATCCTCTTCTGTCTCAAGCAGATGACATGCTCGTCAAGAGCGCCGGTGATGGACAAAGCCCAACCAATTCTTGAGGCAGTTCTGTCATTGCTTCAAAGGTACCCTCATTTGGCTAAGATTCAGCAAACATGTTATGAGACTATTGAAGCCGTTTTGTCCCATACTGTAGTCAATGACATGTCGCTTTCTCTACAAAGTATCAGGTCTTTGATACCACTTGTGCAGAAGACATGGCAGAGGGCTAGCTTTGCGCAACGAGAATCCATCCTTGCGGTCGTTTTCCAGGCTCAAATGTTCTTTCCTCTTCTGATGGACACTCCTCAAAGCGATGACGATGATCACTTTGACGATAGAACCGGACTCAAGGCACTGCTTGAAACGATGAAAGCCCAGTATTGCGGGCGAAAACCACGGGAGCAACTGCTCCTTGAGGACATTGAATTTTCTGAAATCGAGACATCGGTTACAGTGTTGGCACCTTTAAGTCTCAAAGCTGCTTCAATCCGCCTTGGAGCACTGAAAGCGGAAGAGCCCTGGGCTGTCATCAAGGCTAGCGCAGCAATGTATGTTGCCTTGGAAAGAAAGACAAAGCAAACTTCATGTGAGGGAGACCAATTCCGACCGACTAAAAAGCGGCGGAAGATAAGTCAGCCTTTAGAGGAACTGCTGCATTGTCTGCAAAGTCCTCATCAGTCCACGAAAGTATATGCGCTCCAGGTCATAGCATTCGTCCTTGACATTTACCCACCTGGAGCTAGCTTGTCGACCAGCTTCTTAGAATGCCTCATGTCTCAGCTTTCCAGTGATGATGTTTCAGTAGTCGCATGGGCGACCTTTGCAATAATGAGGTTTGTTATGCCCCACAGCACCCGTGATCATTGTCGGAAGAGTCCTGACTTGTCTTATACAGCCAAGCAGGTCAGTCGAATGCAGATTCCGCCCATTTGTCCGAGTTGTGGCCACAAGTTTGGAAAATTCTTTTCCGACATATTGCTTCTCCAGGAACCTGTAGGGTAGCTTGTCAAGCTCTGACCATTATCCTGGAGAATAAGCTAGTCGCGTATTCTACAATCGATCAAGACGTTGAAGGTATGCTCTCGTCAATCAGTTTGAATGGCCCTGCAAAATGTGATGGTGCTGCTACTAGATTTTGGTCAACTCTCCTGTTTCTCCGGCAAAGGCAGGGTTTAAGAGTGGATACTGGTTTATCCAAGGCTGTACTGGTGTGGCTTGACCTCCGTTGGAGTCCTGGTACGTCTTCACTTTCAGTAAGAGTTTCGCGGCTAACAGTGCTGTAGCTCGCATTAATGATCGAGTCCACTACTCTTACCTCGCTCATCACTTCTCTATAGCCGGGGTTCTCAGATTGGTGTGTATTTGTTTAGGACATACGCCTCCTCATCCCTCAGGTCTATCCCCTACATGTCTCGGGCGGCTTTCTCAGTCATTGCTCAGGACTGAACAGGCTTCCAGATTGGTATCTTACCTTCTGCAAGAGGCTGAACTACCATTCAATCAAATGTCGAACACATTTCAGTCCACCCTGCCCGAGAACTTAGAGTCAAATCGCGACAACTCTGTTCGTGCTTCTCATGATAACCTCTTCGAATCATTTATACATTTCTTGTCCAAAGAGTGTTCTATGGCGTGGGACGCCTACTCGGAAGAATCATCTTTACTCACAAAGACCGCTAGTCCAGATACAGTAAGCGTTTTGCTCCAAATGTGTATCGTCGGCTACGGTTTGGTGTCCGAAAAGAATGTTCTTCATAGGTACGGATCGTTTGTCAAAACGCTAGATCGGATACGTGACGGTCTAAGAAATTCTTTGATGCTACACGAGAGGCGGAGAGACTATCGCAATTCTTTCTTCGATTGTGTTGGAGCCGTCATAAGTCATGCGAAATCCGGTAGTGTGATTGCCAATCCGATTGCGAGAGGCATCGTGAGTGTATCGAAGGCGCTAGACCGGACGTTCTGGGATTCGCCCGAGTCAGAGCTGCCTAAGACTAACGGTCATCATGAGGAAACAGATTTTATGGAGCTAGATGATAACTTTAGCTCACAGACCAGTCAACGAGCTACCCAGAACACGAACATTCCCGCCTTCGTTCATAGCAAGGCCGAGGCGACAACAAGCGTTGATGCTTTCAGAGCATATATAGGCGCGAAGCTTTTTTGGGCATCAAAGGTATCCACATTCAACGCAGATGAGTCTGCGCCTGACGATTTCGCTTCGGCCTCGATTGTTGAATACCTTACTTCTCTTCGGCGACGGGAGTTTGTTCTTTGTGGAACTGTTTTGGAAGAGCTTTTCCAACAGGACGCAGCTATATCTGAAGATGACGCCGATACCCTGCTGCAATACCTTCAGCAGATGGTAATGAAACCTTACGAGATGGAGAAATCGGAAGTATCCGTCGGCCTCTGCATTCACACTTTTGCTGCACTTGTACCATTGTGGACTGCAAGTGCCGGCGGCGACTTGACCGCAACATCTGCAGAGATCTACATGTGGTTTCTCAGCATTCTGAAGGATGTGGGCAATCTACCTGCCAACGTCTTGGTGGGAGCCGCAAGACTCTTGAGGCAAATTGTCAATTACTGCCCCGAATACGGGAAAGACTTTATAGATGGAGCAGAATCCGCCCGTTCACATCTACTTAAAATTCTGGAAACAAGCAGTCTGACTGTCAAGGATGAAATTAGCAACGACATATCAAACATCTTCCGGGGTTTCGTCCTTGGGACACACGATGAAATTCTTAAAGACGTGATTGTCAGGCTTCCAGAGGATCCAACCTGGCCAGAAGGAATTGCCTTGCGACTGAATATTCTCGGAAAGTTTGCCCGCGCATGGCCAACTCTACTGCGTCGTAGCCTCTATCACATTTTTGAGACTGCCGGCATGGTTCCAAGCTCTGCAAGATATGCAACCGTCGTGCTAGATGATGTATCAAAGTCAGTAAACCTCTCAAGCGCCAAAGACCTCTTCAAGCTTTTTGCACCACAATTGATTTATTCTTGGACGGATCCAGGAGAAGAAGGTGCGAAGCAGTCATTGGGTTCTATTCCATTTAGTATATTTGGCTATACTAGCTTGAAAGATCTTCTCTTCGAGGTTCAAGATGAAGCTGTTGGGCAAGCCACTATGCGCGGCCAGGAGCAAGAAACGTCTTATCTCTCCTCGAAGTTGAGTTTGTCTACTGAAGAACTGCTGACAACCTCATTTGATAAGGCAGCCGCCTATAGCATCGCTCGTGATATTGCTCTTCCCCCAGCAGAAACTTCCGGGATCCAGGCTGAGGCAAGACTGAGGAAAATCCTTGGGAAAGACCGTTATAAAGTCCTTGCCGCAAAACATTTCGCTGATATTGTCGCTCTATTTTTCTTGAGAACTGAACGTGAGGACACGATTGAGAAAGCTTTCCAGAGAGGCTCAGAATATGCCAAAGCAGAAACAGCATACCATCAGATCACATCAATCAGCCAATCCAGTGAAAAGTCGCCAACGAGCCAACAGCCTTCATTCAGCAGTAAATATCTCCTAGCGCAGATAGACCATATGTGCAATCGTACAAGTGTCGATGTTGAGACGATGTGGATACCTCCACTTTACGTCTACGTATTTCGAAAACTCGTCACCTCCATCCATCCTACACTTGGGTCACAATATGCGTCTGCTGCTCTCCGGCGGCTTCGTATTCTGATTTCTATGGTAGGATCTATAGCTTTTGAAGGCTATCCACTAGAGATGGCTTTACATGCGATAAGACCGTTTTTGACTGATGCGCAATGTGCTGACGACGCTCTCGGACTTGTCCAGTATTTGCTTGAAAACGGTGTCACATATCTATGCCAAGTTCCACCCTTTTTCCTCGGCTTCACCGTGTCGACGCTTTTGGCTATAAAGGATTTTCTCATTTCTACACAAGACAGTACAACGCAAGAGAGCCAGTTCAAGGCCACTCTTGCAACAGGTCAACGCTTTCGCGAGTGGCTGATTACATATCTGAAGTCCTTCAGATCCAAAGATATGGCAGGCGAGTCGTATGAGAGCTTCAAAAAATTTGTCTCTGCCATTGGCGGTGTACAACATTCTGCCAGCGCAAGACAAGGTACCCCTGAGGGTGACTTGCTCTTGGCTTTTCTCGATGATCAACGCTCTGGGCGAAATTTGCTTCCCCGAGCTTGTCATGATTCCATTACGACTTTCCTCGAGACATCCTTTGACAAGCCTACAAACTTTCGCGAAGACATTCTTGGAGAAGACAAGTGCGCGAGCTCATTTGCAAGCACAATATGGAACACCTGCCGCCAAGAACGCGCACATAGTGCATATCGACTGTGGAGTTGTCGAGTCCTCGGGCGAAGCTTTGCCAGCCAGGGTTTCATAGACAAGCCCATGCTTCGTGAGGTAGACGACACACTGTGGCAGGAAAAACCATCAAGCGACACAAACATCAATGGTTCAAATTCCAGAGCGCACCTGCTGCAGCTGATGTCGCAGCTTCTTCAGAAGGACGATCGTCTCGAGATTGATTTGGCAGAGATGGCCCTAAGCTATGTTGTCACAGAATCGCATGGTACGAGCTTTGGTTCTGAGTACCAGAAGAGCCTGGATCCAAGCCTGTACAGAACTTTGTGGTGTACGAAATACGAAACCGCCAGTGTCGCTTTGCTACGTCGCTACCATCCATACCTACAAAGCTCTGATGAACTTCCTTTGCCAGATGCTGATAGCGATGCTTCAAAATGGATTCAAACTCTCGCAGCAGTACTTACGCAAGCCAATCTTGATGACCCCCTATTGAAGGCATGCTCCTTCATATTAGGCCGTGTTAAAGGTCTAGCGGAGAAAGCATTGCCTTTCATTCTACATTTAAATCTGCTTGCGGAGCATGGTGGTCGCGAGATTGCCAAGGGGATGTTTTCAAACCTCTTCAAGCAGTTGTTTATATCTGCAGCAGCGGGTAAGGCCAATGTGAATGCTATTAGGGTACTCCTTAATGCCATCCTCTACCTGCGCACGCAGCCCTTGCCCCATGAGACCGTTAGGGCTGATCGATTGCGGTGGCTAGAGATCGATTTTAGTCAAGCTTCAGTAGCAGCTAAGCAGTGTTCGATGTATAAGACAGCTCTGATGTTCTTAGAATTCGACGTGTCTGAAAAGGCACGCCTCGAGGCTTCTTCGCGACGAAGGTCTAAGGTTTCACAGGAAGTGCTGAAAATCCCAGCCGATCTGCTGCTGGACATATACGAACATCTTGATGAACGTGATGCTTTTTATGGTATAAAGCAATCAAGCGGTCTTCTTTCAGTGATGTCACAGCTTGAATATGAAGAAGCTGGGTTCAAAAGCTTGTCATTCAGGGGTGCTTTCTATGACTGCCAAATCCGTCAGTCGGACAATACGAGCAACGTCGACCTAGAAAGCATGGTTCGAGTTTTGAATAATATGGATCTTAATGGACTTTCCCAGCCCCTAGTTAACAAAGTCATTGAAGGTGGCACAGGGTCTATGGAAGCTGCTTTGAGTACTGCCCGCAAGCTAGAGCAATGGGACATAGTACCGCCAAAATCGTACCTCAGTCACTCTGGCACAGTGTTCGAAGTGTTCCGAAAGCTCAACACCGCAGTTGATCTTGAAGGTATCACAGAAGCGCTAGATCATGGTTTCACCAAAGCTATATCGCGGATTTGTGATGGTACCATAGCTGGAACGTCGACCAGGTCCATTATGTGCGCTCTCGCTATCCTAACGGAGGTGGAGGAGGTGTTCTCTGCCCAGGGATCAGAGCATTTGCAAGAAGTTATTGCAAGGTTTAGATCTCGCGACCAAGCCTTACGGCTTCAAAGGTGCGTTATCCAGCGGCCACGGTGTTTCCTACTAATGAACTTTCAGTTATGACCACATCAAAGATATTCTCTCTTGTCGTGAAACGACTTTCAGTTCTTTGAGCAAGCGTCAAAGCTTACAGGGATTGCTCAAGGTGCCGTTGCGAGACTCCCAATTAATGGAGAGCCATGTCTTGTTGGCGTCAGCAGCGCTGAGCCGCCAACATGGGGCATTGCAGAATGCACTGACAACTGTAACATATCTCAACCAATTGGTGGAACCCTGTGCACGTGTTGGGGTTAACATCAACGCAGTCTCTCAAGTTGAGAGCGCGCACGTCTTGTGGAGTCAAGGGGAGAAAGGCGCCTCGGTCCGGCTGCTGAAAGACCTAATGCAAGATCTTGATAAAGACACCCAACAGTCTCAGTCCATAAGTGTTGGCAAGCCAGAAGTTCTTGCGAAGCTGGTAAGGCCTGATTTGCTGCAAGGCTCGTATAACACTGCTGACTTGACAAGGGTCACCACACAGCTGAGGCAAGGCTCGAGAAGCCTGACTTTATTCTACAAAATATCTTGAAAATAGCCGTGAAAGAGCTGAAAGGAGCGAAAACCGGCAGCGAAGCAGGGGACGTCTACCACGAATTTGCTTCTTTCTGCGACCACCAGTTGCAAAACCCTGACAGCTTGGCTGATTTCGAACGCATCAAGAAGCTCCGTAAGCAAAAGGAGGCAGAAGTCCAAGATCTTGACAGAATGATCAAATCAGTAGGATCTCAAGCAAAAGAGAGGGACAACCTCAAGAGCCACCGTAACAAGGCCCAGCAGTGGTTCAATTTGGATGACGGCGAATATCGCAGGCTCGAGTTGAGTCGACAAACTCTGCTAAGGCACAGCCTCGAGAATTATCTTCTTGGTCTCCAAGCATCTGATGAGCACGACAACGATGCGCTTCGATTCTCGGCCTTATGGCTCGAGAACACCGTAAACAACGTCGCTAATGAAGCGGTGACAAAGTACATATCAATGGTGCCCAGCCGCAAGTTCGCTTCGTTGATGAACCAATGGACTTCGCGTCTTCTAGCCGAGGAATCCGATTTCCAGAGCTTACTGTACGAGACTATTTTGCGAATCTGTGTGGATCATCCATACCATGGTATGTATCAAATCTTCGCAAGTAGTAAGACAAGGGGAGGTAAAGATGACATAGCTATGGCACGACATCAGGCCGCAAATAATGTTGCAGACAGACTCAAAAGAGATGCTCGTGCAGACCGGACATGGCTTTCGCTCCACAATATGAACGTAACTTTCGTGAGATTTGCACAAGATCGCATGGAAGGTGCCAAACCAGGCACTAAGGTGCTCCTGAGAAAGTCACAGACGGGTCAGAGAGTGGAGCAAGACGTACAGAAAACGCGTATTCCACCGCCTACCATGAACATTGAGCTTCGAGCCGACAGTGATTATAGTCGTACAACGATGATCGCGAAATTCCAACCCGAATTTTCTCTTGCGAGTGGGATATCTATGCCCAAGATAGTAACTGCAATAGGAACAAATGGTAAGAAGTACAAGCAATTGTTTAAATCAGGCCATGATGACTTAAGACAAGACGCCATAATGGAGCAAGTCTTTGGCGCTGTGTCATCCCTTCTTGGGACACAGCAAGCGACTCGTCAGCGTGATTTGAAGATCCGAGCTTACAAAGTCTTACCGTTGACGGCTACAGCTGGGGTTATCGAGTTCGTTTCTAACACCGTCCCGCTTCACGACTACCTCCTGCCAGCCCATCAGCGTCACTTCCCTAAAGATCTCAAGCCGAACGCTTGTCGGAAGTACATCCAAGACGCACAAGATACAAACATAGAGAACCGAGCTCGGGTCTTTCGCAAAGTTTGCGATCAGTTCCATCCGGTCCTTCGATACTTCTTCCAAGAACGTTTCGAATCCCCGGATGACTGGTTCGAGAAACGGTTGGCTTATACGCGGTCCACGGCTGCAATCTCTATCCTTGGCCATATTCTCGGCCTTGGAGATCGGCATGGCCATAACATCCTACTGGACGAGAAAACAGGCGAAGTGGTGCATATTGATCTTGGCATAGCTTTCGAGCAAGGGCGCATATTGCCAGTGCCTGAGGTGGTGCCTTTCCGACTTACGCGGGATCTAGTTGACGGCATGGGCATCACGGGCACTGAGGGTGTGTTTCGTCGTTGTTGTGAATTTACTCTCGAAGCTTTGCGGAATGAATCTTACGCTATCATGACTATTCTGGATGTCTTGCGTTACGATCCACTGTATTCATGGTCCCTTTCCCCTCTACGATTGAAAAGGATGCAAGAAGCACAGACGGAAAATCCTGCGTTGCCTCCAGATGGAAGTGGGAAAGCAGGAAAGAGCCTAGACGAAGAGGCTGGCGAGGCTGAACGAGCGCTTTTGGTGGTCAGCAAGAAGCTGAGTCCAACGTTGAGTGTACAAGCTGTTGTGAATGAGTTGATCCAACAAGCTACCGATGAGAGAAATTTGGCTGTTCTATTCTGCGGATGGGCCGCATATGCATAAGGTCAGAGCCGAAGGCTCTATACAAAATTGCTTTTTGGGAACAGTGCAGCAAAAATTAAATGGTCGCTAAAGGACGCTATCCCAAGCGTAGAGGTAACGGCTGCTATGTATTGTTCATTGTCTTGATAAATGTAATATAAAAGTGTACAAGCATTCATAGCACCAACGGATGGCGAGGAACGCCATATATTCCACCAACGCCTCGCTTCGTACACCATTGATAGGATGAATGTAAACTCCGTACAGAAAATGTATGGACATCGATATTATCGCGCACTATGTAATGGTGCCTTTGGAGGCTGCCTCTGCATCCATGGTTTTGAGGAGGTATCTTTGATCTGGCTAATGAATCCACCATAATTTGGAGGCAATTCCATGAGTATAGGTTCTTGCGGTCGAGCATGCCAGGGCGTTGTCGCAAGTGCCTTTGATGAAGCCCTTCTGCTCGTCGCTCGTTTTCGGCTTGGGGCCTTCTTCTCTAGGGAGGATGGAGCACCTTGTCTTTGCAAACCCTTGACGATATTGTCCAATTCTTTGGTATCGGTGGAAATTTGAGCCTTGAGGAAATCAATGCTGGTGTTGCGGGATAGCTCGGCCATGACACTCGGGCGTGGGCTGTAATCGTATTTGCTCAGATCAATCGGTGCCTTAGGCTCAATGCTTGGATCTAGGTACGCCGCGTTGCCCTTGTCTAGAAGCTCTGAGATAGTCAGGTTTTGGCCTGGGGACAACTTTTCCGGATGGCTTGGAGTAACACAATCCATATCTACCTCCTTGCGAAGAATGTGGTCAATGTCTACAGCGCTAAAGTAGGCACAAGATTGAGGTAGGTCGTCAATGCCCATCTGTTGGGAGAACAGGGCGCGTGTCCACACGTTAGATACCTGCAGGGCCATGGCGCCGCGAAATTTGTCTTCTTCCTTGACGAGATATCGAATTTCATCATGGACCGTGATGGCTAAACGAGCATCTATGTTGAAACGCCTGATCAGGTAGTCCATACTGATGATCAAAAGGTGCAGGTAGTCCACACCAGATGATTGAATTGCCCAATTGATTCGAGATGTCATAAAGCCTCCCTTATTGATGTATCGGCGCATAAGGGCCTCAGTGATACCTGCACCTAATACCGGTGTGCGAGGTCGTTCTTGCTCGGCAAACTCCTCTAGACTATTGAAAACAAGCGATTCGGTTCCACCGCGCCAAAAATATCGGTCATTCAAGGTCTTCCGAAGCGTTTTGGCACCTTTTGTTTCTTTATACAAGCGTGCAGCAATCTGTTGTGTTTCTTTTTCCGACAAGTTGGGGTTGAATTGCCGAAGCAATGTTGTGGCGAACTTCAGGCCTGCGCCATAGATGCGGCCATAATTGAAGACTTTAGCATCGTTCCGCGAGATACCCAGGATCTTCGCCGTCTTGGAATGCAAGTCTGTGCCTGCAGCTTTGGTGCCTTCTAGTGTCATGAAACCTATTGCGTTTCCGCCATGAAGTTTGAATTGTGCATCACCTACAAGACTGGCAATCCAAAGCTCTTGAGAGTCGACGTCCGCGCCAACAAAGCAGTAGCCTGGAGGAGCTTTAACCATAGATTTCAGCTCGGATCCTACACGATTTGATTTTGCATTGCTAGCAGTAAGCCACGTATTCTCAACTGCTCGTCGCGTGATCGTGCCCATCGGTATGACTTGTGGGAGTATAAAGCCAACTGAATTTACACTGGTAGGCCTCGACCGCTCGACAGAACCAGGAGTTTCGACATCTTTCTGGTAGACAACCATTTGAGAGCAGATGCGGTCCCGAGCGCTGATCCAATAGGAGCAAGAGGCGTTCATTTCGAGGGCTTCTTTGGCATAAGGGTATTCCGAGGATAGGGTGCCATTCTCAAAATACTGCTGATATCCTTTAGCTAAAGGACTAGCACAGCGAGCTTGTGGACCATCTTTATGCGGGAGCTTGAAATAAGTGTGAGACCTGTTTTCGCGAAGGTCAATAATTTTCTCATCAGACATATCACACCTGGTGACCGGCCGGTTCTCATATTGTATCGTTTGATTATTAGGGACTTCAAAGGTCCAGCCATACTTGTCAGACCAAATAAGAGGATGACCTTCCCAGGACAGGCGCAACAATAATGGCGCAATCCGTGTCTTGACAGTCAGGGCAATATCAGCGTCGTTCGTCGAGAATAGGTCCTTATACCAACGCGGCATGCCAGGTTTTTTCTGCCGGGCAGCTCTCCTTGGAGAATCTCCTTTCTTTTTGCCTTTGACCATCTTGATCTCTTGGCCCGACCAATCTAGCTGCGCAAGCCAATGGTCAGTGCTATACCTTTTCGCGTCGTCCTTGATTGCAAGAGCTCTGTCTGCTAACTCTATCAAACGTTGCTGGACCGCGTTCGAGAGACGCTGGTAAGTCTTTTCAGAACTATCAAGATATGTCTCCCACGACTCATTGACAGGTAAAACGACTGAGGAGAGATGGCGGAGCGCTCCAAAGCTAACAGGATGCGGACAGACCTCGAGAAAGCCTGGGAAGACCTTTTTGTATACTCGATGTGTGATGGACACATCTGCGGCGCAATAGTCGAGGAGTTCGTCAAGTTTCTCCCTGATACCTTCGCGATCTAGCTCTCCAAATGCGTCCCGTTTCGATTTATCAATTGTTATGTTGCAATGAAATTTTGCCACATCCCTTAACGAATTTATGGAGCTTCTTCCAACCCATAAGTCCTCTTCCTCTTCGCTCAAGGTCCTGCTTTTGAGCAAAGCTGACAGCTCATATGAACTTTCATTAGTAATTTTTTCCCGGATGTCTCGATCCTTTTTATGCTTCATCCACGTTGGCCTCTGTTGAGAGCACATACCGTTAACGGCAACGTGCAATGACATCGTGTCCAGGAAAAAATTCTTTGATTGCTGAACACTGTATTCCTCTTTGACCCGAGCTCGGTCATAGCCAATGTTATGACCGATGACGATACGCGCTTTCCCAGGATCCCCTAGTGGTATCAAGTGCCTATCGCTCGCTGATTCTCCCATAAGCCACGGTGATAGCCATGCGTACCATGCCGATTTGCTAGCTGCGCAGGCCATGACTGCAAAGGAGCTTTCTCGCCACATGACCTCAGTATCAAAGGTGAGCACTTCCTCCTGCGGCGCTTCCACTTGTTCGGAGGTTCCATCATCATTATACATGGTCCAACCACTTTTTTTGACCCATTTTCTTGGTGGACGAGGAAGGTCATCCCGGGCGTACCCCAGAGATATCGAGTAATATGGCTCTGAAGCATCTTTCCCTAGCTTGTAAAAATGTTCGTCTAAGGTTGAACCTTGGAGAGCAGGCAGCGAAAAGCCAATGGGAGGTGATGTCTCTTGGTTCTTGCCCCATAATTGGTGCCTGTCCAAATGATCTTTGCTTAGGTTGACCAATTCTGGCGAAGGGGGCGGTGCAGGTTCAGCAAAGATTTGCGAATGAATGTTATCGCTCAGCTGTTGCACGCCTATTTCATTGAAGCGTGATTTTGATGGTACTAAGCCTTAATTAGCCATGAAATATATATTGGCCTGCGTAGCCTGATTACTCAACAGGGTCGAGGAGCTGTTTATTGCTTGACCCGATGATTTCGGGGCTTCTGTTGCAAAGCACCTCTGTCGGATTTGACGTGGGCGCAAAGTGTAGGACAGTGGTTGAATACACCGCTTTGTAGGTCTCCATTGCTTAAATTCACGTAGCATCGCTGAGCTTCATGTCGCGCAGAACTACGGAGTCAGCGTGTGCGAAGACATGAAAATCGGCTCGGTCGACGCTGCATCCAGAGACACCTGTGGCGCCAGCGACTCTGCCGGAGAAGAGCCGGGTAACTTGAATGACTTTATGCAACTTTATGCAAGCTTAGCTTAATCATACATTACTTGCAAACCTGATCCTTTTTCTGCTCCATGAAGGCTCAAGTATCTTCAAACAGTATAACCTTGTCGTCTTGGAGGTCCTAATACTATGTGAATTCCAGTGGGGTCGCAGATGGGGATCAGTCTTTAATGCAAGGACAGGATGAGCCCTGAAACAGTATGGATGATATTGCGAGAAGGAGGCAGTCTCGCGGAGAGTCCGTTGAGAATGAAGCTGGGGATGGATGGCCTTCGCCCTCCCAACTTTTCGACGATCACTATGATTATAGCCAATACGCAAGGCAAGCAGATGAGAACCTACCAGTCAACACACTGTAAATAGCCACCCCTCCCCTCGTTCACTCTCAACGTGCAGTGTCTAATGAATCTTATCGCTCATAGATTTGACACGCCTGACACGACTTCATTTGACACTCTAACGGTAAATAACCCTAGCCTTGACGCACCTTTCTATCCCCGTGGCCCACCACCATCGCACCTTCATAACGAAAACCGAGACCTGAACAATACTCCATTTGGACTCAACACACCTTCCCACGAAGAATCGAGATCGCAAAGGCGTTGGTCAACTAGCAGTCAAGCTTCCTCGTCTCCTGACACTCCTCAGAGCACTTCTGCTACATTTGTGGACCTTACTGAAGACTCACCCATTATGCCACCATCATCACGGCCATCCAGACAAACCAAGCGAACTCTAGCAGAAGCGAGCAAGAGCACATCGACCCCCGCTAAGCGAAGGAGAGTTGATCCAGCGCCAAGTACCGTTGAAGAGGTGGACCTAAGAGACGTCAACTCAGATTCAGATCTTGCTCGTGTCCTTGAACGCCAAAGAGCTGCTACGGTAAGAGCACAGCAGGATGAGGCAGACAAGCCCACAAAATTAGCAGGAGTCACTTGCGTTGTCTGTATGGAGGAAATGACCAATATTACAGTGACCCACTGTGGTTAGTCCAACCCTGTCACGGATGCAATAAGTCCCTCACTGCAATTTAGGTCACATGTTTTGCCACACCTGTCTCATGGAATGTTTGATAGCAGGAGAGAACCAAGATGGCAAAGGACAGTCGAAGTGTCCTATGTGTCGAAAAATTGTGAAACGCCCAAAAGACGGCGCGCAGAGCAGTCAAGTGATTCCTTTGGAAATCAAGGTTACAACCGAAAAGCGAACAGGGATATGACCCCCTGGACTCCATGCTTTTCCACGGCATTTTCAAGATCAAAAGGGTGCTTAGTGTGATAAAGTCTTGATAGAAAACGACACGATGAGACGATGTCATGTCCGGAAGCATTGGGTGTTTATAGCTTGAGGAACAACAGAAAGATACCAATGGTTGAACAGGCTATTCAATGTTTTCATTACGTTCACGATCATTTACGGGGGTGTTGTTCGTAGACCCGTAGACCACGCACGCCACGCGCAATGGATAGGACCGCATACCTTCTGTTCTAAGCACCGACTGCCAGAGGCCGCTGCAGCAGGGTTTCGTTTGAGTAGAGGAGAAATCCTTCGTATTCCTGAGCGAGATTGATCGCCGTAGTCAGTCTCGGAAGTCGGCAGTCTAACAGGAATTTGGATCTTGAGACTGTAAAAAAGTGAACCATATTTTGAATACGCAATCTGGACCAACCCCAGCGTTCGCGCTCTTACTACGATGATCGCCAACATCATCGCTGCCATCGCATTCGAATCCTCGACTTAAAGGACCACTCCACTGCAATGACTTTGGGCCTTGAAGTCCTTATCTAGATGGCTTCAGGTCGCAAAGTCGTCATATTCAGCGGAGGTTCAGCAGCGAACAGCTTGGTAGACGTATTTGATGAAGTCATCAAAAGAAACGGATCCTCTTTAAGCTACATCATCCCTATCTCTGACAATGGCGGCTCCTCTTCCGAACTGATCCGGGTGTTTGGTGGACCTGGTATTGGGTTGAGTGGATCCTGAGCAGTCTTTGCATGCTAGACAATACTGATATGCAACTCAGGGATGTCAGAAGTGAGTGAGCCTTCTTGCCTCTGCGGCCAAGGCCTAGGTGTATATGCATTTGACTGTACTCCAACGGCTTCTTTAATGTCTTGCTTTCCTCGCAGTAGAAATCAAAGCCAACAGACACAGGTCGACTGGTCCGCCTGATACCATCTTCTCACTCATACATTCGCAATCTCTTCAATCATCGTCTTGCTAGCCAACCGCAAAGTGCTGAAGCAGAATTTCTTACACTCCTTTCTGGGACATCATCTCTGTACGAGCCTGTACCCACGGCTCAAGCAATGCTCATTCGATCTATTCTATCGCATCTCTACCTTGAGATCCTGAAGAGAAATCGGCCTCCATCATCAACTTTTAGTTTTCAATCCGCCTCTGTTGGTAACCTCTTCCTTACCGGCGCAAGACTATTTTCAGGATCCTTTGAATCAGCAATCTATCTCCTGGCACTGATCGGCGGTGTGGACGAGTCCAGGACCGCCGTTTTGCCAGCCATCGTCAGTAATTTCTCACATCACATTGCAGCAGGGCTGGTCAATGGCAGTGTGATTACCGGTCAGAACGCAATTAGTCACCCAAGCGAGCCAACGGCGCTTGACCAAGTGGACGAACAGGATGATTATCGTCATATGAACCCGCTAGCCAATGGGAAGGATACCACTATCGAGGACGCCAATCTACCTGGCTCACTACCGAATCTGCGACGGCCTAATATTGCCTTCTCCAAGGTTTCGGAGCAGCCACTACCAGCTCGCATCGAGCGAATATGGTATATCAATCCATATGGGCACGAGATGTTGCCATCACCCAACCCAAAGGCATTGGAAGCAATAAGGTCCGCGGATGCATTAGTCTACAGTATTGGCAGCTTATACACGTCAATCTTACCCTCCTTGATTTTGCAAGGAGTAGGCGCACGGATTTCCCAGTCCGAGGGTCCTCGGTTCAAAATTCTCATTCTAAATGGCAGTCTTGACCGTGAGACCGGTAACTTCACTGCGTGTGACTTTGTAGATGCGATCACGAGAGCTTGTGTCCAGAGTCAAAGCAAAGTCGGTGATTCATGCCCTACGGTAGACCGAAGCGAGTGGCGAAAGTACATCACGCATTTACTTTACCTTGAGGGAGAAGGTGCACCACCCACCAATCAGGACGAACTGAGCAAGCATGGCATCGAATGCGTCAGACTCTATGGTCGTAAAACAGAGATGGGAGCAGTTCAGTACGATGCAGCAGCTCTTTCTCAAGCCTTGTGTGCCATTCTCGGTAAACGAGAAAAAGGAGAAAAAAGTCGAAGAAACACGCTTTTGCCATGAAACAGTAGCCACAGTAATGTGCTCAGAGGTGACAATGGGGTAGACCCAATAGCATTTGATCATTTGCCTTGCAATTCAAACACTGGGGTACTGGCATCCGCTTCGGCAAGCGGACCACTGTCTTTCTCTTGTGGTGCATCATCTCCCGGGACTTCGTGTACTTTAGATATATAAGTCTGCCTCATATAACGGTCAACTCCTTCTGCAGCAGCGGGGTCAGGCTGTTGCTTTTTTCGCCGAAGCAGGAAGATAGACAAGGCTACGATGATCGCTAAAAGACCTACTACGGCACCAACTACAATACCAGCTATCGCGCCCTTGGAAAGCCTTGCTTCTGTTTGCTGCGGAGCTGCAGTCGATGAGTTTGAGCCTGCTGATGTTGCCTTTACCGTAGATGTGAGGTATAGTGGAAGCGTTTTCCCAAAAACCGTATTTAATATACTGTCATTGAAGCCTGTAGATGGAGTGTTTCTTGTTGCACGACCGGAAGAACTAGGCACATTCATTACCCGGAAGAGGTCATCAGTGGGACAGGGTGCTCACCTTCCACCAATCACTTTCACAACAACATCAGGCACTTCGTAGCGCTGAGGAGTCGGCGTAAACTGTTTCTGCCATTCGAAAGTCGTGGTGTCAAGCACTCGAATTGCGGCATGCAATGGGTCACAGCTCTTGTTATTGAGTACCTGGTTCTCATTCAAGAGCAGTCCGCCAAGAATGACCATCTGTCTGTCACCATAACTTTCACAGGTATGCATATAGCGTCCAATGAGACCCGCAATCTGACTATCTTGATTGCCTTTGTCTGAGATTTTGATCCACTGAAAAGATGGCATTGTCAACACGTTGACGTCCTCAAATGCTCTGTGAGCACCAAGATCCCATCCACCATATACCGTCATTTGAAAGCTGGAGTCGTCAGCTGCTGCGGATACCACTGAACAGTGGTGCGCTCTCGCTTTGGGAATGTCGCCTGTTGTCGTTACTGTGTACCTTCAAACACCTTGGTAAGTTCAAGATTGGCATGATCACAGGTTTTTGATGTAGACTTACCAATTTTGGGACTCCAAATCGTAAACCATGGCCTTTGCCATGTCTCGCAGTGTGAAGTTCCCCTGCCGCGTGAATTGTCAGTGTCAGGGCAACGTCATCCTATGCTCTGCTACGACGGTCTCAAACTTCAGTATGAGAAAATGAGATGGAGCATTTTGTATAGTCTGACCCAGTGGGAGGAAGAGTGAACATAGAGCTGACGACGGGAACAACAAAGCCGCAAAATCTGACCAAGCTCTCAAGGAAGGCTTTCACAAGAGCTCCAACCCTTGCCACTATGTCGATCAATTGCGTGAGGCATTTGCTTGTATGCACAATGAAGAAGCATCCCAGCAGAAACTTTATCGAGCTCGGATCTGATGTGTCAAACCGAATCATTCCCTTTGGTTCTGACACAGCATCCATTCCACCAGTAATAAATCCTAGGCTCAATCCTGCAGTGGCCGTTGTCGCTGAGCCCGAGAAACTACGATCCAGGCCATTGAAGTCGCCACCACTGACACTTTGATTGGACCAAGATAGGGACGTTACATTGTAAACCTCCACCGTGGCAGTGAAGTTTACCTCCTGTGGGACCGCAAATCCTCCGAAGCTGTACATGGTGGTCAACTCAGCATCAGTGAAGAAAGCCCCTTGACCAGTCCATTGAGACCCTGGCACTTCGACTGAATTGAGGAGCTCGCGAGGGATCAAGCCATCGACTGCGAAAGAGGCATTCAAGTTGAGCCAATGGAGGTATCTCTCTGTCTGTTTGTCAGTCGAGGCATAGCGTATCCCCGTGTGGCCGGATCTGAAATACCAGGAGATAGAATATCGCCGTTCTTGAAAGTATATTCGCCGCCTTCAAAATATAGCTGGTTGTTGACTATGGTGGCTGGTGCAGGCGTTAAGATACTTTCAGCAAAGGCTGCAACATACTCACATCGGTGTTTCTGCACATAGCAGAGGTCGCCCTGATTCTCACCTCCAGCTCTTCTCAGAACAGTAGCAGAAGCAGACCGTGGAAGCGAGATGAGGACTGCAAAGGTTGCGCTGAACAATGCTAACAGAACCATTTCGCAAACAGTACGAAGGGACTGGGCAAACGAAAGCTCTCACCTCATAATTTTCACAATCAGTCTGCACAGCGAAATGGACGGGCATTCTCGTAATTAAAGACTCGCGGCTGACCTCCCACACGCCGTACTCCTGCCCTCTCGAGGAGGCTGTGCCGGTGTGAACAAGCAAGCAAGGATTGTTCAAGATCATTGTTGCCTAGCGTAGTATGGTAGCAACAGATGTTGAAGACAATTCTCGGTTGCTGAAACCAGCATGAGCCTCTCAGATGCCATATCCTGCTATGGCTGACTGGCGGGAAGGATCTCAACCTTGATAGCCTCGCATTAGAGGGCGAACAGAGTTCTGACAAGCTATGAACCTGTCCGTCAAGCGCCCCGTGCTTATGCTTCAGCTTGTAATGCTTACCTATGAAGAACAAAATAGGCAATAAGCGCCAAGAGAAATGGCTCAGACTGGCGACGGCTCATAGGTGTCTAATCGTTTTACATTATCACTTCGTATCCAACAGGGCTTGGTCAAGACCTTGCTATGACCAAATAGTACAAGAGGATGTCACGTGCCAAAATCCCACAACATGCCGGAATACCCATGCCAGATGATGGTAAGCTTACTGACCCACACTTATGTTAAGCGAAGCAAGCGAAAAGTATACGTGAATCTCAGAGAGATCTTGCGAGCCCTTTGCCAGCCATCAAGAAGATCACGAATTGACATCACACACGTCGGGCTTTGCCTGATCTGCTGGCCCTACCCAAATGTCATCAGGCTGCAAACAATTGTTCGGAGCTAGTTGCTGCAAGCTTGAGACAGCCCTACTTCCCATCGTAGGAAAAATTTGCGGTGGCGGTAGAGCCGTTGGCGATGGCACAGAGCGTTGCGCCATACTGCTAGGTACGCTTGTTGACGAAGCGGTCGTCGTCTGGCCTGCACCCGAGCCAGCTTTCATTGCGACGGGGCCCTTGCCCTGCGATTCGGTCCCAAGTGACGGTTGAGCTACACATTGAGTAGCCATTCCTTCCTTAAATTTGGCTAGGCCCGCTGACTGTAGAGCATCGGCAGGTCCAGGAGGAAGCACGCCAACATACGCATTGAAATTATATATACCGCAAACGCAGTGGTTGACAACGTCTTTGAGGCTTGTTCCACTGAGTACATTTTGGTAATCTCTTTGAAGTGCGAATGATTGCTTGCCAACCTCCATGTCAACTGTCCAGGCTGAAGCGCCTACGGGTGCGTCGTATGTCATCTCGTTTGAGCCGGACTTGATGACAACCTTACCTGGCTTTGTCAGGTGAGCCACAACAAAGACCTTATCAGCTAGTGTCTCCGCTCCGTTTGGCTTGCCCATGAAGTAGTTTGGGTTAGGTGTAGGCGAGGGCCATGGCTTATTGCAAGTGTCTGTCTCATCGCACTCGACTCCCTTCGGAGTTGGGCGGTACCAGTAAAAGAGTTTGTCTTCTGTGATGTAGGAATCTGGCTTGTGTTGCCCGTTATGGAAAGCCGCAATATATGGGACGGCCATGTATAGCCAGCCACTGTGAGGCATATCGTTGGTCCACTTGGAATTTCCGTCGTCTGAATGAGGAGACGACAGGGGTCCGACGTAATGAGACTCTCCATAGTCATTCCAGGTCAAAACCTCCAGCCATTGAGCGCCTACGTTCAAGACTTCGTTCCATCGATTATGCCAAAGAAGGTCAGATGGAAATACCCAGTTCTTGCTGTAGGGTACTTCTAGGCCGTAATGAGTCGAGAACCAAGGTGAAACAGCTGTACCAGACATTTAGTCTGAGTCTGAATCTTCAAGCTTTGAAAAGCAGGATACTGACGAGCTAGGTATGGTTTGTCAGGCTTAAGGGCATTTTGATAGGTACGATCACCATCTGCAACGGAGATGCTAGTGCCACCGTTCGGCGCTTTGTTGTCACCATCGTTATCCCATGCGATCCAATTAAAGAGCCCATCGGCCCCTCGAAGGTTTTTGTAACTAAAGTTAGGGACGACAAGGAGCTCTCCTTTGTTGTTGCCTCTCATAGTATCTCTGACGGCAGCAACATCCAGTCCGTCTCCTGCAAAGGTCGAAACAAAGGCTCTGCCCCCAACTCTAAGTTGAGCTGGTTGGGTGACCCAATTTCCGAGAAGATTGGCCATGTCAGCTGCCTGATCCGGAGTATACCAATTGAAGTCGAAAGAGAGGAAGACGCTCATGCTGTTTCTGGCGGCTGATTCATAAGCAAATCCGAGTTGTTTGGGCACCCAACTATCGCGCCCAATGTTTAAAGCAAAAGCGTCGATGCCAGCATTTCTGGCCGCTATCATATCATTATCATAATCATTCGTAGAGCCTTTGCCGTCTCCAACCTAGTATGAGGGAGTCCAGCTTCAGCATGAGAATCTTTCATTGGGTTAGAATTACGCACCATGAAATGACAAAAGACGAGGCGATCTGTAGCTTGACGAGCATGCAAAGACGTATAGCGAGGGTGTGGGATAGCAAGAGCAAGATAGGCGAGCAACAACAGACCCAGCACAAAGTACTTAGACATGTTTTTGAAATAATCTTTTCAAGAACGTTGGAGAAAATGGAAGAGTCGAGAATATGTGTATCCTGGTGTGGACATCGTACTTAAGCAAAGGATGTTCGATCCAGACATAGAATGAGTTTCTAAATCTTTTCGAAGTCTCAAAGATAGGAGAAAACAGCGAGCAGGACAAGTACGATGCTTAACGACGCAAGATATAGAGGACAAGGTTCGATGAGCGCCGCATGACGGCACTCAGGGGCAATACCTACCTCTTGACCATGGGATCATATCATGAGCCAACGCCTCTAACCACTGAAGCGACGACAGTGCAAAACCATTATCAATCTGTGTGGAGGTATATGAGCGAGATTGGAGGGTTGCGATTGTGATGACAGGGCTGCCCTCCAGTCCCCCAGTCTCACACAAGAATGCATGACTTTCCCCTCAATCATTTCGATGTGACCGCCGCGCCACTTGTATGAACGAGGAAGGCGTTTCACCACAGGTCTAGCGTACCAACCATTCACGAACCGGTCGGAAGAAGGCGCAAACCTTGGCCATGCAAAAGGAACGATGCGATTAGATGGCCCAGGCATCACAAGATGAACGTCAAAGCTTTGGTGCGGAGAAGATGAAAATAAAAATGAAAGGAGCGGTAAGTCAATGACAATGCGTTGTCTGGGAACAAATGACCAGATGAGAAAAGAAAAAGAAATGCCTCATGAGCAGCCGAGCGGCAGTTCTCACCTCAGCGTCGTTCGGCTCGGCACTTGTCTGGATGTGGCTAGACTACCTCTGTAGATTAGATAAGAAGTATCATTTGAGGTCGTACCTTTTCCACTTGTGTCTGCACCGATGGCAATTGTTTGTATGCTGCTTGCCATGAGCTTCGTGAAACCTCAAAATAGTGGCAGTAGGCATGCTCGTGCATGACTTCTCAAGCCCGCGACTATGCGACGGGCGGTCAGCCTGTTCGCCTCAACTCCAATCCTTTGCGGCCAACCCAGATCGATCTGGAAGCCCAAGACCCTCGAGCCTCCACTGAGAGCAACGATAACAGATCTCCTGTGTCCCCTACCAATTCTTTTCGGATTCGAAAAGTAGCGCGATCCAACACAGCGAAGACATACCGGCCAGATCGACGAGGGCAAGAATGGCTACCAGGCCAAGAACCTGGCATCGATGTCTCTTCGACTTCGAATGGACGCCCACGAGCTGCCCTTCTTGAGGTCCACGAAGAGTGTGAGATCACCGTTGTCGACTTCAGTCAGGATGAAATGCAGTTGCACCACCTAGACAATTACAATCTGGGTTCGTTCCTAGCCAACCCTAGGCCAGTGTGGTCCGAATGCCGCTGGATCAACGTCAATGGTTTGAGCTGGGATGTCATAGAGACTTTAGGAAAGGACAAATACTTACATAGACTTGCTATTGAAGATCTCATGAATCCAAGAAACAGAACTAAGGCAGATTGGTACACAGATCATACATACATCGTACTGCCTCTACAAAAGCTCGTTCATTTTCATGCCAACTCTGAGTGCGACTCTGAGTGCTCTCAGGATGCCCAAAACGCAGACAATCTGCCTGCTGACGCAGGAAGGCGGAAGAAGCAAAACCGGGTGAAGCGGAGATGGTGGCCTTTCGAACGGAAAGGCGTGAAAAGCATGCGTTCCCAGCAACCGGAGCCAGTCGAGATCGAAAAAGTCAATGATAGCAATGGCTCGGCTACGTCCGGTATGCCTTCAAAGGTACATGGTCATTCAACCAAGACGCGAACTCTCCAGAGGTACCTAGGTGGGCCCAACGAAGAACGAATAGAGTTCATGGAGAAGCACTCAGCGCTGACACCGAAAGGGCTAGCTGTTGGTGTAGAGCAGGTTTCAATCTTCTTAACTTCAGATAATACAGTGATATCTTTCTTCGAAAGCTCAGCCGAAGACATTGAAACTCCTCTTATCAAGCGATTAAGTACACCGGAAACCATTCTTAGACGTTGCTCTGATGCTAGTATGATCACTCAGGTGAGAACGTCCGACATCAGTCCAAGGTAGCGATGGCTAACATGCCAGGCTATTATTGATGCGATCATTGACCTTGCCATCCCAGTAGCTGCAGCTTACCAAGATGTGGCAGGCGAAGTAGAGCTCAACGTCTTGACCGAAGCGGACGTGAGGCATACGACTGCCTTGTATGTCCTCACGTCTGAAATTGTCTTATTTCGGAGCAATATCGCACCAATTGTAAACCTTGTGAATGCCTTGCGAGATCACAAGAGCGAATCTATTGGTACACCTGGCCTCACAGGGAAGCCGCCAAAATTAAGCTCCGGTGTTACGATTAGCTCGACGGCCCAAATCTACTTTCGTGATATCGAAGACCATTGCATCTTACTCATGGACGGAGTCGATCAGATGAGAAGGGCAGCAGACAACATGATTGATCTTATCTTCAACACGAACAGCTCTCGGCAGAATGAGAGCATGAAGCAGCTCACGCTCGTAACGATATTGTTCTTACCGCTCAATTTTTTGGCTGGATATTTTGGTATGAATTTTAAAGACTTCACCGGTAGGTCTCTCATGGATTCCCTGTGCGAACGGAAAAAACCCTCAAGATGCAAAGCTGCCAATCTTGCGTCCATGCAATGTCCTGAAGTCAACGCAATCCGCATGAAAGCAGTGCTGACTTTGTTGAAACTCCATAGGGGCTCACAACAACTCAGACGCGTACGCTTTCTACACTCCGATTTGTTACTTCAGCTGAAATCCACAGGTATTTCTGGAAGATTGCCATCCCCGTGTGCTTTATAGTAGCTTTGTGGCTGATGTAAGATCAACCGGACCGCTGGCTGAAATCACTTTGCTGAGACAATCTAGGCAAGACTCAATACGTTATGTGATTGTCAAAAAGTGGCAGAAGAGGTCAATATCAAAGACCAGGAAAGCAAGACAGAACAGACTGGGAAAGCCAAAACAACGGTGACATAGTTTTCTCCAGATATTTGCCTGCTCCATGATTTGCTTGCACGGACTTGCCACGCTGTTTGATGCCTGGAGCGTCTCAAAAACGCAGGTACGTGCTCGTTCGGCCTGTCTCATCTTTGTACCTCAAACTTATCAGCACTAGATGTAAGCTTTCAGATAACAAGTTCTGTGATCATGTGCACTTTCGATCGCGTCTGTCGACTTGGGACGGTCCTCGCCACTGAGTCAAAACTAGAAGAATAGAGCGATGCTTCCCCAGGTCACGGATTTTCAGCCACTCAGAAGGCCAAGGCTTCTTGAAGGAGGGTACTGTAGGGTGGATGCATTATGGAGCATCTCGGGGGGGGAAGCTCCCATAGTCATTAAGCCTACGTCGCAACATGGCGAAGCTGGTCGCTATGTTAGAACAAGGGTAACCTAGCGAGCCTACTTGCTATGCTTAAGGTGGTGTGTCCAAAAGTGCAACGAGGATCGTGATTCACTTCTATCAAACCTCGGCGTAAGAATCCCCACTATCAGAGAGTACATGCTACAGCTACAGGGTGAGCTATCGAGGGTGCATTTAAGAGGTCCTGGTGAACCTATGGTGGTAGTGATGTAATGCGCTCAGGTGCGCGAAGCTATCTACCGCCGTTTTGTGATGGTGGAGAGTCATATTCTCATCACATGGCATCGGATGATACTGCTGCCGGTCAAATCGCTCCTCTCAGTTTCTCACGCAGCTTTGAGAAAGTAGCACTGTATCAATTGTTGGTCGCTTTCTTGCTCATAAAAACCAAACCCTGTTCATGGTCGACTGAGGGCAAGACATTGACCAGTCTTAGCATTGTTTGGGCTGTTGAACTGATACTTTAGCAGATTTTGTTGCATCACTGCAATCATGCATAATTGAAGGTCGCCGCTCAGAACCTGAATTTGCAAATAGACACACAGAGGATGCTCAATTCTGGCGTGAGGCTTTCGAAAATGCTGATGAAGAGCGACTTGCCCTGCGAGCACGACTTGCTGTGCACGATTCACTTGCAGAAGAGAATGAGCATCGAGATCCTACCACCCCTAATGCACCCAATTCAAGGAGGAAGAGGAAAAAGCCAAACCCAAAGAATGCTGTACCAAGCACGTGGGAGGAAGCTTGGATAGAAGAGAAGGAGTTGAGCAATCCCAAGCTCCATGCAAAATCTAAGAATGCCGCGAATGACTTAATCGATATGCGAAGTAACGTCGAGGTGGATAGTATAGGTAAGGAACAATATTTCGTTCTGTACAGCAATTGCTGACCAATTCTTAGGCAACGCTTGCCTAGACTCCCTATTTCTTCTACAGCACGCCCTTGGTAGCAATGTGCCGGCACCGCAGAAAATCTGCTCGGCAGCTGGCCTTCTTCTTTACAGTATTCGACGTCTGATACGGGTAGCATCAACAACAAAAGACGCAGCGCACAATGCAATTGACCAATCACCAATGAGGAAGCTATCTACGATGATAAAGCATTTTCCTAAGGTACTCGCAGCAATGGACCACCTAGCGGCTGACCGGTCACTGTTGGCCATCACTGTCTACAACATTAGCGAGCTCCTTAGGATGATGCTGACAGCCATTATTGAAACAGCCAAGTCAGCAGGCCACGCCAGCTTAGACCTGCCATCAGATTTGGCGGCAACTCCCCGTAGTAATCGATCGGCCAAGATCAGGCGGCTGACACGGCCGCCACTCGAACGGAACGGAAACGCCGGAAGGCTTTGCGTCTTGTTCTTATCGATGCTGAAGTGCTTGGAGTCGAACAGGAATGGGCATGGAGAGGTCTTGGAAGGTGCTCTATCTCACTTGCTCAAAATCGTCGGTCAATGTCTGAGATGGGCTATGTGGGGTGGAGATGAATTTACAGCATCTGCACAAGACGACGCTGTACAGGATGGAGGAGACTCAGGTCTAGAAGTCAGCCCCACCGACTTGCAAGCACAAGCTCCATACTTAGTGTGGCTATTAGAAGAAGCAGTCAGTGTCGCAGCACGGTTTCCCGAACTAACATATTTCGGCGACGATGTTGTTGCAGCTAGATTTGACGATCTTAAAGCGCAACCGCATTCATTATCTAGAAATCTATGGATCAAGCTCCAGCATACTCTTCTAAAGGCCGTCTTCAACAAAGAAGGCGAGGACGACTTCGAACCATCTATAGGCGCGAAAATTCTGCCGGAAAATCTTCTGCCGGAGATCGACTGTGGTTCCCCCTCAGCTTTGGACGACTCAAAGATGGATTTCACGAGCGAGATTTGGCGCATTCTGGGATGGGATGTCTTAGGTCTGCACGTCAACAGTCATTGGCCATAAGAGGATACTTGACTTGCCCATGCAATTTCGGAGCCTTTTGGAACGATCTCACACAATGTGGACGGCTTTCGCGACCTCGACTGGTAACAAGTTCAATATGTGCTAGGATGTTGTGACTTAGTTTTTATAAAGGAATTTGCCTCGCTGGATGTAGAAGGAATTTTGGAGTGTTTAGATGATGCTGGCGGAAGACCACTCTTTCTATCTCAAAAATTATTTTCGGGCATGATCTCTAAGTGCTATCCTTTCATGTCTTATCTCAAGGTGTACGCACGCACTCATGAAGCAATGGTGTTTATGGCTGTCTTGGCGGACGAACGTTATACACTCTCTTGACTCGGCCCATCTGACCCCCAAGCCACTGCTTCTGCCCAGCCCTCAATGGCACCTTTAGAGAGAGGAGCTCGCCCAGTCTCTCTGCAAGGAGCCATCCACCGAATGCTGCTGCTGCTGCGTAATGATCATCAGGCACGGGCAGACTCGGAAGCTGGGGATACTGCACGGTCCTGTCATCGATTCTTGCAATTGTCTTCCTGTCTCCAAGGTAAAACGGTACGCTCGCACAGGTTGCGTCCGTCATCTCCTGAATGATCTCCATTGCAGTCGCGGATGCAGTCGCGTTTTTTTCTGATTCGAGATAAATGAGGCATGAGAGAATCGCTAGCTGTATCCTGATGCGGGAGAATCGATATACATTTAATGTATTTGCCACAAAAAGGTTCTTGTAGATATCGCAGTAGTCTTGGTAGAGTCCAGCATCTTGCACGCTTTGTGGGATACATGCGGGGCCTGAAACTGGAATTGGCGCTTGGACTGTATCTGACCATGCTACTAGGCGCTGATCGATGTCGATAGCCTGCTTTAAGGTGTCCAACGCGGACAGACCCAGGTCGGGATGGTCTGAAAACAGTTGCGATGCCGATGCTTGGACGTTTGCAACCTCTATGTTGAGGTCATCATGGTTATTTTCACAGTCAGCGTGCTTCTGGATGGCAAGTCTCAATTACCAATGGATTGTTGAAGGAATACTGGCGGTGGAATCCTGTCACAAACGTATAGAGAGCGGAACGAGAAACGCAAACGCATGAGAAGCACTCACCGAGCCGAAAGCCTGGAGTTTTACGGATGCAATTCGTCTTGTCAGCCCATGCGGAGACGTTTGGAGGAACGGATTTCCCCTTTCCCAGTGCCGTGCCTACCACCTGATTTCGTGCACCTAAGAGAACCCTCTGTGATAAGGCGCCCGAAATCGGTTGCCGTGCTCGACAGCTAACTAGCGCTGCAGTTCCGCTTACATGGGGACTTTGCTTTGGCGATGAGGTCGTGAATGATCGCACACCTTCGTACATTTCCAACATGAGTGATGCCATCAGAACATCGTCGCCTACAACTTGGGTATCTTGAAGTCTTTTCCTTAATGCTTGGACGCTATGAAGGTATTGTGACTGCGACGGAGATAACAATGAATCTGATTTCAATTGTGTCCAAGCTTCAAACAAGCATAGGGCAACCGCAGCAACAGCTGGCTTTAAGGGCGACGTGGCATCTGCCTGCGCCCAGACAGGATATAGACAATCCAAGAAGCTTCTTTGAACCTCGTCGTCTCCTCTTACAAGGATGTATGAGGGAATGAAAAACGAAACAGCATATTCCACAAAGTCTTGTGCAAGGACGTTGGAAGCACTGGGAGATGGGCACTTCGACAACTGCTTCGCTGCTACGCGATCACGATCAGCCTTCTCGGTGGCCTTCTTTCGGCGTTGTACGCCTTTCTCTGCCGCAGCATTCTGGTCCCTCCAAGCGACATCGAATTGAGACTTAGGGCCAGGACAAGGTATGTTCCTTTGCGAGCAGAAAGAACAACTTGGCTCAGCTTCATCACACTGGCTCTATATCAGCCATTACCCCGTCCAGCTCTTTTAAACGATCACCTTGATTCGACGCTTGCGGCAGACATCGCAGCCTCTACTCGGTTTACCAGAACGGACCATGGGTCGAAACAAGTGAGATTATTGTTCCATTGTGGATGTACGCAGTTTCTTGTAAATGAAGGCTGAGGTCTTGTATACCAACAACGCTCAATAAGTCATCATGGTCTGTGAACTTAGTCAATAGAGACAGCTAGAATGGCGGAGACGCAGTATGGTTGTCGGGACGTCTGCGGCATGTTGCATATCAATCCTTGCACGTCGACCTACGATCAACCCCTCCGTGCGGCGGGGCAGATTTTTTAGGGGCCCCCCTGCAGACGCTTAAGACCGCAACGACTGAAAAGTCTTAACACACTTCCATGCGGTGATTGAATAAAGATCTTTGATGACCGTTGCGAACAAAGTTGCTATTCTGTTTACGGTTACTGCATACAAGGTTCTCTTGACACCCGCTTCACGTGCAATTACATGCCTTCTTCCAGTTTCAAGACGCGCTAGCAAAGTTGACCCGAAAAGGACTAGTTCTAAAGCGGTCTTGGTTGTACGTCGTTCGATGCATAGACGTAGTGATAAACATCGCAGTGCAGTAGCTTGCATGGAGCCCCCAGATTGCGGTTATAGCGATAGGACGAATATACAACTCGATGCATACAGGCGCTCATGTAGCCGAGATAACCTGATCAGGTAGTTATTGCAGCCTTCACCGCTTTACCCTTGTGTTAATCGCCGTTGCAAATGGTGTCACGTTATCCAAGTGACAAGAGTTCTGGTCACATAAATATGAGTGCTCATTTCCCTCCTTCATGTGTTTCAAAACAGCCAACAACGTGACCTGTCCTACTCCCCTGCCTTCCTCTTCCTTTCTTCTGCAATCTTCTGGCAGTCATTCCCTTCCAAATCAGGCATGTCCGCCAGCAAGGAACAGAAGCCGACATCACCTTCGTCAACCAAAGCCATGGAGTACGAAAGGCCCAGTAAATTCGTATCATTTTGGCGAAAGGTCTACCGTCCGCTTGGTTTTCAAAAAGGGTACAATTTTCCACTCTGTCAGTATTTTCTGCTGCTTCAGCGCTCTTTGTACGATACTGATTTTCTCAGTTGTCATCTTTGCTGGTGCGATGCTGGGCTTCACTTTGGCACGCCTCTCATATCTGAATATCGATGGCGCCGCCAGCAGTAGCTTTGCCAACAGTTCGGCGCCTGGTCAGTGGTACTGGTTTTCTAAAGGTCACTACCGCATAGGCATCATCATACATCTTGGGACTATTCTGCCGGCTGGCCTCCTCATGATCTGGCAATTTGTGCCCATCATCCGGCACAAAGCACTCCTATTCCACCGCATAAACGGCTACACAATTATAATTCTAGTCTTAGTCAGCAATGTCGGCGCCCTCATGATAGCTCGTCGATCTTTTGGTGGAACCCTGGAAACTCAGGCGGGAGTGGGCTTGCTTGTTATCCTGACAACGATCACCATAGCCATGGCGTATTATAACATTAAACGACTTCAAATCGATCAGCACCGGGCATGGATGCTCCGAACGATGTTCTATCTGGGCACGATTATCACGCTACGTCTTATTATGATCATCTCTGCACTCATAACCTCACAAATTGCGTCCTATGACACCACGATGTACTGTACCGAACTTCAATCGATGTTCGATTCGAACGCTGAGTTGACAGAAAACTATCCTCAATGCAATGCTAGTGACCCCTTTCAAAAGGCGATCGTTCATGCGAGCTTCAGCAATGGTCGCAAGGAGCAGATTGGTGCTAGCCTAGGGGTGAGTTTTGGAATGGCAATATGGCTGGCGTTCGCTATGCATTTGATCGGTGTCGAAATATATCTGGCTCTAACACCAAGGGAAGCCAGTAGATTGAGGCAAGTCAGTTATGAGAAACAGATGGAGAGGGGATTTGTAAATCCTGGAAGTGCGGGCTTGACATCAGACCGATGGGGAGACGCTGACCCTTGGGTACCGCTGAAGAGTACTGGAGGGACTGGGAGTTAAAGATGTCTTTCATGGAAGACATTGCCGGTAGATAATGTTTAATGGCAAAATATATTAGTCAAGCAATTGCATAAAGCCTTGAGTTGAAACCTAATCTTCCAAACTGCATTTGCGTTTCGATACAGTTACAATCGTTCGTGACTTGAGAGAGGGTAGCTTGTTGTCAATACCGACGGTCAAGAAAGAGAAGAGTGTGGGAGCGAGTTGCCTTGAGTGCTAACACTAGAACTACTCGAAAAAGGGTTGGGTACCCGGGCGGCGTTGAATGCTTGGCATGAAGTGAAGAATTCGGCCCGAAATTTGGCCTTTCAAGAAAACTTCACTTGCATAGGATAGCTGATGCTCCGTTTTTGTAGTGGTCCTGCTACTCATCGAGGTTGGTCTCACTTGTCCAAAAACCATTTGGGTATCTCGCAAAAATGGCTCGTGGATCGAGAAGCTAGAACCCGCCTTCAGCATACCCTCGTACCACCTGTGGATGTAGGCGAATACATCTCTTTGAACGAGTATGATGCGGCACAAGGAGATCAGTATATGACCGACATTCGGCCAAAGGAGAATCCTCCGCGAGAACAGAAGAAGGAGGACGTCAATGGATTTCCAACTCTGGAATACTCAAGGGCTGGCCGCCCTTTGCAGCGCGACTTCTTCAAGACTGGGAAAATCTACGGACCCCATGACCCTGCACTGAGAGAAGTTGTGGAAAGAGAAAATTGCATGAATGCTTCTGAAAAAGTCCCGGTTCTGGATGAACACCGCAAGCATGTCATTCAGATAGCTCAGCAGGAAATAAGAGCTGTGCTTGCAGGTGAAGATGATTGGGACTTGCTTGAACGGATCTGGGATATCACGAAAGACGATGACATTATGGCCTCAATCCCCTCTTCCACCTTTGCAGAAATCTTGCGACGAGCCGAACCCTCCGACGAGTTTCTTCCGTTCAGGGAGGATTTTGCGGAACGCTTTTCTAAGAACCACATCATGTTAGGCGGCCGCATACAACGGAACTCACAAGATATAGATCGCAGGAAAGCCATCCTAGTCAATCTTTGGGAAAAGCGAACCCAAAGCGGGCGTACTCTGTCAACTAGGGAATATGCTCAAATCTTACGATTTGCTCGTGGAGCATATGATGGCCTCGGGGCTTCAATCATCATGCGTGAAATGATACGTCAGAATGTGAAGCCCGATCTGGCCTGCTACAACTACTACTTTGAGGCGAAATGTTGGTCTGATGCCTGGTATCCGGACGAACGTCAGCGTTTGCGTGTGATCCCATGGACTCGCAGGCAGCGGGAACAGAGAGAGAGTCGTGTGATACTGAGGGGTATAAGGATTCACCCTCATAAAGTTGGAGCTGGAGGGTTGAAAGAAGAGGTGACAGATGTCTTCACGCATATGATAGAAGGAGGTATTGTGCCGGATAGCGGGTCGTATGGACATTTAATCACCGCCTTGGCCAGAGAGGGTAACATACAAGGGGTGAAAGCTACTCTTAAGAGTACCTGGGACATAGACGTGGACGCGATAGGTTACGGTTCGCGCACCCAAGCCAGCAGCATCCCGACCAACTCACCCCTTCACCCCGATCAAAGTTTGCTCTTCATTATTGCCCATGCATTTGGTAGCAATAACGACCTACCGACTGCCCTGCGTGTGGTAGGCAACGTCTCTGAGAAATTCAATATATCTGTACCAACAGCTGTTTGGGCTGAGCTTCTTGAGTGGGCATACACGCTCTCGACTCGGCGCTACAAGACTCGTAAGTTCGACGGCACCCAGATAGGCCAACTTGCACCACAGACTGTTGAAGACCTCTTTAAGGTGCTGACGAATGAGCCGTACAACTGCAAGCCGACTTTATCGATGGTCGACCAGCTCGTTCGGAGTATGGCACGAAGAGACTACCTATCACCAATGCTTGACTACATTCTTGAAGGTCTGAAGCTACATGATCAAGACTGCCAACACTATGTAAGCTGTGTAAGAAGCATGCCTTCCCAACCAGACCAGCAACAAGTGCGAACAGCACAGCAGCTGCGGGACAAAAGATTCGCTTCCTTCGTTACCATACACCGCTGGTTTTTAGCACTTGTCAGCGGACAGCGGTGGTTTCATGGTGATCCTACAAGTGAGACTACTTTTTGGCAGAGACAGTTGCTTCCTGATGTCATCGGTTTATTCTGGCGCTTTCGAGACTTCGATGGAGTGGCATATACCATGGACACCGGCTTTGTGAATTTGAAAGCCCTCGGGTCTTCCTCTTCGCCAGAGCTCTACAAAGAGTACGGTCAACAGACGGTACCAGATAACAGATGGAGTGTGGAAGATAAGGCTTTCGACCCTAGGTTTGGAACATCACCCTTCGATTGAATGTTCTGACAACTATATCTCTAAGACTACAAATCTATTGCTGTCGCAAGATCGATTTGCTCGATCTCAAGAAGGAAGACACTTCACCGTAACATAAGCTGTGGCAGTCAAATGCAACAGTGCCTTCATCAAGCATGCCTTGAAAGTAAGAATTGCTAATATAGAGGCTTTTAATACGTTGCACTCAGCCTCTGCACCAGGTAATCGCCGCTGTTGACGCTTCCATGCTTCTTGCCGCCTTTCTCCTCTTCCCAGGTACCCGGCAACACTTCAATATCACGATCAAAGTCAGGGTTGCAAAAGTAAGCCACAGAATACCTTGCTGGGTGGCCTTGGTCTGGAAACGGAGAAGGTGGCTCGACTACCTGATGTTTAGTGCTCCTGATCAGGTCGTTGCTCCACCTCGTTAGGAGATCACCTGCGTTGACGACGATGGTGCCCTCTAACGGCTTCACGTTGAGCCAGCCTCCATTTGGATGCTCCACCTGCAGTCCACCACGAGAATCCTGGAAAAGAAGAGTGATCGACCCATAATCACTGTGCGCGCCAGCTCTTACCCTTTTGCCGCCGCCAAATCCACCAGGAGCGACTTCAGGGTAATGCAACAATCGCAAAGTGTTGTCTCCGGCCTTGACGAAGCTATCGAAGAAATGCTCATCCAAACCGATTGCGATCGCAATCCCACGCATAAGCATCTTGTGCACTTGTTTGCAGCGCTGAAAGAAGTCCTGCATAGTGCTCTTGAACACAAGGGCATCGTTCCATCCGTTGTCTGGCCACAGATTGGGATAGCCTTCCTCATCGTCTCTGCCGATCTCAAGGCTCTCTTTGAGGTCTTCTCCAGTTTCTTCCCTGTCGTCCGTGACTTCCTCTTTGGTGAAGGACAGGCTGTTTTTCTCTTGCCCTAATTTTGAATATCCGCGGTTTGCGCGAGGTGAAGTCCATTCTAAGGAGTTCTTTGCCTGTAAGGGCAGGCGGAAGAAGCCAGCGGACAAGGCAAAGACTTTCTCAACCAATGCAGGTGGAATGACGGTGGAGAAATCGGTCAAATAGAGAAAGCCTTCCCTCTGGAAGGCCGAAAGCAGCGAACGGGCTGTTTCAGCTGTCGCCGGCGAGGAGTCAAGCAACGGTTGGAGGGGTATAAGCTAAGGTCTGCATTAGCCTACGTCCAAACGGGAGGGAATGTTGAACATTCACAGGCAGAGATGCGTTATTCTCCGATTTTTGCCCGTTAGTCACTGGGGCCATGTCGTGGAAAGCTTGCGACTCTCAATTCGAAGACGATGGAACGTCTTGCACGAGATGTCTTTGGTTTCAACGTCAAGGCGGGGCTCTGCGGCTTATCAGTCACCACCCACATGTCTTTATTAACCGTTATCGCTGAGCCTTGAGTGAACTTCGGCCCCCCCCGCACCGCACCCAACATCTGTGGACGCTACCAGAAACATGAGCCTGATTGACGTCCATAGCCACATTTACCCTCCAAGTTACCTTCAACTGCTTCGCTCCCGCAAGGAGGTACCTTACCTTCTCGAGGTGTCTGAAAAAGAGGCATCCGAGAGCGTTGCTAATGAGAGGCTCACTCCACCTCGGCTCATCATACTGCCATCAGATGATGATGCATCTATTCACCCTACTCAACGAGGCCGTCCAATTGACAACACATATTCTTCCATACCAGAGATCATTCGCTTCATGGATATACATGACATCAAACACAGTGTTCTGAGTCTTGCGAACCCCTGGTTGGATTTTCTCCCCGCATCTGAGGGGCCGGCTTGGGCAGATACCATTAACAAGGAGCTTGAAGATATTTGTAATTCAAGTAAGGGCAGACTGTATGCTTTCGGCGCGTTACCGCTATCTGCCTCACCTCCGAAAGTCTGCGAGGCAATCAGAACGCTTAGCAGGCTGTCCCACGTCAAAGGTGTCATCATGGGAACATCCGGGCTGGGTCAAGGCCTTGATGACCCAGACCTCGAAGAAGTGTATGGCGCTCTACAAGAGTCACAAAGGCTAGTATTCCTCCACCCTCACTACGGACTGCCCAGCTCAGTCTACGGGCCGAGAGCAAATGAATCTGGCCATGTTCTCCCACTTTCGCTCGGCTTCCCGTTGGAGACGACGATTGCTTTTACGCGCATGTACCTAGATGGGGTCTTTGACCGCTTCCAGAAGCTGAAGGTATTGATCGCCCACGCTGGCGCCACGGTCCCGTTCTTGGCTGGGCGAATTAGCAGCTGCATCGAGCATGAACGACAATTCTACAACGTGAATGGAGCATGTGTAGCAGGGCCGAAAAGAAGTTTGCAAGAAGTGCTGAGGACCAATGTCTGGGTTGACGCAGTGGTATATTCTTCCGCTGCCGTTAAAGCAGCTGCAGACGTGGTGGGTAAAGACCGCGTTCTCTTCGGGACTGATCATCCCTTCTTTCCACCATTGCAGCCTGAGGCCAAAGAATGGACGAGTGTGAAGACGAATGTGCAGGCAATCGAGGAAGCTTTCAAGAATGACGAAGATGTGATCAACGGGGTGCTTGGAGGTAATGCCCAAAGGCTGTTAGACCTGCCGACAAGCTAATGATGTACTTGAATGGCAAAATGACGACCGAATACCTAGAGCGAGACCATGCGGGAGCAAGAGGAGGTGGGGTTAATTCACTTGACAGCAGGATGGAGTCGGGTGAGTGAGCGCCCACGCTCCATCCCATTTCTAGATACTCGATGCGTAACGAAGACAAGACGTGTCACTGTTAAGCCATGTAGCATGACAATGGGCACTCAAATGGCTGCATGCTGTTTAGGTGCATAGGTGCATTGCAAGCCATTACGCCATCTGTGGATGAATTACCTCATGCAGGACGGAGACGCTAATGCAGCCCAGCCCTAACACCCTACTATTCCTAGACTCCTACTCTAGTATGCCTCCCTACCCCAGATTTTCATCACGTAACCAGAGCGTAGACCATCGAATCATCATGATCGTCCGAATCCTATCGGGTAGGCTTAAGTTAAAAACCTGCACTTGAAAACTAATTCAACTTAATTTTCCTTTTCGTCTCTTCAGCTGGCGGATGTTGCACTCCAACACGACTGAAATCAGTGAAATGGCGTCTTGCCACAGCCTACAGGATGTCTTTCGAGCTGTCGGTGAGCTCGGGTGATCACGCATTCTTTAACAATATTGCGCCCTGCCTTGACGCCTTGCCTCATTGCTCCCACTCGCTCCGCCCTCACCCAAAAAGAAACAAGAAACAGGCCCGAGGAAATATCTGAAATGGATCTGGCTGTCTCACCATCTGTGCATCGCAGCGTCTGGACCAAAAGGCAAGTTAAGCTGTAAAGTCAAAGCCGCAATGAACCGGCGTCGAATCGTCATACTTTCGACCTTGCACGTGGCCCATCATTTCCATCATTTGTGTTACTCGATCATTACTCGATTTTTCTTTTTCTTTGTGTGTCGTTGATTGAATAATCCCCGCTGCTACCGGCTTATTCACGTCAACGATTAATATCGTCGCTATGGACACTCTTTTGCATTGCCTGTTGTTGCTGTCCCATCCCTTCCAATATTCGCTGCCTCCCACCGCATTGCACCTTCCTCGTCACTCGCCGCCATGCCCCATCCGACAGGCGTCCGCGCCTTGAATCGCTCCCTTGGCCTCTCCAATATCACTAAGAAATCTTCCAAGCACAACAACGATCTAGAAAAGCGAGACTGTATTCTTCGTACCGACCTCGACGACCACCGGCCATCACGTGGCACAATGGACAAACTCAACACCAAGGATATGCGCAAGTCCTTGACCGCACATCTCCCAGGGCGGTCCTCATCACCAGCGAATAAGAACAGGGGAAGCTCGAAAGCGTCTCCAAAGATTGCTCCTTCAAAACCTGCCAAGTTGGAGATAACAATAGAGTCACCGCCATTGATTTTGCACGGGACCCCAGCGCAGAGCAGCGGTGCGCTGATGTCGGGCCAATTGCTTCTCACAGTTACAGATCCTGAAGTCACTATTCAGGTCTTTGAGATGACCCTTCGAGGCAAGATGACCACCAGAAAACCTGTCGGCAAGGACTGTCCGGATTGCACGACCAAAATCTCACAAGTCCGCTCATGGAAGTTCCTGTCGGAGCCTGCGCATTTCAAGAAGGGCACTCACAACTTTCCCTTCTCCCATCTCCTGAGCGGCCAGCTTCCCGCTACATGTCATAGTGAACTTGGCCACATCGACTATTTTCTTCATGCAGAAGCGACTACAGCTTTGGCCGATTCAATCGTCACCGAACACACCCTGCCCGTCCAGCGCGCTCTTATGCCTGGACCAGAAAGAAACTCTCAGCGCGTGTTTCCTCCGACGAACTTGAGCGCAATTGTTCTTCTCCCATCAGTCATTCACCCAATTGGCTCTTTCCCAATCCAGATGCGCCTCACAGGGATTGTCGAACAGTGCGGCATAGCCAACGCGCAAAAGCGATGGAGAGTCCGTAAGATGAACTGGCGGATCGAGGAGATGAGTCGAGTTGTCAGTGCGGCGTGTTCGAAGCACGCCTACAAAGTCGGTGGCGAAGGGAAAGGTATTTTGCACGATGATACTCGGACGATAGGATCCGACGATCTGAAAACTGGCTGGAAGACCGACTTTGATACTCCGGGCGGGCAAATTGAGATGGAGTTTAGTGCAGCTCTCGACGCCACCAAACGCCCCGTCTGCGATGTGGACTCTCCCAATGGCCTATCTGCATCCCATATGCTGATTCTGGAGATCATAGTTTCCGAGGAACAGGTTCAGACGAAAGGTGGGAAATATGCCACGCCAACTGGTGGAGCTAGAGTACTACGCATGCAATTCAAAATGGTAGTCACGGAGAGAGCGGGCATGGGTATCAGCTGGGATGAGGAGCTGCCTCCAATGTACGAAGATGTGCCACGGTCTCCGCCAGGCTATACCCAGCTTCATGATTATGAAGGCGATGTTGCTCAACTACCCCGAATCGAGGACCTTGAGTCCGCGGAGGACTTGAGCGTTGACAGTTCTTCGGGGCGATCGTGATGGACGAATTTTATTCTCATTCTACCTCCATGCAAGAGTGTGCTTTTGCATTGGGTTTGATTTCGTGCTTCTCGACATTAGCGTGCAAGGGGCGACACTCTCAAAAGTTCTCTGATCATTTTTCGGCGTTGAACAATGCATTTGTAGCGATGGCGTCCTGAGTTCAAACATCACAGCGCATGACGAAACTTCTACGCTTTGTACATAGCACCAATTCGGATAAGATTCCGCAAGACCCATATCTACTGTTGGCTTCCATCCCATCCTATCTCCGCCTTTCATCTCTTCACTTTCACTTTCACCTATCATTTCGTCCAATCCCTCAGTGCGTCCGAATAGCTCCTTCATCTGCTTTTTCCAAACCCTGCTTCCACAAATCTTCCTCACAGTCCATCCATCTCCACCCTGCTGTACTTCAGGTGCACACGCTTATCTCCCATTGTTCCCTCCTCATCTCACCAAAAGCCATAACCGTGCCACCCCGCCCAGGACCCCACAACAAACACAACCCCCAGTGCCCCTTCCCACCTCAGTTCACAAACACTCCACACCCAAAGTGCGCCCAACTTCGGCGCTCGTTCCACTTGCGCCAGATACGCTGCTTCGTTCGTCGTTTTCACGAGGTAGCACCCGCAGACAATGCCAAGCGTGGCGAAGAAGAGTTGTGTAATGACGGGGTAAAGGCGGTGCGTTGAGAGCGGGTGGTATGGGTGGTAAGGACGTCGGGTTATGGGGTGGGGGCGTGGGTGGAGGAGGGTGAGTAGAGCGAAGAGGGTGTAGGGGACTGGGGAGAGGAGGGTTTCTGAGAGGAGGAGGCGGGGGAGTTGGGAGCCTGGAGGATGAGGAGGAGGGGAGTTAGCGGTAGGAGTGTTATCGAGGATTGGGAGGATGGGAGCGGAGAGGGACGTACGGGTTGGTGGCAGAGATGAGTATTGGTTCTGTACTAAGAGGGTCAGGGTTAGGTGGAGGAGCGTGAGGGAGACGGTGTAGAGTGTTATATCGAGGTATGGGCTCTCAGCTGGAGTGCTGGGGGAGGTAAGCGTGCCATCGGGGCTGATTTCGGTCGTTTCTATGTTGTTATTGTTGTTGGAGGGGGCGAGGAGTTGGCGCTCTTCGGCGAGCTGGAGGAGGGTCTTTGATGTGGGTGCGGAGCGCGAGGGTTGGGAGAGTGGGATTGAGGCATCGTGAGAGGAAGATTTGGAAGACTGGGCTTGCGGGCGCCGTTGTTTGCGATTGCTCATGACATCGTTGCTAAGATCAAGAGGAATTTCTGATCCGAGGTCTATTGAGCCAGGGCTTGGCGTTGTGGACTATCTTATTGACGTGGGAGTGGACCGACTTTCACCACCTTCAGCCAACCCTTGCGAGTAATTGAGGAGAGTCTGTCGCATTTTGCGGCATATCACGGCCATGGAGCTCTATATTGCTCTCAGTGTTCCGATCCTCCTTCTCACCGCCTGGTTCTACACTTCTCAGATGACGCGCCGCTCCCTCCCTATCTTCAAGAACAAACGCATCTGTCTCTTGATCGCCCACCCAGACGATGAAGCAATGTTCTTCTCGCCCACACTAGCTGCATTGGCTGCGCCAGAGCTGGGTAATCATTTGAAAATCCTATGCTTAAGCAGTGGCGACGCAGATGGACTGGGCGAGACGCGAAAGAAGGAATTAGCCGTCTCAGCGAAAATGCTTGGGTTGAGAACTGCAAATGATGTGCTTGTGCTGGAAGATGATGCGTTTCCTGACAGCATGGCTGCCATTTGGCCAAAAGAGAAGATTGCGCAGGTGCTGGCGTCAGCCTTTGTGCCGAAAACTGGCCAGGGAAAGAGGAATGAACCGGCGAATACGACCGTGGATGTTATTGTTACATTTGATGCACTTGGCGTGTCCCGTCACCCGAATCATATATCTCTGTATCATGGAGGAAAAGCTTTCATTGCTGAGCTTATGAAAGGAAAGGAGGGATGGAAGTGTCCGGTGGACTTGTACACGCTTTCTTCCGTGAATGTTGTCAGGAAGTATTTGAGCTTTTTGGATGGGACCGCAACGTTAGCCATAGGAGCCTTCAGAAGTATAGTAAACGGAAGGGGAAAGAAGAAGTCGAAGGAAGATTCAATGAGCCTGGTCTTCATCAGCGGCTTTGGAGATTTCAGAACGGGGCAGAATGCCATGACCAAAGGCCACAAAAGTCAGATGAGGTGGTTTCGCTGGGGATGGATCAGCGTTGGTAGATACATGGTCGTAAATGATCTGAAGCGAGAGAACAGATGACTGTCGCCGTCATAAGTCCTGGCTGCGCAGATCTGAGCAGCTTGTCTCTCTGTTAACGCCTCTTACGCCTACCCGCCATAGATTCGTCGTCTGCAAGATGCTCCTCCAGAGCCGTTGCCGGCTTGGATGATCGAATTCGTTGTTTGTACATCATTCACTTCCTTTTACATTTCCTTCTACCTTCCCCACATCGTCCCTTGGATCACAATTGGACCGCCCTCCGCCGGCTTCTGCTCCTCATGCACTGCTCCGTCTTCCTGTCCTTCCACGCCCTTCTGAGCCTCTTTCTCAGCTCTTCGTTTTCTTTTCTCCAACAGTCTTTCTTTTCGTTCTGCGAGAATGATCCTCTGCCGCTGGCTGATGTTCTCCATCCAGTATCCAAAGCTCCCTCCAACCCCCGCATATATCGGATATACCCACAACGATGTTCGATTGAAAAGCGGCCGCATTTCGATACCGAGCTGCCATAATCGAACGGCGACACCTGAGAATGAAGTCAGTGCCAATCCGAGGCTTGATGACTGTCGATATAGCAATCAACAAAACCTACCGAAGCCGGTCCAGAAAAGGATTTTATGGACCATTGTGGGCGGTGGAGCGGTACAAAGCTGTTGGGGAAAAGTTGCGTGATTGAATACAGAGAGACTCCTGTATGCAATTGAGGAATGGATTCATCAATTGAACATTGACAACTATCAGTGAAGTACTATCCACTGCAATTCGGATGTTCTGAGGTACAGCTTCTCGGCTCGCTACAACTATTTGCCGCTGCACGACACTTTAGAAGGGTTGACGGCCTAACCGGACAGACGGCCTAACCGGACAGTCTGAATACTTCGCTACCATACTATCATCTGCGCATACACCTTGCCCTAAATGTACTATTTTGACCCCCTAAAAGAAGACCATATCCAAGGCGTTTAGGGTGCCATTCTAGGAAGTGTTAAGTCGTACTTTTCATCATTTACGCGCAGTAATCAGACTGTCCGGTTAGGCCGTCTGTCCGGTTAGGCCGTCAACTCTTCTAACTCTAATTCCGCCAGCTCTACCCGGTCTCACGATACTTCACTTCTTGCAAACAATGGCGAGCCCTGACGAGTTTCCTATGACTTACTGTAACACAGTCATGATCACCTGAACAGGCTGTTTGCTTGGATAGTTCTCAGTACCAACGTTGCCATGGCTATTGCAGAGAACGGGACAACTGGGCGCACCCTCGATGCTGTTGAGGCCGCGGATCCGTTCTTGAATAAGAAATTCAAACCATCAGATCTTCCACTCACTGGCGCGCAGAAGTCAGCTATCGATAGCTTGGTCCACACCATCAAGAAAAAGGGCATATATGATAAGCTTAGACACCAGATCTTTGCACAATATAATGAAAGCGTACGTCCTACACTATCTTTGGACAAATCGTCCCCACTTGTCTTTGCTGACACTTCAATTGCATTATTCAGACCGACAAGACTGCGTTCATCAACTCTCTGGATAGGTTTGCTGAGGCTGAGATAGAGCGCGACCCATCATGTCTTTCAAAGGAACGGCGCAAAGGGGCCATGCTGCTGCAGGGAGCAGCAGAGCGCAGTGACGTTTATCACAATGTCGAAAAGTCGTTAGATGGCCTGATCGCACAGAATCTTCGTCAAATAGAGCAGACAGCGCGGGAGACTAGGCGAGCAGAGATCGGTGATGAAGCAGCGGCAGAGGAGGAGAGACGAGGCCGAAAAACGGAGGCGGAGTATGCACATGAAGCAGCTAAACGTCAAGCTGAGAAATTCAAGGTTCGGGAGAAAGAGGAGAAAAGAAAAAGAACAGAGGAGGAAAAGGAGAAGCTTCGATTGCAGACGGTCAAGAAGATGAAGGAGTTGGAAAGGCTGCGGCAAGCGGACGAAAGAAGAAAGGAGAAAGAGGCTCGCAAAGCAGCTGCATTAGATGCGAAAGCAGAACGAGATGCTAAAGTAGCGCAGATGGCAGCGGAGAAGGAAGCTGAGCGAGAAAGGGAAAGGGAAAGGGAAAGAGACAGGGAAAAGGAAATAGAAAGGGAAAGAGATCAGGAGCGAGTTCAAATTAGGGAACCCGAATCATTTGGAGCCACACCAGCAGCCAGGTTGCCGACAGATCAAGAGCTCGAAGAGGCCGCTCTCGATCGTCTACTTCGAGAAGGCGCCGAACTTGCAGCAAAGAGTAACAAGAAAGAGCCGGATCCGCTGGAAGGGTCAGCAGCACCGTCTCGTCCTGGAAGCATCAGCATCAACATCCCGAAGGGTCCCGCTTCAGATCGCTACGGGCATGCACCCAAGCCTGAACATCATGGTCCCAAACTCAGCTATAGCAGCACACACCGTGGCGCTCCACACATCCCCTCCGCTCTCAGCTCCGCCTCTCGCGAACGCAGCCGCAGTCCCTATCGCCGGCAATCCCTCCAACTCTTTCCCACATCCGCAGTCTCCCACGGTGATCAGACTCCTCACCCCGCTTCCGCGCGAGACCGTACCTCCTCGGCTTGGGCGGAAGAAGACCCCAAATCAGCGTACAATTCCTCCCTTCGCGAGTCCTACGATTACGACGAAGAACACGAACACCCCTCCAACCGCCGGTCATCAACAAGCCACGAACAAAGCCAGTACCGCAAGAAAGATCGCGAAAGCAGCGGCCGGTACGATGAGGATGGGGAGCGTTCGGGCAGCCGATATGGCGATCGTAACAAGCCTAGCCGTGAATACTTTGACGAGCATACTGGTCGGTCGAGAACGAGGATAGATGATCCCCCAGACAATATCGATCGGTACGTCCCGGGGAAGGGGACGGTGACGAGCTCGAGGCCGAGGGATAGAGATAGGGATCGGGATCGGGATCGAGGGGATAGGGACAGAGATCGTAGGAGTGGATACGGTGAAAGGGATAGAGGTGGAGAGAGGGACCGGGATCGTGATCGTGACAGGAGGGGCGAGAGAGGAGACAAAGAGGAGAAAGGTAGGGATGAATATTACCGCCGAGATAGAGGAGGCGATAGGGAGAGGAAGAGGGATAAGGACTATGAGCGCCCGCATCGTCCGAGGCGGGATCCGGTGCCGGAGAATATCGATCGATATGTACCCGGTGCTTGAAGCATTGGGGTTTGATGACTACGACTCAAAGGTGGGGAAGCAAACAAGCTTGACGATTGTTGTATGATAAAAAAGAAGTCTCGAAAGCATGTATTGTAAGTTTTACAGCAAAGCCTTCGCAGGTAAAGATAATGCATGATATCCAAATACTCATATCCATGGGGTATCGAAAAGGGTCCTTCACTCCAATGCTGACGCCGCATTCTAACTCCAATGCCATCGCTAAATGCAGATGAAAATCTCATCCATCCACGGATTGGCTTACAGGCCAATCAATTTGCTTGCACAAAACCTGCTACCGTCTCCATCGTGCTTGTCGCTCTATCAGAATCTCCTCGCCCTGAACGTGGGCTTATTCGCGGTACGAGCTGGTTTGTTCTCGCCATAGAAGCCGAAATTGGAGGTGTAGAAGGCGGCGTGGGAATGGATGTAGTATCCGGAAGAGCCTTTTGCAAGTCATCTGGCATCGCGTCAACGGCAGGTGGACTTGGGCATTCCTTCTCGGTTTCTGGAAGAGCCTCGTCTGGTGTTGGAGGTGACTGCGACTGCGCTCCAGGGGTCGCAGCCGAATCCTCGACCTGCTTAGACTCCTTGCTAATGCTATTTTCGGATGCAGCAAACGGGACTGATTGAGGATCCAGATTCATTCGATCCATTGCATGTACTGTGTCTTCGACCAGGCTCACATTGTCTATGCTAGCAGCAGAACCACCCGCAAAGACAGGCTGAGGAATCCCAGATGGTAGTTGCTCGTAGAAAAGCATAAAGACGCCGCCCTGAGCAAGGACAGTCTCTTCACTAACCTCTGTGACATCTTCATCGCTCAATTTGAACCACGGGGATGCTTCTTCTCCTTCTTGGATTTTGGGCTTCTCATCAGCTTGATTCGAAGGTGACTTGCGGTAGCAAATGTAATGCCCATTTTCGTGCCGGCCATAATGAGTGATTACGGCTCGAAGCTTGTACTGCATATTGGCGCTTCTTCCTGCAGTCTCGCTCTGCGATAGCAAAGACTCCGATGGGTTCGTCTTCCATTGCTCGGTGTTGTCTGCAGAAGATGATGTATTCGCAGCAGGTCCCAAGCACCAGGGGTGCAGTCGAAGTTGCTGGGGAAATTTCACGGGAGCGTAGTTCTTACTTTGAACGCCTGTCAGCTCGTTGAACTTGCTTCGGTTGACGTGTAGAGCTAATGCCTTTGGAGCGCGTGCAACAACGGCTTGTCTTGATTTGGTCGTCGTCACACGATTTTTGGGTCCAATGTCACATTTCTTGAGAATGTTCTCCGAAAAGTCTTCTGTCTCGAGTGCCTGTTGGGCCACTTGTAGCTGCTTGGTTACTGATTCACATAAAGAAGCCGCCCTCTCTGAGGCCCGTGCGTCGGTAGTGTTTGGAGGAAGAGCTTGCAAGGTTTCAAGAAGGGCGACCATCTGCTTTTCCGCCTGGAGCAATGTGCATTTGACGCATTCTACGCCTGTAATCAATTCTAGAGAAGTATAGGCATCGAGACAAGCACTAATATCGTACTCGTTACTGAGTCCACCAATTTGCGGTAGAGGCAATGTTAGGCAATTGAAAGGGACTAGAGAGAGACCTTCAACGTAACCGCATCTCTGACAACCAACTCGTTGGGCCAACAAACCTTCAAGAGGGCTTTTGGTAATAATTTCGCGGACCTCGTGCGGTAACTCCTGCATCCTATAACTTAGACTTGGAAATGAGTCGTCTTCGGTTAGTCCTGCGCCGGATTTCTGAGTTTTTGGGATTTCTTGGAAGCCCATTGCTCTTGTTTTCTTCTTCAAATTCTTGATAACATCCTTCTCAACCTCATCAAGCACCTTCGAAAAATACTCCTGTGCATCTTGTTGTTGCCAACTGCTCATATTCTTTAACCTGGCTGGCGACCAGAAAGTCCTCCCATTGTTCTCTCCGTCATTGAGCATCACTATCAGGTCTTTTAATGTTGAGCTTGTCGTGTTCTCAGATTCTTCGTCCGCCGTCCGGTCAAGAAATTCTCGCATAGAGTCGACGGATGCAAGACCTTGAAGGATGCTGTTTTGGTAACACGAGTTGTCCCAATTACCTAGACCCGGCGGCAAATTGCTAGGTCTTGACTTCAACATGCCTCCCAACTGTGAAAATGTGCGTGTTCGCTCAATCACCCCCGTCAGTTTTGGAGCCTCGAAACCTAATATGCGCCTCATAGCGTTGGATTTCTCCGCATGGTGCTGTGAGTTGAATCCTGAAATGCTGACTTTATGATCTCCGATATTGTAATTCTCGAAGACCGTGTCAAGCAGAGTGATCAGTCTTGAGGGTATCACATAGACGAAGGTATTCCAAGCAAAATCGAGAGGTGAGAGGTCAGCAGAATTGAGATGGCGTATGATCCACCAGACGGAAAGTAGGGCGAGAACTCCATATGCTGTGAGTGTAGAGCCGGGTGCTGAAAGGGTTGTGCGAAATTCGTGTGGGTCATAGGCAGAGCTCATGATAATCTTCGGTGTTTTCTGATGTGCTGACTGCTGCTCTGCTCGACATTTGAAGTTGAGTCGTGGTGAGGGATGCTTGCCGGGTGTAACGCTGCATCGACAGTGAGAGAACAGAAGGTCTTGCAAGGCACTGGAGGGGAAAAGGAATTGTTGAAAGATGATGTTTGTTGAGACAGAATATTGAGGCAGGTGCGGAAATCTACTGCGGGCAATCTGCCTTCCAATTGGTCAGTTTCACTTCCCTTCGACGTGCTTGTCAGCTTCTGCGTCTTCCACCACATACCTATTGTACCTATCGTATAATCCACGCTTCAACAGTGACGACCATAGACATGGCTTTTTGAAACACAAACCATGTCGTCGACTCTGCCCTTACATCCAGGTCCGAGGCCCCTCCCATCCCCAAGCAACCTTCTCCAACAGCACTCCTCCGCACAACGAACCCCCCAATCGCAATCCTCAAAACCGCAACAACAGCACACCGGTCTGCGCGTCCCTTCAAACCGTAAGACAATCTACGATCGAAACATCAATCGCACCCGCACAGCCGAGCTCAGCCGCGCCTCCTTCGCCTACATCTTCGCCGAAATGGTAACCTATGCCCAAAAGCGCGTAACAGGGATCCAAGACCTCGAGCGGCGACTGAACGAGCAGGGCTATCCATTAGGCCTACGTCTGACGCCTCTGCGTAAGCTCTATTGCCCTCTACTAGCTCCGCTCTGCTCCGCACAAAGCTAATAGATGGTGCGTTCAGTCCTCCACCGCCTCTCCACCCCTACAGCCCCGCAGCCGCGACCAACCCGTATCCTGCCCCTCCTGCAGTTCATAGCGAACCCCTTATGGCGGCACCTATTCAACCGGCCCGCTGACGCCGTCGAGTCCTCCGCTACGAACCCGCGCGAGTACATGATAAGCGACAATGAACCGCTCGTGAACCAGTACATCAGCGTGCCGAAGGAGATGTCGCAATTGAATTGCGCTGCCTATGTTGCGGGCGTTATTGAGGGCGTCGTGTGTGGAGTGCTAGGCGGGCAGGGGGTTGGTATGGCTCAAGCGGTGTATGGAGAAGGCAGGCTGCCGGATGCGGATCCTCCGGCTGTTGTGAGCGCGCATAATGCTGGGGAGGTAGGGGGGATGTGGCCAGGGAAGACCGTCTTCTTGATTAGGTTCTCGGAGGAAGTGGTGAAGAGGGAGGGGAGTAAGTGAGGGATCGGCGGCAGATGGGCAAGCAATTTGCATGAGAGTGCGAACACATGCTTGGGAATGTCATGATTCGAAGCGCGGCGTTAGGGGCGATCGCCTCATTGCATTAAAGGATATGAAGTATAATGCCGTTTCAAGGAAGGGAAAAGGGAAATCAAGACACATCCAACCTCCGTCTCTTGTCATCCCCATAGCGGTCCCTATTATTGGAAGCGCTGCGCTTTCGCCGGCTTCGTACATCATCGTAACCTCGTCGGGGTGATCGTGACCTTGAGTAGGAATATGACCGCCTTCGCTCTCTGCGTCGAGAGTAAGATCTCTCCCGTCTACCTTCATCATCACGATGGCCACTCCTATCATGGTTCCTTGGTCTATAGCTGTCTCCACCAGGTTCCTCCTTTCTCTCCCGAGGACCTCGAGGCGCATCTTCAGGAGCCTTCATCCTCTCACCAAGCGGCGCTGTATTGGCGCCACTCCTCTCCCTATCTCTGTCAGACATAAACCTGCCATCCACGCCCTCTCTCTTCGGACCCCGACCCACATCTTGACCCCATCTTCCAGTATCTTCAGATTTCAAGTCCTTGTACTTTGTACGGCCCTTTCTTCCCAACTTGGTCATATCTCTGATCTGCATGGACTGCGGTAATAATTCCCTGTTCGTAACATCATCTGCGTATCTTGAGCCCATAATATCTCGGTTGGCAAGTTCCTCAGCAGCAGCGTCGTTCTGAAAGAAAGCACCTTTATGGAAGTATTTCTGCATATACGACATCTTGCCCTTGCCATCTTTCGCGTCTTTCTGTGCCTCTAAAAACTCTTTGTCTTCTGCTTCTCGCTCCTCTTTGCTAAGGTTTCGCCGCCTTTCGACTTCTTCTCGCTCCTTCTCAGCGGCTTCAATAGCCTCTCGTTCTCGCTTGACACGTTTTAGCTCTCGAAGTTTCCACTCAGCGCGCTCTGTCTCTGGATCAAGGCCATCTGTGTCATCGACCTGATCAACCTCCTGCAATTCATCGTCATCCCAGTCCTTTTTACCAGCAGCTCGAGCGGCCGCGTCTTTTTCAAGCTGCTCTTGAATCATAGCGTCTGCTTTCTCCTTCCGTCTAGCTTCTTCCTCGACCCATAGCTCGTCTTCATTCTTCTCATTGGAATCATCTTCCTTCCTCTGACCCTTCTTAATGAAAGTCGGTCTCAGCAGCTTTTTGGGTATCTCATCTTCACTACTACTCTCTTCGGTCCCACTCTCTTCTTCACTGCTAGTCTCATCTTCGCTACCCTCTTCTTCCTCACTCTCCTCGGTTACGAAGTCTTCGTCAGCGGCAGCCTTCGCTATCTGTTGGGCTTCAAGACGAGCGGCTTCCTCTTTGATCTCTATCTTCTTAAGGTCTGCAGCGACCTTCGAAGCGTTTGAAGGAAACGACTTGGCCTTCGGTGGTGCAGGTGGGGCGGGTTCTGTAGATTGTTGCTCCTCTTCCGATACCTCATCTTCTTCTGACGACTCATCACCTGCAACGGGCTTTCCTGGTCTATATCGTGCCGGCTTGATTGGGTTGGCTGTCATACGCTTCGAAGCCATGGCCGGGCGATGGTATTTGTAACTTGGGAGTATAAAATGGTTTTACGCAGGTGGCGAGGCAGGCACGGGGGCCGCAAATAAGGAGCCTCTGAGAGAGGCAGCCAATAACCAGTTCACGGCAAGCGTGAACATGAAAGCAGCAGCGACAGTGATAGGAGATGATGCAATTGCAGACATTATTACAGACGATGAGTTCTAAGCTTATGAACCTAGTCCTCTGCAAGAGCAAGGGAGTCAAGAGGGGTGGCAAGATGAGACCCGGGCAACAAGTGTGACAATTTGTAGGGTACTAGATTTCTATGCTCCACACAAGTATACGACCAAGCTTGAGAATAATCGGTCTGGAAGCGCAAATCCCAACATGCTGCCTTTACTTCTTCAGTCTTGTAGAAAGGATTAGAGTCAATACCTTCGCCTAAACTTAAACCCCAAAATGGCGAAAACACCAAAATCGAAGAATAACTCCAAAGGTGAGCATCAATGACAGCGATTTGTCGGCCCAGGTGCTCCTCAAGTCCATTATTGACGTGCATTGCTTTCAGCATCCATCAATTCCCGCGCTGCCCGCCGTATCACTTCATCTCCCCCAGCAGACCTTCCCAAGTCCCTCTCTACCAGCACTACCACGCACGACGAACCCTCGGTCCTGAAACCCCACACATCGAAAGGCATAATAAAGAAGAAAGCCCGACCAAAGCCACTAAAGCGCAAGCAGCGATTGCGCCTCGAGGCTGGTCGTGATAAGGCAGAGAACATCCGGGAGAGAACGGTGGTCAAGACGATCGACAGTAAAGGGAGAGGCGATCGGAAGAAGAGACGAAGGGGCAATTGGGAGGACATTGATGGGGTTATAGGGAAGGAGGTGGAAAAGGAGGTCGGAAGGGCGTTGGGGAGGGGAAGGAAGGAGAGGAGGAGAGGGGAGGACAGGGGTGGCATTGGAGAGGGCAACGAGAGTATGGATGTGGATGGCGATGGCGATGGGATGAGCTTGGCAGCAGACAACGTTAGCAAGGAAGACACGGACGAGAGAGTGGCGTCAACCTCTGCATCGAAGGACGGACAGGAGACGCTTGGAATGGATGAAGGTGAAATTTCGTGAACCCGAGCCGCTTGCACAAGCTTAATGACTTTGCCATGAAGTTGATACCCATATAGATCGTACCAGAATGGATAGATTTCAGTAAGATGTCATGTGAACGCTTTCTGCTTTGCTTGCCTTGAATTCCATTGCAGCGTTCGACTGATGCTGCTCACCCAATCTTCGCTCCGTCTTCCAGGCTGCATCACGTTCGCAAATGGGTAACGACTAGCGGAGATCGTCACATAGTCGCCAGGGAATAGCTCGACTCGTTCCCTCCCATCAAAACTTGCCCAGCTGCCTGTTCGGGCGTCGTATGGCACGCCCACACGGAGCACAATCGTGTCAGGCAGAATGACAGGTCTGAAAGAGAGTGTATGGGCACAGATCGCGGTGACAAGAATGACCGGGTTTTCTGGATGGCATAGCGACCCCCCTGCTGCAAGATTGTATGCTGTTGAGCCCGTAGGTGTTGCGACACATACGCCGTCTGCCTGAACAGTAGTAAAATGCTCATCGTCACCAAAGATCTCTATCGCGGACATCGCTAGAGATGTCAGCAAACACTTCAACGGCGAAAGGCCGTCATAGGACATACTCGGATTTGGCCCTCTATCCACCACAATGTCATTTAAAATCTCGAATGTCCCCTCTGCCTTGTGCGTAAAGTCGTTGTCGGCTTCTCTGCCAACAAGTTCTTCGACGAGATCGCGTTGCGACTCATCTCTATGTTGTGTCCTCATTACTGTCTACAGAAAAGCCTCAAGTCAATATCTTTTTAACAATGAGTGTAAAAGTTTGCAGAGAGATGGAAGAATAATGCTGAGCTATGGGATAGGGTGCGTAAAACGTAAAGTTTCGCAGGGAAGTTATTCAGGAGACCTACTCCCTCGAAGCGCAGCCGCAAGCTCACTGTGACACCGTCTTTGAATGCATTCGTCAATGTCTCTTGGAATCCGTCAAAGTCAAATTTTGTGAGGAAGCCTAGGCTGCCCAGCGAAAAAGAAAGCACGGGGGGCACGATTTGTTGAAATAGCCAACTCGCGTAGAGAAGAGTCCCATCCCCACCGAGAGTAATTACTAAGTCGAACGTAAGAGGACGTTTTGCAGCCAGCTCATTTGTCCAAAATTTCAAGCGGCCTTCTCTTGAGGTATCGCGTGCGACGATTCCTTTTGCGTCAAACTCCGGATTGCGCTCTAATGTGTTTTCAACGTAGACAACGAAAGACAGTTCTCTTTCCTGTGACAGCAGCCATTCGACCATTTCTTTTGTCTTCTCAATCAACGTTACATCATGCGCCTTAGTCAAGATGAAGATGGTCCTGCCTTTCAGCCTCAGTTTCACACTGGCCAGCTGTTTGGAAAGTTCGCGCACTCCCCACGCCATATCAGACAATTGTTTCTTTGTGAGCATGCGTGATCTTTGAGCTGTAGAGTCACTCTCGGTTGATTTGTCTGCTTTAGTATCATCGTTGGTGTTTGTCAGATGTTGTTCTCCGGACTGATGTGTTGCATCCTTCTTTCCCAGCAGAGAATGGACAAAGCATGCTGTATTCTGCCTTCTCTCTTTCGAGGTCTGTCTGTCTACGTTCGATGCATTCGGATTGGCAAGCGAGGATCTTCGTCTCCGAGCTTCTTCTACGTCGAAAACTACCTACTTCGACGTTTCAGTATGTGACATTGACATTGCAGGTCTTCACACACCTCAAGCGCATGCTGATATTCAGCCTCACTAGTGCTGGATGCTCTACGTGCCTGTTTCGCGTCAGTGCAACGTGATTGCTGGCTCTTTTAGAAGCCACAGACTTCATTTGCGTTGCTTGTCACATCCAAACTGCTTGACGGCGTCTGGTCCGTCAGTGGAAGCGCTTCCCTAAAGCCTACCTGGTCTGATGCCATCGTGAAGCTGCTCAAGATCGTTAGAGACAGATTGCTAATTATAGTGGCAGCCAATAGTGGAAAGCTTGGTGCTAAACAATTTGTCCCTCAAAATGATGTCAAGGCTTCGCCGGCCTTTCTTACTAGAAGGGTTGACGGTCCAACCGGCCAGTCTGAAACATATGCATTTATGATATAAAATACTCCATTCTGGCGCCCCCAAAACCGCCACTTGAGCAGCTCACAACAGTTTCCATTTCAGGGCCTCTTCTAGAGGCAAGGTGTAGCGCATTTGTGATCCTAGATACATATGTTGCAGACTAGGCGGTTGGACCGTCCAACCCTTCTAAGCCTCGCAAAACAGAAACACGTATCTCATTGGCTCGGATGTGACTATAACGGCCCGCTTCCGGATATCGCCAAGCATTATTGGCTGGGAATGGGTAGGATTAAAGTTCTATCTTTCGACGGAAAAGATGCATTGATGGTGATACTGCATCAAAGCGATACCGCGTTACAGCTGAGTGAACTTGTCTTATACTGGCGTTATTGTAGTGATGATTTTACGACATAGGGACTGGCATCAGGAGCCGCATAATAGCACCAACTAAGATCCAGTGGAAATCGCCAGCGTTTCCCAGGACAGTCCCTCACTTCAGGACTAGAGATAGAAATTGGCAAGGATGATGGACTGCAAATAGTCTCAGGGATGGCCAGTCAATCTTATCCCAGTCCACTTGCACATTTGCCTAAAACGCGATCTTGAAGCATCGAGCCATTTCAGCTATCCGCTCCACACATTTTCATAGCAGGCAGGCCTCATCTTTGCAGTGAAACGGGATGCAGATTTGGCGAAGTGGCACCATCGCTAGTCTGGTATGGCGATGATGGCAGGAAGATCGCCTTTGCTAAAAGGATTCCTCCGCAAAACACCCAAGATAGCATTTCGTTTAGGCCACCGCGGAAGCTTTAGTCAACCATGTTTTGGTAAGCTGGCAACTTTGGGGTCCTAGTGCATTGACCGGCAAGGTAAAGCCGTGAAGGTAAGACGCCTTTTAATGAATGGTTTAGCACCCTGCGCCTGCAGGATCATCGATCGCATGATCTAAAAGCATTGGCTTTGCCTCCCTGCGCTTTCGGTGAGCGTCCGAAGATGCATAACCATCAGCAGCCAGAGTACGTGCGTCGCTTAAGACAAGGTGGTTCGTTAGAGGTACCTTAGAGACCCGGTCACTCATTCGAAGGGCAAATCAGATCTCATATGAGAGTTTCCACGGCTGTCACTTCAATTGACGTGATTGAAATAATGGGTGAGAGCGTAGCTTGTAATATGCTGCAGCCCGCATAAGGTACTTTGAACATCGGGGCGCATACGCCAGCAGGGCTGGGTCCCTGTGAGCGGAATTGGGGGATGACAGGTATAACGCCTAATAAGAAGAAAAGGTCGTACATGGCTTTCCACGACTTGTGGTGCGTGCGCGAGTTTTGCTGGCCTAGGCGCATCCCAAGTGGCAGGCCAGATGACGCACAAGACAACGAGATGCCCAATTTAGCAAAGCGCTCAAAGGCCATTAGGTTCCCATTTTCAACGAGCACTAGTTCGTGTGAAGGAGATCGGCAGTGCCATTGCGGGCGCTATGCAAGCCATGAGTCTGAGTTGAAGCCCATAGAAGTCTCGACTTTGTACCCATTTCCCTGGATTGCACTGCTTGCTGTTTGATTCGCGAGTACGATATCGTAGGGCATTCGCTGCCACTTGGCAAATAGTCAAGCATCGCTTGTGTCGATGATGATGCAGTGCTAATGCGTGGGCCATCCGAAGCCTATCGACCCACATCACCCCCCGTTGTTCACATGGTGCCCGTCAGCACCGGTTGTAGTACACTGGTAGCCAAGCAAGCAAGACGAGCGCGAACCAAGCCGCACGGAGCCAGCCAGCTTTTGTCAACAGCCTTTGTGATCTGGTGGGTGAGGCACAGCGGTGAAAAATATGCACAGCGGGAGCAAGCGTGTGTGACTATTGACTATTGCTGCATGGTGGGAAATGCTCGGATACTTGTGTTGGTGCACGAAGCCGGGAATTAATCAATTTAAGCTATTGACTTTAGCGCCACGAATTGACTCGCCGTCTTGCCCTGAAAATCTAAGATCCCTTGAGGCTGGAAGATAATTGAGGGGCTGACGGCCAGCCAGCGATCGCAATTCACCGACGACTCGGCCGTGGCGGCACTTACGAAGCAGATCCCCCTCCGGGTAGCTGTGTATCAGGCAACACGATTTCATATGCACAGCATTCTCGAAATATCCCCAGGAGTCCGCACGGGGCGCATATATCGTCGGTGATACAGGCATTGTGTCATTAAATTCATCATTGTCTCCGCATCCGTCGTACGGAGACTGTCGAGTAGTGGAAATAGATCAGGAAAAGGTTGTGAGAGGCGGCGCATGAGACTGGGCCAGTGATAAGAGCGGGATGCAGCAGGAGAGCGTATGGTTTGGTTGATGGGAAAAGCAGCTAGCGTAAGGATTTGTTTCGTGTACAGAAAGGGGAGTCGGGTGTCGAGAACGGTCCACACCTGGGTCGTCACATGTTGTTCCAGCCCCGTGAGATGCACCAGCTGCATAATTGCGCCAACGTCAAAAATAAGCGAGTGTCCACATCTTACCTTAGTCCCTCATCCTCCTCCTCTTCTCTTCCTCCACTACTTCCTTCATCCTCGGAAATATGCTGCAACCTGCAAGGCAAGTCAGCTCAATTGTTGGCCTGTCTTAGCGTCACAGACTTCGAAACCTGATGCACGCTTACGAGGCGCAAACCTTAGCGTACACACACGCCACCTGTGAGTCCTGCATCACTACTGGGTACTGCATCCTCCATCCTCCATCCTGGGCGGGCCTCCTCTGGCCATACTTCCTTAGCCTGAGCCGGCTGCTCGCAACCGATTTTCTTCTTGTCGGCTTGGTGCGGTTCCACACCGCGATCGCAAATCTGATTCATGGAGGGCGCCAGGTTCCTCTCGCGTGCCTCAATTAAAGCACACACTAGGGGTCCGACTAGACTTGACGGCGGCTTTATGCAATTGGTCTTGGAAATTTCCAGACGCATCCCACCCCGTCATCCTAGTGACTTCACCAGTGAGTCGTAGTCATCCACTACTCCACGGTTTTCCCGTCGCCAAACAAGATAGCTGCACCGTTATGGGCGTGAGAAGCTTCTGATCTTCTCGCAGCCGCCCTTTCTACTTTCCTAACCGGGCTATCATACCATGCTACCGAGGGCTAACAGCACCATACACTGCGCAGGGATCTGCCACCATACGCCTTTGTATCCGTGATTGCAGCTAAGGCTTCCCTCACAAGTCACAGCCCAACATTGCCATACTTTTCATTGCCGTCCAAGCGTCACTCCATTCCCGTCGTTTGGCAACGATTTCTTAAATGTGTCATATCGTCCTTCATTACCAGTGGGGTCAAAACACTCCTGAACGCCTCCTGAGCATGTTTCCTCATGCTCGTGGTGATTATTATTAACAGCGGCTGAGATCCCTTTCTCCACACTGCTCTTGACTTTTCTTTTGTCTTTGCCTAAAAAGCCGCATACCACCGTTTCGCATTGCGAAGATGCACCACAGATTTCGCGTCAGATAACCATCAAGCCAGTCTGCTCTGTCCAAAAGGCTTACATTGTAGCATCTGTGCGACCCAGACTGCCTTCATCATGACGCAGAGCTGTCAGTCAACATTTTCTTTCGGGATGATTTCGCCTTTTGCAATGCCCCCCGCACAGTACGGCCCTGCTTCCGATGGGCTTTCGGAGCAACTAGCGCAATCTCAAGTCCTTCGCCGACTCTCAACACGGTCAAGTAATACCTCAAGTAGTAGTAGGAGAGGTTCTACGCGGGTCACGAAGACTGCGGGGATAGGAAACAGCCCCCACAATATGCAAAGGAGAAGAACTACGGCAACCAACAGAACGGATCACTATACCAAGAGTGCTTACGGAAATCCATATTTGACCAGAGAGCAACGTTTATGGAATTATCACCAGGCGCGGCAAAGCCCAGCAGATGTCAGGCCTTTCAGCTGGCATCCCGGCTATCAAGCGCCAACGGGCCATTGCAAGTCGATACCCCGAGGCGAAGTAGCAATGGGGAATACCATTGCCGGGCTGGAAGGCCTGGCTATGAATAACACCCCGTCATCGGTCCAGGCATCGATTCAGAATGCTTTTGCCATGGGCTATGGATTTCATATGGGTGTACCAGATTCACAGGCCGGGCATCAACCTGGGCAATACTTGACTTCTAATCGCATCTCACAAGACATTACATCTTCGCCATTTAATCCCGATACACATCAAGATCAACCGTATGCAGGCTCACAGTGGCAACAGTCCTGCTATGAAAATCCATATTACGACAGTAGTACACTGACTGCGGGTTATGCAACTACGCAACAGCCGTCACTGGCTGCTCCCGACGGCCTTCAAGATCAAAGGGAGCCAGAACCAGTGGAAGATGGTGGTGAGGAATTGGTGGGCATAGGTCTTTACGACAAGGAAGATCCTTCTCCCACAAGCCTCAATCCCAATGCGTTTGAACGGCTAGTCCAAACTCAAGTTGGAAAGGATCTGAAACTGGAGGAGACGTGGCAGCCACCTGAGGACACCGAAGAAGATGAGGACTCTAGCGAGGAAGCTGAAGAAGCGGACGAAGCAGAGGGAATTGACGAATGGTCAATTCCTGCCAACACTGCGAGCGAACCTCAAACGGCATTCTACCCCCCCTACGGCGATCTATCAAATCAATCCTTTTTCTTCAATGACGATGATGACACTTATGCGAATGACGATCAGTACACAAACTATCTAGCTCTTAATAGCAACGGCTTTGAAGCCTTTGGTCAAGCCAAATCACAGCCTGCTGGATCTGGCAACATCCTATGGTTTTGAAGGAGGCGAAGGAGGCGTTGCAGCGAGCCGGGAGTGAATGTGTGAGTGTTTGGATTTAGAAATGATACCCCTAGATAAGCGATCCTGAATGGTACGAGTGTGCAAAATATCTGCTCCACCTCTTCACTGTTGTTCTTACCCGTCCTCCGCTGTCTCCACCCCTTCTGCGGTTGGCGGAAAAAAATCGATGCCTTCCAGCGGTCTCGAGGCTGCATTGGGTCCACAATGCTCAGGACGTAACATTCAAGGTGTCCACAGCCAAGCTCAGTACTAGCTGCTGCTTGACGTCTCTTCGTCCATACATTGTCACGACACGTATCACTTCGTGTTTAAGCCTAAACCCACGAGCAAAGAATGCAAAGGCCCCGCCGGGAGCTATCCGAAACTTTAAAAAGGCCTTGGCTCTGCCTCTCTCCCGCCCTCGGCCGTCCACTTGCCGCTTCAGCATTACCTAGGTTGCTATACAGTGAGCAGATTCTCTTGCTCACACATCGGCGAACACGGATCTACTTTGATTGCTATCGCGCAAGTAGATACATGATGTTCATATCATAATCATTTTGCCAAAAGGGTGTATTCATCCATGACCTGGACCAATGAGAGTCATCTGAGTCGTTGCCCTGTTCATAACATCACTTGCTGTATGGAGGAAACGCAGCCACGGTTTGATACAGAATCGAATGTGATCGCTTGCTTGCTGTTAAAATTTCTGAGTGATGTCCCGCACTGATCCCGACTTGCATGAAGGTAAAATGCACACTCTAAACCTTTTCATAAACAGCAAAAAGCATGCCGTCGAAATGTGTGTTCAAATGACCGTACCTTCGAAGTGGACCCAATGTCCATCTGGGAAAACTCAGGATAGCTATTGCTGTGTGGTCTTACACCGAGCACCCTGAAGGACGACAATCAATCAATGGTGAACCTTTGCAGATCACTGATATGCAGATGGATGGCGCATCATTGAGTAGACGGTGGATGCTACACACAGAGTGGTAGGTACTTTTTCCCGTCAGTCACAAGTGACTCGGGACAGACGTGACGGAGTTGCGAGCATTACCTGATGTCTAACACGCATATCATCTCGATATGCTTTCTCCTAATTCTTGCACTTATCCCCTCTAATTGCATCATGTATCCTACTGAGACCATAATAGTCGCTTCCCTTCTACACAAATGACTGTTATCAAAGAAACGCTGTGCGTATACATACTACCGTTCTAGGAACGGAACATTCTGGATCTGGTTCCTTGATAGGAATTTTCAATACTGTGAAGTCCCTTTCATCTCTTTTTAATCGAAAAGGAAGACAAATTCCACCTGCATACACTAACGCAAACCCCTCTTCAGAGGTCGAATAGCAGCGCATAGAGCACCACCATACATCGAGACTATGCGTGTTTCTTTAGAAAGCGATGCAAGCCTTTAGGCAAACTAAAACCCATCGTCCCTACACATAAACTCAAGGATCACGAGCGAATGTCGTCAAGCCGCCGTCTGAAGCTTGATCGTCAGGAAGGTCCCCCGTGACGCCCTGGTCCATGAGATCATACACCATCTATGGCCTATATCAGGCATCGGATTTCCTTCCAAGCAAGGACAATCACACGAGAGCAGAATTTTTATCCAACATATTTACAGCATCAATATGTCGTCAACAAGGTTGCTCGATTACATTCCTAATACCATAACTGATACCAAAGTCAAGGACTTCCTGCATCATTACTATGAAGTCTCCAATGACGGTAAAGCGCATGATGACTATGCAGACTTCTTTACTAAGGACGGGCAATTCATCTTCAATGGCAAGACCGCAAAGGGCAGGCCTGGTGAGTCATTGTCTGACTTGCTCTTAGTTGGGGTATCAACCAGTATTTTATCTAACGACCAATCCCAGAAATCTCGATGCTTCGGCAAGCAATTTGGTCGCACATCCCAAATCGCGACCACACTCCAATTCAGATCTACACACACGGAGATGACCAGATGGACTTGTTTGTCCAAGGCGAGGTGACATACGGCCACCACCATGGCCATGAGACGGGATCAGATCGGGGCGCTAAAGTGAAGCTCGCAAAGGAAGACGGTAATATCAAGATGTCTTAATATCAGATCATTGTTGTGAGTGCTCTAAGCTCATCTTCGGAATCAAAAAGACAGCAGCTAAAACTCGCAGGACTCGGCCGCTCATCACTAGAAGTATCTAGACAACGATGTTCGTACAGGCGAGATTGTGTCTTACGGCGATGTGGAAGTTTTCCTGTAATGAGGTAGCATTTGTATTTACAGCTTGACCTTTCGGAATTACGGTTTCAATGTAATGATGAATAAACACTCGTTCGGGTATAAAATTTCTGCAATTCATACTCTTTCGCCCATCATCAGTATTGGTACATAAGAATTCTCCATTTAAATGACATTTTTTCCACGTGGCTTACTGAGCGGTCCAACTTTGCCCAATGAAAGGTCTTCGGATTGTCGTCACGCCATGGCGCTCTCCAAAAGAGTTGCTGCAAGTCAGAGAGTGGTTGTATCCGGAGAAACAACCATCTCAAATCGATATTTTCAGTGTCCTGAGTGCTGATGACAGATATAAATCTGAAGTTGATTGGAACATGAAAAGGAAAGCTTGCGATCAGGTACCGCACTCTTGCACCCTGTCACTTGGGATTTGCTCAATCAATTATTTCCGTCGTTACCAAAAGAGTTTGAACATGGGGACGGCAGATTCCTAAATCCCTATCATCTAACCCTCAATTGTTTTTAGATCTCCGCATGGAAGCTTCGTCCCCCGCTTCCACACGCCGTTGAATCGACCTGGCTCCTCACCGAGGCCATCCTAGCAGACCAACGGCCGCAAAGCTCCCACAACATCTCCACCTTCTCCCTCAAAGCAGGCTACGTGACAGCAATTACGCGATTCGTGACGGCACTACTCGATTCATCGCAGACGTCAAAGTTCAAAGTGTCGATGTACACGAAAGCGGCCGAGCTACGGCTACCGGCTATGTTTGTGGATCTACGGCATGAGGCTACGCATGGGGAGATGCCGAGCCTGGTGGTCCTGAGGGACGCGGCGGCTAAAGCGTTGGAATGGCTATGGGAAGACTTTTGGGTGAAGATGGGGGGAAAGGGAGGTTCTGATGAGATGTCAAATGATGCCGGAAGTGTAGATGTGGAGGATGCTGGCGTGGAGACGGAAGACAGTGAGGGCGATGCAGAGGAAACAGAGCCATGGGAAACATGTAAGAGGTGGAGACCTAGACCTATTGGCGTTGTTTGAGTTAGATATAGGGATGTTCACCGGTCTTTGGTCTAATATGACAGCCTTCAGCTCAGGCGAGGATCAAGTCAGTTCCTAGATAGGCCAAGGCAAGCGAGATTGGCCGCGCTAAGCCTCTTTCGGCGCGTGATGAGCGGCCCTGATTGGTGGATCTCGTCATCATAGCGAGAAGGAGATAAGAAGAGCGTCTCCGATATCTCTTCACACCTGCAGCACCACTTCGATCAACGATCAACCAACATTGCGCCCTAAGCACCGACATGAACAATAAAGCTACAACTAAGGTCTTAGAGTCGCAAAGTACTTTGCAGAACACGCCTAGAGTCAGTCACATGGTCCGCTATGAGCCCTAGATCGGCCGCCAAATCGTCCCCGGAAGCCTAAGGTCAAGTGTTTGGTACGCTAAATTGCAGCAAAGCTTGCCTGGACTGGGCCCCATTGGCGTTAGCTATACAACAAGCATGGCTAGCTTGCCTGCCCATCCAGGCCATGAGCCATTAGGTTTTGTGGCGCCATCATCATTTTTGAGGCGTCCGAGGGGACAGTCACATCCTCCGGCGCCAATGTCGCATCCGGAGAAGACTGAGCCCGAGAATGCTGTAGATAGGGACCAGAGAATCGGCCTTGTAAGTCTCTAGCCAACGCCAGGTCCACCGCACGTCGAAGATCCCGAAGCAAGGCTTTTGTGCCGGTGGCCAGAGGGGGGATATATGAGGCTGACCTTGCTCATATAGGAACGAATACGGGCCTTCTTGAAGGTCAGGACGAGTTATGATGTGTTGCCGTTGAGCTTCCGTTTGATTATTTTCGATACGTCGTTGCTGGTGAAGAAAAGCTTGGCAATTCTGATCCAGAACGGTGCACTTCTTTCAACCCTACTAAAGTAAGACTGGAGGCTAAGAAGAAAGTAGGCATAGTCTCAGCACCGCTCTGGGATTCGAAAACGTCTACCTTTGCGGGTCTCTTGACAACATCTGACTACTTAAATCTTATTCAATACTACTGGCAGAATCCAGAAGCGGTCAATAAGATTGACCAATTTAAGCTCAGCAGTCTACGAGGTATCTAACGCCATGCAGTATCCTGGACACACTAAGGCGCTGATGTTCATCGTAGATATAGAGAAAGCCATTGGCGTACAACCGCTCGAAACGGTCTCCATTCACCCGCAACGTCCGCTGTATGAGGCATGTCGATCCATGTTAGAATCAAAGGCACGTCGGATACCATTGATCGATATCGACGATGAGACAAGGCGAGCAATGGTTGTGAGTGTTGTCACGCAGTATCGAATCCTCAAATTCGTCGCAGTCAATGTATCAGAAACTCAGTTACTTCGGAAACCGTTGCGGAACCTCAATCTCGGATCGTACAAGGATTTACAAACAGCAAGAATGGAAACACCTGTGTTCGACGTCATACACCAGCTCGTCAACTACTCAATCTCGAGCATTCCCATCCTGAACACAGACGGTAAGTTGCCAGCTCTGCTTCGAAACATGCTGACTAGTAGAAGGCGTGGTCATCAATGTCTTTGAGGCTGTAGATGTCATAACGCTCATCAAAGGTGGCATTTACGAGGAGCTCAATCTAAATGTGGGCGAAGCGCTGCAGAAACGTCCTGAAGACTTTCCAGGTCTCTATACATGTTCGATTGACGATAGGCTTGACACCATCTTCGATACGATACGTAAATCAAGAGTGCACCGGTTGACGGTTGTCGATGAAGACAATCGCTTGGCGGGAATCCTGAGCTTGAGTGATATATTGGAGTACATCCTTCTCGAAGGCGAGGCCGACGATGTCACCAAGAAGTAACGCTGTCGTGTGAACGATTTGCATATGATGGAGTTGTATACCACTCCCAAGGGGTTGACTCTTGGTTATTTTATAGCATATTATTGAGCCAGCTCTTGTTTCGCACTATGTTTAAAGGTGTCAAAAGCCTTCCTCGGCATACCCGTCATACCCGTCTCACATTTTCGCACCTACATAGTGGTAAGAGTGAATTACATGTCGAAACTCAAATGCGATGTTAGGGAACTGACCCAGCAACACTTTCAAACTTTCAAGGCAGGTACGATCATCATCAAATTCAACAATGAACAAGACTCAGGATTCTATTGTATCAAACATGGGCGCTTCATACCCTCCATCAAGCATAGCTACGAACATATTTCGGAATGCAGCACTCAAGATCCCTTGGATCTGGATCCTTCGCATTGCTTTGCCCTGATAAGCTCACTGGTGACTTGGTTAGACCCAATCGACCTCGAAAACGTTCCTCCTTGGATACACTGGTCATACCTGGCAGAACAAGAATACCTTCGCATAAAAAAGCTGATCCTTTTGACCTACAGATCACCCAGAATCTTCTCATATCGAGCATGGCGCAAGTAAGACACTCTTCTAACCCCTCGACCGAGTCACAGGGCACAAAATCTCAAGCGCAAGTCCATCAGCAGCCATCCCCACGCAGACAGTCGGAACCAGAGCGACATCGGGAAGAAGGATCTTCAAACCGCCAGTCCGAGCCAACAGACCTTGTTTCGGATGAGCTCAGTATCCCTCACCAACGGCCTCGGCCAAGGTTCTTCAAACTAGAATCTAATTATCCAAAACGCCAGCGCTTGTCATCCAAGTCGACGGAGGCTATGCAAACTTACGATGGTGCTCAAGACTCAGCTTACGGATCACGCGCAACTAGCACGTCCTGGCGCACAGTCAGTAGAGTTAGCCATCGTATATGTTCAGACTCTTCTGCAGGCTCTCTAAACTATGACAGCGAGAAATTCAACAAGGAATACAACGCTCTTGCAATCAAGGCTGGGCTTCCAAAGCTTGTTATCAATCGAAATGGTAAGAACTCAAAGTTGCATGCTACTCATTATCTCTAATCGCGTGGCTAGAGCCCACAGAAGAGAAGTCCCTGGTTCAGTCGACAACGAAAGAACGCAAGCATGGCTGGCTTGCCCGCCATCTCCTGCCACACCCGTCTTTGTCTTATACACTCAAAGCAAAGACCACCTACAAGCCTGTATCACGGAAGAAGAGCTTCAGCAGAACATCTTCACTAACAGACGACGGCCGTAAAAACATCTTGGAGGGCAAAAGCTTGGAAGAGACGTGTCGACTGGGTGGCGTGGGCGCTCTGCCCCTCTCTGTTGAGTACGCGGTCAACAAGCCGATGGTACCCACATGTCTGTCTGCAACCGGCTGCTACCTGCTGCAAAATGGTGAGGACCTTCCTCCAAGACTTCAGAATCTTCGGCTGATAAATCTGCAGGTGTCAATGCGCCAGGTCTTTTCAGGATCTCAGGGCAGGCGGCTATGGTGAATGCTTTGTATGACTACTTCACGCATCAATTTGGTCATGCCGGTAGTCCTTCCAAGGTACAGGCAACCGTCCAGCCAGGTCAGCTTCCTCTACATATAGAGTACTCGCTACATGATGTAGCAAGCTTCTTCAAAAAGGTTTTGATCGGCTTGCCTGGCGGCCTGCTGGGATCGTCTGAGTTATTCGAGGCAATCCAGGGCATCTTCTTTCATTTGCAACCAGATCCTGCACTCTCAAACCAAGAAACGACAAGGCTTAGAGCGAAACTTATTGCTCTAGCTATCTTATCTATGACTTCTTCTTATCGGACGAATCTAATTCAGGGTGTCTTGGGAATGGCAGCTCACTTTGGGGATGAAGCAGAGAAAGCTCGTAACGCCAGGCAAGGTTTATCAGATGACACGAGTGCATCTAAACCCTCATTCGAGCTCATGGGACACCAGTCATTAGGTGTATGCCTCGGTCCTTTATTAGTTGGTGATCTGATTGACGGCTTGGACCGTATCCAAGTCAGCGGCGAAAGCACACCTCGACCATCTGAGGAAAAAGCCGGGAAGAACAAGAAGAAGAACGCCCCCACTCACAATAAATTTGAAACAGACGCCAATCTTGCAGCACAAGTGGATCGCGCTAATCTCACCGCCAGTGTCATGCAACTCCTTCTCTTGGTGTGGCGTGATGTGGTGAAGGAGCTTCGTGTCCTCGTTGGCCCAGGGAAGGCACATAGCAACTCACAACGAAACAGGGTGGCTATTCGAAGGGGTAGCAAGTACTCTATAAGAGTTTCAGATGAGGAGCTGCATTTACTAGATATGATCAGAAGTGGCAAGATACCCAATGGTCTCCCATTCGATATCATTATGAAGCGTAAAGTCAAGGCCAAGAATCGATCCTCGATTTCAGGACTTCACGCAAAGCCATCTACTAGTCTCCGCCCTGAGGTATTATGGCCTCCACAGGAAACGGATCAGCCGTTGTCGGAAGATCAAGAGGCTGAGCAGCAAATACAAAAGCCAGCACAGGAATTAATGAATGCAGCTTCCACTGATCCTGTCAAGTTGACTCCGAGGAGAGAGAAGAGCCATCTCTTTGCAGGTAGCGACGATGAAATGTCTATGGGGCAAATTATTCAGCCCAAGAAACCTTCACCACATTCTTCGTCCTCGGTGTCAATCGACAATGGACCAATGGCAAGTGCGAAACCGACGTCCCATGGCACTAGGAGCACTGGGTTTCACCGGTCGACAGTCTCTTCTCCCGAATCAGGTCTCAGATTGCTATCCTCTGAAGGCGTACGTTCAAGATCTGACCAGCGCCGTGTGCATCTAGGAGCTAAGCCTTTACCGCCGTTAAAAATTGGGCTTCCACCCCCTCCGGTCGAAGCATCACCGCGCAGGCCTTCTTTGCCACCACGAGAGTCGTCTCTGCCTTCTGACAGGCAAGAAGCTACCAACTCAAATACGGCAACTAGCATTGTACCGATGGGGATAGAAAGATCGTGGTTTACTTCACTGAGCAAAAGCCGAAGCACCACCAGCTCTACAGAATACGAACGTGCATCGAAATCAGCTGACAACGCAGAGCGCGCTATTGCTGATCACTCTGCTAGCGTTGGTCAAGAGAATTTATCTAATAATGAGTACGCTGGCCCTCCGAAGACGCCAGGCAACGATAACCTTGTTGGGCCTCATTCATCATCAGCAGAGGATCCTTTCTTTACGACACCCCGTACTGATACTCCCAATCCAAAGGACTCGCTCATACCAAAGCCGACTGCCAATGTCGGTCGCCCTCGAGAGAGTTCAAGCAGGTCACCATCTCCACCCAAACGTATGTCCATCTACAACATTGTGGATCAAGACGCCAGCAGTTCCATCTTTGGGTTGGGAAAGTCTCTATACTCGCCTATAATGCACGATGAGAATGGAAGGGGCAGAATCAACACAAGAGTTGTCTCTCAACGACCGCTTTCAGCCTACTCAACTGGCTCCCCACAGGCTTACAGCAAAGACCAGAGCAATCTCCCTCGCCATGTCCACAGACCTACCCGTTCACTAGGACAGCCACCACCAACTGCAGCTGACTCCCTGCTCACCAGTGTTCGCAGTAATTCCGTTAACGCTACCCTGTACGCCGAGATCACCCGCCTGAAAAGACAGAATGAGCAAAAAGAAGAGGTCAACAACGCTCTACGCCGAAGTCTCGAGGCCGCTCAAGCCACTCAGGAGGAAGGGCCATCAGACAGCAGTGGTAATCCCGATCTGTCTGCGCCCAATCGAGGCAGTTGGAACAAGGGAACTCTTAGCGAGAAAGTTCGGGACGCGCAGCAAGAGCGCGATTACTGGAAATCGGTAGCTGAACGTAGGAAGAAGGATGAGGAGTATTGGAAGCAAAAGGCTGAACAGCAGCAACGGAAACTGTTGGGTTTGAAGAGGGTCGAAGATGAGGTGGGCAGGAGCCTGGAGATGATGAAGGGGAGTGGGAGTCTGGTTGGGAGCGGAAGTCTTGTAGGAAGCGCCCATTTGGAGAGTGGAGATGCTGCGGGTGAAGGTGGGGACGAGTCGTGGGTCAAACTCGAGAAAAAGGATGAAGAGAAAGAAGGGAAGGGGCAGGGGAAGGAAGGGAGGGTGAGTCCAACCAGATGCTCCGTTTGCCCATAGACTCAGTGAGGGAGTCATCTGGCAATGCTGGAAGATCTCTGACGAAGGGAGCTTGCGATAGCTTGATCGCCCTGAAAAGGCGCTGCGCGATCTGTGCGGACGGGACAGGGGGTCTCTAACTGGTCGTTTCATGAATGGGTCGCGGTAGGATATGCATCCTGAGCATGTGTTATGATTGATGGAAGAGCAGCGGTTATGGAGCATCATAGAATGCGAAATCATAATTATGACATTGACGCCTTCGAAAACCAACCATGAATGCAAATCTTTTGAATGAAATGTAGACGTGGGACACATGACAGGATTGGGAGAACCGCAAGCGAGACTATGGGCGAATTTTTTTCTTAGTATCGTCGAAATTCTTTGCAGGATGTTTAATAGAGTGTGGTGATACTTGCTCTTTCTTTCTAGCTTGAGTATCGCTGTATCATGCCCATGCACCGGTCTCCAGCCAATAGAGCTTCTGTGTTCCTCATCCTGTACCTCCTGACATTCTCTCCTTCCGTACCGTTTTCAACGCCGTAGCAACTGTGGTTCATCGGTGCTGTCAATTGAGTCCGTTAGCCATCTTCCGATCACAGATAATCGATCACCCGCTTGAGATACAGCGATCTCTCTCCCCCATCCCTTATCCATCACCCCATAGTCCCTCTCGGATCTTGCTCTTATACCGTCCCCACAGCAATTTTCCCCTCTTTTTGAATTGCCCAGAGTTTTCTTTTCCCAGCACTCCAAGCAAATAGAATGGGTGAATTGTTCATACCTTGGTAAATCCAATATCCTGGCTCTTCTCCCTGAAGCATTGGCGGCAGATATTGAGCCCGTATTTCCTGATCAGACCGGCTTTGTGTGTGCAAACGCGACTATAGTCTCAAAATTCAGTCGTCAATCTTTCTTTTTCCGGATTTGGAATACGAATGGTGGGAACTCGAGGTGGTGGGTACGGAGGATCAGACGTACCATGATCGAGCACCTTTGCCGTAGCCCCGGGGGCGGGAGTACCAGACTGCTTCGTGGGCCATTGTTGTGGATGCTGTGGTATTTGTATTAGCAAAGGCTTGTATGTGAGCATTGGAGAGGCGCGATGGCTTACCTGCTGAAGTGTCTTGAGAGTCTTGTGGTGTGGATGCGAAAAGCCGTGATGCGGTTCTGGGCTAGAAGTGGGTGCCAAGAGATATCGGTCAAGCGAGGCGCTAGTGACTTTAGCGCGGTTCTGGCCTAAGGTATGGAGAGCCGAAAGCCAGCTCTGTTTTTGACCTCAACAACTGCTTTGCGGCAACTTGGTAGGCTTCGGGTTCAGGTATCAGTACGGGTCTGATGTTCAAAAGGCTTTTGAAGGCTATTGCAGCAGATGGATGTGTCACTGTCCTTGTTTGGACGCGCTTGAGGGGCCGTCACTGAAGAAATGAATCCATTTCTACTATGATCTGGGGAGGTGAGCAATGCGGGTAAAGTGACTTTTTTGTTATCATTCATTTGCGTCTTTACAATGCTTCTATTTGCTAGAGCTTGCCGTCGCCATGAAACCCCAGGGCGTGCTTGCGTGGACACAGAAGCAAGAGTAAATGCTTGCTTTCTACGAAAGCTTCCTTTTTCTCTCCGTCTGGCCCTTCATTGGGTTCGGCGTCAGGCAATTGCCTCTTGCTGCTTGATAGAGGGGAGATGGTGATACATCGCACATCAGATCTTCAATCGAAGTCTGCTATTATTTACGTTCCAAAAATTTGGTGGCCACTCAGTGGTATGACTGACTAACATAGGTCAGTCATGGCGGAAAAGGGTCAAAGTACGCCATTCTTTACCTGTTACTTTTGAATTCCAGTTGAGGATTGATCTTTCCAAATGCTATCAGCATCCTCGTGAGTCTGGGGTGTCTCAATATATTCGCGTTTCTTGGCCTTCTGGTCACTGCTGATGTTGTATCTTTGATCTCGATCTGCGACGATTTCCTTCAGCCCAACAACGTCACCCTGCTTATCATCTGTGAAGCTCATCATCAATTCCGGCTTTCCTAATGGTAGTTGATCACCGCGGTCGGTCTGCCAGAGGTGGTAAGTCTTTCCGTACAGTCCGATCACCTCCTCCATCTCTTTGGTCTCTGCAACCTCCCATGCGGCAGTAGGCAGTGCATTTGGACCAGGCATGATGAGCATGCCAGATTTAACTTCATACACGTGAGAATGCCAGAGCTTGCGTTCTTCGCGTGCGAGTGTCTCATAAAGCTTTGGAGTGATCATGTACTCTACGCCTATCAAGCGCGCATTCGGCTTATCGGTGTCGTAAATCAAGCACTGACGGACGTCTTCGAGGTCACTTTCGTCAGCTTATGGATTTTTGTTTTGTTGGGAAAGAAGGCGCAGAATCTAGTGTTCATTGAAAATCTTACCTTCGCTGATATGAGAGCAATAATGGTTCGCCTCAACACATCGCGTGGGGTCCGAGGCATAAACATGGTATGCGTTGAGATGTGCACATATCTGTTTAACCGGACCGAAGGACTGTAAGAAAGGGCTATGAGTATACCGTTGAAAGTGACGATGCAATCCCGAGGTGTGACATACTTGAGCTACTGAAGCACCTGTCTCCAATACCTGGTTCTTGATTGACACTGGTTCCGTAGGGATCTTACCCGCGATGCTCTCAACTGCAGACATATTGGTGTTGAGCACAGATTAAGTCGAAGAAGCCTAACGATATGACAAAAGCGTGGTTGCAGATGTAACGGCCTTAACCAGATATAGGTCTTCGTGGGACGCGGGATGCTTGGGTTGAAGCAGTATGCTAGTAAGACCGGATCGAGAGGCAATAATAAGCCTGGGACTGCGTACGTTACGTCATGCGGGGCCTTTTGCATTCTGCCATGTGACAATATTCGTGATGTTGGAGCTGACCTACAGGAGCAGAATCCCTCACTGTACGACGAAAGAGCCACTAAGTTCCCGTCACAGAAGCGCTTTTCCCGATACAGACCTACATAAATATCGTTCAATCAGTAAGTTATTATGGTACAATCTCTCCTGGCCTTGTGAATTCACCCAGCATTCTTCATTTCCCGCAATGCTCCCATGACGTCGACGGGGTCGGTCTTCCCTGTGGCTTTCTGGACAGTTGGGTCCTGTTTAAGTTATTACTAGCATCGCCATGCTGACACGACTCGACTCACTTTTAATCTCATGAAAACATTATATTCCTGTCTCGGCGTCAGCTCGGTACGAAGAAGTCACCGTGGGTGCGAGGTACCTTTTCGTCGCCAATGGTGAATTTCCCTTGAGTCTCTTCGTTGTTCTCTGCAAATGATTGCAATTTCTTCACAGGTTCACTTTGCAAAACCTTTACTAGGAACTTGCAGTTCTGCTTCGTGTACTCATGTCCTGGCTATTGCATGTCAGCAATGGGCTGGACGCTTCAGGCTCGGCCTATATCACTCACATAAACCTTGGTGTCATCCGGCAAACCGGCAAGTGTTTCATTGAGTGCTTTGTGCATCTCGGCGGGAGTACCCTCAAAGAATCGCCCGCAGCCTATCGGAAATATCAGCTCTGCTGAGAGGGTTCGGTCCTTTAGAAACGCACCTCCAATGAATAATGTGTCGCCGGTAAAGACTGCTTTCTCATTTCCATCCTGCATATGCCAGCAAATACTGTCCTGTGTATGGCAAGGTGTGTGCAACGCTGTAACAGAGATACCTTGGCCGATCTTAAACGTCTCTCCATGTTTGGGTGTTGTGGTTACGGATTGGCAGTCCTTGCCGCCAATGATCTTTGACAGCTTGAAGGCTGATCGCTGACCTGATCAGCAGAGGATGCTCGGATCTTTGGAAAGAAGGCATACGATTTTGTCATTACCCCCAGCGTGATCCCAGTGACTGCACCAGTCTTAGCGACCTCACTTCATGTGTCTGGGCGCTGATCATACTGATGTGTATTGACAATAGCGGTCAGGTTTAATCTTCCTTTATCAATTTGGGACTTAAGCACAGGCGAGACTCTTGATAGGCTTATTACTCGAAGAAAGAAGCGGTTGACCAATCGACATACTCGTCTGGATTGGCTGGATCGATCACGACAGCATCATTCGTGGTATCATCCTTCACAATATACGCGTAGTTGTTACTAGAACCCTTCCCTAATCGGAGATCAGACCTCGCAGCTTTCGCACGAATTGAGACCACAGGAAGCAGACTCACACATAGGAATCGAGGTGATGTGCATGGCGCGGGATAGTGCAAGCTTCTATCTATATTAGCTCAATGTTCCTATAGGGCGACTAGCAATTCACAACTCACGCCCGTGGTCAGAGAATGCAAAATACTTCGCGAAAGAGGTCTTGTCACAGGTCGAAGTATCATTGATGGCCAACTGTGCTTCAGACCATCGCCATTCGAAGTTCATCATTTGCTGCAAGCGCATCGTCATCGCTCGGCAGACTTTCCTTCCGCATCCCGCCCTCTGTTTACGTACCAATTGCCCCGCAATCTCCCCGCAAAGCCTCCCAACCCGGGGCCATGGGCTGGAACGACGTGACATAAAAGGCTCAATGCCTTGTTCTGACTGTCAATTGACACGTCTACCGACCCATCACTTCCATCCACCGTCGCCAAAATGTCCGCTGCAAAACACTACCTCACGGACCCCACCCATGCGGTCCTCTCCTCCTTAAACGCTATCACAAAGACCAACCCCTCGGTCTGCTTCGATCCGGAGAACAAAATCATATACCGCAACCCAGCCTCAGTCAAACAGAAAGCCAATGTCAGCGTCGTATGCGGCGGCGGATCTGGCCATGAGCCCGGCTTCGCTGGCTTCGTTGGTGAAGGCGTCCTCACAGCGTGCGTGGCCGGCACAATTTTCGCGTCTCCCAGTGCGGAGCAGGTGAGAAACTGTCTGCAACACCGTTTACCTAAGGGAAGTCAGGGCACGCTGATTATTGCGACGAACTATACGGGCGATGTGTTGAACTTTGGGATGGCGGTGGAGAAGGCGAGGGCACTGGGAAAGCCGGTCGAGATGGTTGTTGTGGGCGATGATGTTGGTGTGGGGAGAGCGAAGAGTGGGAAGATGGGGAGGAGAGGGTTAAGTGGGACGGCCCTGGTGGTCAAAATATGTGGTGCTTTAGCGGAGAAGGGGGTTGGTTTGGAAGAGTTGGCTAAGGTTGGGCGGACTGTGGTGGATAGTTTGGTCAGCTTGGGAGCGAGCTTGAGCCGCGTTCATGTGCCTGGAAAGAGCATAGAAGACGCGAAAGGAGAGGAGGAGAGGTTGGGGCACGATTTGGTCGAGATTGGCATGGGCATCCATAATGAGCCCGGTTGCGAAAAGGTGGAGACAGATCTGCCAGGACTCATCAAGATCATGCTCGCGCAGATGCTGGATCAAAACGACAAAGACAGAGCTTATGTCAAGATAGAAAAGTCCGATGATACACTCCTTTGTCTCAACAACTTCGGCGGTATCAGTAATCTTGAGCTAGGTGCCATCCTGGATGAGGCAACTCAGCAGCTCGCGGACACATTCGGCATCAAGCCAAAGCGAATAGTACAAGGTACCCTCTTTGGCAGTCTCGACGGTCCAGGCTTCATTCTCACCCTCCTCAAACTCACCGACACGGGCCTTGGATCGGGCAAGTCAATGATAGAAGCCATAGACGCCCCGGCTGACGCAATTGGCTGGCCCCGCTGCGTCTCAACCGAAACGTGGGAGACGTCTTTACCTCCACCGCCAGCGAAAGACGAGGGCAAAGGAGGCGAGACAAAACCCACAAATCTTCGCCTGCCCCCACAGAGACTGAAAGATGTCCTGGTGCCAGCACTAAACAAGCTCATTGACGCTGAAAACGAAGTGACGAAGTACGACACCGTGGTCGGCGACGGTGACTGCGGCGTCGGTCTCAAACGTGGCGCTGAAGCGACACTGAAAGCAATTGAGGAGGTCCAATCTGAGGACATCATCGACGTTTTCTCTAAGATCTGCCCCCGGATCGAGATGGCTATGGATGGCACGTCCGGGGCATTATACGCAATCTTCCTCAACGCTCTAGCCTCGAATGTGCGCTCGCTTTCGCCTTCCTCGCCGGGTCCAATCACAACGGAGATATGGGCCAAAGCGCTGGCAATGTCACTGGAGAATCTGGGCAAGTACACGCCTGCTCAGCCGGGTGATCGGACATTGATGGATGCGTTGGTACCGTTTGTGAAGGAGCTTGAGGTGAGTCAGGAGACGAAGAGAGCTGCGGAGAAGGCGAAAGAGGGTGCGGAGAAGACGAAGGGCATGAAGGCGAGCTTGGGACGTACTGTATATGTTGGGGGATCAGGCTTCGAGGAAGTGCCGGACCCGGGGGCGCATGGGTTGAGTATCTTTTTGAGTGGGATAGCTGATGCGGTATAACATCTTGTGCATAGGAAAGGAGCAATAGTAGATACCAGAAGCTCACTGTAAATCATATTTTGTGTTTATTGAAATATAAAATTGGATGTCCCTAGGCCGTGGCCGATGCCCCTTATGAAGAGTCAGAGGCATCCGTGCATTTGGTCAGTTATTGCATTTTCTTGTGTTCAAGCCAGGGATGTCCTTCTACCTCCGTTGACAAACACGTCTGACACGGAGAAAGAGTCAAGACAATGTATACTGTTGGAGGGCAAATTGTAAATAGCAATTACACAGAGGGACAAGTCCTGGAAATCAAAAATTTGCGAGAGGAGATTGGTGAAACAGCACTCAAAACTTACGAAGGATTCCTTTCGGTGGACATGTAGTGACATACAGTAACCCCGTATGGAGGTGCAAAGCACCAAATCCAGCTGTGGACATCAGCTCACATGCACACAGCTTGCATCCTCACACAATTGACATACCTCAGTATCTCCTCTCTCATCCATCCTACTGTCCTGTTCCGAGCTAATTCCAATTCACGTGCCCTCCAGCTCGTGCCATCCCCATTCACATGTCAAACATTCCTTCGTGCATCTCCTCAGAACGGCTTCGCGACCTTCCTCCCTTCCCTTCTCTTCTCCCCTCCCCCAACCCCCACCTTTAACCCACTACCCTCATCCCCCTCCTCGTCATCAACCTCGTCAAACTCCCTCCAACTTACAGGCGCCATAACCTTCCCCGACCTCTCACTCCTCGCCATCAAAACCCCCAACTCATTCCGTCCCGTCATACAATAATAATTCGCGCTATCCCCCAAACTGATAACCTCCGCTTTGACCACATCGCCCGGCCTGTACATCTCAGCACAAACAACCTTGTCTTTTTCCGTTGCGCGGATGTCTTCTCTTCTTATGGTGGCGGGGTAGGCTTCACTGCAGACGTGGAAGCGGGAGTTGTCGTAGTAGAAATCGTCGCTGTTATTGTTCTGCGTCGTTGGGTGAAGGGGAGGAGGTGGGGAGACGCAGAGAATGCCCAGATCGACTTGGCGTTGACGGACGCGTAACACGCGGGCGAGGACTAGGGAGGCGACGGTGGGGAGGACATTGGTGTTACTGACGTGTGCGGAGGGGGTGGGGCCGTAGGTTGGGGAGGGGAGGAGGCGGCGGATCGTTATTGTGGGTTTTCCTGCTGCTGCTGGATTTTTTGAGGATTTTGGGGGGAAGGGGAGGAGGGTGGGTTTGCCGATGAGGGAGGCGATGATTTGGCCATTGTGCGTATGTGTGCCGGGGCCGGCGGTGTATGTGGATGAAGGGCCAAGAGAGAGGCCTGGAGAGGTGGTTGGAGGGAGAGGAGAGTTGGGAGATGACATTTCTGAAAGGCAATCTGGGGTGAGGGTTGAAGAGAAAGGAAATTCACTAGCGCAATACGAGTGGGTATCAAATCGTTTTTTTGAAAATTGAATTATCAATCGGGTTTGAGGCCTGATGATTCTATTAGATACTGTGGCTACATGTACAAAGAATAAGAGTGATGCCTCGCTCACTCAAACGTAGCTTGACTGAGAACCTTCGCTGGATATAATCATGCCCGCTAGATGCGGTATCAATGCCTCCTGAAACCCGCGGAATCGCCGTGGAACGCCATGCATCGGATATGATACACTGAATACATCTTTCTGAAAGACTACTCTTCAGCAGGCCTGGTGCCACCACTCTTTGAGCCGTCTCCATTTGTTCTCAGGAGCTCAAGTGACCGCCTAGCCAACGCCACCACTTCGCCCTCTCCGTCTTCACCTTCATCATCGGACTCGATGTTCTTCTCTGATATTGTCTTTATCATTTTAATTACATCTTCTGCCTCTGATATCTGGGTCGCTAGTTTCGTATCCTCTGCTTCGAGTAGTTGTAAGAGTGTCCATATGGCTATGTGCTGGAATGTCGGATCACCACTGTCCAAAAAGCGGTGCAAATAGCCGTGGATGCCACCATTCGGCTCCCACCAATTCTTGAGGAACACTGAATAGTCTCCGACCTTTGACGATAAGTTACCTAGAGCCGCTGCACTGTTGCCCTGGACTTCGATTGAGTCCGAAGTTGTGAGAGGTATCAGTACGTCAAATACGCCTAGATTCAGAAGATCTTTCTTCAAGTCATCATTGAGGGCTAGGACGGCGATTGCGGCTGTCATCTCCGATTGTACGCTCTGAGGAACCTGAAGTACCAGATCCTTGCATTTCTGCACAGCGCCGGCGTCCAACACAAGCTGTTTGTTGCGATCAGAGCTAGCTGCGAGATTCCTTAGGGTAGAGATAGCGTGACATTGGATTTCTTCGTTGTCGGTCGAGCCTAACAGCTCAACCAAGGGCTTGAGAAAGCCTGCTTCGATGATTGGTGACTCATTCATGGGATGTATAGAGATGTTGCGGATACAAGCGACGGCAGAAAGAATCAGGGGTAGGTAAGCGGATTCGAGCAATCCAAGTAAAGGCAGTAAGCCTTTGACCTTGACAATCTCAAGCTGGTATTTCTCGTCCGATGCTAGATTGCGAAGAGCAAGAGCAGCTTGACACTGTACTTTGGGTGATGAAGAGTCCATGAGGTTCACCAGAGACTGTACTAGGCGGGACTCGGTCTGAGCGAGGCGTTTGCGGTTGCCACCATCCACCGCAATGTTGCTTAGCGCTGTCGTGCAGTAGTATTGCACGTCCACATCAGGAGAGGAAAGAAGCTGTACCAAGACGGGTATTGCACCTGCGTTGACCAGCTGTTGTCGATTGTCATCTGCAGACTGGATTAGAAGGCTTGCCCGATATATATGGGTGACGGGTACCCACCTGAGTGGGTCATATTCAGCAGTGCACCTGTAGCATTGCGTTGTACCCTCATGTCTTTTGACTTTGCTAGCCGGGTCAGAGGGCCGAGAGCTCCTGATCTTGCGATTTTGGCTTTGTTGTCCTCATGGGTAGCTAGATTTGTGATGCAGCCAACCGCGTTGCACTGAACCTCAACATTCGAGGACATCATTTGCCGTATCAACGGTGACAGTCCACCAAGTTGTACGATGGCGACTTTGTTTTCAGCTGCCAGTGGTAAGCATTGGCCATAGAGCTGTCCATCTCCAACGTACTATTTACTGCTAGATTTCCTAATGCAGCGCTCGCAGCTCTTTGGACTTCGATATCAGGACTCTGAAGGAGGACGATGATAGGTTCAAGGGTATCTGCATCCACTTCTCGGACATCTACGTGTGTTTCATCAGTGTCTCGTTCTGTCAACTCCTTTTTGAGGGTGCTGACCGCGTTCTGTTATCTCGGCAAAGGTCAAGCTAGCACTGCGTTGTAGGTCGACATTTTCCGAGTAGACGAGGGTGCTCAAGGATCGGAGAGGGTCGCCACTGAAGAAGTCTGTCTCTCCTCTCTATGAGATAGTCAGTATGGGACAGTATATAGCAATTGAAGCCGCCCACGTTCTCGAGATACTGTAACAGATCTGCAACAGCTTCCCTTTCATTGTCTGCCAGTGTCGACTCGTACAAACCATCTTTCGATCTCCCTACGTATTTGTGAGCTTGGTCGAGTCAAGTACGTAAACTCATTCGTACCCTTGCAGCATGACAAGCAGAAGCCCATCATGCGACGATGCGTTGAGATACCAGATTTGGAAGATAGGTAGGAGCTTCTAATGGCTGCTTAAGCTATGTGCATGGCAATGCACAGCTTGTGAGATCCTTCGCAGCATGGAGCTGATGAGGAGGGAAGACTTCGAAGTGATGCGTCAGTACCTCGACTTTAGTGTGGGTTGTGGACCTCGTGAACAATTGAGAGTGCTTCTTAATCAAGCAACAAGCAGGGTCCATCGCTAGCGCCTGCCCCCCCACAATTTCACTAGTCCTAGCCGGTTTGACATCTGCATTATCATTAACACCAAGTGGGAAGAACAACTCTTCACGACTGTCAAGCATGTTTCTCGCCTGGAGCTTTACCCTCTGCATGACTTTGGTTCTTGGTCGATATGTTAGCAACCTGTTCAGAAATCATGGCGCATGCTGGAGGAATTGTAGTCAAACTTTTTTGAGCTTCTTATTCAGGCGCTCAAGCTACCGCAATATCATTCATTATATGTATTTTACAATAATGGGGTAATCGTGAAAAGATTTCAAGCATCGTCAGTGTTCTCCTCAAGTTCATACTCCTCAGATTGCTCTTTTCTCCATCAACAGTCATTCAACAAAGCAGATCCTCGATCGGTCTAGATCGAAAGCGCACAGCAGCTCCTTGCAGTTTTCGCAGCAGTGGTATCAAGTCATATCCATCATGATCGAACCGAAGCTTCTCAGCTTCCAACTCGCTTCGCTATCCCCTCATCGCTCGTATCGTGATTCATGGAGCTTGTCAGCAAAGCTTCCAGTCTCTTGTCGTCGTTCGCAATCTCTTTGTCTTTGGCCGTGATATTTGGCGAAGAACCATTCGTGTCATAACTGCTGGCTCGGCTATCGTGGTCGAATGATTCGCGTGCCTTCTGTCTCAGCCAAGGTTGCTGCTTCGAGAGATCGTGTGCAGGGTCTTTCATGAAGCTTTGAATCTCCGAGCAATCGCAAGCTGTATGCTGACTACATTGGGTCTTGAGGTAAAAGACCTCTTGACTGAGCGAATCAATCATGGCGTGAAGGTTGTTGTTGTTCTTCTGTAAGTCTCTCGCTCGGCCTTCCAGATTCTGCGTCCACTCTTTCTTCTTTTGACGGCATTTTGATGCCGCCACTCGATTGCGCTCCAGAAACTTTGAACGACGGACTTCACCAGGGTTGTTAGGATCTGGGGGTGTCTGCTTGGAATTGCGCGAAGTGTACTTTCGGGTCCGCTTTGGTGGGGTTGATGACTTTTGTACTTCTCCGGATGCTGAACTCGAAGACCGTTTGCCTTCTTTAGACTGTCTTGACTTCCGTGATCCTCGTTCTTGCAGCTCTTGACGCTCTTGCAATTGACGATCGAAACTGACGTCTTCATCGTCAGGTGGAGTCACTTGTCCATACTGCGTGCGAAAGGAGCGTTCAGATCTTAGATTTGTGAAGATACTACCAGGGTGGTGGTTGGCGTTATTGTGATAAGAGAAAGGCCAGTCTTTCGGCAGCGTAGTTGCAGAATCAACTGGAGATATTGGGTGTTGTGGATTGACGCCGTTTATCCAGCCGGGAATTCCAGGTGAAGTCGCAGAGGTATACCGCTCTTGGAAAGGCGAGCCGTTGGCGCTCGGGGAGTCAACGCTGTACAAAGACCCGCTTTCCGTTTTGATCCCATCCATAGACCTGTCGTGCAACGGCCTCCCAACGTTTTGACCGTCGCCCAAACGCTTGTTTGTAGATCCGCTACCGAACGCCTTGAAGAATTCATTATCTATTGTAATGTCGGAGGCAGAACGCATCATGTTATCCATTATGTGAAACTGTAACTCAATGATGCTAACAATCAGAAAGAAAGAAAGCGCTTTTTGTCTGTCAGTTGCTGTAAGTGTTGCTGTCGGCGGTTGCGGGGAAGGTACGTTGAAAGGTCTGGGAGGCAAATATTCAAAATGCTGTGGCTTTGGACCGGCCAATAATGCGGGGCTTCAGGTCACGGTGGTGCCGGTAAGACTGCTATCCGGGGAAATAACCGACACTCTTATCTTTGAGAGTGAGACTGTGGGCGCAGCATTATGAGTTAGTATAAAGAGAAGAATAATGCGGGCCAATTGATCAGCAGGAGAAGGGGGGGGGAGAACAGCACAACTAGGTGCCCCTTCCGAAGTATCGGCACTGACACCCGGAGTAGAGCCGACAAGGACTGCCGCCCTCAACTTCTCAAGCCAGAGCGGCTGGGTACCCTACTACCCATGCAATGATGAGGTACGAATACGCTCCGGGAACGGCGGGGAGGGAGGGGCACGCCCACAAAATGGCGCTAGCTACCATGGCAATTCTGCAAATTCCCATGTTGAGAAGATGGACGAGTTCGCTTTTGTCAGCAAATCTCGACATTAGCGTCTTTTACCGGAGAAAGCCACAACGGCCCAAGCTTTCTGGTGCGGGAGTATTTAAGCGTGCATATCCCTCCGTCATCCAGATCGAGATCCAGCTCGAGATCTATCCCAAACCTGTTACATAAGCCGCTACCAAACCTTACCAGCCATTCAGACGCCATGGCATGATGGCAGGAACAACGCTCTCAATGTGCCGTTCAGCGTGGCTTTTGTTGGGTCCCTGGCTGTGCGTCGTAATGCAGCTGTGCAGGGCTCCACATAACCGCTTTTGGAATAAGAACCATGGCGCATCGACTCCATTTTGCAAGCCCAGCTCCGGCTCCGCTATCTTCAACACCACACGGTCATGGTACCGTAATTGACTTTGGCAGGAGAGTCTTGAAAGAACCTCATGACTCGAATGCCTACCGCCGTGGCACATGTCAGACATGCAGGTGAAACTCAAGACTATGAGAGCTTTGGCCAAGTATCAACCTGGGGTCCAGTATCAAACATTTGCGCCATGTGTGTAGAAGATTCATGTCCTATAAACAACGTCCATTTTGTTTCAATTTGTGGAGCTGTATAGTCGCCACACGGGTCGGCGCAATAGTACGTTGACTGAAGCTCCTCGGTTCAAGGGTCCTTCTACCATTTTTACTGGTGTATATGGCTTGGGGGCAAGAGTATTTGGTAAGAGCAACTTTGTCTGGAGCAAAAATTGTGAACGGTAATGCTGTCTGCTCGGACGCAACAGAGCCACAAATTTTCAGATATCGGTAGTCGCCCACTCTATGGTCACGCTCCCCGCCACAATAAACGTCCTTTTTCATCTTTCACGCAACATCGATCCAATATCTCGTTTACTTTCTCCTTCACCCCAACCTTGAAATTATGCTTTCCGAGTAGATGGCTGACTGTTGAGTCCCTGGTCTTACTTCCTGTTCTCACAATAGTCTCCACCTCTTCCTCCCTCGGTAGAACGAGTGAATGTGGATAGCCCTTGTAGTCTCCTAGACCAGTGTTGATCAGTTGCAGCTTCTGTCCGCCCTCCTCAGGCTGTAACATCTTCTCTATACTCTCGACGCTCACGCTCCGCAGGTCTGGAGGGTTCCATACAGGTGTCGTGGGTGGCTTCCGTATCAACTTCGACGAGACCCCTTCAATGAAATCTGGATGGGCCATAAACCTCCCTGCCAGCTCATACTCGCGCTGAAACGTTTCCGTGATGGTCCAGTCTTTGCCTAACTGCATCAAGCGAAGAGCGATACACAGAGAAGTAGGTGAGCGCTCGGATATCGTATGAAGAGTTTCCTGCGCCCATTGCTGGATCTCTCGAGGCTGAGACCTTTCTGTCTCTTGGTTCAAACCCTCGATGATCTCCTCAACGCTGTCATGACTGAAGCAGCGATCAATTGCTCTGCGCAAGCCTCCACTAATCAGCATGCGATGGTCGAACGGTAGTCCGGTATCAAATTCTGCAATCGTTGCGTTGATGTTTGCGAGCCGTGTATCGAGTGAATCGTAATCTTTGAACTGGAGCTCTGCCAGCCGGGATGTGAGGTTTGGAAGAGACGAGGAGTCCACGTAGTGGGTGGCAATGCCGGTATAGTATGTGTCCACGCCTTTAAGGGTCTTCGAAGTGAGGGCAAGGTAGGCCCCTATCTTGCCCTCAAGCCGCGGGAGAAAGAAGCTGCCGCCGACATCATTGAAGAAGCCAATCGCTGTTTCAGGCATTGCAAAAGCAGTCCGCTCAGTGGCTATTCTGATGGGAGCGTGTACGCTGAGACCGACCCCTCCGCCCATTGTGATGCCATCCATATAGGCAACATATGGCTTTGTATACGTAGAGATAAGATGATCCAGCTGGTATTCCAGTTTGAAATACTGCTGGCTCTGTTGCTGTCCTCGTGGCCCTTCTGTATTCAGCTTTGCAAGCGCCGCAACGTCTCCACCGGCGCAAAACGCTTTCGAACCGGCGCCAGAGATGAGGATGATGTTTGCCATGTCCGATTTCTTCCATTCCAGAAGTCGTGGTACGATCTTTCGCGCCATTGACGCATTCAGGGAGTTTAGTTTGGAGGGTCGATTAAGCTCAATGGTCCGGACGCCGTAATGTGAACCGAACAGGACATCATCTGGCGGATCTTCTGGTGCTTCTTTGATGTGCTCTGGACCATCGCTACTGGCCATCTGCTCGGCTGCTTAGCATGGCTTAGATGAAGTTGGGGTGAGCCATACTTTGAATGAGGCAGTCGAGAACGACGGGTTATTGATCTTTGCTCTTAGGGGCATCTTTCTGGATTTTATTCTCGAGCACCACTGTAGCGGTGGAGGTCTGAACAGCTGTGGCCTGAGAAACATCAATGGCAATACATTCTGGGACATCACTGCGGCGAAACTTGTAGACTTGCCAGTTACCTCGATGACAATGGAAGCACGAATTTCTACCTCGGTTAGAGGCGGAGAATGCTACAGCGTAAAAGGATTTATATAAAGAACAGTACCGCAAAGCTCTTTTGAATTGGTCTAAAGATTTGACTGATGGTAGCTTCAATTCCTTTTGTATCTATGTATTCTAAAACTTCTTCACTCCAGCAAAAACCACCCGCGGTCACTTTGGCATTTAGCACACGGTGATCGCTGGCGATAAAAACTCAAATCCCAGACGTACGAGGCTTTACCTTCTTCATTGATTCTGCAAGACTGAGCTCTCAGTACTGCCGAGGGTGTTGGCCTGTCATATATGGCCATCGATTCCCGACCGTTTGGAATGCTTGCTTGGAACGACTTAGCTAACGCGCTGACGGCAGCGATGCTCCTGGCGTGAAAGCGATTCTGTTTCAGCTTATGTGCAAGCCGCTGCCTTGGTTGAACTCAATACTTTGGCAGCCGTCTGATCGTTTGGCTCTTCTTGTTCCGACTTCGGAAGGGTTGACATGTTGCTTAGCCTAAGTGTCCATTAGCGCTCACGGCTTGTCTTAAGTGAAAGCATGGTGCCTCTGCGTTCCAGTGCTCAACCATAGACTGCTGTGGGAACGGTTTCGTTCAAATCGCTTGAGTGTTCTTTCAGAATCGAATCCAAGGCTCTCTTCTCAATGATCAGCCGCCCAAGCGACAGCAGATCTTTCACATCTACCTCAACTTCTGGTATTGCCAATCCCGGCTTCCTGTCGCGCGGGCTTTCGCCTGGCTTCATCGCTGCAATCAAATTGTGCATTGGCTTCCTCGTAATAATTAGGGGCTTCCCAAGCTGATTCCACTCTAGGATCCGATCCATCAGTCTCGGGCCTGTCACGTCCTCGTCATTGAACTTTTGGACAATTATTAACTCTCCCTTCTTGTATCGGTAGCTTAATGCTGTTCTCCACGCCAGGTCATATATTTTACGAGGTAATTTGGTCGAGAAATCTCGTGGTTTGGGACCAAAGGCGGCAGCACCTCCTTTCAAAACCGGGCTCGTCCTGTCACCTATTCTAGCCTTTCCCAACCCCTTTTGCGGCCTTAACTTCCTGTGGCTTCCGTGAATTTCGTCTCTCCACTTGGTATTAGCGGTTCCTTGACGAGTGTTGTCTGCTTCGAAGACTATTGCCCTCTGTAGAATATCTCGTCGAGTGGGTAGATTCAGATAGTTTTCAGGATAGTAGGCAAATCTCATTGGCTCGAATTGAGGAAAATTGTAGACAGTTGTTGGGACTTCCTTGGCAGGAGGCTGGCGGCGAACGACAGGTGGAGATATGGGCGCGTATTGTAGATTTATTGGCATGTGTATCTCTGTCGCCATTGACCTTGAAAGTCGCGGGGCGAGACATTTCTACAAGTCAATGAGCGGTGTATCAGCTGTACCTTAGAGGAGGGGACTGACCATTAAAGGATCAAGGCCAGTATTAGAAGAGGATGAGGTTCTCTGCAACACATAAGCCGAGCGACTGAGACCTGAAGGCCCCATAATTCTATGATCGAGGTTTGATGGTGTGACAAAGGTGAGAAAACGAATGAAAGAAGGCGATGGCAAGGCTAGCCCTGCAGCGCCAAGAAGTCTTTAATTTTCCTTTTCGAGCAACGCATTACTTCACGAGGAATACTAATCAATAATGAACGTCAAAAGCCTCCCACGGCCAGTGTCCAGATGCTTGCGTGAAGCTTACTATGCTCAGAGCTGCCGAGCTCATACTCGTAGAAATCTCACGTCTACTACTTGCCGCTGTGATGAAGCTTCAGTCTCTACGATAAAAAGCCCCTACTACCCACCATCCCCTATTCCACTCGACCGTAACAGCGCCACCAGCCCACGAGAAGAGCGAAAGCTCACGAGAGAGCAACATGTCCATCCAATTGGCTCGCGACGACGGCGAGCCGCAATTCTCTCCAGCGACAACGTTCCCTTCGAGCAGATGCCCTACCAATGCTTCCAAGAAGCGCGCAAAGTCCTAGCCGCAGACCGTGAAGAGAAGCTGGCACAAATCGCTGAGATGAGGCAGCGGATTGCGAAGTGGCAGGCTGTTCCCGCCGAAGCACAATCAGGAGAAGCGGCGAAGAAGGGGAGACTAGTCGCTATGCAGAAGCATTTGGAGGATTTGAAGATTTTGGCGGATATCAATGACCCGATGATCAAGAAGCGATTTGAGGATGGGATGGGTAGGTCCAAGCTATTACCTTTCAAGAACATGAAAATTGACCGGCAATGTCCTCGAATAGGAGACATGAACCGCCCCATTTACCGCTACCTCGCAGACCGCAAGTGGCGCTCCTACGACCGCAAGCTCCTCATGCAACGTATCGAGCAGCACCACCTCGTCCCAGACATTCTTCCTCACCTCAACCCCACCGCTTCTGTATCCATGGGCTTCGGCCGCCGCAACATCCAACCCGGCCAATTCGTTGACGCCCTCACCAGTGAAGTGCCCTTACACCTCAACATTCAAGTCTACGACAAAGGCCCTCGCCTCGTCACCATCGCGGTTGTCGATCCAGACGTCCCCGACTTGGAGAAAGATGGGTATCGCCCGCGCTGCCACTATCTGGCCGTCAACATCCCGATCTCGCCAAGTAGTACGCTGATGCCGTTGAGGAACCTGAAGGCGGAACTGCATGAGGTACAAAGCTGGCTGCCACCCTTTGCGCAGAAAGGGTCACCGTATCACCGGCTCGCGGTATTTGTGCTTCAGCAGACTGGGGAAGGGGAGGGAGCTGTGGACCTAGGGCATTTTAGAATGTGGCAGACGAAAAGGGATGGGTGGACATTGAAGCAGCTGTTGAACCATCATCAGTCGCTCAAGCCCATTGGAGTAAATCTGTTCAGGACGAAGTGGGATGAGGGGACCGATGCAGTGATGGAGCGGGCAGGCGTGGAAGGAAGAGAGGTGGAGTTGGTAAGGAAAAAGGCGGAAAAGAATGTGTATAGGAAGAAGGATGGAGCTAGGTATAGATAGTGGGTATTCTGAAGAGGGATATAATTGTACAATCGTATTTGATCTGCTCATTGGATACATGGAGCCATCTCATCATACATGCATGTCGAGTCATTACCGCCTTCCAATGCGCATCGCTCATGTACATCGTCGTAAATGCTGGGATGTTCATAAGGATCTGTCATTGCGGCATAAGCTTGTCTTTCTCTTTCTTTTTCGCCAGGTGGCTCTTCAATGCGCCGAGCCATTCTGCCAGTGCATCTTCGCTCGCAGCGCAAAAGCGATAGCTCCTGTCTGCTGTGATGAGTTGCATGCAGTGATTCTTGCTCTTCGACATTGGGTCGATCTCCACGGCGCTTATTATGTTGGATAGTGGTAAGATGAGGTTGGCAGCATACTCCTGGTCATTCTTGTAGAAAGCTAGGTGTTTTGGCCTCAAAACGACCCAAGTGCGCTTCCATTGTCTTACACCTCTCTTTGATTTGAGATAAAGAAGGTAACCATGCCATATCACCCGTTCTTCCTCTTGGCGCTCTGGTTGAAATCCGCTGGCCTGGCTTGCATTTCTAGCAGTCTGCTGCTGTGGCTGCTGTTGAGGTAGCGGTGCAGCATATGGTGTTTGATGATGTACAACCGGGGGCTGCCGCTGTTTCTTGCTCATGAACGAGCCAAAAGGACTGGCTTGCTGAAGGCTTTGTGGTGGTGTATCCGAGAAGTCAGAGTACGGGCCTTGTTCATCACCCGAGTACTCTTGATAGGCAGCTGAAGGACGTCGGATGCTAGGAATTTTTATGCCATCGCGCGTCGTTGCGGATTTTCGTGACGAAGGCTCCGGGGAGGATGAGCCAAGACGATCATTTTCGGATCTGTCGATTGCCGCAGGGTCAACAAGTGGTGCTTCGCGAATAGTCGGACTAGCTAGGAGCAGCTCTTTCTCTTCTTCATCGATTCGTGCCTCCTGCTTTATCAAATCAACCCATGAGCGGGCTTCGGCGTCTGACGTGGCTTGAAGGTGCCAGTTCCGTGATGGAGAATAGAGACCAAAGAGGTGCTGTCGACGACCCTTTGGGTCTTTGAGATATGTGACAGCCGTCAAGTCGGACAAGGTAAGTTGCTTCAGTAGTCGTTCCTCGGTAGAGCTTTTGTAGAGGGAGATGAGGTTGGGACGAAGCACGAGATGGAACGATTTCCATTGCTATATCAACGGCCTTCGTCAGAGTAGCTTGAAAGCATACATGCACACAGGATTGCACCTTGGTTTTCCTAGTCCGTTTATGTACCTCTCCGCTTTTGATGACCCTATCGAAAGCGAAGCTTCCATTTTGATTCACAGGTGAGAAGGTATCCAGACTAAGATGACCATTTCGTATTGCCGGCGGTGGTGGAATTGCGACTGGCGGCACAGGACGATCTGTGGGACTGGATGTAGGCTTCAGAGGTATGACATTCGGAGACAGCAGACTTTGATGACTTGGGGACGCTACCTCAGCCATAACATGAGGTACTTGGAGGTTTGTGGTGATTGCGATTTTCTGCTAAGTACGATAGTTGATCACCTTCGCAGCAGTAGGTAGAATGATCACATGCTTACATCGAGGAGGCTTGGGTTGGTGAGACGGAAATACGTCGCTGATGGACAATCTGATCTTCACTGCACTCCCCCACAATTTGGGGATCACCCAATTAAGCTTAGCGGCTTTCAGTCCCGTTAGTTTGTTTACCCCGTTGATTGAAATTCAGTTGGCACCTCACATTGCGTCAAAGATCAACGAATGTCTGGCATTCCTTCGACAGGTCTTGGTTCCAGCTGCAGACACTATGATGATGGCTTAAGCGCGACATCGTGATAAATACGAGAAGTATCCGGGTGCAAAGCAGTCTTCACCGACGCGGGCTTTGACCGTCCACAGCCTCTCTGTGACTACGCCTTGAAGGTAAGTGCAACGATCGCATACGCCGGTTTCGGCGACGACACAGCCATGAATGATCCTCAGATGATGCAATTGCTCCCAGACAGACTGAGCCAGTCCGGGACAAACTGACTCTGGCACCTCATCAAGGCCGGTTGAGACTTCTGTGCTCGAAGACGTCAATCACACAGCACTGAACGGCTAATCACGTCACACCGCGACAGGTGAACGCCTGTGAACGTGCCGCTGCGCGAAACTGGCGTTCTTCATGTGACTTTGGCGGGATTGTGTTGTCAAGTTCGAGACCGCACCGCAAGGCTGCACCATCCACCCACGAGAGGACCGGCCACCACGTGCAGCATGTTCTACAGAGCTTCTAGAACGCCTCGGCGGACGGGCAAGAAATCTGGAATGATGCACCTCATTGACTTGCTTGCCCTACTGAGCTGCTTCACCCTCTCATACTCGTGCGACTGCTTCGAAATTCAATAATTATGTTGCGCATACGTCACACCCATCGCCTAATCAAGTATGCTGAGGTCCAAGTCGATCCAATCGTCTGGCGCAATTCAAAGCTTGAATCAGGCTGCCAAACGGTCATGGCGGAGGCCTCCGAAATCGACTCGATGTCAAGCACAACATCTGATAACCACCATTTGTATTTGAAAAAAAAAGTCACCTATCTGACTCTATTCATCTCTATCTGACAGCGCCAAATGAAGCAACATATCTTCCCTCCGGCGCTTACTGACGGTTGGCTTGAAAATTGATAGATGTCGTTCTTAGCAGATGCTTAAATACCGAAATTGTCAATTTACCGCAACTTTATACAGAACACGTCGTGCACTTGGGCCTCACCGAGAATCAACACAAAGTCATTGGCTAATTGCAAGCTAACGCAACGTCACGGGATCATCTGCAAAGCTATCTTGGTGACTGAGCGCCAGATGGTGTCTTTCGGACCGGGCGTATTTTGACTGCCCACCAGCTTGAACGCAAGTCAAAACCACGAACTTCGAAAAATGCTTGCAACAGAGATCCTGCTACACCGCTCCTGTTATATCCAAATTGATTTGTGCGACCGCCGCTAAGCGGGTATATGCAGTGGTTTTCTGCCTGTGTGCTTGGCGTTAGCCTTGTTCGCTCTACCTACAAGAAGCCTTGACACTTCCTCATGTTTACCATTTTCTCATGCCACCATTACCTCAGCTCGAAGCTTTGCAGATCTTCCTTTGAGGCTGCATTTCTCAAATTCTCAACCTTGCCCCCAAGCCTGCTACTAGTCTTTTCTCCTCGTATATATTGAGCATATCTACTTTCGCTGTCTACTCTGAGGATGTCTTACTCCTCTTTCCAGAGCCCAGGAGGCTCTGGCTTTTCAACCGTCACTGACCAGATTGATCCTTACTCACGTCATCGTGCCTACGAGAAGTTTGGCGAAGAACTCAATGAACAAGACAAGAAGAACTATCTACAGCTCGCGTATGTTCAGGGCTTTAACCATACATGTTCCAAGCTGGACTGACGTTGCATTGTTTAGTGACTCTGCTATTCATCGTCGACAGGGAGGTTCCTGGAACCATCTCTCACAATCTGCGATGCACAACAGCCAACGAAGCTATCAAAGCCATTCGCAACCTCCGCCAGGCACTTCCTCGCCCTTTTCGGAAGAGTTTTTCCGTGGTGAAAGCGGCTTCGGCGGTGCAACAGACCTCTTCGCAAATGTATTGTTATATTTCCGTTCAAATGTCCAGTCCCTTATGCTAATGAAATCTTCTTGCAGGAGTTCTATCCGACGTACCAAGACTATCTTACCCCTCAAGATGCTGCTACGACTGCGTCAGCAGTATATAGCGACGATCCAGGGCATGTCTTCTCCCCTATTCCAGCAAGGAATGGCACGGCATCAACAGGGCCTAGTGAACATGCGTCCGGGGATGGTGACTGGGTAAAGAATAAAGAAGAAGCAAGGCGTCACGGTTACGTGGATGCTGAAGAGCGCAACGATGCAGTGGCTGGCACGCATATGGATGGCATGGAAATCATGAACTTAACACAGAGTGTCCCAACTCAATCAGCTCTAGCCCAATATCAATCTTCGTCCTACGCCCTTCCTAATCAACAAGTTTTTGCGAATGACTTAGCCGCAATGGGTACACATTTTGATTTCGCGCGGAATTCGAATTTCGGTACAGAGCACAATACGAACGACTCGCAAGCCAACAACGGGCCTCATGCCCCGGTAGTAAGCCATGATGATGGCATGGGAATGGACCTCTCGATGGGGCCCCATGTCATCGCAGACAGGCATTCAAGCGACAAATATGAGATAGGGATCGCAGGCTCATTTCCACCTACAAGAGGTCATCGCAAGCCCTCCGTCAAGCTTTCTACAAGCCCAACCCAAAGCTCGAAAGGGAGGTTTAGAGCTTCAGTGGGCCAAAACAAGTCCCTGGATGTACCAAATCCTCGCAGAGCTGGTAGAGGTCGTCGAAGGAGCTCTGGCTCTGTTAGCAGTGTCCAGCCTTTGAACAGGCCTCTAGGTTCTATACCTGAAGCCATGGAAGCGGGCGTCTACGAAGATCCAGCTGTCATTGATGTGGAGGATGACCCAAACGTTCTTTCAACGTCAGGTAGACGACCCGGAAGAAAGCGCCCCTATACTGAAGAGCAAAGGCAAAGTGTAGGTCAGAACCGGAAAAAGGGCGACATATGCATCAACTGTGTTTGCTCGAAGACCAAGTGTGATCAACAATTTCCTTGCAACAGGTGTGAGAAGAGCAGGAAGAGCATCATATGCGAAAAAGCACACTGGCTTGATCTGGTGTGCAAAGCACCCAATCATACTGCCTTCCAACTGGCGTTATCAACATCGCATTCCGGCCAGGGTCCTTTTGCTGGAGGGTACTGCTCGGACTTACTTCCCGTTGCTGCCCTGCTCGACTTCATGGACCGTTTGCGCCCCTCGCAGCAAATACAGGTCACATGTGTCACGTCGGCGACCTATCGCCTCGATTTGGACGAATTTCATGCGCAGTTGTCTCGGCGCGCTTCACGTCTAAGGACGCCAAAGGCGGAAGTTGAGCTTCAAGATCTCTTTGGGGTAGAGAAATCCGATTGTGTGGAGGCGGCTAAGGACTGGTTCAGGGTAGTGCAAGACTCAGGGTTAAGTGATACAGAACGACTTTGTCGCTGGACACTTATCCCCCGTGAGGCTACCTATCGGTTGATCTGGATCACCGGAGCGAAACAGGGGTCGCGAGTAAATATATACAACTCCAGAGATAAAGAGTTTGCAGCCATGTTGAGCAGCATCGTGCTACGTGCCGCGGAAATTTTAGGTCATCAAGAGCTTCAGAAGGACTGCAACAACCTCAAACAAACGACAGGGAACGTGGAGTTTGCGGCGCTCGATAGGAATCTGCGAAACACGATCGGAGTGCTACGCCTCCAACATGCCTGGTCGCTCGCTCATGAGGCTCCGTCCCTCGGACACATCTACAATGGCACCGAGGCTGCGTACAATGCGGCAACCATATTGCGAATACTGTACTACTGGTCCTTTAAGACTCGAGAAGCAGCGGCCAAGCACGTTGACCGGCACAACCACGACCTTGATGCCGACGAAGACAGCCTGCGCTTAGCCAATAGGATTGTCAATGATCCGCTACCCAAGCTTGAAAGTAACGAAGGCTTCCAGACGTGGCTACAAGAAGGCCACCGTGTTTTGCAGGACGCTGGTTTTGCGCAAAACACCTACAATACGATGTCGTATGAACAGCAGTATCCGGCACATGTGTCCGGGCATATGCCTCAGAGCTGGGTAGCACAAAGCGCCTTCCCTCAGGAATATCCTGGAGCGTCCACCTATGATCCATACTCCACGAACAGTTTCCCGTTCTTCCCTTAAATCCAGGCCGAGGACTTCTATATTCCAAGTATATTACAGAAAACAGGACAACAAACCGATGACCACAGCATATAGATCTAGGAGCGCAAGCTCATTACGAAACCCATTATGTCTCACGATATCTGACGGTCTCACGACTTATTTGATCCAGAGGTGAACGACAACGGCAGCGATACTCTACGATTCCCCATTAACGATCTATATAATTTCAGCCAGCTTACTGTTCTTCCTTGTATTTATTTGACCTGCTCTTGAGGCCGTGGGCTTTCAGACATTTTGCCGATTTCGACGCTCAACCGATTCTTCATTAGCGCTTTCTTACGATGGAAGATGGATGGGGCAACCCAGGTCAACATTGGACATTTACGACGTAACGAATTCTTACATGTATTTAAGTAGCCCCTCACATAGAGCGTTATTCAATTCAAACAATTACAAGACTTTATCCTCATCAATCTTTTCACGCTTTGCAAATACCATTTCAAGTCGCACTATGATCCCAACTCACCTCTTCAACGTCTTCTGCTTCTCCCCCTCCTTTATAACCCTCTCTCCCTTAACAACCAACCCCTTCCTTCTCCTCACCCCCTCTAGCAACACCTTACTCCAACGCTCTCTATCCCCCTTCTCCCCAAAATCCTCCAACTCCTCCTCACTCCTCGGCACCCAAAAGGGATCCTCATCCAGAATCTCAAACCCATGAAACAGCAACTGCGGCTGCGCGCCCCCGCTCGTACTCTTCATCAGCTCGTTCGCGATATTGAAAGATGTCGCCATAGGCAAAAGCGCAGTGATGCTGTAGAAAGGCGTGCCTTCCTGCATCTGCTCGGAGGTTATGGTCGCGTGTAGGCGCGAGAGCGTGGAGTAAGTGCGCCCAAGAACGGTGGGGTGCGTTTGGATCGTGCAGCTGTAGTAGGAGAGCATGAGGCGGGGGGACCAGTCGAGGAAGCCGGAGTGGATTGCGGAGGTGGTGATTTTGAGGATTTCGCCTATGAGGCGGCCGAGGTTGTCTTTGTTTGCTGGTGGGATGTGTTCGTTGGTGGTGTCGGTGGGGGCGTCGATTGTGAGTGCTTCGAGGAAGACTGCGACGCCTTGCATTGGCTCGTGGCACATCGGTCCTTGGGCTGTGGAGAGTTGAAAGGCGTAGGACACTTTGTCTGAAAGCTCGCGGGGATGGATGGCATCTGAATTGGAGTCCTGGTCCCTGAGCTCTCGTGGTAAAGCATCTTCTTCTTGAAGGCTGTGGGGATGTTAGCTTGGTGACCGTACAAGCAAAAGGTGATGAGCATACAATCGCTGACAAGTACCTTCAGGCGTGGCGTCGACTAGAAGGTTTGGGCCAGTTCTTCGTGGACCGAAGGCAGTGATCTTGTCAACTACTTGGTCCCATATGCCATCGTCCGCTTTGGCTTCAGTAAAAGCAGCCCGTAATTTCTCCCGGAATTCTAAGATAGATACAAAGTCAACGCTTCCATCTGCATCCTCCCGCTCATCCTCAGACTCTTGGTCACTCTCTCCATCATGTAGATTCGTGGCTCTTTGATCTTTGCCCTCTTGCGCCTTCTGCTCTGCGTACAAGTGTCTTATGGCGGCGACATTCTTCTCTAAGAAGGCCGTTACGGAAGTGGGAATGGGGACGGTCCGTAAACGAAGCGTGACTTGCTTCGAAGTTGTATTACTAATGACTGTGCCTCTGGAAAGATTTTTGTCTTTGGGCGGTGCCATCTCAGGGTCGCTCACGATGGTCTCGCGGTAAGGTACGATAGGCTCACCAGCCTGGATATCACATCGGGCGAACCGCTCTCGAAGGTCTTTCAAGCATCGCTCTAGGTGCACCTCGCCAGCAGTCAAGATGACGTGCTCGCCACTTTCCAAAAGCTCATACCTGGCACAAGGGTCGCTCTGCTCCAGTAACTTCATGCCTCTAATCATCTTGTCAAGGTCAGATGGATTCACGGGCTCTAATGCAACCCGGACAATAGGTTGGTTGCCCATGCTCAGGCCAGCAAGATTCACAGCGCCCTCAAGTTTGCTGCATATTGTGGCTGATTTGAGAACGTGGCCTTCTAGCCCAGCTATTCCACACACAACACCTGGAGGTACAGATGTTAGGGCTTCGAGACCTCGTCCCATCATCAGATATAGTCCCGTCACTGTCAGTCTCGTGGGCTTAGGCGCCGCGTGAGGATTGACTGGTGAGAACTTTGGTGACAGAATGTAGACTGAGTCTCCGACAGACAACGTGCCCGAATATGTTCTCGCAAATCCAATCAGATGTTCCGGATCTTCCTCTTCAGCCTGGCCTCCGTTTGCATCGCCATTCAAGTCGGTGCTCTCCAATCCCTCGGAGATGTCATTCACTCCATGAACAGTACTGCTATTCATATTTGCTTGAGCCTTCTGTAATTCGGCTCGCTTCTTCCTTGCGAGGTCACGAGCTTCCTCCCCCGTCATGACTTGCCCTATTTTCCGCTTATTCTTTGGTAGTTCACTCTCGTTTATGGCGACCATTTTGCTGACAAAGGCTACTACAGGATCTTTGCTCGAGGCTTTGAAATTTATCATGGCATCTCGCACATGTAGATCAACGCAGGAGGCTCCCGGTGAGGCATCAATCATGGTTGGAAGGCGGCTTGCTTGTGATACTCGTGGCCCCGGAAGATATTCAATGGAAGAGACAAGAACAGCAGTAGATAATGGTAGCCAAGAGGAGAATATGGTGGTCATCACAGCACGACTGTCTTTGGACCGGAGCACATGGGGCGGTATCTTGAGAGAAAGAGACGTTGTGATCTTTTCGAGCATTGACGCATCTCCTCTTTCGGTGTTCCCACCTGTTGTAGCATTGTAGACTGCCCATATGTTCTCAAGTACTAGCTGAACAAACATTGGCTTCAATGCCCGGCCTTTTAAATGCTTAGAGCCTAGGACTCTCTTCGTTTTTGGCTCAAGGTAGAAGTCTCCCCATAGCACTTTCTCGAGAACAGACCTCTTGATGCCTAATTTCTTCTCGTACATCGAGGCAAACTGCCTGATCGTGAAAGCCCAGCCATCAACAGCGCTACTGAAAATGACGTTATTCTTCTCGGGAGAAAAGTACAGGTCCTCATCGTCCTTCTCCTCAAACTCTCCAGTGGTACTGCTGGGGGCTATACTGTCAAGATCTCCAGCTAGAGCAGCTCTTCTTTCCGCTGCTGCTGCGGCTCTCTGTTCGATCTTTTCACGCCACTGCAGGTCTTCTTCCATGCGTTCACCTTGGAAAAATGTACCTATCACGGCGTTGACTTGCTCTATTAGTTTATTTAAATGCGAATATGCTTCTGCCGCATTGAGTCTGAGCTCCGTTATGAGCCGGTCAACTTTGTTGATCACAAGCAAAGGCTTCAGCTTCTCTGTCCATGTTTGGCGGAGAACTGTTACGGTCTGACTTTGCACACCCTCGACCGCATCGATCAGCACCAGAGCGCCATCGCAGAGTCTTGAAGCTGTAGAAACCTCGCTACTAAAATCGATATGTCCGGGCGAGTCGATCAAATTAATCAGATACTCTTTTTCTTCTGGGGTAGAGTCGGGAGTAGAGCGGCGAAGCATTGAAAAATACAAAGAAATGGCTGAGGACTCCATTGTGATCCCTCGGAGTTGCTCATCTGGGCGAGAGTCAAGGTATCGAATCTTGCCCGCCAATTTGGGCGATATAATGCCATTTGTGGCAATGAGCGCATCCGTAAGGGATGTTTTTCCATGATCCTACGTCCGTTACACTATGCTAACCAAGCACGTTCTCATTATACTTACAACGTGTGCAAGAATACAAATCTAGTAAGTCCAAACAGTCAAAGATGACATTCAATAATCCTTGGAGATTACTTACATTTCTAACATCATCCGCCTTTTGTTGAAGAGCTATAAGCTTTTCTGGACTGATCACAGGCATCTTGGCCAAGCTCAGACATACCTTTGAACGAGCCGGAAGTGATGGTGAAGGTGTGCAAATTAGATGAGGGCAGGTTTAGCAAAAGAAATGAAAAGAAATCATTTCACGTTGTTTTGCCCCGCTAGCAAAGTCATGGGCTAGCAGATTTCCTGGTGGCAACGCACCCTGGGGAAGGCCGCAAATGGGGCTTAAGTTAGGGGGGCTTCCACCAGGGTTAGGCCGTCATTCAAACTCTTTGGTCATTCTTCCACCCCTCCTTACAGGGGCTGTGGGGGTAAAGTGTGGGGGATAAACTAATTGAAAAAGGGGGTAACTGATCAGATACGTTCAATTCAGTCTCTGAAGCTGATCCAGACATCCTCAAAGGTTTCGACCAGACAAAGACAGTAAGACGATGGTTGGGACTCCACAAGCACATTGTTCCCGCTGTGATGAGAGAGGTTGTTGTAAACGGGCTATGACGCCCGTCCATGCATTACTATCATCGGTCTTCTTCCTTTGTCTAAATGACGGCCTATGTTACAAAGGATCGAGACCAACAATTGGAACGCCTCGTGCTACCATGTTCCCCAGGTCGCCGGCTGATGAGAAGAGATGTAGCTGAAGTATCGACAAATCAGAACGTAATCAGACATTTGTACAAAAGTTGCTCGACCTTTATGTAAAGGACCAAGATTTCAGTCGCCATGACTTTGTATCAAGTGTGCCCCAACTCTGACATTATTTGATGATTCTGGTCACGATTCCAGTGGCGACAGTGCTGTAGATGTAAGCCACTGAGATATAAAGATGTTATGATGTTGCTTACCGGTTACCCTCTCGGACATTGAATCGTTGGCCTTCTTCAAGAGCGATGGGTTGAAAGATTTCGCACTCCATCTCGACATTGTCACCAGGCATGATCATCTTACTCTTGTCTTCCTGCTCTGCTGGCCATAAGAATGCACAAGCCTCATCTGAATCAGGGTAAGCAAATTGGACCTCAGAAACTGTCATACCATGCCGACTTACCCGCTGTCCGAAGGAAGATCTGAGGCCGATAATTCTCATGGAAGCCAGTGTGTCGACCACCCTCTTCCTTCGTCAAGACATACATGGATGTCAAGAAGCGTTTATGTGGCTTTGTTGAGCCAGGCTTAACGATTACCATGCCCCGTTTGACATCCTCTCGCTTCACGCTCCGTAACAGAAGCCCTGAGTTGTCGCCTGCTCTGGACTCCTCACATGACTTGTGGAATGTTTCGATATCGGTAACTTTAGTCTTAATTGGCGCCTCGCCTTTACCTACTAACTCAACTTCCGCATCTCTTTTTAAAAGACCACGTTCAACTCGACCACTTGCAACAGTCTGTTTCCTGCATTAGAGCAAGTTTTCATTACTGCAAGGTTTGGACTTACGCCGCGCCCGGGAATCGAAAAGACATCCTCAACAGCCATGAGGAAGGGCTTTTCCGTATCTCGCTGAGGTGTAGGAATCCAATCATCCACGGCTTTCAAAAGATCATCAATCTTTTGGACTCCGATCTCCGGAGACTTGCCATTAAGTGCACTCAAGGCAGAGCCCAGTATGATGGGGGTCTCGTCACCCTCAAATCCATATGTAGTGAGCAGCTCCCTCATTTCCATTTCGACAAGCTCCAACATCTCCTTGTCTTCTACTGCATCGACCTTGTTCACAAAGACGACAAGCTTTTTGACACCGACCTGCCGAGCTAATAGAAGATGTTCCCTTGTCTGAGGCCTGAGGACGTTAAATCATTGCCATGTCAAGTTAGCTAACGACCTACATTTGTCCATCTGAAGCAGCCACGACAATGACAGCGCCGTCCATATTAGAGGTACCTGTAATCATGTTCTTGACGTAATCCGCATGGCCAGGACAATCCACATGGGAGTAATGCCGCGCCTCTGTAGCGTATTCGATGTGTGCCGAAGCGATCGTAATTCCTCGTTTCCGTTCCTCAGGCGCCTTGTCAATGGCGCCATATTCTAGAAATTTGGCATAGCCCTTCTCTGCTTGCCTCTTCGTTATGGCGGCAGTGAGGGTGGTCTTGCCATGGTCGACGTGACCAATCGTGCCTATTAATCGTCAGATGGTGTCCGCAAATGAAGCATAGTTTAGGTTGCGAACCAATGTTGACATGCGGTTTGGTGCGTTCGAAGGCAGTGGCGAGCCCTCTTAGACTGTGACCATCCTTCGCAAAGACCTGCTGCACAGGATTGACACCCCGCTGGTGTCGCAAGGCCAACCTACCACTGCGCAGCAAAGGCGTGACAGACCGTGAAAGGGCTGGCATGCTTTCACAATCGATTTTAGTGAGCACAGGATTGCAAGTGGGATGGAAGTAAAATGAAAGTTGAGGGCAACTTTTTGAATCGTTGGCCCGAAAGGGTCAAGCGCGCTTCCCTGCGGACAAGTTTTGGTCTCCGCAGGAGACATGGACTTGCTCAATCGAAGCTTTGAGGCTTGCGGTCAGCTATGAAGATGATATGAAACAATCAAAGTCCTTGTTCACGCCTGCTCAAGCTCTCCATAATGTCCTCAACCCATGGAGTAGACCATTTTCTCCAGCTCTGCTGCGCCTAAGACCTTTCCCAGCACCTTCGCCCCAATACTACCACCACTATGGTCCTGCAAAACTTCAGCAACGTCAGCAGGAGCGCAATACTGTTGTACCGCGCGGAAGATCAGATCTAGATCGTAGATCAAACATCGAGAATTTCGGGCCAAAGGACGACAGCAGCGGAAAGCCCCAGATACCACAGGACGAGTTCATCAAAGCGTACAGGGTCCACGTAGTTCAGGCGGATGGCAAGCTTTCCGAACCTATGATTCTACAAGACGCCTTGGACGCTCGGCAACGGGATCGAAATGATACTATCTTGCAATATCTTCGTCAGGTACAACCAGCTGGCGGGCAAACGGTGTATCCTATTTGTCGGTATTTTGACAAGCAAGAAGAGCGGGAGAAAGAGCTTGCAAGGAAAAAGGCTGCAAAGGCGTCAAAAATCGAGCTGAAACAGTTGCAGCTCAACTGGACAATCGGTGAAAACGACTTGGGTCACCGACTGCGACAGATGACGGAGTTTCTTCGAAAAGGGTGCAAAGTCGAGGTAGTCATTGGGGCTCCGAGAAAGAAGGGTTGGGCGAACAAAAGGACGGACGACCCGAATATTGCGAATGCCCTAGTGTCCAAGGTACGGTCAGCAGCACTGGAGGTTGACGGTACGAAGGAAAAAGTCGCGATGAGAGGTTCGCTTGGCAAGGAAGTCGAACTGAGTTTTGAAGGGCCCAGGAACAAAGAAGCCGCAGGGTGATTGAGAGCTTGACGCGAGAATCTTTGATATTTGTGTGGCCACATGAGCGGATTGATAGCTACGGCATGCACCCAAGAGGATTGGCGCAACGCCGTTGGCATACACACAGAGATAGTTGTTGTATGGTCAGTACATTTTCTGTCCAGTCCACGATCTCAACTAAGAAGAACAAGTATAACGGAGTCCCCCCGCAAAAACCTATATCACCCATTAGCTCCGAGACTCATCGAAATTGAAGCTGGGTTCCAGGAAATACATCTTGCTAATGAACCTGTCCTTGTTCACAGGCCTACCCTTCTTCCCCGCCGAGTTGCGCGGTGTCTCTGTCCACATTTCCTTCACATTCTCTAACACCATGTTGCAATGTCTGTCGAACGCTTTCACCCTGGCCAGTAGTTTCCTGTTGTTGCGACAAGAAATGAGGACTTGTGTGTGAGAGCGAACGGCGGTCTGGAGGATGGAGAGAGGGCCGGCAGTGAATTCGTGTTCTTCAAGAACCGACACTTCGTACTCGCTAAGACACTGTCAGCGTTGGTGACGAGGAGGAACTAAAGAAGTAGCGGTGAAAGCGGCGCTCCAGCATGGAAGAATAAGAAGGCAGACGTACGTCAGGTCTGCTCTGGGTTTGTTCAAGAGCTCTCTGTAAGCAGTTAGGTACGGTATGCACAATCAGGTCACAAGGCAGAGAAAGGGTCACGTACTGTACTTTAGAGGAGTCCGCCATGAGATATAAAGAGAGCAAGATTGCCCAGTCTTCTGCTGCTGCAAGGATAATTTAACGTATCACAGTGATGTGGACCTGAAAAGCTAGGTGCCAGAAGAATTGACAGCCTAACCGGAAGCAGACAGTTCTGTTACTACAGTACCATGATTGAAAATACGCAACTCTATGGACCCTATTTGCGTAATTGTAGCCTGAGATTTCAAGGACAAAGCTCTATTAGAAGGTAGAAGAGCCAAGAAGAGTTGAACGGTCTGTCTCTTTCCTTGACCTCCACGACTAGCCAATTGTTTAAGCAGTATTATCGCAACCCTGACATATGTAAAATGTTCATCAGGAAATGGAAAGGCAGTCTCTTCAGTAGCAACAAGGACCTTGTCAGATATCAATTTTGATTCCATATGCTTGCAATCTCATCACAATGAGGGACCTCTTCTCGAAAGAAAGTTGGGCTAAGAGGTCAAAAGCCCGCTTGATATCCCTCGCAGGCCACAAAGTTCAGTAAATAACCCAGTGTTTTTATCCTCAGCATCTTGATCCCCAACGTCCACCCTGATCACCAGATGTCTACGCATTCTTCCAACGAGTCATCCGCCCACCCTTTTCAATCAAGCCTCGTGTAGCCGTTACCCCAAGCTTTTCGCTCTTGGATTTGCGAAGATGGTTTGCTTCCTCAGTTGGCGGTACTGTATGTGAAAGCCGAAACGATCTGATCGATCCGTGACGTGCCTCTCGGGTTTTCTCTCTTTGACTTATCTGCTAAAGCTAAGTCCTTTGCCATTGAGTTGATTTTGAAGGTTGTAGGGTTAAACAGCTTTTCAAACAAGTGATTAGTGATTCAACTATGTTACGCAAGATCTCCTCTGATTGCGTTAATATAATAACTAGTACTTCAATGGTGCGAAGTCTAATTATGATAATCAGTGATTAAAACCAGCTTTTACAACGTCTTCCTATTTACAAACTTCCATTGGAGGTTCTATATCACTTTCAAGCTAATTGTCTTGTCCTGCCATATTAGTAAATTTCCTTTCGATGTTTTGTTGTTGGAGAAGATGCTTATTAAGAGGAAGCAAAAATTGATGACGATATGGATCTTTCGAGTCGTTCACTGACTTTGAGTCGATCTCTAACATAGGCTCAATTTTTGTCACGACCACACGTGCTACAGCATATGATCTAGCGTTCAGAGCGTACGACTTATCTGCGTAGTCATAGAGTACCCATATGGACGAGACATAAGAGGCCAGATATACTAGTGGTGTGGAAAGCTAGCATATCATCGAGATTGGAGAAGGCGCTTGATTGAACCAGGTTTTTCCAATAGTCCTTTATATCTATATCTACTTTGTCAAGTCTCTCTGGCTGGCTTCTTATATTAGGCGCGGCCAACGCTTTATTATAGAGAGAGATAACATTGTATACTGGCTTGCGGGTGAAAGGAGTCGTTGCAAAAAGTGACAACGAGTATGGTTTTTCTCTTTGTTCTTTGATTCGTACCCTTTCGGGCTCCATGTTTTATCGTAGAGTTGCGAACGAGTCAAGGTATATTTTGGGCGGATTAGCGTAATCTTGAGGGACGACTAGTTTGCATGATCGAAGCCTATTTCAAATGGATGTGATTTGTAGTGCTAGAAGAGTCAGCTAGGGTGTAGCACAGCTTACTTCGAGGAGCCTGACCGGTGGCGTCAGTAATTCGCAGGTCACTTTCATGCTTGTGTAACATGTTATCTGTCACCTCAAAGGTAGGGCCAACGAATAAGGTAACCATCATCTAGCTGCAGATATCGTTTGACAAAGGCTGGGCTCTGGTTTCGTTGCTCTTTTGCGCTAGTGAAAGCAGTCCGTATCTTTGATCTAACTCTAGCTTATATTGATGAAATTTCCAGTGACTTCGCGATCGGTACGTTACAGAGCTCACGTCTTTTGCAGGCATCCAACCTTAGAGTGATGGATTGAACCGTCCATGCAAATAATTGCAATCTTTGATTGTAAGATATAGCTGACTTAGGAGGACCCGCAGCGAGGATGGGAGACCATAATGTGTCAGCTTGCGGTTGCAAAGCTCGACAGACTATGATGACTGATTGATGTAGAAGGTGGACGGTTCTAGGTTATCTCATTAAGTTGCCATTAAGGGAAGAGAAACACAGGCTTTGTTGTTGTGCAGATTCAGTCGAAGCACGCAATTATAAATGAGAGCCGGACTGAGGTCTTCGTTCTCACAAAGCTGTGTCTCAACGTATGAACGATAGAGGATGAGAGCACCGGCTTCTAGACCACATAGTTAGAATTGCGTAGCAACGACCACACCATGAATTCAGAAGTGGAAGCCACAAACGTCTGAGGAGAAGCTGGGTAAGCCAAAGCAGGCGCCATAAAATTCACGCATAAGAATGTGTCCAGCACAGAATGGACTGCCGGACTTCGAGATTGAATCTAGAAGTGCATTCTGCATTGATAAGCTTGAAGTATCGACTGCAAACAAGCAAAGCTTTGCCAAAACCAAACACTAGTGATAGCAATGTCAAATGATGAGCTTCTTTCTCAAATCCGCGAGTTCATAACGAAACACGACAATGAGTCAAGCAGCCTCTCAAAGTGAAATCAGTCTATAATGGCAGTTCGCAAGTAGCATAAACATTTCCATTGTTGAGAGACCAGGAGAAGGATTGTCAACGAGCCCATTCGTCGGCAATTTTGGTGCAAAAAAAAATTTACGATGTCGTTAAAGATTTAGATGTTCTACTCTCTCCCTTGCTCCGTAGTATGAGGAGTTGCGCCGCTTGTAGACACCTAAAGTGCGCTAGGCTTTCTCGCAATTACATAATAATAGAGGTCGTCATCACATACTGCGGATGGAGGTGTGGAGAACGTATCCGTTTCTGCGTGTACCATCTCGAAGCTTGCACTCTCAAGCAACTTGTTCCAGCCCGGCTTTGTGAAAAGAGTCATATATGATTTATGCGCCATGAATACGGACTCAATTCCATGAGCACAATCTCCATCTGCGTCGTATTGCTCCGGCTTAGTTTTACAATCCTCCGCGCCGAAAACTGCGATGAGTAGATAGCCACCTGGCTGAATCCACTCATAGAACTTTTGTACCATGGTTGTCAGTTCTGCTCGCGAGAGCCCAAACAAAGATAGCACGGCAATGACACCACCGAAACTTGTTGGAGGTGTGTATTTCAGCATGTTGCTTTGTTGAAAATTTCCATGGGGGACTTGCTTCCTACTCAGCTCCACCATAGTTGGAGACAGATCGATACCGTGAGGCTGGCGACCGCTTCCCGCGATCATAGAGGACACTGGCTTGCCGGTACCGCAGCCGCAATCTAGCACAGGAACAGTTGGCGGTAGAAGAGATAGAAAGTGCTGCACAATTCTACTCAGACCAGCGTTGTGACCATAAGTATCCTCGTAGCGCTTCCCAAGCCCGCTATAGAAGTCTTGGGTCGAAACAGTGGCACCTGTATCGATCGATATCTTGTAATCCATGACAGCTAGAATGATATGGATAGATTTCCAGTTGAGTTACTTCCACTTGTAACAACTGGAGAGAGACAAAAGGAAAACAAACTCGACGGGGCAGAGGAGGGTCAAAGGATCTATTGTGACGCTCAGTGATTGCGTGCTCCAAAGTCTTACCTCATGGACCGAAGTGGGTGTGGAGTCATTGCTGCAGCCTGAAGTCTTCGGAGCCTACGAACTGACCGTAACTCGCATTCTTGCTCTCTAGACAAAGAGAATTGGAGTAGTGATGCTGCGCCAAGGGAGACAGATGGGAGAACTTGCGCGATGCGGTCATAAGTATGCATTTGCGAGGAGCCTTGCGCGGTTTTCATGCCAGAATCTTGAATTAGCGCATGGCGGTGAAGATTCTAAATGAAACCGATGTTGACAATCTCTCCGAAGTGGTGGGTCAATGTGCAATGGAAAAGAATGAAAACTGACAACCAATCCTACCACACCCGCTGGCAGAGAGGATGTATGTCGTTAGCGTGCAATTTGATGATCTTTAATGGCCCCATATCTCGTGCATAATGTATCATGTCCGTTGAAGCGTCAGCTTCGAAAACGGCTTCTCCACAACGTCGTGCGTGGAAGGAGACTTGTCATAGGGTGTAAGATTCAGGTATGCTGACTGTTTCGTCACACGCGATTCAAGTGGCCGAATTTGGACAAGATCCCGCACGGTACTAGGAGCGGCCCACAGATAGTCAAGGCTAGCCGAAACTCAATAACGCGCCCTTCATTCACAGATTCTACACCACCATTACCAATTGGCGAACAAAGAGATGGACCCACTTTCCTTGAAGTTTCCAATATTACCTTCTCTCATTCATAAGCGCGATGTCGTCATTGGACAATGATTGGTTGCTGTAAATTTGATCGTGTCTTTTAATGCAGGAAGCGTTGCGAAGACGGCCACGCCTTCTTCACTAACTATGCATGGTATCATGTATGACATGCCAGAAGAGTCTATACTTCCGAGGAGAATGTCGAATGAGGACCGAGCGACGATGCCAGACCGTAACTTTGGCGCTGACAGCGTGAATCTGGCCTTTCCCTCAGGGTGCATGCGGGTAAGCCCAGGGACGAATGCTGCAACCGAGGGCAAATATAGGCTCCTCGTCCGATGTTGTGCTTTATGGGTATCATTCTTTGGTTGCCTTACGTAGCGGCTTACGTAGCGTAGCCTAAAAGCCACACATAGATGTAGGCCAACGATCTTCGCCATGCGTTGGGGAGGCAAAGCTTCAGAAGCAAACGTCCTCGTCACTGACCACGTAACTGAACAAAATGCCTCAAGAATTGAAGTATCATTGACGGCTGGGCCAATACCTAACAGAACGTCAAGATGAGAGTTGTTGCACCCAGAGCGCAGTTTCTGAGGTTCCCAAGTCTCCAGAATCGAAGGGCGCCATGGCTTCTGGCACCGCGGTCATCGAAGGCATTTGTGACCTTCGTTGTTTCTTATGCGATATTCGCTGTACGTACAATGTCAAAGATGTCAGCCTTGAATTTACAATCAAGAGGATCAATTCATTTTTGCCATCATCATTCCAGTGATGCCTTTCACGCTTCATGATCGTGCCGGAATCAGTGAAGCCTCTGGTAAGACTCTCGGCCTTTGCTGTTCATGACGAGCATCAGTAACTCTCCTGTAGTACAGTACTGGGTTTCTGTTCTCCTTGCTCTCTATGGAGCTGCAACCACAGCCGCAAGTCGTAAGCTGTTCTTCTTAAGTGACTTACTTGAAGCATCACAACGATTGACATACACTTAGCTTTATGGGGTTGGTATGCGGATCGACACACTTCAAGGCGCATACCTTTTCTTCTAGGCCTCATCGTCATCGCCAGTTCCACGGTCATGATCTGGCTTGGCCGGGGAATTGCGCTCCAAGCTATAGGGCGTGTCTTACAGGGTCTAGCAAGCGCCATTATATGGGTGACAGGTTTGGCGATGATCGCAGACACAGTGGAGGAGGAGAAGATTGGACAGTACGTTGGTTACTTGGGCATTGCCATGATGGTTGGAACGTAAGGCAGCCGGACGTCTTACTAGAGAAAGTTCATACTGAAAGTTTCCGTCTAGCTTGATTGCGCTCCTACTTGGTGGAGTAATCCTGGCCAGAGCGGGCTACAACGCCGTGTTCGGAATGACAATTGGAATCATAGGTATAGATGTCATTCTGCGCCTGCCGGTGGTCGAGAAGACGACTGCTAAGGTTTGGCTCGCTGAAGCGGAGGGACATACAAGCGGCCAAACACAGCAATACGATCCTGAGCAGGACCGAAGAAGTATCGCCATGGTAGATAAGGAGGCCATTTCCGAGACTCGACCCGTGACAGTGAAAGTCGGCTGGAGCACGAAATTACCTGCCATCTTGAGGCTGCTATCATCACGACGATTGTGTGTGGCCTTGTGGGCTTCCTTCACGGTAGGAACAATCTTCGCAGGGCTTGAAACAGTCCTCCCACTACAGACCCATGAGGCTTTTGGCTGGAACTCAGAAGGAGCAGGACTGATCTTTTTACCTCTCACTCTGCCCTCTTTCCTGGGGCCTCTGGTGGGCTGGCTGTGTGACAAATACGGGCCCAGGTGGCCGATGACAGCAGGCTTTCTATCACTCTGCCCAATCTTAACACTACTTCGGTACGCCGAGGATGATTCGCTCAATCACAAAGTCCTTCTCTGCGCCCTTCTCACATTAGCAGCATGCTGCTTCACTCTGACTCTGAAACCCGTCATGGCAGAAATAGCGTACGTGGTTGATGCAAAAGCCAAGAGAAACCCGCAAGCCTACAAAGGCGCTGGTAACAAAGTGTATGCGCAGGCTTTTGGTCTGTTTAACATGGTATACAGTCTCGGGAATACTATCGGTCCAGTGTGCGCAGGTCTAATCAAAGATACGGCGGGTTGGTCAATGGTGAGCTGGGTACTTGGGTTACTTGGAGGGTTGACTGCAGTTCCAGTAGGACTGTGGTCTGGAAAACCAGCTGTAGATAGTGGGTAAGAGACTATGCTGTTGCACTTACCAGAGGCTTCTTCCTTTGATATGTTGTTGCCAGCGCAATGCATTGGGTCGGAATCCCTCAATGGTTGACCATTGCAAGGTTGGCGGCCTTGTGCGGGATGTTTGAATGCCTTGAGCGCTAAGCTTTTTTGAGCGGAAAAGACCCGCGATTTCGCTTTCTTGGCGAACTGTCTTTGCTGTATGATTCACTTCACACTTGATTGCGAGCTTCAGAGCTTACAACCAACGCGCGTCGCCATGAGACAAGTAGTGGCATGAGGTCGCGACCTTCATGTAACATTGAAACAACCATTAGACCCTTATTCAATACGGTGTCAACCCTCTCGAACCTAAATAATGAACAAAGTAAAGCGCGTCACGGAGCTCTTTTGGCAATCTACCAACTTCTGAAGAGCTGTTGCTGGCCAGAGAGACGTGTCATATTATATTTCGGTCCTTTCTACAGCTTTCATCAGGTCTTCATGGAACCTTAACTTCGCATCACCTCAGTATGTCAGACTATGGCCGGCCCAACCGAGCCATCGCGTCTTCCCCGATTTTGGCACCGAAACGCACACCTCAACCTCAAACCACGCAGGATTCATCAATACGACAGATGAGATGTAAGTATTACTGTTATAGTAAGCTGTTGCGTAACTTGGTACTGAACCTTTTACCAGTGAAAGTCCTGTACACTTTTGATGAGGACAAGACAAATTGCTTAGCACGATGGCCTCATGCCTTGGATATACGCACCGCATTCCTTAGCGCCGAAACACAGATTGGTGTCATCGAGCTCAAAACTTGCCTGCAAGCCATAGCGACAGCGAGCCCGGAAATTGTGGCGGGGCTGGGTCAAGATTACACGGTATATGCTTACGATTATTCGGAATATGAGACGCCATTGGTGGGTCAGGGCATGCTTTCATGGATTCTCGCCTCAGCGTCTCCTACACCTGGAGCTCCAGCGCACCAATCTCGGACCATGGTGACTGGTCGGGTGACCCAAAATACGTTGGCTTTATTCATGGGTGGTGGGCAAGAAACTTTGGAGGTCAAACTCCGCTTGGTACCTGTCCCAACGTCTCGTCAAAGTGAATATCTTGAAAGCATGAAGAAGTACAGAGATATCAGCCAAATGATGCCTCAAGGCTTTGACCCTCAAGCGTGGACTTCTTTCCTTCAGCAGAATCCGGGCTTTATGCAACAAACTATGCAGAGTAGAAGTCAATCGCCATCCATTGCTCAACAAAATACATCCTACGGCATTCAGAACGTCCAACGTTTGCTAAGTGGAGATTATGATCAATCGAGCCAAGCGAAACGGCCTATGTCTCGTTCGAACAGCTTTGCAAATACGGAACTCGGCCAGCAGTTACCACGCTTGCCAAGTCCTGCTTCTAGTATTGCTTCTACTGCTACAGGGCCGAAAAAGAGAGGCAGAAAGCCTAACCCTAATCCTAAGCCGCGGGGCCGAAAGAGTAAGAAGGAACCACCACCAGAATCTACCGATCCAGGTTACTGTACGGGTGATGAGCCGGTGGATGATGGACCATCGAAAAAGAGAGCAAGAGTGGTTCAGGCAGAGTGGGATGGAAAGCAGGACTTTGAAAAGCAACCGGGTTCATTGAGGGTCGCAGCAAGCACTGCGGCATCCGTTCGCATCCACCAACCAACGGCTGTGCGCCCAGGGCCTCATCCGCACTTGTCAGCAGAAAATCAGCCCAGAGCTCCCACACCGGTAGCAGATCCTTCGCAGAACATCCGGAAACCGCGCATGCCAGCGTCAAGAAGTAACCTTGGGCAGGTTTCTCAAGTAGCAGAAAATTCCACTACTGAGAACCTTAGCCCCCCCGCGCTCTCCGACAAGGCACCAGAACCTTCACCAGAGAAATCTCAAGCTGAGAGCTCACCTGCCGATATACCTTCGTCGCCGCCTGCCTTTCTTGATGATCTGACGGCTCACTCGAGCCCGCGGCTGCCCGAATTTTCTCGAACCTTCGACGATTCCGGATTCTTCACAGGTTCTCTTAATGATCTATTTGACGACCAAGAAATTCGCTCACCCGATGACGAGGACTACGCTGTTGCAGCTCAGTACAGCAAGTTTATTGATGTACCAACCGAAGGCGACGGGATTCGTAGCGACAATCTTGCGTCCGAGCTCCCGCAGATACACTTTGACCAGGACACGCATTCAATTCAAGATGCCCTACCGACTGTCGGACCTCGCGGACTGAGCCGCACTGTGTCTTCCGGCGATCTACTTCCACCTGTGCCTGCAAGCGATCCCGTCCGACCGTCTGGATTGCACAGATCACAGACTTGGGCTGGTGATAACTCATTGCATCCAGCATCTGATCTAGGCCCACCGCAGTTGACTAATAATAGCACAGAGAGACCAATCTCTCGTGGAAAGGGTAGGCGGCAGAGCGACACAGGTGGCCAATCAGGCGTTAGGAAGAGGGCTACTATCCGGAGTAAACTGGCTACATCCGTAGCAGCTGGCGAGGTGCCTCCTTTCTGCGACAATTGTGGTGCCATCGAGACTCCAACTTGGCGAAAGGCGTGGTCCAAAATCCACAGTGGGACGCCAGAGCATGTGCGCCTGTCTAATCAAGAAGATGGCGTTCTTGCGTGGCAGACTTTGCAGACTGACAGCAAAGGCGAGGTTTGTCTGTTCAGGATCATCAAAAAGAACCTAGCCAAAGAGGATGAGGGCTTTACTGAGATGCTTCTTTGTAATCGTAAGTTTCGGCAATAGTACATGAGCACAGCTGACTGAGAATTTAGCCTGCGGTATGTATCTCACGACCAAGAAGTGTATGAGACCGAAAGAGATGTGGGACAAGTCCCAGAAAGGACCTGACGATAAAGAAAAGCGTCGACGTCCTAGTAGCGGACCACGACCGGATGCCACATCTTCTAAGAATACCGCGGAACCCGCTTCAGGGACCTTCTCTGATCCTTCATCCCCTAGTTCTGCCCCCAAAGAGTCTGATTGCTTGGGAAATGAGCCAAGACTGCCCACTTTGAGGAGGAGCACCACGGGTGTTCAGAAAACCACCCCACCAGAAAAGCGCGGCGCGATGGATGAAGTATCAGCAGCTGCTGCCTTGGAGAAGGCCATCAGATCTTCACCGCATAAATTTACTGGTACACAGCAAGCACCGATCGAGGTGGAGAACCTCACGCCGCAGCCAACACGCCGAATTCTCTTCCCTTCGCCAAGCCAGTCTCAGAAAGCTGATTCAAAGCTGAACACCCCAACCAAAGCTAATGACTCGGCCCCCCAGTTAAAACACGTCGATGACCTGAGTCAAAGATCGTCAGATTCTGCGAATAAGGAAAACCACCCTCCCAATGCTGACGATGACATTGATCGGTTCTTCAACGAGGACGGCTACGGTCCACCCGCTCACTTGAAAACTCCGACTGGTCACAAGTCCAAATATCCCTTCCTGAATCGGACACCCACGAAGTCACCAAGTAAGCATGCATCAACTAGCAAATCCTGTGATAGAGGGCGTCTCCTCCCACCGACCACACCAAAACGGACTCCAAGCAAGATCATAGGGGTGCTGCCTGAACTCACTCCTTTCACAGCACATCTGAGTCAATTGCTTTCTGACGCTAATGCCGGCAGCCCTGGAGGCAACTTTAATTTTCCGGCTTTGCCTTCCTTACGTAATACACCAAGTAGCACACGACCGATGGACTTCGACTTTGGTCATTTCGACTCACAGGAATTGATTAGTACAGATGTGCCAATGCCAAGTAGTCCACCGCCCTGGAACTTTGGCGACTTTTCTGAAGCACATAATGGCAACTTGTGGGGCGACTACAATCTACCAAACACCATTGCTAGTCCACAAGGAAGTGATAAGCAGCAGAATCACAACACAACCCGACCAGCAGAAAAGGCGAGAAGCATCGAACAGTCTCCACAGCATGCTGAGTCTGCTGTCTGAGGCTAATCTTGCCTTCAACAAAAACGGTAGAGAAGGGGCGTTTGCCTGTAGTTGCATAGCGCTTACGCTTTTCCTGTACATAGATGCACATGACGAAATGACGAAACGCATGTATATACATCAGCTGCAACAGCTATGGCTGATGAGCATCATTGGCGAGCATCATTGGCGAGCATCATTGGCGAGCATCATCAGCGAGTATAGTACAGAATTGAGTCCCATTTCTCCAGGTAGCCATGACTCTAAGCCTCGTGAACACTCGATCTCGATTGTCACTAACCAGGCCCCTTAGTCGCCACTCTCGTAAAAGATTTCCTTATAACGATGCGTAGCGTCTACCACTGCTTCCACAGCATTGAAGTCTGCGTTTCACCAACTCTAATCAACAATACCATCCATGAACATGCAAGAGGACGATAGCATACCAATATTGCTCCCAAAATCCATAGCTTGGAATGCGCGTACGCTAAGATCCTGCTGCACTTTGCCCACGATTTCGGCCGCATTGCCCATCTGCAAGTGCGCATCCTACCAAGCACTTGCATTAGTAGACACACCTTTAGAGCAACGATGTCCGTTGCAAGATGGCACACAAGACACTGGAATAGCGGTACCGCTGGAGAGCAAGGACTCACCCGGTTCAATATGACATTAACGCTCCCCTGTGCATCGATCGTAGCATGTTCCCCCCTCAAAGCTGTGACTTTGCCAAGGATGCGAACGGTTTGATTTGTGAAAGTTTCAAGATATTTCGAACTCACGCGGGGTGTAGCTTCTGATGCCATGATCGCAGACCTTGCTATTGAACCGATCTACTACTTTCAAATTGTTGTCAGATTGAAAGAAGGTGGGGCTGCGGGACACGGCAGCGCGGATCCCACGCGTCGCCACGTGCGTTATCACGCTTGGCCAGATACAGTTAGATCAGAAGCTATCTTGGGAATCGTGCCTTATTGTGGTTTTATCTGGTCTTACAAGAGTACGCAGTGGTGACGAGATGCTTCGATGAAAACACGCTTCTTGCGCCTTCAGCAAGCACTATTCTTCTCACGAGGTCATGGACTCCCCTCCACCCCACAACGCCCGTTCAGTACGGGTCCTCGTCTCCGCAATGCCCACTTATCCCCTCGACAGCGACTGACCGCCCGGATCTATGACTCCGGAACATTACGCTTACTCTTTCTGACTGCTCAGTTCGGCCTGGTCTACCATCTCTTGAGCACTCAAGTCATCGATGTGACGTCAACTTTGGGTCCTTCAATGGTCCCTACAATGTCTGCCAAAGGCGACTGGGTCGTCGTATTGAGATGGTATCGGCGAGGTCGCGACGTCAAATTCGGAGATCTGGTAGCTTTTGTGCATCCCATGATGCCAGGAGCTGGGGCTATCAAGAGAGTCGTAGGCATGCCGGGAGACTTCGTCGTTTGTAATGACGACGGGCCAGGACGAGATCGGACAGAGGTATTAGAGATGAGGACGAAGGAGACGGATGCGAAGACGGTGGTGTCGAGAAAGAAGCAGTCGCATATGATTCAGGTGCCTGAGGGGCATTGCTGGGTCCAGGGCGACAACTTGCCCGAGAGCCGGGATTCGAGGGTTTATGGACCATTGCCGCTGGCGTTGATTAAGGGGAAGGTGGTCGTAAGAGTGTGGCCTTGGGAAGATATGGGCTGGTTGAAGAACAATTTAGAGAAAGTAGAAGATGCTGTGTGACTATAACCTTTATATCTCGCGCAAGAGGTTTCTAGGGCACGCAGCGAAGTCTTGCGACGTCTTTGTGGACGTTCAAGCATGCTCGGCAACGCTCCGGCCTCTTCCATGATCTGCCCTGAGATTTCGCCAAAACCTCTTCACACCAGTTCTGCATGTCTCCGAAAAGGCAATGGTCCTCGCCCATGCATCTTTTGGTGATTCCAGTCGCCTTTTTAAGCCAGAAGGCCGCATCCTTATAATTTCCGGCACGCTCATAAACCATCCCGAGGTTGCGATATCTGGAAGATCGTTATCGATCATTTTACGACAAGCAAAGGAAGGCAGATCCAATGGCCGTTACTTACGCACTTGTCAACTCCATATCACCAATGCCTTCCTTTTCGACGAGTTTGATGACCTCCATCATCTTTGGAATAGCATCTCCACTGTACTGATCGCGGCCGAGGCTGCTGTGAAAAGCCATTTTGCGATACTGGTTGACTTCGTGGCCCTCAATAGTCAGCTCGGTCGCCAGTTTATGCAACCTCTCCCTCCTGATGGCGCTATTCAACCCGGCATCTGTCGTTATATCGCACGCTACGCAGTCGCAGTAAAAGCCGAAGTAGGTCCTCAACCTCGCAAGTCGCTGTTCTCTAGGATACCAAGCCGGTACATATGAGAAGAAGAGCTCCTCGTCTTTCACGATGTCCTTCACAGCGTGCACCGTCATTCGCTCCAAATTAGGATTCCACGCGTATTCCACATTGGCTATGCAGCAGTGGTTGATCAATTTCGTGTCTACACAGAACTTGGTTCCTCCATCATATCCTTTGAAACCGTACTGCCCGTAGATCCTTGCGATCTGGACCTGCTTGTCAATGGACAGGATCATGCTAGCGGCGACCGCCTCATCCTGTGCCAGGAACGCTTCTAGACATTGATTCCCAAGTCAGTATGACTTCGTACCTACAATGATATGAAACATATAAAATGTCGGAGTAGCTTGAGCTGCCTGATACATGATCGCTAACTCGAAAGTCGCTTTGATAGAATAGAAAAGACGTACCTTTGATGAGTCGATCCTCTTCCTTGTTCTCCTTGTACTGCAGTGACAGATATTTCTCTTGATTCTCAGGTGAGAGCTTAAGAAAGCGCCATGAGCAATTGAAGTTCGTCTCGAGGGGTTCCATGTTCATGATTGATTCTTCGCATATGATCCGAGTACCACATTTGATGTTCTTGAGGGTGAAAACGCCGCGCCCTTTGCCTGGCGACGGCCGGATTTCGTATAGCTGTGTATTTCCATTGGCTTCATATTTGGAATTAGCACTTGCCTCGTTGAGATCAGGAGACGTTTCTTTAGCGGAGCGTGTTTTGTTCATGTCACATCACGTACGCGTACCCTCTTTATTCTTCCTCTTCTGTCCCGCTCGATGCCCTTTTTTTTTCTTTCCGTGCGATTCAAACTGTCCGGGCGTTTCCATTGGACTGCCCATTTCGAGGTCGGAAGAGCCATCCTTGGAAGCCATGCTTGTCTTTCGCCGCCGTCAAAAGTGTCGTGAAAAGGGGGACAAATTCGCACCCAATATACTGGATGCAGTCTTGCAAGGTGTCGATGATGAAGCCTGCAAAGAATGAAGTCTTATTTTTGGTGTGGTGTTGTTGCAATTACCTGTCGCCGTTTGACGGTTGTTCTGCCACTACAGGATGGTGACGATAGCATTAATAGTGTCGATTCGATAGACCGAAGATTGAGGCCAAAGATCAAGCGACTCAAGTGGAGAAAGTACATGGTCAATCGCATGGAGGAATTGCTTTCGACATTGCTTCGAGTTTCGAAGCTATGAAGGAATTCATCAAAAAAGTGAATGGACCTATCGGCCGCCATGTAGCTCTATGTGTTCGCCATGCTATTGATTGTTCATGTACATTCAGCAGCCGATAGCGCAGACCAAGCCTGCTGTTGTACTTGTCAGACAGCGAGTAGAAAGTCCACCTCTCGTCAAACTTTCCCCTCCCTTTTGAACCACGGGACCTCCATAACCAGCTTGCCATTCCTCTCCCACAAATGAACGCCGATATCTTCGTCTTCGTCCTCTGCATCATTCTTGCCTGCTCTGCTGGCGCTATGCTTCTTGAACTTAACTTTCTCGGGCCATTTCTTGAAGCCAGCCATGTCGTTCGAACCCATGCCGCCAGGTGGTTGCGATTTAGACAACGTGGGAGATGGAGGCATGAGTTCTGTAGCAGACCCTTTCTCAGGTATCTTTTGGAGGGATTCTAGCTCCCACCTTGGGGTCTTGTTACTGGCAGAAAGCGAGTCTTTACCGCTGGCGCTAGAAGTGGAGGGATGATGATACCGCCGCTCTGCAAAACTTTCTTTCTGCATCCCACGCGCAGCGACTGCCATGAGCTGATTCAGGACCACAAATTCCAGCTTCAGCTTCAAGATGTAGCTAAAGGCTTGAATCGGATGGCTGATACCAGTTCGGTTGAGGAACACCAAAACCACTGTTAGGACATCCAAAACGACAGCAACAACATTAACGGCAATGAGGTCAGTCATGACTCGACGTTGTTTGACGCTTGCTTTGAGTCTAAGCAGCTTTGTCAATGACAAAATATAGACACCGCTAACAATGCCTTCAGTAACAGTATACAGAATCTGGGAAACCCGGTCGATAGCAGCTTCTCTGGGCGAGTAGGTGGAAGACAGATGTGAGTCGTATGGATTGTAAGACTGCCAGGCTAGAACCCAAGTTGGTATGATGATGAGGACGGAGACGGTGACTATCATTATGAGTATGTACCGTCCAATCTTGCGATTCTGATTGACGAGATGAAGCCTAGAATAAAGGACCAGAAGCTGCGCAGGGCAATAGACAGTCCATCCGCCCAAGATGAGGAGAGTGTACAGCGGCCAGAGAGGCTGTGAGTCCGGGATAAAGTGCTTCAAGATGATAGCAATAGCATTGAAGAAACATCCCCATGTTCCGAGTAGCATGCACCAGAAATACAGGCCTTGCTTCCTTTTGAAGACTCGGTGGATACTGAAGCTAATGTCGAAGAATAGATAGAACGTCGTAGCGACGAAGCCGATTGCTGCTAAATCTTCACCTGCTCTTGAAGCACTTGTCAGACAGGATGACAAGTGACACACGGAAATGTACTCACCTCCATTTCGCAGGGACCGATTGATCAATTGCGTAGATTGAGGAGGAGCCCATCTTTCAGAAGCAATTGGTAGATGATAGCTCAGGGAGCAAGTTGGAGATTCTAGGACATTTCAAAAACATCAAAAGCATCGAGGTCTTAGTAGCAGGATGGTAGGCATTCGCGATAATGCAAAAGGCTGAGAGCGTCACTGCTCATCTGGTCCCCGTCAAGATATGCCCCGCAGCCTTGCCATGAGGGTTACGCAACTTCCAAATCTCATGGCTTGTTTCAGTGAACCGAGGAGCAGTGAAGTCAGGGTCATATCCTGCATTGTCAGCCAAAAAGCGCAGTATGTGGGGCTGCATAATGTCGATTCATGCGGAAGCACGTGGCACGTCTGCATATACCCAATCGTCGCTCTTCTTAGAAAGGGTGGATTGGTAGGCAAAAGGCTTTTGCTGTGAGAATCAGGGAAAATCACAAGGCCGGGTTCATTTCTAAGGCCGACAACAAGGGGCACAGCGCTGACGATGCAGAAAAAGGACATCTTATGTTTCACAGTGCGAGATAATTTGATCCAATTGAGAAAGCATCACCGTCGATCAGGTGTACCTGCTCACCTGGAGCATCGTAGAAGCGCTTGATCTGCGCCGCAAGGCGTCCACCCTACTACAGGTATGCATGAGCTGCATTAGTGAAGCCCAAATTAACCTCTCTCGATGGTGCGTGCCGCTTGAATGTAACATTAGAAAGCGAGAAAGCTCACTGCTCGAAGCTGATCTAACGGAGCGCTTCAGCCGTGGGTAGCGAATTTGTTTCTGTTTTGGAGATGAGGTTGTGGCCTCATCGTGTAACAACCTAAACGAGGCCAATTCTCGTGTGTCGTTCTTTGCTCGTTTTCGTTACATTAGCGTTTCGTAACGAAAACTTACACATGTCGTGCCCGGCGCAACCTTAATCGTGTATTCATACTAGTGACTCAGAGTTCCAGTTCTTCCTATTCTTCGCACAACAACATAGTAACCTCACGATGTCGTCTACTGACCTAAACTCACATGCAAAGTCGTCCATAGACTTCTACGAGCTTCTGGGAGTAACTCACGAATGCAGTCTGAAGGAGGTTAATCAGGCATATCGAAAGACGTCCCTCAAGTATCATCCTGACAAAGCCGGTTCAGATGATCAAGCAGCAAAGGAAAAGTTCCATCTCCTGGGAATAGCGCGTGATCTTTTATCTGATCCCTCTCTGAGAGAAATCTACAATAATGCGCGGAATGCACGGTTGCAGAGACAGCGGCAGAATGAAGTATTTGAGGGCAAACGGCGGCAGATGAAAGATGATCTAGAAGCGCGGGAAAGGGGTGTCAAGAGACCTCGAGATGACGCTGAGGATGCAGAAGAAAAGTTAGACAGGGCATTTAAAAAGTTAGCCGAGGAGGGAAGGCGAAAGCGACAGGAAATGGACGAGGAGTCAAGGCGGAAGAGGGAGGAGGAGAAAGCAAAGAAGAACGGCACTACAACACTATATGGGCAAGACGAAAACAAAGCTTTCGGTATGGCTGGCCGATCTGGGGTTTCAGATATTGAGCGGACGGTCAAAGTACGATGGCCAGCTCAGGGCAACGGAATGGATATGACGGCGAATCTGGTCAAAACACTGTTTTCAAAATTTGGCCCTATCGAGAGTGCCGATTTGCTGAAGCAGAAAAAGTTACGACTTACAGGCACAAAGAAAAAGGAGATGACTCTTACCTGTATGATACAATACACCTCTATTGTTGGTGCTCACGCTGCCGTCGAAGACTTTCAAAAGCAGACCGGGCCAGATTGGCAGCTTTTCCGTTCAGTCGAATGGGCTGCAGACAAGGAACCGGACTTCTTAGATGGATGGGTTTCAAATAATGCTACTCCGTCTGCGCCTTCAACACCGGCGCCAGGGACGAAAGTGACTCCGCTCAAGGACTACACTAACAAATTCAACAAGCCTTTCGGGTCACCTGACATTGCTCAAACTAACGGAAATACGTTAAATAAGAAACCATCCTATGCATCATTCTCGGCTGCAGCTATCAATACACCAAAGAACTCTCCTTTTGGGAAGGGACTCGGGTCGAATAGTCCGAGCTGGGAAGAAATGACAATGATACGACTGAGAAAGGCAGAGCAGAAGCGACTGGCTGCCGAGATACAAAAACAAGAGGAAAAAGCAGATGCTGCTCAGCCCAGCCAGAGTGTTAGCGCATGATTAAGGATGTACTACGACAGTGTGATTTTAGCGACGGTGTTCGGCTTTTGATGGGAGATACCCTTTGACTCTTGGTGAATTGTTCTAGCTTGGTATATGAATTGCTCAATCGCTTGGTCTTTGCACTTTCTGCTCTTGTCCTCTTACCCCGTGCCACCAAGGTATGAAGGCTTTGACCTTGACTTCTTGGGGATCCGCGCCCTCACTATCGTCCCATGCAATTTTAAACTCAGCCTCGGGATTCCACTGGCTACTTTCACCTGTCAGTGCTGTATCTGTCATCTGCTCTAATCTACAAAGAGCCAGGCCAATATTCCCAAGGCCGCCCAGGAACTTCCCCGCGCTTCTTCCTTTCTTGTCTAGTCGACTTATGTTTGATCCACTTGGAGGGAAGGACAGCCCAGCGTCTTGCTGGTATGATAATTCATTAGGAACGTCTCCACCTGAACTGTAAACATGTACAGGGAGGATACGCTTCCTCACAACACCCGTATGATGCGTACGAATCGTCAACTCCTGACCCACGTAGCAACCTTTTCGAAAGTCTATGCCACCCATGTAATCGATGTTGCTTTCTTGTGGTAAAGCATGTTCTTTTACTATTTCTGTTTGCCCTTCAGGCACACCGTTTATCATTCGTAAAAGACTGTGGCTTTCAGGTGGAACCTGTTCCGCATCGAGCTCTGGCTTCAAATCACCAGGTAGCAGAGAACGGTATCCCAGCACACCGTCGGGAACACGATTGTCAGACAATGTCAAATCTTCTGATTCTGGAGCACCGCTTCCCCAAACAGCCCATGGCCTCAATTCTCCGTCGTCTAAGACCCTCAGCCCGACCTTTGCCCTCAATCTGTACCTCTTCAGGTGTTTGAACAGCGCATCAGCCTCATTCGCATCAACCTCTAACAAATATGCTCCCTCCGCTACCCGGCCTTGTCCACTACCGCGCCAGTGCGCCGATCCCGTAGTTGGATAAATGAAGACATCATGTAACACTCGGCCTTGCGCATTCAAGAACGCAGAATAGAACCCTTGTTGTGGCCGCTGACTTTCTGGTGCGATGTTCCGCGTTATCAAGCCTTGCAAATACTTAGAAGCATCTTGTCCGTCAAGCAGTATTAAGCGGCGGGATGAGAGCGCAGCGTAGGCTTCTGCAGGAGGGAATGGCGGGTTAGCAACCGTTGCGAGGCTTCGGATGGGATAGGCTCGCCGAAAGGCAAACGCTTGTTTTCGACATGCTGAGCAAATGTAGGGGACTGCGCTGCGTGGAGGCATTTGGTAGAAGCATGCTGAGAGGTCGCAGACGTCCACGGTTACGATGCCGCGCTAGACATACGTCATTGGCTGTCAATACGACGTAATATACAGCGTTTTCGTCTTAGCTAACTAAATATAACTATATTGCTGAAAGAATTTTTCTGTGCAAACAGCGATCAACATCACTCAGTTGCTACTTTTCACTCGGTCACATCGTTGGTATATGGATGGGCACCGGTGGCACGTAGATGGACCTTTTCAAGAAAGCTGATGGCTCAATGAGATCTGTTTTGAGGTTTGCCAAATCCGAACATATCCGGATTGCTTTAATGCAGTCCAAAGAACTGGAACAAACTCCTTGATTGCATCACGGGCTGAGCCAGTGAGGAAGGAGGTATGTTCTTGTTGGCATTTGCACGTTTGCTATCAGCCCTTTCGATGGCTTTTTTCTGATAGTCAGTTGTCTGGGAAGACTTCTCCTACTATTGATTTCTGTGGCAACCAATACTGCATCAAAATTGCAAGTCATTGTCTTGCCATGACGCACGTGAAGCTTAGCAGTCCGTTCCATCAAAGACGTTGTTATCCTTACTCTAAATATCCAGTTCGCCCTAGAACCCTTTCGCACACTTTCCTCATATGCTTTCCTATTCCTAGCTTGTCGGGACAATGGAGTCGCACGACATCGAACATACTGCCCGCGTAGACCGCTTAGCCATCTTTCGCGAAGCAGTAGGAATTACCGACATCTTCTCATCTGGTCCCAAACCTTGGAAACGAGCTGCACCCAACGTTGGTATCTACAAGCGCGTCGTCTTAGCAGAGAAATTTGCAAAAGTCCAGTACTATGCCTATGCTTGGCTCATCAACTCATGTTTGCTGCTGCAGGTCATCTTTGCAGCTACTTTAACAGCTCTTGGAGCTGCAAAAGGGTCCCACAACGCAGTCACTGCCATTGGGGCAGCCAATACCGTCATCGCGGGATTACTTTCGTTCACCAAGGGGCAGGGGCTGCCGAACAGTTTACGACAATATCAGAACAATCTCCGGAAAGTTCGAGAGTTCATCGAGCAGCGTGAGCGTGAATTTGCCCAACTCGGTTGCAAGCTGGCATTAGACCATGAGATTACCGCGGTTGTGGCGATGTACGAAGATGCTCGGAAAAACGACGAGGCGAACGATCCCAACTCGTATCACAATCCACTGGACATGTCTGCTAAGCCCAAGCCTGCGCCCACGCACGGTACAGAGAAGCAATCCACGGCCCCGCGAAACGCGCAAAAGACCGATCCAAGAGATCATGCGAAGCAGACTGAGGCGGCTGGTGCAGATTCCAAGTCCGATGAGGTTAGCTATTTGATCGATACACGTTTTCCTGGCTGACAATTTGCAGGGCACACACGAACGACCGAGCGAGAGAGCAACGCTGACCGATGTGGCGAAGAATATGCTTTCAAGTAAGCATAAATGGTAATGCGATATGGTTCGGGAGGATCTGTGGAGTGTCAGATTGCCCGCAGTGTGTAAAATCCTCTTATAGCCCTAGCGTCTTCGACCTTCGTACGACTTTGGTTCCTGCGTTGTCCCACGTACCTTGAATCTCTTTCATAAAGGTCTTCTATAAGGAGGTTGCAAAGCTGCTAACGTCTTCTCAATTATCCCTAGCTCTTGTTCTACTATCTGTAAATCTCAGGCGTTGACATACCGGCCGTATATTCATTAATCATTCATCAGTAATGACTACTCACAACCCATACTCTGACAAAGGTGGTGGAGTGCCACTTGCAGCTTATACCGCTGCACATCACGATCAAGCTCGCAACATTCGCATGCCGGTGTCTCCTTCAAGAAAGAAATTGAATACGAAGTTGCCACCTGAGTGCTCACAGACTGCCAGTCCAACTACTCATAAACTTAGACGACCATCTGCTCAGGAGCTTACTCAATCTGAGAATGTACACCTGCCAGCAGCTAAAACCTTGACCCGTCTCCTTTCCGGTCAGGGTGCTCCTTCCCTGTTAAATTGGACGGATACTGCCTGGTTGATCAAGGTCAAGACCGCCGCCGCCGGCGCTTCTGCTAACGATGACTCTACCCCTACTGAGACAGCATCGATTACATCAGCATCCAAAGGACCAAGCTACCTCTCTTTGTATCCTTCTGATTACGATGATCTGCCTTGCGAGGACCAGGAACGCATTCGGATCCAGATAGGAGAGAAGCTTCGTCGTGAACTGTTTGCAGCGGAGCGTGCTAGAAAGCCCAAGCGCTCAAATGCTGACGACGGGCTGGACGAGAGACCGGTAGCACGGCCTCGTCATAGTTATCGTGGTCAGCCTCTTCCAACACCTCCGGCAACCGGCCCCTCCTCTACAGTGTCACGGCCACCACAGTATATGGCTTCCTCGCCATCTTCCCGTGGAAGCCATTCGGTTCGTAATCCTATATTACAGAAATCTGATCCTTTGGCTACATCGAGCCAGACACCTGAAACGAAACCTTCAGAGGAGAGGTCAATAACTCTGAATCCAGACCGTTTGACCTTGGTTCAGACCATCATACATGCTAGAAGCCAGGAGCCAGCTGGCGATCATGAGAAGACTGTACCTAATGAAAGCTTGAAGGGGCAGAAGAAGGCATCTTCTATGCCATCCTCTCTATCTACTTGCCATACAGGCCGTAATCTGGCTCCCTTAGGCCGCAATCGTAAACGAAACGCACCTGACGATGGTAACGACGGGAACCCTCGACCCACCAAGCGCCGCAACACCTCTTCTGCACCAGACTCGCTATCCCAGCATCAGCTGACCACACCTCCCATCACACCCACAAACTATACTTCTACTACCACGGCACACGCAGCCTCAACTCCTCAACCCCAAGGCACGAAAGCCCGACCCAGCCGACCAAAGAAAGCAGCAAACCCTCCCCCTCGCCCCCGCACAGCCACCCACTCCCCAACCCAGCCCCAAGCGCAAGCACCAGCCGTCTCTCCCCTTCCCCAAGTCGCAACATCCACCTGGCTATCAGACTGGTACGCCCGCAAAGGTGACACGAAGCGCACGCGCAGCCAGATCACGATCTCGGAGATGGATCTCACGCAGTTGAGGATGAAGGCTGAGCGTGCAGATATGGTTAGGAAGATTTGTAATCGGGTGAGACGGCGGGAGAAGGAGGATAAGGGGGAAGGGAGGTGGGATGTCGAGAAGTTTGGGGCGGTTGTTGGGTTGATTGAGGGGGTGAGGGATCAAGGGCGAATAAGGGGAGGTGGTTGGTGGCGCGGGAGTGGTGAGTGAAGGTGTGCGGGTTGGTAGGTGTGGTAACGTGTGGGAGAGAACGGAGAGCTATGTCAGTGGAACAAGGGGGTTTATTTTTGGGGGGTGTGTTTGCATCTTGTCTGCGGAGCTGGCGGGTTGGGAATATCCTGCTATTACTACAAGCAGAGTTTTTGGGGCAAAAGCGGTTCCAAAAGAAAGCGTGATCACCTAGACAGTGACAGTGTATGGCTGGTGCAATGAGTATGCAAAAGCTTGTTAGTATGCGAATGGTATGTAGAGTGCAATAGAAGTCATCGCGTGCAAGCCACAAAATCATGCTTCGAGATAACGTGAGACCGATGCTATCTTAGAATTCATAATATCTACCTCGTGTCCAGAATTTGCCATTTCAATCATATCATACAAGACACAATAGCCTTCCAAAGCTTCATTCCGCGTTGGTGACAGCCTCCCATGGTTTGCAAAGGAAAACGACGGTGAACGTATCGTGTCTGCGCATAATTTCTGAACCAAACCCCCAAACCCCATAGCAAGCAAGTCACAGCATCACCAAGGTAAGCTTCCAAACCCAAGATAGTGAGTCCCAAAGCTGTTGAACAAGCCATTATCATCGCCCACCCTTGACCACACCCTCCAAATACCCCAGCAAAAACTCCTTCTGAACCGGCGTCGTACTGGCTGATCCATCCAGTCTCGGTGTCCCCTGCCGACTACCAGGACCCGATACTTTCCCATTAGTCACGTCTCTTGTCCCGTCAAAAGTGCTGCTTCGGGATGGCGGAGCTGGCATGCGATCAGGCGCGTAAAACTTCTTGCCTAGTTTCGAAGTCTGCCGCTGCATGTTTGCTGGCTGTTTGCCCTGCTTTGAGCTCTCTCGTGACATGCTTGCCGTTGCGTTCATACTCGCCGCGATTGAGTTTTGAGTGGTGAAGATGTCTGTGGGCTGCCGTCCAACTTGTGGTGCCGTCGGCGTCATGGGTTTGTCGATGGGGCTGATTATGCTTGAAAGATCGATGGGTTTCGATGGTGCCGCACTAGGAGGCGAGATTGCAGGCGAAGGTGAGGGTTTGGTGAACAGCGAGAGCAAACTTTTCTTGTGATCAGCGGGCTGTGTGGTAACTCCAGGTTTTGGGAGCTGATGTTGGGGTGAAGGGAGCGGTTGGATTGGCGATGGCTCGTTTATCTCATGAGAAGTCCCAGGTCGACGCAAGATTTGAGGTTGAAATGGCTTTTTTGGTTTGTCACGCGCCTTGAGATCCGGCGTCGGTGGCTGATGTGGTTTGACTGGCGTTGTGAAGGATGGGGGAGGTGGTTTTACTTGCGAAGTACGGCCTTCCGCAAGCGAGGTAGATGTTTGTGAAGGGCTGCTAGGTGGAGCATGCGAGCTCGTTGGGCGGGACAGTATCTGAATGGGCGAGACTTTCACTGGCTCTTTCACAGCCATAGCTGGGTCGTCGCCTTTTCCAAGTGATCCAGATCTAATCATCTCAAATTGAGGGATATTTAGAGGACCTTGGACAGTGGCGGAGACGGGTGGTTCATTCTTAGCCGAGGGTTTCTGTACGCCTTGAGCGGGCCTTTTCTGGATCTTTACCTGGCCAAGCTGGGCATCCTTACTTGGGGGTCTTGCAGACTCAGCAGTATTCGCAACCTTCGGAGTACGATCAATACGACCAGGTTTCGGAGATGCTGAAAGTTCCACAGCGACTGGAGGAGGCACTAATCCTTTGGCTACAGCTTTGGGCGTAGAAGGTCTACGTAAGATATTGAGAAGATTCTCTTGATGCGCAGAGGGTTTCTGCGACTGCTGTTTGAAATTGTCGGACGGTTGGCGTGGTACCTGAGGCGGCACAAACATGTTAAGCACATTGGAGCTACTTCGGTCCTCCGTCTCCTTCGAGGAGCCACGATCTACCGCGTCTGGTTCTTGCGTGCTTGACTGAGTCTGAGCATTGTTGGCAGGCGCCTCGCCTTTGAAGAGATTCAGAAGTGAAGATGTATGCGTGTTAAGCTGAGGTTGAGGCAATTTGTGCACAGGAGGAGGCGCAGACTGCTGAGTTCCAAATGGTGCAGTAAGATGCCGGCCCATAGTATCGAATGTGCGCTGATATGGCGCTAGAGATGGATGTCCAGTGGTCATGATTGGATGCGGTTTGTTCGAACGAGGGGCAAGTTGCGCTGGATTCTGAGGGGGAGGATTATACCGGATCTGAGGAGGTTGGGTCTGTACTTGAGGCGTTATGATGGGTTGTGGGGGCCGTGACACTGGAGCAGGGTTTTGCGAAGGATGTCGCGAAGGCAGAATGGGAAACGCTGGCGGTGGAAGCTCAGATGTTGTATGAGCAGGCGGATAGTGGGACGGAGATTGCGGGTACTTAGGCTGTTCGATGATTTGATCGAATGGTGTTTGTGGCTTTTGGTCCCTTGTCTTTGAGGAGTTGCTGCGTAACAGTGCCAACAGATCTGCTGATTTAGATGTCGCATATGCTTGATCGACCTGGTGACGACTGATGTCGCGGGAAACCTCAGGCAAGTCGCTAGTCCGGGCCTGACTAGACTGTCGAAGCGTGTTGAGGAGGCGTGTCAGATGTTCCTGTCCGACTTGCTCTGCATCAGTCTGTTCATCCATGGTCTCTTGTTCTAATGCAGCTCTCTCCACGGTGGTTGCGTTTGTATGTACAACGGCCTTCGCTTGGCTTGCCTGCATGGCTTTATCTCGTTTCCTCTGCTGACCAATCCATTTCTTCAGGTGGCCAAGGAATGGAGCCACCATGTAGTACTTATTAGCATTGACAGCCAGCTCCTCACCAGGCCGCTGTTGCTGTTGATTCTGCTGTTGTTGTTGTTGTTGTTGTTGTTGTTGCTGCTTCTTGGCCTTAGATGTTGGAAGCTCGGACAGCTTGTGCCACTGTATCTTGCTGATCTCTTTCCGTGTTCGAGGCGCGAAGTGGGTGTCCATGGGTACTCCACGGAAGACATACATCTTCAAATCTTGGCCTCTGATTTCCACTTCAATTGACTTCATATCTTCCTCATGCCCTACTAAGCCCGCTTCCTTGATATCGTACCCGGTCTCTTCGTAAACTTCCCTGATAGCGCATGTCAGGTCCAACTCATCCTGGTTCAGCTTCCCCCTCGGGAAGCTCCAGCTAGCTCCTTTCTTCCATCCTTTCACCATAAGGACCTCGTCCATCTTGTCATTGAGCATGATAGCCCCTCTAACAGGAACGACATTCTTATACTCCAGAAATCTTTGAAAAGCCTCCTCTTGCCGTTCATCTGTCCAATCTCGGAGGAGCGGACACCGTTGAAATATCAATTTGGTGAAGGCTCGGAGATTCAGGGAAGGGAAACTTGCGTTTAGAGGGCGGACAAAGTCTTCGTAAAACCATTGTGCTTCTTCTATCTGAAAACATATTCGTTCGGGAAGTACAAGCTCTTCCGTAGGTAAATTGACGATAAATCGCATACACAAATCATCCAGCCCTTGTTTGATTAGCTTAGTGGAAGTGCAAGACCATCATTTCTGTGCAAAGCATTCGGCTGATACGGCGCCAGCGCACAAGCCTTCAGCGCGCAAGGGAATCCGACGCGTAAAATCCTACTCACATTCTGCTAGCTGCATCTTGTTCCCTGTCATCGTGATCTTCACGCTGCCACATAGCTAACGTGGTCGGCGGCAGACCACGGGGTCTCGGAGACGTCGATCAAGCGCGATCGAGGGAACGGCGTGACAGTAACAATAAAATCAGTCTCTAGTGAACTGTCATGGTACAGAGCACAGCCACAGTAAATTAGTGATCAGATGGAATTGATATGAATTCAAGGATAGTCCCATACGAGGCGCTGGATGTGTTGTGCTAGCTTGAAAGACCAGACAGCGTTCATTGAGCGATTAGGTTTAGGTTAGTGGTATGGCTGTGCAAAGTGGGGCGCCACACATGTGGCTGTGCATTTATTGAGATTTTGCCCTTGGCATTGTTCTCTGTGGAACAGCAAGGCTCCAACAAGTGAGTGTTGTCCAAAACAATGTTCAAGACAATATGGGCTTGTGAATGAGAGCATCGACAGGCGCTGGAGTCACCTACTATCGAGTACAGACTCCAGAGAGAGCGGAGGCATCGAGAGGCAGACAAGCAACAGCCAAGCTCCGGCGCTAACCACGGCGGCTTCCGGCACCCTTGCAGATCTGGCTAGTGACGAATGGGAGCTTGACGTCGTGATCAGGATTCTAGATTTCAAACATTCTTCATACCTATTTATTCCTCCCTCGTTCACTTCCTATTCACTCCTTACCAGTCGTTCAAACTCTCTTGATCATCCTGAAATGTCTCATCTGTGACATCACATCATTGTTGATACATCTTTGCTTGACTTAAGGCTCTTTGTTTCGTAGCGCCCACCCTTTCTTTATAACATATCTCAAACCGAAACCCTCTCCTCCACCTCTTCACAAACACCACAGCCCTTCTTTCCACATTGCGCTGGACGCATAATATCTGCCGTTTGCAACGAAATCAGTCGTCCGACCTTTACACAACAACATTAGTCACAATGTTTTTCAATTCAAAAGATGTGAGTCGGCACATTGTCAAACACCAGGCTCATCGAGTGCTAATGACGTCGCGTGATCAGGATCCTTTCTTCTACCATAATGAAATCGTCAAGACAGATTGGCATGGCAACCCCAAGTTGGATCGCAAGGGAAAGCCTGTCGTTTCCACAACTGAGCATCGGAAAGACAAAGAGTACTACATGAGCCTAGGCGTACCTGAGAAGGATGCGAAGATCCTGGCCCAGATCAAGAAGAAGGCTCTGTACTACGATGGACGTCCCAACGCATCTCTTCTTGGAGGCAAATTCCGTGTCGCGTTCTTGATCAACCTTGTTCCCGTTATTGGCGATGCCACAGACACTCTGATCTCTCTCAGCTTCATCTACTCCGCCAACAAGATCACCAATGGCCTTGGCAAGAAAGCTCGTATGCAGATGCTCTCGAACATCGGCCTGTCATTCCTCATCGGTCTTGTGCCTGAGATTGGAGCTTTCCTCGATGGCCAATTCCGATGCAACACAAGGAACACCAATCTGCTCGAGCAGAAGCTCATAAGGCGTGTGAAGAAGGCCATGAAAGAGAAGGAAGAGTATGCTGTGCAATCTCAGCAAACCTCCATTGGGCATGAGAAGGATGATTCATTGCTCCAGCGGCCTTCGAGGACGCAGACGGGAGCCACCAGGCACGAAAGCCCCGTTGGTAGCACAAGGCAGAAGTTTTTGCCCGACCCGCCTAAAAGGGAGGATAGCAATAAGTACTTTGGTATTCCCAAGCAGAAGGCCAGTCGAACGGAAAGCGGCCGTGGTGGTCACGCTGTCACCGAGCCAAGTCCTGTTTTGCAAAGTCGTAACACAGGCACCAGTCAGGGCAAGAGATTCATTACTTCGCGTGACCTTTGACCGAGCGGGCTGTCAAGAATTTAGCATGGTGTTCAGGCGTTTTGTCGTTGAGAAGGCAGACTCCAGAGACAGAGATGTTGATGCTCAGATTAGGCGGCGTCGAGTCTTAGCCTTAAGATATTCATGAAATCCAATGCATCCCTCGAACAATTCGTTTCCTTTTTTGTTCCTCACCCGGCCGTATGGAAAGTTCTATCGCAGCCATAGCAAAGCCCTTCCGCCCCCTTTTGCGCTCCTGATCCATTTCGTCCGTATGATAATATTTCTGCAGGTGTCGCATGCGTCGTAAGCCTTATGAGCGGTCCTTGGCATACGCTGCAAAGGTCACTTTCATGGCCAGATTGAGGCACCATCAACTTGTCAGTAGTCCTAACCACATTGGCTACAACACTGGGGTACTGCTGCTCCACGGAATTGATATACTGTCTCATCAAGCCATCAATTGTATTGTCTTTGGACGAAACGACCGGCTCAATGCTTTGATGCTGCAATATCAATAAGCTCAGTGGAGGATCTAGAATCTCCAAATACTGATTCAATTCCTTCCTTAGGAGATCTCTCATTGGATAAATGCAGTTCAGTCCACCCTCTCCCTTCTTATCCGCATTTTGGAATGGCACAATACCGCCTCGTCCTTTCGCGGCTTCAGCGAGTGTCCGCTCAGCAAGACGAGTTGTGGTATCGCCTTGAAGGAGACTGTGAAACCCGCCGTGCTTTGCGAAGGCGACAATCAATCTTTGGCGAACAATGTCTAGCACATCGGCCTTTGAAGAGCGGCTATCGATGATAGACAGCAAATTCTCCAGGCGCTGAAAATTGCTCTGAGGCACTTCATCGGAGCCGATGTTGGCATCCAAGAGCGTATCAAAAATAATACCATAGTCAAAACAATCTTCAAGGAGTAACGTATGCAACGGGTAGCAGGAGAACTTTTGTTTGATAAGAGAAAGGACATCGGAGCCATCTCCATCAAAAACAGAACTTTGATCTATGAAAAGAAGATGCAAATCATAGCCCGCATGGCGACCCTTCCCTTGTCGTTTTTGGAGGTGAGAGTCCAGCACATGCAGCAGAGAAGTCGACGAGATACCCAAAGACAAAGGGATTAGTATCTTGCTGCGAGTCTCGCCATATCCACCACGGATCTTGTTCGCCTCGAGCCTTTTGGTTACCTTGGTGGCCACGTACTTGATCAGACAGTCTGCGCAAAGACGCTCTGTCCGGACAATGAAGGCGCTGTGATTTTGACACCTTGCACAAGGCAGCGATCCCTCTTGCCTTGCCTCACTTAGAGCTTCCGGCATCCTCAATGCAAATGAGTGGAAAGGTTTGATGTCTGAGAAGCGAGTCACAACAGTTTCACGAATGGAAGCCACGATCACAGCGCCAAGCCAGGCTGACACCTCCGCAAGGCTCCCCTAAGCTTTAAATTGCTACGTATTTACTATCAAGCAGCAAATGCACCGGTACTATAACTCCTACGGCCAGTAATGCGTCGATGACTTCTAGCGAGCGAGCGCGTACCTCCTCGTCACTGCTCTCCAGCACGAAAGATCTCGTATCTCTAAGATGAAGCTCACGGAAGGAGCCTATATTACCTGCAGCCTTCTTGCATCTTTCGTCGCCGCCAATGAAGTCCAAATTGTAGGCTATGGCCTACACAATCCCTTCAGCTGACTAACAAGTACAAGACACAGAAAGACTCAGATCGACAACAATGCAATGGCATGTACAGCAAAAAGGCCTGGGGCGGCGATACAGATCCTTTCGTCGAAGTAAAGTTTACGAAGGCCTCTCCGGACGGTGACCAGGATCCTATCGTCAGTCTTGTGGTATTTGAGTGGAAGGACGAGGAGAAGGTTGGCGTATGGGAATCCGATGAAGCCGACCAGGTATGCAAAGTTCAGGCGCAATCATTAGGGATGCTAAGATGATGGACTCCAGAAAACATGGGTATGCGGCGACGACCAAGTTAAGGCCGGTCTATGCAAGCAAGAGCAGATAGGAGAATTTGTGCTCGAGGCAGACACTGCAGACTCGTCCAGAAACCCAGTCATTACCAAAGCAATTCACCTCAAGGATCCGGAGGCCATCAATTACCCAATTCAGAGAACCGGCTACTATTGTGTTATGACTTGGAGCAACTCTGCAGACGAATGGAAAGCTGCAGTTGAATTTCGAAATGCATATGGCGAGCTTCAGGCCTCGCAGATAGCTAAGCTGCCCTTCTACGGTGGATTGACTATTGTATATGCGGTGCTAGCTGTGTACGGACCTATTCTAGTCTGCGTCGAAGGAAAGAGTTGACTTTCATAGCTTCTGGGCCTTCCTCTATGTGCAAAATCGACATGACATATGTATGTGCTACCTCACTGCCCTCGCTACCACCGCTGACGTCGGGCAGTACCTGTGCAAAATTACATCACCGCAATTGTTATCTTCCTGATCGTCGAGCAACTCATGACTTGGGGTTTTTACGGTATGGTCCCCGATGAATCCCGCTACATAGTGCTGACACTACTAGACTATACGAATGCCCACGGTAACAATGCCTTCGCAAAAGTTTTAATGATAATTGTCGCCATCCTAAACGCTGGTCGCAACTCGTTCTCCTTCTTCCTCCTTCTCATTGTATGTATGGGTTACGGAGTGGTGAAACCGACCTTGGGCAAGACGATGTGGTATGTTCGAGCGCTAGCTCTTACTCACTTCGTCTTCGGTGTCATCTATGCGATCGCAAGCTTGACCATCACCCCGGACAACGCTGGCCCTCTTGTTCTTCTTGTGATTCTGCCTCTGGCAGGCACACTTACGGCTTTCTATGTCTGGACATTGAACTCGCTCAATCTTACCATGAAAGACTTGTTGGATCGAAAACAGAATGTGAAGGCTATGATGTATAAAAAGCTCTGGTGGTGCATTTTGGGAAGTATCATTGTTATATTTGGGTTCTTCTTCCTCAACTCCTTCAACTTTGCTGGTAGAAGAGACCCCGACTTTGTTCCGGGCCATTGGAAGACAAGGTGGTTTATACTGGATGGTTGGTTGAATCTAGTATATCTTTTCGATATTGCCTTCATAGCCTACCTGTGGCGGCCAACTGTGAATAACAGAAGATTCGCCATGAGCGACGAGGTAAGAAGTTTCTGCACCGTTCAAGAAATGCAGCTGACACGGATATAGCTCGCTCAAGACGATGAAGGGTTCGAGATTGCTTCCTTTGGCGGCTCGCTTGACGACGAAGAGGATGCTCGATCACCTCCGCACGACGCCAATGGGGCACTTTCACCCATACCTCCCAAACCGATTAACGAGAACAACCCAACACAGCGTCAGTCGTTGGACGGAGAGACAATATTCGCAGTAGGCGAAGACGTGGACAAATTTTCAGATGACGAATCACCACGGAATTCAGGAGAGAAGGAGCGGTTGACAGCAAAAGACTGAGATTAGCGGGAACACCAATGTCGGATCCTTTCTCGAATGTGTCATTTTACTTTGGACTCTTACTAGATCTCTTTTGCAAGGCGTCAGGGTATCTTTCGCATATCAATGCGATCATAAAAAGGCCATTCCATATTCACATCACAGCTGAAGTCCCGCATCACCGCTTCCCTTTCTTCTTTTTCTTTCCACCTCCAGCCTGCCCCTTATCCTGTTGCTGCTGCTTCCCACCCTCCTTTTCCTGTTTCACCACCTCCTTCACCTCCTCTTTCACCTCCAACGCGTCCCCCTCCCTACCCGGATCTTCCTTCGCCGAATCCCCAGCCTGTTCAGGCAACCCCGCCATAACCCTGCCACATTTCCCCAACGCAGCAACCAATCTCCCCACCTCCGCCGCCTTATCAGTCTTGTATTTCAGACACGTCCCGCTAGCCGGATCATAGCATTTCAACGTCAATTTTGGGGCGAGTTTCTTTTCCTCGTGGGCTCTTTTGCGCTTTTTGGTCGTTTCTGTGGGTTCCGTGAGTCGGGGGGGCGAAATGGAGCGTTCTGGTTTGAGAGAGGGTTTGTAGCGGTGAGGAGGTGGGGATGGGTGTGGGATCTTGTATTTGGTTGTTATTCGGGCCTGGGGAGTCGAGCGTCAGTGATTGGGCAGGGTTGGAGGGGAAAAGGTTGGGAAGGGGAAGTACTGTGGTGGGTCGAGCGGATATGAGGAGGGTGGATTGCTCGAGGAAGGATTGGGCGGTGGGGACGTAGGGCATTTTATGGAGGAGTGTAGCATTATGGAAGCTATCAGATTTCCAAATCGCTTCCTCGGTTTTTGATTGACATGTGGGGCGGAGATAAGAATCTGAGGCGGCGTTAACGTCCTAGTCATATATAGCAATTTTGCATTCTGCATTTCTCTTCTGAATATTTTTGGAGTTTTGGCTACTCTTGATTGTTCTGTCGACCAAACTTTTCAATGAGGCAATGGACGGTATGGATGTCGAACCGGAGTCGTCTGAAGGCTCAGTCCTTGTTGAAGATCTCCTCGCAAGATGTCAAGGGCTGCTGGATGAGTTGCATTCGTTCCAGACTTTTCTTGAGGAAGCAAGACGTAGCTCGAATGGTCGAGCAGAACATGCTGTAGACATCAAGCAATTTCACGGGCTTGTAAACACAGAGATGCAATCTCTGCAAAAGGTAGGCTTTGTGCTCTTTATAATTCACAAATTGTGTTTTGGACAAGTTCTGCTTTTGATGTGATGATGCCTTATTCTTGACCAATTGGTGAAATATATCTATCTACTTTTTTCCATGTGCCTACTCAAGAGGCTGTTTCTGATCTATAATTATTACCCGCAAGTTGAGACCTCCCCACTGACTGCCCCTGTTCCTGTCTCCGCTGATCTGATAAAAGCTCTCCGCAGGAGATCCGAACGCCGAAAAGACAATACACACCTTGAAGTCCAGCAATTTTCCATTCTACTCGGCAATTTGGGAGGCAGCAAAACGAAGCGAAGCTCTCGTCGGTTTCCATCGGCGGTTCTACTGGGATGAAAGGCAAACCAATGGAACAAAATCGTCAACGCAAATGCATAAGCGGGGTGCTCTAGTTGATTTTGTTGCGTACGACGGTGACGAATGGGTCAAGTTGTCTACCACTTCCGAGGAGCGGCTCTTGTTTGAGCTAGCTAAAGCGCGATGGGAAGTAGCAGATTCCTCAGATGAGGACGAGGGTAGCGACAACGATGCAGATTCCGATGGAGATGAGGATGAGCTTGGTAGAATGGAATTGGTGAGGATAGCTCACAATCTGAAGCAAGCGTCTCAAGCAAACCGGATTCACTATGAGTATCCACGTGTCCGCTTCGTCCTCCCTAAGTTATCGAACCCTCCTCCAGTGGAGCTAGTCCCACTGCTAGAGCGCATCCAGTCCAGTGGCGCTCTAATCGAACTGGGTGGTGATTCAGTGCACACTACCAATTCACAACACTTGGAGGCGGACTTGTTTCCCCGACTCCTCCCATCGGTTCATCCGCCGCTCACCAACACGCTGAATGTCGACTGCACAATCTTGCTTGCTCTTGTCTCTGATTTGTCCTATGTAGCAAATCACCCAATACAAGCAAATTACAACGCAGCCATCAGGCGACAGATTGAGGTCGAAGCCAACGAGCATCTTCTTCCGACCTACCTTTGGCCTGGGATGGCAGATCGAGACCTCGTGTGCACTGCAGAGGCAGCCAAGCGAATGAGAGAAATTGTCGATACCATTGGTATGCCGAATGAGCGTATTCGAACCGAGTTAGTCATGGAAGATGGAAGTTTGGGCCCCGAGGCAGGGCCATTTGCACGTCAACCTCATGCTTTGCGGGAGTCGCTGCAAAAGTTCAGCGACTACGAAGTCCCTTCGTCCTTTCGACTCCCAATACGTATCAGATCAGCCCCATCAGCTTCAGATGTTAGGCATACCATTGGATCCAGCAGACTGCCTGCTGTAGCGATGCGGGTGGCAGATGAGCTAACGCCCATCAATCGTAGTGTCTTCATGTTTGGCTGGCTCCATGGTTTTACGACTGTGAGTTCGAACAGGACTATCGCGAAGGCTATTGAAAGTACCATTGAGAAGCATGGTAATGGTGACAAAGGGCCTGAGATATGGCTGAGAGAGCCTGCGAGGAGCTTGTTAGGTAAAGAGAAGGTCAGGAGAAAGTAGAGATGAATATCGGAATAAATCGTTCTATCACAATGACGACTTTGCTACGCCAACATGATACTTCCATGGGCAGAGGCTCTTGACTAACCGTGAAAGTCCATCGGCTCTGTCGTCGCAGCAAATTCTTAGCGTTTGCTTGGGCCACTCATCGGAATCGGAGTTGCTGACAAAAAGCTCGCACAATACTCCGAGTCCAGAACGCGCCTACATGTGACTCAGTGACTAGTACTGCAACGTTTTGCTACCAAAGCATTGTCACTAAGCACTGATGATCACAGCCGAACTCGAATGCTTAATGTCTAGCGGAGTCATTATTGGTCCTATTTCGCCATGATTCGTTCGGATTGACCCATTAAAGGATCGCATATGATGGCATGTACACGGTAACTTGGAGAGGTTGATGTATTGTTGCCTTGAGTCACTGCTTTTGCGTGTCTTGAATATATAAAGCACCATTTTTCCAGTCCAGCAGGCTCTTTTCTTATTCAAGACATCAACATTACAACCAAGCATCTGCTGCTGTAACACCCCCAGCTTACCAACCAAGTCTCCTTCAAAGCCTATCTAAACTTCAACAAGCCTCCGTCACAATGACTTTCAATTTCCCAAACGTTCGGAAGCAGTCTTCCTCGTCCTCTCATTCATCCGCCTCTCCCAATTCCGCCAATTCCGACTCGAAAGCCTTGCTGACCTCACATCAACGTGCATCAAAAGCAGGTATGGCTTCCTAAAGCTGCCTCAAGCATTCCCCTCGGTAAAGATGCTGACAGCTCTCCTTTAGACCACGGTGGGAAGAAAGCGAAGCAGTTTGACCAGCAGAGAGTGAACGATGCAGCGACACGGCACGAATTGAGGGCCTGGGTGAGGAGCTGAGCCAGGTGTCTGGTAACTTTCGACAAGCAGATGGTTGGGCCTGTGTACACTACCAATGATCCGGTGATGAAAGCAATGAAATCGTTCTTTTCGATCAGTGGCCCTCAAAATGTTCGCCTTCGATGAGCAAGGTAGGCCTTGAAAGGCAATGACCACTGCCTTTTCCTCAAGGCGGGTGCGAAGATATCAAAATCGAGTTTCTGAAGTTTGTCCAACCACATTTGTGTTGCTACGGCGGGCATCAAAACTCCAAAGGCTTGCTCCAGTTCCTCTTGCTGCTTTTTTTGCTTGCTTGGCCCCTCAGCAGATGCATACTGGTGATCCTCATCATTCTCATGCTCAAAAGCATGGCTAACGTCTTGGCCTTTCCTAATTTCCCTGACCATCTCTCTGGCGGTTATGAGGTGATCACTAGCCCTAGTGGCCACCTCGAACACCGCGTCCTTTAAGCCAGGTGCCTCCGCGCCTTGTCGGAGTATGTCTTCCTCCCGTACGCCTGTGCGAGCCATGACGTCAAGCGGTAGTACTACAGCGCCCTGTTTCCCTCTTTCCAGGCTGCCACCAAGAGGCCCTGGGTTACTATGATGATTAGGAGGTCGTGGGAATGCGATGAGGGGCAAGCCTCGCAGAATGGCAACAATGCCACTAGCCTTACCAATGTGTGAGGCTACGTGATCAGCCGTCACACTTGCCATTGGCAAAGACTGTAGGGTCAGATACAGAAGCGTAGAGTAAGTGTTTTCGGCATAGCTCTCGAGTGCGTCCAGTGAAGGGTACGCTCGGCCATCACTGTACTGCTCGCGAATGGAGATGATTCGCATCAGCCAGTTCTTGCTGAGGTTAGCTGTGCCGTTGCTCCGTGCTTGCAGGTCGTCAAGGACGTATGCAAGAAGCACCGAAACTGGCTGCTTAGGTGGCGTTCTGGCGAACGCTTTCGTCACATTATCCCTCCAGAATTGGTAGCGCATGGCGCCCACTGTTGGAGTGGAGACTGTGTCTGGGATGCGTGCAAGCTCGACATTGAATGCTCGAATGGCTAGATAAGCCGGTTGACACTTTGGTGGTATGAAAGCCAATAGGGTATGTGCTGGCGCATCATATTTTCTTTGATAGAAATGAGATTGGAGTCCTGGTTAAAACAAGGAATGATTGACTTACCGTAATAGGTCAGCACAGTAATCCCTGGCTGATCGTATCTGTAATTGTCCTGGGGTGACCGCGGCAGTGGTACTGTATGGGCGTTTGGGAAGACATTTTTCGTACCGAGTGCCGGGCGACAAAGGCTTGAATGAAGCTCGCGTCAATTTACTGGACCCAGCACTTCGTAGCAGTATCATGTCAGATCGAATCGAAACCCATCATGTCTCTAAATTTACACAATGAATCTGTCGCTACGGATTGCTGTCACGATCTTTGGCACAGGACTTGCCATGGACATATGATTTGGGTAGGACATTCTTGCACAGCGGTGCCTTTGAGGCCTTCCCTATCTGCAACTCTGATGTATTGACATAACATCAACCTTTGAGAGCAAGAGATGACTTCCCAGCGAGATGGCAGGAACTGTTGCAGTCAAAATATTGCGAGGTAAAGTATCTTTGAAGATCAATAGTCTGGGTCAGTTGCAGAGAGTTGCCATCTCAGCGTGCGCTTTTTCTACCACCAGTCAAGCTGGGCAACGTTAGCAACCATTACCTGCACTTCAGATGATTGGAAAAAGCGCTCATCCTATAGTCATCCTAGATTACAGTGCACTGTTCTGTCCACCAATGTCCGCTACCTAACAGTCAACCACGTCCCCTATAAATACGATTTTTGTTACGCGCCTAAGGGGCTGTCCGGCGCGCTGGAGCCCTTCTCCCAGTCGCTACAGCGTAGTCTTCGGCATTCATATTATTCAAGTTGGAAAGATAGTTCGAATATTCCCTACCAATATCCATCACTGATTGAAGATGCCCTGCTGTCAAATTTTGATGACCCAATTGGGCAAGCGCGAGCGCTGTCCTCACAGTGTTCCGGATTTGTCGGCCGTTAAGATTATCCTCGCTAAAGTTACTGTCGACATAGTTCAACATCTGCCGTTTTTCTGGATCTGATAGTTCAAGGTCGCGGATAAAGACAGCCCAAACCTTACGCTGTTCTGCTTTGGTGAGCGCGTGGAGCCCGAGAGTAACATGGATCCGAGATACGAAAGCCTCATCCATGTCGCCAGGCCGATTCGTGGTGAGGAATAGGATGCCTTCAAAGTAGTCCAACTCGCGAAGAAAGATGGACACAAGTGCATTACGCTTCACGTCCTGCATATCCCTTTCCTGAAGAAAGATGTCCGCTTCATCAAGCAAGAGGATGGCCTTCCAGGTCACCGCGTACTGGAATACACGCTTTAAGTTGGCTTCGAGCTCCTTTGGTTCCGTTCCAAGATCGCCGCAGCTCATATAATAGAGTGGACGCTTATGCTTTTCAGCCTAAAATGAACTTCGAGTTAATCATACTATCTTAGACTGACTTTCGCTCACGAGACATGCCAAAAGAGCCTTTTGCTCCTCAGACAAGGTCTCGGGGCTCAGCTCCATTTCAAATCAGGAAGAAAGGTCTCTAAAAGAATACGAACCATGCATTCTGCTGCCAATGTCTTTCCGGTCCCGGGAGGCCTTTACAGCGTATCAGAGTCAGCAGTCCCCAAATGAGATAGGGGATCTTCTAATATCTACTAACCCATGGAGCAAGATAGCCAACCCGCGTCCCTTGCCTGCGACGAGGTCGCTGAAGCCAGGCTTCTCCAAAGTGTAGGCCTGTACCATGGCTTTGATGATTTTCTTGTAGTCATCCTTGATGACTAGTCGTTTGAATGCCTTCTCCCGAAATTGTACCTGCTTGAGGTCGTCTACCTTTACCAAGGCTACGGAAATATAAGCCATGTCAGTAAGTGAGATTGTGTCTACTTACCCCATTCTTTGTTGCGCAGTGAGAATACTCCCACTTCCGGGAAACACCGCAGAAGGGTGTTCTTAAAAGGATGGCCGTGGTGATCTACGAGTTCCTCTTCCCCTGGCGGGAAACCATAATCCTGGAATGGACTTTGATTTGTATCTACCGATGACGGGTTTTGATGCCAGTAGGTGTCCTCATCGACCACAACTCGCACGGGTTCCTACAAAGAAATGTCAGTGGGACTATGCAATACATACGGATTTGCCACCTTAAGCATACATCCCTATAGACTCGTGGGAATTTATCGCCATAATAATCCTGAAGCACCGACACTTTGTTGAGTTCAAAGTACCGCTGGCCCCTTGCAACCAGCTTCGTGTGCAACTCTGGCTCGTTGTGCATGTATTGCACAGGCACAAGCTCCAGGTTGTTGATACTTTTCTCGCCAGTGTAAGGTTCTATATTCCACTCAGAGAATCCTCGCTTGAAGACTCCTTGCTCGCACTTGACTTCCCAACAGACAAGTTTCAATGTCTTTGCTTGACCGCGTGTGACCCAATTTGTGGTTTGACGAGCATAGACGACTATCTGACGGATATCGGAGCCTTTGCAGCAGTAGACCGCCGTGTTAGGTGGGTACAGAAGCCACAATTTGTCGAACGATATCTTCTTACATCGACCTTCTTGCACCTCGGCCAGCTTTGCGCTTGATGCCGGATGCTCTTTCTTGAGGAACTCTAATAGCATCTTAACATGCTGTTTGGCATCCTCTGAGAAATTTCCATGAAGGCTCTGTCTCAATTGTTCCGTATGGTCAAAAAAAATCATGAACGGGTCCGTAAACGTTACGGTGTCGTCAGTGGAGTCTTTGCCGCGAAGGATGTCAAAGTCATCACCAGGATAAAACGTGATTACCTGCCGAAGCAGATCTAGCAGTGGCCCTGAGTCGATTTCAAGCAAGACATGCATCTTATTGCCGTCGGTATCATATTCTGGACCATGGTTTTGGAGTCAGCCTTGCTCTACAGAAACATTGCCACGAGGCAGAAGTCTTGTTGGGGGCGTTCGACTTTACCAGACATGACTTGTAACTTGAAAATGACTGTTATGAAAGTACAATTGCTCAGAAAGGACTGACCATCGTAAATGAGGATGGGATATCCACCACTCCGTATCTCCTGCTCTCTTTTACGGATATCCTCAATCTTCTCGCTTTCATCATACAGATCAGAACTCCCGAATCTGTTGAAAATTCTTTTCCAGCGCTTTATCTGTAGCTTCCAACCAATATGTCCTTGATCATTGAGTTTGAACGTCTCAGGTTGAAAGCGTCCGTCTCCATTGGGAGAGAGGCGTTCCGACCGTACACTTTCATCGAGATCGCCACTGTGCCGGGTCCGCCGAGAATGGGAGAACCGAATTTGCTGGAGTACACCCTGTCCTCTTACCTGTACCACGGCGGATTCCAGATCCTGTATGTATTTGGCGAGTTCGGGTTTCAGCGGAGCTTCCCCTTGAATTCCGAGTGAAGACCCGCTGTCTTCCTGAACATCGTCGTCTAGAGGCGTTTCGTCATTTGGGCGAGACATGCTAGTTCTAGATCCTCTAAGCGTAGAAGTGCGACGTGATGGAGCTATGTCATCAGAATTGGTAGAAGTCATTTTTGCAGCAAATGGGAGGTGATCGAGTCAGCAATCATGCAAAGAGAGCGCTGGAAAAGGTAGATCGAGGCAAGGAGAGGTGCCAGAAAGGCAGAACGAAGCAAGGAGAAAGGTCAATGATTTGTTCTCGAATCTATGTTCATTATGAATGACTGGCAGCATTACTGACACTGGCAGAATATGCAGTGGGAGAGTTCGCAGCCTTGCGCTATCTATTGTTAAAAGGTTGTCTACTACTGCACTATTAAGAAGACGTCTCAGCCATGTGGTGGTGCCAATGTACTGCTTATTGGCCCAGATCGAGCCGAGAGCCTCACTTTTGTGCTCTAAGACTAACGTGAAAGGACGTGGCATATGCAGTGAGACGGCTGTGTGGGCGCTTTTAGCACGGTAACCCACTCGAGCTACTCGAGCTACTCAAGCTACTCGAGCAGGCTGTGGCTGTAACCCCGGGGGATCTGCATGTTTTTATCCAGATGCGACTAAACAATCACAACAAGGCTAGAACTCGTTGCTTCATCCCAACTGCAAATACCCTCGGCTATTCATCGAATTCGCTCCTTGTGATATTGTAGGCGGACAAGGCTCGACCACCGACCTTCTTTACACGAAGTAGGAGCCGGAACGGTGAATCCTATTATACTGTGGTACCATTAGAGCACTCGCCTCGATATTCAGACAAATTACATCCACGATTTTGCCCGTCACTGCTCGAGATGCCTTCATTTATCACTTGACTCGTTAGATGTGGACACTCAAACACTCTGTATTTGTGGAATACACAGGATGTCAAGCGATGAAGAGCCCAGAGGACTTCAAATGAGCATGTCGACAAAACCAAAGCAAACAAAATTCGCCCTTGGCCCTTTAAGAAGTCGGCGAAAGTCAACAGGCGACAAAAAGGCCAAATCAACATTTCAAATTCAGTCTTCTCATTACAGGACCAACAAGGTTGATAAATATGTGACCAGCTCGGACGAACAAGATGACATATCAGACCATAAGCTCACTCACACAAAAAGCAATTCTGAGTTCACCGATTCCAAGGCGGCATGGGGAGCCGCCATTGCAGCTCAAGAGACCGTGCAGCACTCGCTGAAGAGCCTGCGCAAGAATCTTGAAGCCTATGAAGCCAAAGCAAGTGAACATAAATGGAGAGAGGTTGTCTTAGAACAAACAAACCTCGAAGAGGTCCACAATTTAGCTCAAGCGGCCAAAGAAAAGCACCAGAAGGGCAAGAATCGAGCTGCCAAATGGTTCGATAAGTTTTCGTTAGTCGCATTAGAGTATTCGAGATTGCTCGATGTAGTATTCAACACCTGTCCAGAATATGTGTCCGCCGCGTGGGGCGCTCTCAAGATATTGCTGGTCGCGAACTTGAACAGTTCAAGGCTGAAGGAAAACGTGGAAGCGCATTTGATAGCTATTGGAAAGCGCCTTGGGTTGGTCAATCAGCTCCTTTGTTACACACCAACAGAAAAAATGGTAGAAGCGATTTCTCTGCTTTACGCCAGCTTTTCTAAATTTCTCGGAAAAGCATTAAAGTGCTACAAGAAGTGCAGACTCGCAAAAATGTTAGAAGGTTTCACTTTCCCTTGGGAGACCAAGTTCGAATACCTGGTCATGATTATGGATCAACAATTTGGTAGCATCAAGGATCTTGCTCAAACCAGCCACCACCATATCTCCATCCGGAATCAACACCTTTTGCATACGATAAGGGACTGCGTACAAGAACATACAATAATGCTGCAACGTAAAGACAAGGCAGAGCAGTCGTATAACAAGAACAATAATGAAATGAAGGAGCAGGTGAGGGCGGAGCTGAAGGAAGAGATGAAACATGAGATTTCTAGATTGCTTGGAACGTTTCACGCAAAGTTGGTTCAACGCTTCGACGAGTTTGTTGCACAGCAAAACACTGCCCCGAGTCTTGAACATAGAATCAACGACTACCCAAGCAAAGATCGTTTGAACCTCAACAAGCCAAACACTATCAATGTTAAAGACTATCTTGCTAGTTTCGCGTCCAGTCCGGGAGAGATGATGGAATTTCGGAATACTTGTTACCCAGCACTCAACAATCTCGATGTAAGTACCAATTTGAGGCTCCTTGCTTTGAGACTGTTTGCAACTGGTGTTGCCATTCTTCGCGAGGTGTTATTTTCGGGAATGTATTACGACAATGTGTTTGCACGGGCGTAAGACCTAAGCGAGACCCAAAAGCTGCCATTTGAACGGCCTTTATTGTATGATCGATCGTACCACTGGCCGTGGTAATTGTGACTTCTGATTATCTTTGCTCTGCATCTTCAGAACTTTGTCTTCTGTTTAGCTGATTTGCTCTAGCAAACCGAGAGCTTCCTCAGGGTTCGGAATCGTCGCCTCCGTGCATTCGAATACCAGCAATGTGTTACCCTTCTCAAGAATCCTAATATGCAAGACTGGCTGAGTGAACGTGAGTCACGTTTGCTTTGGATCGACAGCTATCTCGAGAGTAGGATTACGGACTGGGCGACAGCCCTGGTGCTCGATTTGGTTGACCATACTCAGGGGACGGACTTCTCTGTGGTTGTCAAACATTTTTGCCAGGGCAATGTCCGCGGCCAACCCGTTTCAACAGCTGCTCTCATTGTTCAATCGATGATATTCCAGCTGTTGGCGCAATGTGGCGAACACTTTCGTACTAAGGACTCACGCTTCACTCGGCAAAGATTCGAAACCGCAGGTAGAGACATCGACGAGCTGTGGAATTTATTTGTCGACATTTTGCGTTCTTTGCAGGCAGGATGTATCTGGATTATGATAGATAACGTTGGCTTGCTCCAAAGGGAGTCTGGTGAAGAGCAGTTGGCTGCTATTCGGCTTTTGCAAAAATTAAAAGAGCTGGTAGACCACATCGATGTGACCGTCAAAGTACTGATCACTGCTCGCTTTGACAACTCTTGTCCTTTGTCACAGACTTTAGACATAGATTCGCCTCGTTCTGCTGTTCTTACGGTGCCCCGAAGGCTACACCAGACCAAAGCTGCCTTCTCCGCAAACAAGGCGAGGAAATATGCCCGATTACCCGATGCAAACACAAGCGAGCCACGGCTACCTCCATTGGATACAAAGACTGTTGAGGCGCTGCTCTTCGCCAGCGACTCGGATAGCGATGAATCAGAAGACATTCACATTCCTCTGCGCCATGTAAATAGCGAAGATTCGACTTCGCAAAGACCGTCTAGGGAAGATCACGATGACGACTGCACAACCGACACCGACTTGTATGAGGACCCGTTCGCCGAGAGTCCTGATAGCGATGAGGAGGAATCGCCAATCAAACATCAGGACACCGTTCTGCATTCATGTTCAAGTGAAGATAGCTTGATAAGAGATGGCGTATTCATTGATACTCGTGCGAGTGGCTCACTCAACGGAAGTTATGAGCACCTCTTACAAGCCTCCGAGAGCGAAGACGAAGACTTTAACAGGCCCCTTATATCACCTGTCACGCCAAAAGTGACCGTTTCTCCGGCCATGCAGTTGCCCTCACACCCGAGAATCGGTGCTCACTGGGGGAAGGGTGGGGTGAATGATCAAGCACATGCTGAGAAACCTATCGGAAGTTCTGAGAAGACGGAGCATAGTCTGCGAGTAAAGGATGACTTAGAGAGCGAGAGTGACAGCGACTGATTAGGGCAGTCTTTTGATCAATAACATCGCATCGCCCACGACAGTCTTTACCCTCTATTAATATTCCATCAAAATCTATACAGAGTTCAGCGTCCCAATACAGAATACCATCCAAGACTTGACAATTTGTTGATTTAAAACATGAAATTTAGCAAGTGGTACGTTAAGCCTCCTTGAAGAAGAAAATAAATACTTTATAATTTTAAATTAGAACCCAATGCAATAATTGTCTCCGTGGCGTAGTTGGTTATCGCGCAGGTCTCATATGTCTATATGACGCAGCTTCAAGTTGGGATATCCTGAGGTCATGAGTTCGATCCTCATCGGGGACAATTTTTGTTTTTGCTCTTTGACTCTGGTGGAGGATTTCCTCCTCACAAAGCTATACAGTCGGAGAGTCTAATTTGATCCGAAGCAGCGTTGAAGACGAGATACGTATCATGATGAAATATACGCGTATAGACTTGATTGGATATTAGGGCGGGATCGCTTTTTGACGAGTGAGCATGATTGGGCACTGTAATCTTCTTCCATTGACGAACGTGCGACTGACGTTTAAAGCAAACGCTTTATGAGTTTCTTGCAGCACCTGTTTTTGTAGTCCGAATTCTCGTTTCTTCATCGAGATGGGTCCGCAAGCTTCGGCAAGCGAAGACGCCTGAGAACACATGAAAGTCATTACCATGCTCATACCTACTGAAGCAGGCACACACTTTCCTGGACAATGCAAAGCTCCGGCAGCAATTATTCACGATGGCGGCCTGGAGCGCAAGCTATGGGACATGAACATGCATGACTGTTGCCATGGTAACAACCATACTGGCATTCTTGGACCACAAGAGGACTTTATGCATTGGATTGCTTCACCCAAGATAGAAGGCGTTCGCAATCTACTGAATTCACTGAAAGTTATGCACAAGATTTGTGACTATTTATCGCAGAATTGTGAACCAGCGTTCCGAGAGCTTTTCTATGTATTCTTAGGTGGGGATTGCAGTATCAGTCCTGCGATATTCTCTGGGTTTAGTCATTGGTATCCTGACAAGAAGGTTGGTCTGTTGTACATGGACGGAGACGCTGATCTCACACTACCATCCGCAACCTCAGCAGAAGGATCCAGTGGCATTCTCGACTCAATGGCCATGACACACCTCACTCGACGAGAAGGTGGTCTGGAGTGTATGAAAGCGTTCAGTCATCCAGATGGCTCGAGGCTCGTATCACCCGAAGATGTTGTCCTGTTCGGGTTCGATCCTCTCCAGCCTGCAAACGAACATTGGGTGTACCTACTGGAGAATGGGTTCAAATGTTACACCAGGCCAACAGTCAGGAAGGATCCTGTAAAATGTGCAAAGCAAGCATTGGAATGGCTTGAGCAGAGAGTAGACGTTATTCTGCTCCACTTCGACGTCGATGTCATAGATTCAGGGCTCTTCCCCTTGGCTAACTATCCGCATTACGCCGGACTTGCCTTTGAAGAGGCAATGGCAGCCATGCACGTCTTTATCCAGGGTGAAAAAGTGCTAGGCATGATCATCACGGAGTTTAATCCAAACAATGATCCCTCCAGGACAATGGTCACCCAGCTGGTCGATCGACTCACGTCCGCTCTCAAGGCGCGGATGGAGAATCTGAAGCTAAAAAAAACGGAGGATTGATGGGCCAGAAACGCACACAGGATGAGAAGGGGTTAGCTTTTGTATTGTGATTGAACAGTCTAACCAAATTTAAGCTAGCGGCATTTATGGCTGCGTTACAACTCACTGAAATTGTCATTGCCGACAGGCCACCTCGGACGCGGACCGTGGCAGGGAGTATGTTGGATGTATCCACTCTCGGCACGATGTTGTCCTCAATCCTTTGGATACGTCGCTTCCATGATACGCAGGAGGGTTTTGGTCCTCCTCCTCCCAGTGCTCGTCCTCGCATTGCTGCTAATTAATTGGCGTCACTGGAGACGGGAGGCCGACAATCTGCCTACTTTACCGGCGAACTTCTCGCCGGAGCTCGTTGAGTTTTGGACCAACTTTTCTATCGTACTGAAGAATGCGGAGCCTCCTGTGCCTCTGCCTAATGGACACGTCGAAGCAGCGATCAGTCCCTACAATGCCGCCAACAGCGGGTCATATACATATCGACACGACCTCATAGACCTTACAGATGAAGAAGTCGAGCTTCTACGCTCTTCTCATACCCAATTCGTGGAAGTTGCTCGACAATTGGCACCTTCACTCCCATACAAGCCAGGCACGCGCGGGATCGCCGTAACCGCAGCTGGAGAATGGGTCCCAGAACTGCTCGTCTCCCTCCGTCTCCTTCGCAACTCCGGTTCTGAGCTCCCTGTCGAAGTGTTCTTTGAATCTCCCCTTGTCTATGAAGACTACATCTGCAGCACAATCCTGCCCACCCTAAACGCGCGCTGTTTCATTCTCTCCTCCCTCCTCTCAACCTCCCCCACAAAACTCACAATGTCCAAATACCAACTCAAAGCCTTCACCCTCCTCTTCTCCTCCTTCGACGACGTCCTCCTGCTCGACGCCGACAATCTCGCCGTCCAATCCCCTGAAGACCTCATCAGCGCTGAACCCTACAGAACCGCCGGCCTCATAACCTGGCCTGACTACTGGGCCAACACCGCCTCCCCACTCTTCTACACCATCGCCTCAATCTCTCCGACCCCCTCCCCAGGCGACCGCGCATCCTCCGATTCCGGCCAAGTCCTCCTCTCCAAGAGCAAGCACGCTACAACCCTCCTCCTAATCGCATACTACAGCTTTTACGGCCCCTCGCATTACTACCCCCTCCTCTCCCAAGGCGCCGTAGGCCAAGGCGATAAAGAGACATACCTCGCAGCAGCCATGGCGCTAAATACAAGCTTCTACGACGTGAAGACGCCAATCGCGCAGCTGGGATTCCGTCCAAGCGGGCCGGGAGTAGCGAATATGGCGCTCAATGCGCCGAAGACGAGGGATGGACGCCATCCGAGCGCTAGTACGCAGCATGATCCTCGGGACGAGGTGGAAATAAAAGAGGGAGGGAAGGTGAGGCCGGCGTTCGTGCACGCGCAGACTTATAAGTTGAATGCGGGACGTGTGGTGGAGAAGTGGAGAGGCGAGATAAATGGGAGGATGTTTGGGACGAAGGAGGAGGTTGAGGGCATGTTCTTTGGACGGGATATCGAGAGAGAGGCGTGGGAGGCTGTCAGATGGACTGGGTGTGAGTTGGAGGGACGCTTTAGGGATTGGGAGGACAGGGAGGGGGTTTGTGGGAATGTTACCGAGGTTTTTGAGGAGATGTTTGGATCGTGAGATTTGAGTATTGGATGATTGATGAAATATGAGAGAGCTATGATGGCGAAAGCAGAGCAGAGTAGGGTAATATTCCTGGGCTATTTGTACGAAGGTGAATAATCGTATGATGCAATATGAAGTGGCGATGTACGTATCTGTACAAGTGTATATACACATTGAGTAGGGTTCGCCAATCATCCAAGCATTCTATCGTCACACTCCATGCCCCTGTCCTGCACAGCACATGGCATCTTTCACGTCCTCGGCTTCACCTTAACCCTCACACCCCCATCAATTGTAGCCACAACCCCCAACTTCTCCCTCCAAGGCCTGATCTCCTCCGCCTCGATCTCAAACTCCCGCACTATCTTGACAACAACGTAGCTGACCTCCATAAGCGCAAATTGCTGTCCCAAACAAACCCTGGGCCCACCATTAAAAGGCAGATACTCCCAACCCACCCTTAACCCCTTCTTCTTCCCCTTAACTTCACCCTCTGTATGCTCACTGTTTTCGTCAGACACGTCTTCATCCAACCATCGCTCGGGCCTGAACTCTTCAGCATCTTCCCCATAAATATCCTTCCTTCGATGCATCCCATACAAACTCCAATGCACCATCGTCCCCTTACTCACAAGCACAGGCTGTTTCCCATCTGGTCCACCGCCGAGCGGCAGCATCGTGTCCACGATCGCCTGCCGCGAGTTCTCAGGCACGTTCGGATAGAGGCGCTCGGACTCGTTGATGAGAGCACGTAGGTAGGGTAGTGATTTCAATTGTGAGAAATTGGGGGTTTCAGGCAGATCGGAGGCGTCGATTTCGTCCTGAAGCTTCTTGAGGATGTCGGGCCGTTGGGAGAGGGTGAAGAAGATGTTGGAGAGGAGGGAGTCTGTGGTGTCTTTTCCGGCGAGCAGGATGTTGAGGAGTTCGTGGCGGAGCTTGATGCGGTCGTCTGTGGCTTTTACGAGTTCGGAGAGGAAGGTGTAGCGGTGTGGTTTCTCGTCGGCGTCAGAGTCGGAGGAGCTCTTCTCCTCCCTGGCAATGGCGTCGGAGATGAGCTCGTCGACGTAGGAGTGCATGATCTTGACGTGTTTCTTGAAGTTCCAGTCGGGGAGGAAGATGCCTAGCATGCCGAAGCGGGAGTCTTCTGCGTTTATTGAGCGGACGAGGTAGTCGAAGGACGTGTAGAATCTCTCTATGCTTTTTTGGCTCTTTTCGTCTCCATTCGCCTTAGGATCCAATGTGCCGGCACTCTGGCCGAATAGGAATTGCGTCGCGACGTCGAGGCTGACATAGCCAAACAAGGGTTGCAGGTCAAAGACTTCACCGTTCCTTGGAATGGCTTTCATTAGATTGTCTGCATGCTTCTCGAAGAGCTCCGGGCCGTCGAACTGTGCTCTGGCAAATTGGGGCTTGAGCAGGTCGCGTGAGTGCTGCCATGTCTGTCCATCTGACACGAAGATACCTTCACCAATCATTGGCTTCAATACTTTCTTCCGATTGTCGTCAATATAGAAGTCCTTGAATTTGGTGGCCAGGATGCACTTGATGTTCTCTGGCTCCAACGTGGTGATGACAGCGGGTTCCCACCGCACGACAACTCCATATGTGTATGTCTGGAGCTTAGCGAAGAGTTGCTTGTTGTATTCCAACACGGTGTGAGCCTTGATCTCTCTATAGACTTCTCTCAACATGTCGAGGGCTAGGAAAGGGTCTTTCGACCTTATGGTCTTGCTTGGAGCGCATCCCCAAGAAGCAGCAAGGCGACTGCATTCTCGATGGCGCTTGACGGCGTGGTATATCTTGTAGGAGATGTAAAAGCCCGCAAGGAGAAGTGTATAATTCAGTAATGACCAAGCCAGGGAAGAAGCAGAGCAATCGGATAACATAGTGGCAGGAAAGGCTCAAATATCCTTCATTACCTTTGTTAAATGTTATGAAGCCTTAGACTTGACGCGAAGGCAGTGATGCAAGTAAAGAGAAGGGTGAAAGCAAAGAACCCATAAGCAGGCACAGTCCACCCTTTAAGTTCTCTTTGGTAGATGTTGCCTAAAGCCAACAATTGACTCACCAGTAAATGCAGGGATAGCTGCCCAGTAGCTCCCTATGGAACGATTAGCACCAGCGGCATTGGACCGAACGGACATAGGCCGCCTTGACTAAGGAGAGAGGCACATGACTCTCCTTCACGGATGTATTACACCGGGTACGAACGGGCAAGTGAGATTTCTTCACGGCAATGGTATTATGGTGATAGAAGAGGGAGGTGTGAGGGTATCTGGAGCAGATTGATGGCCTAAGCGACTTCGATGCCACGTTTCGCGCCGCATGAGGCCCTATTAGGAAAGAGTCAATTCTCCACCTCCACGCTCCACCAGCTCGAGCGAAAATAGCGGCACGATAAAGCTCCGGGATCGTCCTAAATATAATCCTGCTTGGGTTATTGGTGTCACGACCGAGATAGTACCCAATCTCGGAGAATCTAGAAAGAGCCGTAACTTAGATATACATGTCATCAACATCAAACAGAACTCCCACAAGCGTTACACACGAGGACCGGCTTGCCTGCACCCCCAAGCCGTGCCTTGAAATTGGTTCCACCACATTTCTTGCATATCACCTCTCCACTATCTCCAACGCTCGCTTCAGCTTCGCTGTTTTCTTCGCTGCTTAGTCGTGACACCGCCGTCGTCTCTCGACCTACAGGCGGGCCAAGATGGCTGCCGTCATGTCCAGGGCTGGCTACACTGGCGTTGCTGCTTCCCACTGTGCTAGAATATCCATTCCTCGACGGGTCAAGATGTGAAGCATTTGCCGCTTGGTCTTTGTACGTTTGCCGATTCCAGAACATGTAGCTTTGGTCCCCCATCAGCATGAGCGAGCTGCCTTCTCCCTCCGTGTTTGGCACAGCCGAATAGGGTTTCCGCTGCTGCTCTAGCGATAGACCCCCTTTGTGTTCGGGCGGAGAGGGTTGCTGGGGACTCAATTGTGGCGAGCCGTTAGGGAGTGATGGAGTTGCCTGGCTCTGATGGCGAGAGGTGGACTGAAGGGAGGCTTGGCCAAGGGATTTGCGAGGAGATATTGACCGGTTCTGAGTGCTTGCTTGGCTGTTGTGGCGGAAATTGTCAAAGCTACCCGTGGTATTATTGATAGATTGACGCCAGGAGAGTATTCGCTCAGAAGAGTGGTTGCCTAATTGAAGGGAGTTGCGAGAAGAACGCGTGCTATTCTTTGTGGCGACAGAATTGGTTCGCCCGAGCATCTTCCTTGACAAAGCACTGTCATTGTTCCGTACTCGATTCTTGAACCCGCAGTCTTGTCGAAATACCTTTATGACGCCGCGGAAATCAGCAGTCACGATAATGTTGCCATTCGGATGAGAGGTCCGAGAGAGATAGGAAGGCGATTCTTCTGGTTTGTTCGGTCTTGAGAAGTCGGCGGTTGCTGGTGTTGGAGGTATGCTAGGGCTGGGTTGCGGTCCCTCCTCCGAAGGTGGAAGCAGGGACGCATGTGAATGAGATCGGCTGACGAGAGTGACTGGTGGCGGGTTGCAAAGATCGTAGAGGGGATCTGTCGAGGCGCTCAGGAGCTGTCGGGTGCGTACAGGGGCTAGAATGGCAGCGGTGACAATGACCTGATGGGCTTCGAACATCTCAACTGGCCTTTTGTCTTTCTCAATCTCAGAGGGACTTGTAGACCAAATGTATGCTCTGCGATCTTCGCTACCACATATTATGTACTTAGTGTCATCGCTAAATGTAGCATGGATCTGACTGCAAGAGTTTTCGTTGCCTTTCAGCTTAAGTTCCAGGCTTTTGTCTCTGAGATTGTACACTCTTACTCGAGAATCATTGCTGGTAATGAGTAACTTCACCTCTCCGCTGGGGTCATCAGGTGGGCACGTTACGGCTTGGATACCCGTAACCTTACTGCCTTTTGCGTTCTTTCCATGTGCGGAGCGGACGTGCATCTGTGTCTGATATTTCAAGCCTTCGGTCTCATAGAATAAACAAGTTCCGTTTAGGCAACCAGCGATAGCGGTCTTACCGTCTGGTGCAAAGGCTACGGCAGTTATCAGATTGGGCAATGTACTCGAGTAAGCAACGCCTTTATCCGGTATGCTCCATAACCGAAGCTTTGAGTCCAAAGATCCAGCAAGGAAGAAGCGGTCATCACGAGGGTGAAATTGTATTGATGTGACGAAGTCGCTGTGCTTGAAACAGCACAGACATTCTTCCCTACTGACATGCCACAATCGAACAGTCTTGTCCATTGAGGAAGACAGTAGAAAGTTGTTCTTGCTCCAGCTCAAATCGAGAATGCTCGCGGTGTGCCCGGCGTACTCCTGGACAGTCTTTCTTTTGAAGACGGGTGCGCTAAGGTGCACACTGTGACCTTCATGGCCAGCCTTGTCTTCGTCTGCCTCATGGGCTTGACGCTCTTCCTTGTTTGATAGGACAGCCCACACCCTCACTACGTAGTCTTTACCCCCAGCAGCAAGGTATCTTCCATCTTTAGAGAATTCCATTGCCCAGATGGCATCACCATCTTTCCTAGGGTCGAGATTTGGCACCGCACTCTTGACAGATCTACCACCGTTCTGTGCAATCTCCACTCCGGTCCTTCCCTTCAACTCTTGGGCAAGGAACACCCGGTTGAAGTCTTTGTCCTTTTTCCCATGAGACCGGACTTTAATGTATTTTGGAGGTGAGGGGAACTGTGGGACATATCCTATAGGCTGAGAGAAGGCCGCCGCATCCATTCCTTCTGTTCTTTTGTCCCCTGCTTCCGACTCATTGTCATTGGAGTCACTAGTAACATCCTTCTTCTTAGGCGCGACAAGACGACTGAAGAAAGAGGTTCTATTCCTAATATTTTTCGTAAGCTGTCAGCCTCACACCAGTTTCCCGAAGTAACCAACGCCAGAGAGTAAAGTTGAGCGCTATAATCTGACTAAAAATTCGACTAAGCATACCTCTTGTCTTTTGCTGCAGAGGCGGCGATACTATCTATCCGGCCTGCAGGGGGTTCTATCGACGTACGACTGGAGGCTATTGTGGGGACTGTTTCCGTAGAATTGCTCTTCTCTTCTTCTGAGATGCCTGGGGAAAGCATCTTGGAGGACGGTATGCTTGAGGTGTTGGTTCTTTGTAAGATAGCCTGCACATGAACTTAGCGCCTTGATAAGCCAAAGCAAAGTCTATATAGACCAGGCGAACCAATTTGGGTACTAACATGCGACAACGGGTCAATGGCCTGGCATCGATCTCGCGTTTCACTCAGAGAATTCCTTGCGCTGCCTTGACTGTTGGCAAAAGTTGGAAGAAGCTTGCTGGAGTAATTTTTTCCAGTTGAAACTGGCCGCACTGAATCCTTCCCGTCAGTCGAGCGGACCACGCGATTGTCTTTTCAGCACAGCAGTAAGCTGCGCTAAAGAGTGAGATTGCGTACCGGCTGACTGTGCGCTTTCACTCAGCTCTGGAGACTTTGGAGGTCCGAGAACACCGCCCTTGGTAGAAAGTGATGACCGCTTAGGCGCATCCGCTGAAGAATTGCCATCGCGTGTGTTTGGAGTAATTCGAATAGAGGGAAGGAGGTCCGCCATTACTGTTCAGATTCGGGTGCACCGGGATTTGGATAGGCGGGGACTTCTCGGGGAGCACAAGAGACGAAAGGTCATGGTTGCAATGTCGGTATCTGCGATCCAATCAATAAGTCCGCCTTAGAGGGGATTCTGTGCTCCTCAGGCTGAATGCGCATGCAGCATTTCCCCATTCGCAAAGCGAATTGATCTGAACTCGGATCATCGGCCTTCCAGTTCCGCCGTGTCCGCCGCTTGAGCTTGCGGGGCAATCCCTCCTAAGCCCTAAACCATTAGCAATCCTACATTCAATTGTCTCACAAAGACATCATCATGACGGACGATAGTATTTGTACGTTCATTTGAGCCACGTTCATTCGAGCCACGTTCATATGCAATGTCTTGATGACATCTTATTCCTAGGGCTACAATTGAGCTCATACGATCTCAGTGCTTGTGTAGCGCGTTATAACTTTTTTGCTTCCCACCAAGGCAATTATGATGGCAGTCTCAGCCTCAATGAGGGGTCGTGCGTGTCCTGCATAAAAGTTATGCTGCTAATTGTTCACGCACTGAGCATGATCGCAGATCTGCTATTAGGTCGGGAAGTACGGGAAATATGGCAAGCCGCAATTGCAACCTTGGAGATCTCTAGCTGGCGCGCCGAAAATGGAATACGCCCAGCGACCTGGAGGTCCAGCTAGCAGCATCCTCCGTGGAAGGATACATCGGTCGTTTGACGAGCTCCTTAGACTTAGGCCTTTCGTCGCTTTGATGAATACAAACTTTTGTCGCCGTCGACAGTGAGTATTGGATAGCTTCCTTCGGTGTCTCTCGTAAAAGATGTCGAGTGATCATCATGTATGACTTTCTCTCTCTCACTATGGATTGGAAATTCTCCTAGACGTCAAGAGAGCCTCCTACGGCAGTCTTCTAAAGCCCAGCCAATTGCGCAAATGCTGTTTGACCAGATCATGCAGATGATCGACGGCCAGGGCGGTTCGACTTGAGACCATGCACTCCACAGCCCCGGGTTTCTCGCGACTGTCTCTTAGTGGTCGGAAACTCTCCTAAAGAAGCCATTCCGCTGCTCGACCATGTGTCGCCACAAGCCTTATGCATTTCATACAGCTTTTTGTGGTAAGTAACAAAGTCCCTTTCTCCAGGTTACTCGACGCACAGAACCGTGCGCTGCATAACCTTTACTTGGTTTATAATGCACGTTGGCAACGAAAGAAATTGATAGGTTAGACTTGGAAGTAACTTCCATACTCCCTACGTCAAACGGCCTGTTTCTCCGCTCGCTTATACTTAGGTGAAGGACCCATTTCTATGTGTCGCTGTAATTGTGGCTCCCGTAGGTCGAGGCGAGGGCCGCGTCGATCATGATTCAACAACATCCAGTACCAACATAGCGATTGAGCTTTAATCTGCGCTCTCAGGCGTCAATTTGTCCGCTTACGGTGTTGGTGTCCCTGTCTGGTGTGCCGTTTATGCCTTCGTCAGGGTTTTACTTGGTAGGTCACTAGGCTCGCTAGTTTTCGATCGAGACAGAGCTATCCGTATACACCACTCCCTTCACCTTAGCCTCTTAGTGGCGCGGCGCAATGATCACAACCTAATTCGTTGATGGGAGAAGCCTAAGCAGGGAACCGGGTTCTCCGCAAGTTCCATTGTCTTGGGACTCGGGGAATATGTTCCCTTGGTCTAGATCGTACCTAATATATGGCGTACTCCTGGCCTTCGTTATGCTATTTGTCAAGACTGCTTCACCAAGTGCTGTCTTCGGTGCATCCCTTCCTCTTCCTTTATTGTTCATTTGATCGTATCAGACTATCGCAATACATCGTATGAAGATGATTGCGTTGCAATGCGACTTCAGAAAAGTAGTACCCGTGAAGACTCGATATCAAAGGCGCAACTTCCTCATGACGCTGTACCAGACCCAAGACTCAACGGGTCGAAATTGGTAAAAGGGTCTGACCATGAAAGCCTCAAGCCTCAACACGAGAAGCAGGGTTCGGGAAAACCTGCTCAGAAGTCTGCTCAAGGGCTGAAAAGACGCCGGGTTCAGGAGAATCGGCGAAGCGAAGAGGGAGACGTCCCAAGAAAGAAACGACGCCTTCGTCTAGACTTGATAACATCGAAACTCAGCAAACCGTTTGCTACTCCAACCACCTTTCTTCCAGCGCGAAGAGCGTGCAGATCTGGTGCTTGGGCTCGCCAGAGAATAGCCGGGAGGGACTTACTTCGGAGAGCTGCTATCTTCAACACCATCGCCATGCAACGAAGATTAAGTGGAATGCGTGGCGTTGATCACCGCCAGTTGACACGGCGAGCAGCGCTCATAGAGTAACCTGTTTCGGGTTCCGTTAAGGTATCTTGCTAATAGTGAAAGGTCGTGTCCACCGCCGCTTAGGAAGCCGTCGCCATCAAGAAGTCGATCCCCTCGCAACAGAAAGCCACTAGATAAAGGCCCTGTCCTGGATGACATTGATGAAGATTATGAGGCCTTCGATGCCTATGCCTCCACGGATGGATCTGGCGACGAAGATGACCACTCGGAAGACCTGGTATATAGCGATTTCAACTTATTGCGAGAGGGAGAGTCTTACGAGAATGTGGGTCCTGACGAAGACGACTACTCATTCGGTAGTTTCGAATCAGGCCAAACGTTGACTGATGAGGCTGGGGAGAAAGCGATGAGCCTCGTCCTTGAAACGGAGAATACTAGCGAAGTTTCTGTTGCTCCAAAGTCATTTGCAAGTCAAAGCAAGAGTGTTAGGTGATGAGAATTGGAGTTATTGGAGTCACAGGAGTATAGAAACCGGCAAGATCCAGGCGTCGGGGTCAATCTTTGCCCATTGTTTGACGGTTATCAAGCCTCAGCGCTCAACTTCTGAGCCCGATCGAATGCAATGTCACATATGGCTTTGACTGCATCATGTCGCTCCGCATTGATATCCCCACGATCGACTCTCCTTTGCATTTCTTCCATTATGGTGGACCGTGATCTGCCACTGACAAAAGTAACAAAGCGAAGTCCCGGAAATCGTTCCCCATAGGAGTCGTTCATGTCTGCGAGCTTTTGACTTTCAGATGCATTCGAAGATTTTAACTGAGCTTGCTCTGCCTGACTTTGCGTGCTTTCAACCTTTTTGGCTCCCAGACGAGGATGACCCCCCAAGATTTCATCGAGAGTTGCCGTCTCCGAACTATCAGTAGAGTCGATCAACAGTCTCAATCGGCCCTCCACTAAAGATATCAATTCTTGGTAATTGGTAAACTGGTTCGATTGAAGCGACGGAACAAACAGATCATGCAACGCAGGCGACGGCTCGAAAAGGTGGTCGAGGACTGCTGCCCGCTCGGACTCAGAAAGGCGGTATACTGTTTCAGCAGGTGGAAGTTCATAGTCTACAGCCATCCCTGGAGATGAAACAACACTGAAGGTTGTGGAATGTTGAACAAACTTCACGAGCTTGATGACCTCATGGATAGAAGTGCTAGAAGGCGCGGCTATGGCACAGGTGTGGTGGGTGGGGCAGAGATGTTGATGCGGTTCATGTCATGCAGGTCATGCAGGGGCTCCGGAAAACTTTAGGCGCTTTTGATCCCGCTTCTCGAAATGCGCCTTTGGCGACCTCCTATCTATCCTGGCTCGAGCTTTGGACGATGAGGGGAGTAGGAGGACAGACTGATACTTTGTTTCTTTCTTCATGCACACGAGACATGTTTCCATTGATGCATCATCTGGAGATTGAGTTGCGGTAGCCAATCTCCGTTGTCTCTTCCGAGAGGCTCAAACCCCCCCCCTGATCCCTCCCTAGCCCGGATCTGTATCGAAGTATAGCCCCAGCACGTCCCGCAGCTGGCTACTGATGCGTGGGTCGGATCTAAGAAAGCAGTTGATGAAGAGACACTATGTCATTGAATGGCCTCGAGGCTCCAGAGATAAATGAGGCCTACCAGACTGCCTTGAATGAGGGCGGTCGCTGGTACCTCCCCCCACTCGACTACTGGATACTGTTACTGATTGAGTGCTCGTCAAGGTTCTTCCTCAAATACAGTTCTCGTGATGAAGTACAATTACATGAGAAAGGTCATGGTGGTGCACTGGAAGCGCAGGAGGCTGTCAAGCGCTACCCAGAAGACTCTCCGCTGTATGGCTTCATCTTGTATCGAAGAAGAAAAGTTCTCCTGAAATACGTGCCGGAAGGAACTTCCAGGCTGCTGAAAGGTATCACTTCTGTGTCCGTCCATTCTGTAGCAAGCTAAAGGTGCAATCAGCCCGCGTCACAGTACATTTTCAAGCAGTGGAAGACAAATTCACCCCTCATGACGCTGTGCATGCTTTCGCCTCAGCAGAAGAGTTGGAAGATTCGGCGCTCTCTTCGGAATTAGCTCTACATACTGCTGCCTCAATCAAGTCCACTGCTGAATCGCATCTGTCAGGCATTACTGAAGATGATGGGGATGCCAGATCAGAAGCTACGCAGAAACCGAAGTCCGTAGTGGAGAAAAATGTCAAAGAAGTTCCATCACCGTCAGTTGATGACGATGCACGAACGCGCCACGAAAAAGCAACTGAGATAATTAATGCTATGCGGAAAAGGGATCCATCGCCTCCACAAACACAACGTGTACGAGGTCCAAGTGAGGCCAACAAAGGTCTACCTTCCACCCCCAGTCATTTTGTACGCGATCACACGAAACCTCAGTCCGTCTTCAACTACGACCCGCGACCTAGCATTTCAAGTGTCGACGGAAGAATGTCCTCACAGTCAGCGCGACCGAGTACAAGGGATCTCGCAAGCGCCTACGAATACAAAGGGAAGATCAGATTTGGTCCTCGACCGTCGGTTGAGTCAGTCAGTCGACCTTCGACTGCCGGTGCGCACGGTTCTTTCCGGCCAGTTGCAGCCCTTCCGGCAGGTCTCCGTATGCCTGTCCGCAAAGCTGCCCCTTCTCGTCCAAGCTCGGAGCAAAGGAATACCCCCTTCGCAGGCGGTCCTCCTCCACGAATTCCTCTCCCAACACCACCATCTAATGTCCACAAGAATCCTACCTCGCTCGCCGTCAATGGATCATCTTCTCAGACTAAGTCAATCGAGGACAAAGCCACTACTATGACGCCTGAGAAGAAAAGACTTATGAAAGCATTGGAATTGCGGAACAGACAGATAGCAGCCCGAAAAGATGCGGGTAGCAGTCAGGGACCTGAGAATCTTGCGCCAGCCGAAACGAAGAGGTTACAGGTTGACTCCAGCTCACCTTCAAATGGAGTTGGGAGTCGTGATGTTGTTGCACCGTCATCTGAAACACACAAGCAGGGCAATTCTGTGGATAAGGCGTACGCTGTAAATGGACTTGACGAGATCATCACCCAACCTCCAGAAGACTCCCCCCGTGATACGCAAGACTCGCCTATATCAGGTCCTGAGCCTTCCGAAGGCCACTCCACGAAAGCCTCCTCGATACTAGACGAAGAGACCCCTTCGCTAAAGCAGTCTCACACAAGTGAGGAAACTATCAAGGATGAAGAGGAGAAGGTGCAAGCACCGGTTCCTGTGCAGCCTATCAATGATGCTCAGGAAACTTCGGATGACTCCCACAACCTTGCAGCGCACAGCACTGTTTCAGAGAGTGGAGACCTAGCTCAAAGTTTTACCCCATCGCGAGCGCAAATCGACATCAGGCAGCATGCATCTCCTGACGCTCAGATAGCCGAGAACACCAGTTACACTGTGGAAGATCCAAGCCGAAACTTATCAGGAATGGAGCTTTCGAGCGATGACAATCTTCAGGCAGAGCAAGAGATACGGCAAGACCGCCTGGAACCATCAACAGACTCCAGCAAAGTTTCTATTGTTTCTTCCACCCCACTGACCGAGGACTTCCTTTACGTTGCTCCAAACACATCGTCAAATGAGTCAGCAGGTAAAGTCAGTAGCGACTCAGAAGCTATCGAAGCAAATATCTCTGAAGATTTGCCTTCACTCAATCCTTTCTCTTGGAAATCCGAGGACACACTTGACAAAAACGGAGCATTGCCGTTCCCATCTGAAGGTCACTATCCTGCGCTGTCAATTAATAATGACAGACACACTTCTGAGAATACTTCAAAGAATCATGACGACGATCTTCCAAAGAATGTCAGGCAAGTCAAGAAACCAGTAATTGGTGAGCCCGCCAACGCCGAAGCCCCGAAATCTGCTCTCCCTTTCGGTCAAATCTTACTGAATGAGACTGACACATGTCCTCCGGATGCTGCGACTGGTACTGCCGAACAGGGTAGCGGAAGCCCTGCTTTGATCCTTACGCCTGGGCACACTTCAGGAGAGGGATCGCACCCAGGCGCTGAAGCATTGGATCTTAGGAGACTGTCACAAGAGAGCAATGCCTCCACAACTAGACCAGAAAAAAATGGAAGAGTGGAAGAGCCGGAGAAATTGAGTGCCCTCAATGACAGACTCGGAGGGACACGTTCAAGAAAACGAGGATTCAGCCCACTCAAGCGCACATCGAGTCCAGATCAATCTGACGAACAGTTTCTCTCTGATGACTCCTTCATGGAAGAGCTTAAGACTGCTTCGGTGCAAGAGGCCAAACCGATTTCTGTTTCCAAATCGCCTATCAAGCCGGTATTCTCGAGGCACAGCAGCGATCACAGATCGCTGGAGAAGCCCAAGACCTCGCGCAGTGCGTCTAGTCCTATGCGCGTTCATACTGAGCATGCGAGGAACCCGTCCCCACCACCGCTGCCAACGCCATCATCGATACGCTCCTTTTCCGCTTCAAATAATCCATTCCTATCACCGCAGGTAGCTGGAGCTGCTCCCACAAAGAAGTTCGGCGTCTCTTCGAGTATCTCAGCTCGGATCAAAGCGCTAGAACAGCTTTCGTCGCGTCCAACTAGCCCCGTCTTACAAACCACTCCGCAGGCTACATTTATCAGCCTCAGTGATCGCAAGTCATCCTTACAGAACTCGCCGCAAACTCCTGACATCCCTGCCTTCAGCGCTACTTCGAGTCGCCCTGGCACGACGCCCCACTCACCCTCAACTTCACCGCAGTTACCGAGCTTTAGCACGATGAATGCCCCCGTGAAAGGGCGTCCAGAATCCATCTCTGTTACCGCCACCATTGTCCGAGATGCTGATGATAGATCTCCGGGCGCCTCATCAGTATCCTCCGAACAGCGAAAGTCCGAGCTCCACCGAAGCCCTCTTCTTGTTGAGCATCAGCCGATGAGTGCACCCCCTTTCGAACCGCTGCAGCCTCCCCGACCACAGTATGCAAGACAAGCATCAGCGCGCTCAGAGTCTTCGTCTAATAGCGGCTACAGAAAGGATTTATCACCCAAAATGTCACGTCGAGAATCGTTTGCTAGCTGGCGCTCTGGCTCCAGTCGCAACGGCAGTGATTTGGACCTTCCAAGGTCAGCCAGCGATAAATCTCTTGGCACAACTCATGAAGGGTCACGGGAGGATAAGAAAGAATCCAAGGGGAAGCGGCTGTTAAAACGCATGTCGAATATCTCAGTATCGAAGCGAAGCTTAGGCTCTGCGCTGGGCTCCAGTCCAAAAGAGGCTGCGATAATGGAACATCAGGAGTCTATTGAGCAGCATCCATCCTCTACTGTGGATTTGGGTGATCTGAACGTCCAATTTCCCGATACTCTGCTTTGGAAACGACGGCATATGATCATCGATGAGAAAGGGGTTCTTTCCCTGTTGCCTTCGTCATCGGAGCGGAATCCAAAGATCATCACAAAGAGCTTTGCTTTAGCCGAGTTTAGAACCCCGTACATACCCGACCAGGACCGGCAGGAGCTACCAAATAGTGAGTCACCATGAGTGCTATAGTCGAGAGGTGTATGTATCGCTGACGCTATAACAGGTATAATATTCGACTTCAAGAACGGCAGTACATTACAATGTGCCTGCGACACACCAAAGTGGCAAACGGAGGTCTTCAATTGTAAGCCGGTGAAATCCTTTTCCAGTCAAACACATTGCTAACGAGCCTCTCAGCTTTACGACAAGCACATTCGACACATGTTTCGTGATACCCACACATACCATCACCATAATTTCTGCTTCTGGTTTCAGAAAAAGCGAGCATCTAATGCAACAGCGTGGCGTTCTTTTCCTGGGCAGGCAAACAGGTCCTCTTTTCGATCTTCAGCGAAATACGAAATTGCAAGTAATGGAGAGCATGGAGCACTGGAAAGGCTCAAGCATTCACATGGTCAAGAGTGGCTTGGACAGGGCACTATCAATTGCATAGGTGTGTGTAGATATACCTGATAGGAGACGCAAAATTGACGATTGTGAACGATGAATTGGTATCTGTGAATATTTGGTTTGCTGAAGCAACCTTCTCAGTGAGACTATGGCGATGCGAATTAAATAGATCACCCCCAGATCATCCTCAGAAGGTGACGTCTATGTATCTCTTAGAAGAGATATAGACATTACATAAAGTCTCGCTATGACTGATTGAACTAGGCGCCTCGAAGCTCAGGTGCCTTATCCCAACACTGACCCTGGATTTCACCAACCAGGGTCTTGGCGAGCCTTGTTGCCGACGTGCCATCAAGCTCCGCCCGGAGAATGGTATTCTGGCATTGATGTGATCGTCCAATGGCAATGAAGTGTTTCTGATTGAAATCCTAGCCAACGGCCGCGCTGAGGTAGCAACAAAGCTTCCTGACCCAAGAATCCTGGGCAACAAGTGGAGGATGGTCCCTTGCGGTCGAGCATTCCACGCTGTCAAGGTGGTCTTAAGCCCACATGCTCATCTGGCACCCAAAATATAACTTCTCGGTCCGCGGTAGCGCACATATTGTACCTCGGATTCCACTCCACGACAGCCGCCTTGCTCTTGCATGGTAATCCACACATCGGCTTCAACTGCTTCGTCTCAATCTCGACCTGCCCGTGCGTGTCCCACACAATCGCATCTCTATCCCCACCGGAGCCGCCGATGATGTACCGGCCATCAGAGCTGAAGCACACGTCCCCTTGGCTTCGCTGCCCGCTCCGTGCGTCCGGTGGGGCGCGCATGTGTGTGGGTGGCTGTGATCGCACGCAATGTGCGCGGAGAGTTCCCTCGAAAGCATCGATAAGTAAGTGGCCTGCGGAGCTGTTCGTGCCGATTAAGAGGGATTTGCCGTCGTTGGAGAATTCAAGGCGAGTCCAGTCGAGCTTGCCGGAAGCGACTGTTTGCTGGGGAAGGTAGCTGCGGACATCAAAGGTTGCAAAGGGGGGTTTGTCGTAGTTTCGGAGGTCGTAGAGGAGGACTGTGTGAGTTGCGTTCGAGGCGATGGCTATGACGGATGCGGAAGGGTCGTAGGCTGCCAGGTGAGGTTTGAGAAGGTTGAGACGGCCTTGAGGGGAGGGCGATTTGAAGTCCCATAGTCGTACGGTATCGTCTAGGGAGCAGGAGAGGAAGGTGTCTGAGCCGGGGCAGATGGTGAGGCAGGTGACAGGAGCGGTGTGGCCTCTGAAGTAGCGGAGGAATTGGTTGTCGTGAGTTGATAAGTAGCGAATCTCATCATTGACCTTCGTGCTTGCGTAGATGATGGAAGACGCGTGATGCGTGAAGCGGGCAAGGTGTCCACCATACTTCTGCGTTAACAGCTTCTTCACGTGCTTGCCTTCTTTGGCGTTGTATAGTTGGAGGGTATCGTCGTCGCATGCTGCTAGAACAAATTCGCCGGAATCGTCGAAGTCAAGCGAAAGCACAGAGGTATCTGGAGCCTCCGTACGAAAGAGCTAAGGGCTGTCAACGTGATATCGAGGTGAAGAGCGCCGGAACTTTCACCTTGCTGGATCGAAATAGAGCAATCACATCTGAGGTCCTTTGCGAAGTCTGCTGCGGAGCTCCTGGGGGAGGAGGCGGGACAGAGACTGGACCTGCCATCACGAGTGTTGCTTTGACATTCCAAATAGAAGGGTAGTTGATATTTCACTCCATACGGTATCACATAATCCCATAACCGCAGCAGTAACTTCTTCGTTCTCGTGCTTGCGTTCTAGCCCGGTTTCGGCCAACCAAGCTGCTTAGTCATATCACGAATTTGTGGACGCCGGTCTGCGATGATGGTCAAATGACATCTCTCACGCGTATCAATGCTTCGGAATTTGAGTTGGACGAATTCCACGAGACGAGAAGCTCGCACTTTGCCACAATACAACCTACGCCATGTCCCATTGCGCCCGATCATGATGCCGCACCGGTAGTACTATTGTGAAAAGAGCTCCTCGGGCTGCGTGCGCCAATATGTCTACGACTACTGGGTATGTTATCACGTCGCAATTATCTTTATGGGTCAATCGTTGACATTTCAGGGCCTTCATCGCGGGGGGAATTGCAGCATGCGGCGCCGTTACTGTCACACATCCATTCGAAACAGTCAAGATCAGGTTAGCATGTTCAACCAAGGCGGCTTCTAGTGACTGACAAGCTGGTTGTGCAAGACTTCAGTTGCAAGGGGAACTGCAATCCAAGAAAGATGCGCCGCGGCTTTATAGAGGGGTGATTCACGGTGTGAGTGTCATATTGAAAAATGAGGGACCTCCAGGGCTCTTCCGAGGAATTGGCTGCGCAGTATGTTGCAACGAACGTTGAGAAGGATCCCTCACTAGAAGTTCCGGCAGTACATTTACCAGATGGTCCTCAATGGCTGCCGTCTTGGATTCTATGAGCCCCTCCGCACCAGCCTCACGTCAACTATCTTCAAAGATTCAACCGTTCAGTCACTAGGTGTCAACATTTTTGCAGGTGCAACTTCGGGTATGCTAGGCGCAGCAGCTGGGTCTCCGTTCTTTCTCGTCAAGACGCGGTTGCAATCTTACTCCCCATTCTTACCTGTGGGCACTCAACATGGGTACAAGAACGCAATGGACGGGATGAGAAAGATATGGCGCAGCGAGGGCGTAGTTGGGCTCTACCGTGGTGTTGGACCAGCAATGATCCGGACAGGCTTCGGGAGCAGCGTGCAATTACCGACGTATTTCTTCGCAAAGAGGAGGCTTGTAAGGCATTTGGAGATGAAGGAAGGTCCTGGACTACATCTTGCAAGTAGTGCCTGCAGCGGCTTCGTGGTCTGCTGCGTGATGCACCCACCGGGTGAGCCCGGTGATTATTCACGAGAGAAACATATGCTGACCGATTGCGACAGACACTGTCATGTCACGGATGTACAACCAGACCGGGAACCTGTACAGTGGCTTATTCGATTGCTTATTCAAGACCATTAGAACAGAGGGTGTACTCGCGATCTACAAAGGTTTCTTTGCCCATTTGGCGCGGATACTACCTCACACCATCCTCACGCTCAGTCTAGCTGAACAGACGAACAAGCTAGTGAGGAGATTCGAGAATAGAGTCCTACCAACGCAAGTGAAGGAAAAGATCTAGCGCGTCAAGTTTACTGAATTTGCATAGCGACGAGAGCGGGATACCATTGTAGAGTTTAGACGTGAGCGTCGCAATTCATGTACAGACTAGGGGAAAACACTTAATCCCAAATTAACTGGCTTCAGAATGTGACGGCCTCCATCCCTGCAAAGTGCCAGCTCTCAGAATTCTAGAGAGCATTTGGAAATACGGCGAACTTTAGGGTGCAAAGCGCACAAACACAAACAGAAGGGAACGATTTGCAATCCCGCACTTGCATCATTAGCTGCATTAGCGCTTCACGCTTTTTAGAGCAAAACAGAAGACGCGTTCCCTCACCTTCCGACTTCGCATCCACTTTACAGATTTCTCCCTGCATCCACCTCAGCTCGTAGGATAATTTCAGTCTCTGCCATTGCATTGTGCCTTCGCACGATCATGACTACCCAAACAACACCTTCGAAACAGGTATACATCCATTGCCACCGTCGGCTCTTTGTTGCCTTCTGAAATAAATGCTAACAGTGCGTGACCAGGCGGCCGCCGGCCTTGACACACTAAAGATGAACGACTCACCCGCGAAGAAGCTCGCGTTCGATAGTGCAGACAAAGAGAACGTACCAATCAATGCCTATGCCCCTGCCGCCCAAGATGTCGACCTCAAGAAGCCCGCTATCGAGGTTCTGAAGGAGGACTCAAAGCCGAATGTTGCTCCCACTATTAAGCCATATGAGGCAGACGAGCCACTACTGCAAGAGAATCCACATCGCTTTGTCCTCTTTCCAATCAAGTACCACGAGGTTAGTATATCTATCATCAGACTCGTCACGCGCAACCCGGCTTTCGTGACCTGAGACTAACGACTTTATTACTGACAGATCTGGCAAATGTACAAAAAAGCCGAGGCTTCCTTTTGGACTGCGGAGGAGATCGATCTGTCCAAGGATCTCCACGACTGGAACAACAGGCTCAACGACGATGAGCGGTACTTCGTCTCGCATGTCCTTGCTTTCTTCGCTGCCTCCGACGGCATCGTGAACGAGAATCTCGTAGAGCGCTTCAGCGGTGAGGTACAGATACCAGAGGCTCGTTGCTTCTATGGGTTCCAAATCATGATGGAGAACATTCACTCAGAGACGTACTCTCTTCTCATAGATACCTACATCAAGGAGCAAAAACAGCGAACGCACCTCTTTGATGCTATCGACACAAGTAAGTTCCATTTCTGTCTACACCTGAGACGCGTCGTATCTGACGCGTCATGCTAGTCCCATGCATTCGTAAGAAGGCCGATTGGGCCCTGCGGTGGATAGCAGACAAAAAGTCGACGTTCGCGCAGCGACTGATCGCTTTTGCTGCTGTTGAGGGTATTTTTTTCTCCGGCTCCTTCGCTGCCGTCTTCTGGCTCAAGAAACGCGGCCTGATGCCCGGACTCACATTCTCAAACGAGCTCATTTCACGCGATGAAGGCATGCACACCGATTTCGCCTGCTTGCTATTCTCTCACTTGAGGCATCGCCCCAGCCCTCAAAAGGTACAGGATGTAATCGTCGAAGCCGTCGAGATTGAACAAGAGTTTTTGACTGAGGCTCTGCCATGCGGCTTGCTTGGAATGAACGCAACACTCATGAAACAATACATCGAGTTTGTGGCGGATAGACTCTTAGTCGCTCTCGGGAATCAGAAACACTACAAGGTCTCGAACCCATTTGACTTCATGGAGTCAATCTCACTTGCGGGGAAGACGAATTTCTTCGAAAAGCGGGTTGGGGACTATCAGAAGGCTGGCGTTATGGCCAGCACGAACAAGAAGGAAGAGTCTACGGAGGAGTCAAAAGACAGCAACGGAAGTGGGCTCAACTTTGATGAGGATTTCTAGTCCACGAAGACTTTTCTACGCCAGTACATACGCGTTGATTTGCATTACGAGTGGATTTTTGATGTATGAGAACTGCATGTCATTTTGGGCGTTGGATGCTGAAAACCCTGAGTCAAAAGGTTGGCTTTTGTAAAGTCGTGTATGAAATATCATAGGATAGCGCTGTAATGACACCATCAGTCTGCTCTCTAAAAGAAGCCGCCATCAGTATCAAGCCATTGTCGTACATTAATTAGATCCGCCGGGGGTCGCAATGTTTCGTAGTCCAGGCTAAGTTTTAGCCCAAGCGCGGTGACACGTCGATCACGTGACAATATTTGCATCGTCCACCATCAACTTGACTTCCTCAGCGAGGCATCTTCGTACGCCAAACGCACATAATGAGCTCCGCAGACGTGCAAGAACCACAACAGCCGCCAAGGAAGAAGCGGCGATTCTTTGTAGACGATTCTCCGATTGCAGAGAAGTCCGATTTTATTGATGGCTTGCCACCACCCGCAGAAAACGCGGTCCAATCTCCAAATACAAGCCCTGCCGGTGTTCAGGCGGACCAACGTCCATTGAATTCAAGTCAGACAGATGCAAGTATACACGACAATGGCTATAACGCCAAAGAGTCAGGACCAGTCGGCTTCGAGAAAGCAACTTTCGAGGTCTTTGTGGGAAACCAAGTCGAGCAATCTGCTTTTCAAAGGCTACGGGAAGCATCCGGGGACAATCTGGAGCGCGCCATTAACATGTACTTGGATGGCTCCTGGAGTAATGCATCTATCCCCCCACAAAGACCGGTCTCGAACACGATCTCAGATGCATTCAGTCGCGTTCCGCACCGGACGAAGGAGGTCTCCCTACCTAAGGAGGATGTGCAATCCAGAGAATTGAGAAGACAAGAGACTCTGGGGGCGATGCCAGAGTACCGATACGTTGGCGCATTTGGCGTTGGGGCATGGGCTACGCGAAGCGGAGCCGGACTGATCAAACTTGGAGAAGCAGTACGGATCGAGCGAACAAAGATCAAGCCTGCAGTGAAGATGGGACGGGGTGGCAAAGTTGTTCAGCCTTCCAAGCTCAGTGCTGCCAGGCAAAGAATCGATGTCATCGTGCGCTTCACCAATGCCAGAGGCGAAGAAGTCGGCAGATTACCGAGAGAAACAGCAAACTGGGTGTCTACCTTAATGGATCAGAGGATATGCCGGTTTGATGGTCTTTGCTTCTATGCACCTGAACGAATACGAGTCAACGACACTGTGGAACTCCAATTAAAATGTTCAATGTTGAAAACAGCATTCGAGTCGAGTGCCTTCATCAAGCCCCAGGATACCAACCGTACCACTGGCATCTTCGAAGAGCAGGAAACTTCGGAAGAGCAAGACTTAAGGCTCAGACAAGTTGCGTTGGTAAAATTGTTCGACGAGATCAATATGCACCCAACAACCGTAAATGACACCACCGCAAAGCATAAACGGGAAGGCATTTTGCAGGCAGCTGAAATTGCGGAGCAATATGACAAAGACAAAGATGGTAAGAAGGCATCTGGAACTCAGGATGGTTCTTCAACACCGCCAGATGAGGAGCAAGAAGAAGGTAAAGAGCTTGAGCAGGATCAACTTGACAGCTTGTATAAGAAGGCGCAGTCCTTTGACTTTGATACTCCTACACGAGAACCAGCTGATAATTTCGTTATGGAGCTGAGAAAGTACCAAAAGCAAGCGCTACATTGGATGATAAGTAAGGAGCGAGATGAGAAGTCGACAAAGGAAGTTTCTATGCATCCGTTATGGGAAGACTATACCTGGCCAATTAAGGATGTAGATGGTCGAGATTTACCGTCAGTATCGAACCAGGATCACTTCTACGTAAATCCGTACTCAGGAGAGATGTCACTTGAGTTTCCTGTCCAAGAGCAGCATTGCCTTGGCGGCATACTGGCTGATGAGATGGGCCTTGGAAAGACAATAGAAATGCTAAGCTTGATGCACACTAATCGATCTGAAGCTGCAATTGAGGCATCAGAGGCAGGCCCGTCTTCAGTCGTTGACTTGCCGAGACTGCCAAAATCTTCGACCTCTACCGTGTTTGCTCCATGTACCACTTTAGTCGTTGCTCCTATGTCTCTGCTCGCTCAGTGGGAGAGCGAGGCAGCCAAAGCTTCCAAGCCAGGAAGTTTGAAGACACTGGTCTACTATGGACCAGAAAAAGTTGCGAACTTGTCGAATTTATGCTGCGAAGCCAACGCGGCGTCTGCTCCCAACCTGATCATTACGAGTTATGGAATTGTCTTGTCAGAGTTCAACCAAGTGGCATCCAGAGGTGGCGACCGTGGTTCCCATGGTGGTCTTTTCTCGCTTGACTTCTTCCGCATCATCCTTGACGAGGCACATCTCGTCAAAAATCGACAGTCTAAGACTGCTAAGGCCTGTTACGAGCTGAAGGCGCAGCATCGCTGGGTACTCACAGGTACTCCTATTGTGAATCGTTTAGAGGACCTCTTCAGCCTTGTGCATTTCCTTCGGGTAGAGCCCTGGTCTAATTTCTCGTTCTGGAAGACTTTCATCACTGTACCGTTCGAGTCCAAAGACTTCATACGGGCTCTTGATGTTGTGCAAACGGTTCTTGAGCCTCTGGTCATGCGGCGGACGAAAGATATGCGAACGCCAGACGGCCAGGCTCTGGTGCCATTACCGCCTCGGACTATCGACATCGAGGAGATTGAACTTTCGAAGCAGGAGAGAGAGGTCTATGATTACATCTTCACACGTGCCAAGCGAGCCTTCAACGCAACTATGGAAGCTGGCACTCTGATGAAATCCTATACAACCATCTTCGCTCAGATTCTGCGTTTGAGACAATCATGCTGTCACCCGACTCTAACCCGCAACAAAGCAATTGCAGCAGAGGAAGAGGAAGCCGCTGCAGCTTCAGACGTTGCCAATGGCTTAGCGGACGATATGGACCTCCAGGAACTGATCGAGAGATTCACAAGCGAACCCGACGGTGGCGAACAAGACATTGCTAATAAATACGGCGCAAACGTCCTCCAAGACATCAAGTCCCAAGAAGACAAAGAATGTCCCATCTGCTCCGAAGAGCCCATGATCGAGCCCGCCGTGACCGGCTGCTGGCACAGCGCCTGCAAGAAATGTCTGCTCAACTACATCGAGCACCAAAAAGACAAGCACACCCTGCCCCTCTGCTTCAATTGCCGCGAACCCATCAATCAACGCGATATCTTCGAAGTCGTCCACCACGAAGCTGAGGACGGCGTACCAGAAGAACCCTCAGCAGACGCCCAAATCTCCCTGCGCCGCATCGGGAACAACTCCTCTGCGAAAATCGCTGCCCTTGTCACTCACCTCAAAGCTCTCCGCACCCAAGCCTCCGGCACGAAAACCGTTGTCTTCTCGCAATTCACAGCCTTCCTCGATCTCATCGCCCCTGCTCTCACGGCGGCCAAAATCCCCTGGCTTCGCTTCGATGGCGCTATGACGCAGAAAGCCCGCGCACAAGTGCTGATTCAATTCGCGGACTCTATGCCATCGAAGAACGGATATGGCACGGTGTTACTGCTGTCTTTAAGGGCTGGTGGTGTAGGCTTGAACTTGACCGCTGCGAAGAGGGTGTATATGATGGATCCATGGTGGAGCTTTGCGGTCGAAGCCCAGGCGATTGATCGGGTGCATAGGATGGGGCAGACGGAGGCGGTTAGTGTTACGAGATTTATTGCTGCCGGGAGTATCGAGCAGAGGATGCTTAGGGTGCAGGAGAGGAAGAAGTTTATGTAAGTTTTCTTTGCTTTTTCTCTAAGCTTGGTGTTTGGTGGGGTGTGGAAGGATTGTTACTGACTTGTTGTGATGCAGAGCGAGTAGTCTGGGTATGATGAGTGAAGAGGAGAAGAAGACGCAGAGGATCGAGGATATCAAGGAGTTGTTGAGCTGAGCATTGAAATGGGGTAAGGTTGCATCGTTGAGGGGCTATCTTTTGGCATTGCAGCTGAGGTTATTAGAGGGATGCATTTCGCTGAAAGGCTCGAAGCATGAGTGTACAATATGATGTTTCGCATAGATAAGGGCAGTAGTAGCTTGTACAAATGATGTAGCATTTGCTGCTATCTTCCCTTTCGAACTTCGATCCAACATCCGCACATTCGAGGCCACACCAAGATATCTATCCAAATCCTTCTAGCGCACTGTGAACGCTTATCGGTTATGTTAGGATTTCGTACCCTCAATCTCATATGGCACTAATGCTGTGATGCAGCAGGTAAACCGCTTCGCTCACTCGTCCAACATGCGACGACCGATAGTCTCAGTAATGATCTTTTACTTTACGACTTCCCTTTGTGATGGGCCAGCGTCACCGTTTTGACAACCGGGAACAGCTCATCCGAGCGTAGACATTAGAAGCTGCTCGGACGGAGGAAGATTGTGCCTTCAGTTGCAAATCTTGCTGCTTATTGGACGAAGAAGTGCACTTTGCTCTTATCGGGCTGAATTGATGATTTTTGAGGTCGGGGCTTGTTTAAAGGTCTTCGAAAATGAGCACTTGGGCAAGCATAAAGACCTGCCGCCCAGCTGCTAGATTCGAGAGACTTGAGAGCTCCGTTCTCGCATTCGATTCCGGCCAGCTCAAGTACCTTGACTCAATCTCTGCACAGCCATTACCGAGCTGGGCGGCACGCTCCCATACTCAGTGATGACCATATCGATGAACTCAGCGGGCGTAAGATCATACATGAGGTTCAATAGCTGCAGATTCGGCACGTCTCTCCAATTCTCCAAGGATGGTGTTGCATCGTCATCGGACTTCTTGGGTATTATCAGCTCATCCTCTGGTGCAATCTCGTTATGTACGAGACTGTCCAGAGCAACTCTCTCGGTCAGTTTAACACTTTCACAGCACACAATGACTGGCTTGTCGGCATCCTTCGCAGCCATAGCCACCATCGCTGTGCCTGCTCGTGAGTACAGTCGGCCATTCGGCATCATTGCATGTGCGCCGAGAAAGACTTTGGTGGCGTGGTAAATTACGTGGCCAAGACCTGTGAGTAATGAGTATTGCACCTCTATGTCCAATTCTATAAGACATCCAGCGAGATTTCTACCCTCGAACATTGGTCGTGAGTCGACTACGATGACTTTGAACTTTTTGCCTTGGAAGTGGGCTTCGACGAGAGTTTTCTCCACTATGCTACTCTTGCCATAGGTCAGAATGACATCGCCGTTCTTGATCCTTTCCGAGGCCGTGGCCGCAATTACTTGGTCAGCGACGGTAATTCGCTCGCGAATGAAATTGTCGATTGCGGCGCAAAGCTCATTCTTTGCTTCGTGCTCAGGAGCACTGACGTCTACCGCTGAGATCATGACTTTTAGCCATCGAATGGCGTTGCCTTGGGATACTGACAGTGGCCGGCAGGACACAAGGTAGTCTATCTGGGAAGCTAGATGAGTGGTTAGATGGCGGGGTAAGGAGGTGCCAATGGGAGTTGTGTAGGATGTGATGACCTCTTTGAGAACAAGAAGCGTGGCAAAGCAGCGTGCATTACTGCCGCATATTTCGTAGTTACTGATCTGCAAGCCAAGTGCAAGGACTGAAGGGTGTATGTCTCTTGCCGCGCCGGCAATTGTATGTCGTCTAGGGTGACCGTAGAGATGCTCAAATAAGGCGACCCTCTTATCTTCTTTCTTCAGTTCTTGAGGTTTCGAGACTGCCTCTGAATCAGCCGTCCGTAGAGGGAGTTGTTTTGGCTTGTGGGCGCCGGCGGAGCTTCTCCGTCTATGCTTCGATTTCTCTGCTTGTGGAACAGACTCTTGACCTTGAGATTTCTTTTGGTCTCCTGAGCCTGGCTCAGGCTTCCCTTGTGAGCCGACTTCGGGTGGACCGCTTTGGCCCCCCTTCTCTTGCTTCTCTTTTGCCCGCCTCTCTGCCTTCTCAGCTTTTTGTTTCGCCTTCAATTCCTTCCCGGACAGCTTGGATTCCTTCGAACTATCCGCATCTTTCTGAGTAGTTTCATCTGTTCCATTCACTTTGGGTTTCCCCTTCTGTGCGCCTTTCGCTCGCGATGCCGCAGGGTTTGCCTGTTTCTCACTCGCTGGTCCGACATCTCTTCCCGCCGATTCTTTATCATTCACGCCTTCAGTCTCGCCTGTCGATGCAGGTGGTGCCATTATGGATTCAAGCTTCCGGACTCCAGAACTTTTAGTCCCGTCAAGATGTAAATTCAGACGTTCCACATGAGTCAAGTTGGAATCAAACGCGGGTAAAATTGCCGCGCGAAGAACCCCGCCAAATCGCGCTCGCTCTGCATTTTTCTCATTAACTTACGGAATTCACAACAATCTTTGTCTTCATCGGGTCACCACAGGATGGCCGATACTGCTGATGGAGGAGCTGCAGCAGTAGCTGAGCCATTGGACTTGGTACGACTGTCATTAGATGAATTCGTGTTTGTCAAGCTTCGCGGAGACAGAGAATTGAAAGGTCGCCTTCATGTAAGCCTTGGCTTTGGACAGCATTTCTACCGCTTAGAGCGTACTGATGATGTCTTAGGCTTATGATAGTCATTGCAATTTAGTCTTAGGGGATGTCGAGGAGACAATTTACATAGTTGAAGATGATGACGATGAACAAGCGGAAGTAAAGGTCTGTGGGTTGAAGTATCTTTCTAGAGACGCGCTCATTCTTTTTCACAGACTATCAAGAAGCAGTCCGAGATGTTGTTCGTTAGAGGTGAGTGGGTTGCTTGCTTTTTACTGCTTTCCCCTCCCTTTTTATGGTGGGTTGCATTGGTTGGTCTGACTGAAGCAAAGGTGATTCGGTTGTGCTTATTGCACCTCAGTCGGGCAGCTAGCGCCAGATTCGACGCTATATCACGAATACACGGAACCAGGGCGATATCAATGTCATTGTACAGACTCGGAGACAATCCGATGAATCGCAAGATCATAGCAATCGCAAGGTAGCCAAGTCTCCAGGGTCCACGAGCAACCACCTAGGCTTTCAAGCGAAAATGTCTGCGTCTCATTTGAAAGACGAAAGTCTTCGCGTTGGTAGCACGCTGGAGAGATACTAGACGACCAGGCTGGTGGCAGTAAAGGTGCATGGTGAGGGCAGGGGAGGACATCTTCTACCTTGCTACCGAATAGTACGGTCTCAAGGCCGGACTTTTATTCTCAATCCATTGAACGCACAAGTTTCCTGCAGCATTATCCTAATCGAAGAGATGTAACATATTGAACCAATTACCTCTATTCACTATTAAGAGCCACAGAGCTAGCATGGCAATTCTCAGAGGTACTAGCGCACTCATGACTCAAACATGAGGTGCGTCATCTATCGATAGTCGTAGCATTTATGACTTTGTACATATAATGAGCAAACCCTTGTATACATCCAAAGAAATTCAAATCGCTCTCTCTAATATTCTGCTCAGTATTACCTGCCATCTTCAATGGTTCAAATTCACCATTTAGACTCTAGACATACTAATTGTGCCCCTTGGCGGCGGAAACGAAGATAAGATGACTGCGCGGAGGCAACTCCAGACCCCGCAAGAGCGGAGAAAGGGCGAGAATGTAAGCTCACCATCTTACGAGACGACTAATGAAGTCTACTGACGTTTTCCGCAGGCCCTGAGCGAATTCGCAGAGTATGTGGAGAAGCAGCAACGGACAAATCACATTGCGAACGGGAAAGTAAAGGCTCCAAGCCAAGCTCCGCAGTATGAGGAACATGAGGAGCTTGACATCCTTGACTCCTTGGATCTCTCGGAAACCTCAAACAACGTTCGACTGAAAAATCTGCTACTGGATGCGCATGGGGATGGTGATGAAAGTCTACAGAAGCTGAGCAATGTCCTACAGACCCGCATGCTTGAGGGCAACGGAGAAACGCTGTTTGACCTGGGCCAAGAAGACAATGGCGAAAGCATGTCTTTTAGTAAAGAGCAATGGGACGTGGCTTTGGACAGGATACGGCGGGCAGCAAAGACATTAAAGGCTGACTGCCAACCACTCATGACCCGACATGTAGGGGGCGCATTGGACATAGATGCGGGCAACGAAAAAGATCACAGCTGCACAGGCAAGCTCATGATCAGACAAGAGCCAGAGACACCTGAGGACGTTATTGAGACGAGAATAGCTGTCGTGGGTAATGGTACGGAGCACTGCTCCCAAGTCCTATTCATAGGCTAATGATCGCATGAAGTCGACGCTGGAAAGAGTACACTACTGGGCGTCCTCGTCAAAGGCAGTCTAGATGATGGTCGAGGCAAGATGCGGGTAAACTTATTCCGGCACAAGCATGAAGTCGAGAGTGGACGGACGAGCTCCGTCGGCATGGAGATTATGGGTTTCGATACTCAGGGTGAAATTGTCACCTCGAAGGTGCCAGGGAGGAAGCTCTCTTGGGAAGAGATTGGCAAGCAATCTGTAAGACCCTTCTACTACTGCATTTATTTTTAGACTCACAGAAACAGGCGAAAGTGATTAGCTTTACAGACCTCGCGGGTCACGAACGGTACCTTCGCACGACTGTCTTTGGTTTGCTAAGCAGCAGCCCAAACTACTGCTTGCTTATGGTTGCGGCGAACAACGGACTGATTGGGATGAGCAAGTATGTTTGCTGCTTCACCTCTCTTTCTGCGCTAATCGTAACATCAGAGAGCATCTTGGTATTGCCCTTGCCTTGAATGTCCCTGTCATGGTAGTCATTACCAAAATCGACATTTGCCCACCTCAGATTCTCCAAGAAACTATCACACAACTCACTCGTATCTTGAAGTCACCTGGCGCTCGTAAAATCCCAATCTTCATCAAAGACCGGCGTGAGACTATTGAGACAGCAACTCAATTTATTTCTCAACGTATCTGTCCAATATTTCAAGTTTCAAATGTCACTGGAGAGTCTCTGGACCTCGTTCGAACCTTTCTCAACATCCTCCCACACCACGGCCACTACGATGCCGAAGCGCCCTTTGAGTTCCACGTCAACGATACGTTCTCCGTACCATTCGTCGGTACCGTCGTATCTGGGGTGGTGAGAAGCGGAGTGATCCATACTGGTGACCCTGTTCTTATCGGCCCAGACTCAGTAGGCCAATTCATGACCACAGCAATTCGTTCAATTGAACGCAAGCGAATTCCAGTTCCCGTGTGCCAAGCTGGTCAATCTGCCTCGTTTGCTTTGAAGAAAGTGCGACGGAAGGAGGTCAGGAAAGGCATGGTTGTGTTGCCAAAGACCGAGACGCCGCCTAAGGTGTACCGGGAGTTTATTGCTGAGGTGCTCATCTTGAGCCACGCTACGACCATCAAGACTAAATATCAGGTGAGTGTGACTGCCGCGGATTAACGTCTCCTCGAGGAATGTAACTGACTCCAATACTATGGCAGGCTATGCTACATGTCGGACCTATCAGCCAGACATGTGCAATAATTGACATCGATCGTGCATTCATAAGGACGGGGGATAGGGCAACTGTGGCGTTTAGATTTGTACAAAGGCCAGAGTTTCTGGCAGTGGGGGAGAGGATACTATTCCGGGAAGGCAGGACCAAAGGTTTGGGCATCGTGAAGCAGGTAGGTTATGACAAAACCAATCCATTGAATCCCGAGACGAAGGACGAGGCAGAAGGCAATGGGCAAGCAGTTGAGGGAAGCAAGGCTACGACGACATGATTAGAAAGGGCAACAATGACTTTGCCAGGTTTGTCTCATGCAAGTTATGAATGTATCAATTTGCGAAGTCACATTAGGAGAAGCAGAACTATTCTCCTGCCACTTTCATCACCGTGAAGCCAGACACGAGTCACTTTCACCTGTCACTCTCATTTTCGCGTCTGCAAGTTTTTGGTCAATCGATTCGACTGGCAGAATATCACATCCTCGCCAACGCGAAAGTCTCATTCATTTCTCTCAAGCACCTGGGACGACAATCCAAGCAACGCGTCAGTACTCTTCGGTCTCTCGCCCAAGACATCTACTACAAAAGCGTCACTTGCAGCCTGCTTGTTCACATTTACTGGCAGCAATCCCTCTCCTTCTTGCCGCAGAGGTCACTTCCGCCACACTGCACAAACGTAACAGGGCAAACCTACAGTCATAAATACACCACCTGTCACCCCTACATTCCCCATCCTGATCTCCTGCCCCGAAACCTTTACCATTTCTTAAAAGAAACCATCCCCAAACCCTGCACTCACTCGACTGACGTCCCCACTCCCAGCACCAAACGCTAACAGGTCATCTCTGACCCCCATACCAAATGCGTCTGCCTCTTGCAGCATGCATCCTTAGCGTTTACGTCAGCTAATTGTTCCCACGGCACTTGAGATGAGTTCTCCCCCAGTGACTGGCACCGGAATGGTTGGAGAGGTGAATGTGTGAATGCCTTGTGGGGGCTAGCATTGCGAGAGGAGAGAGGTTTGGGGCATGGTGGTGAGCTAGCGGCATGTCGTAATATTTAGCGTTTTTGGGGGGTTTGTGGTGTTGGTGATGTGGGCGAGGTAAGTGATGGGACTCATGAGCTTGTAAGATCATACAGGTGGATGGATTCTTGATTTGTGGAATGAAAAATGGGAAGGATGAGGTGGTATTCTTACGAGCCGATGTGTCTATGTTGGGATGCTGAATGGGTAGGGCTTGAAGAAGGAGGCTGGCAAGAACTGATGAGTCTCATAGGAGAAGCTTGTTTTATATCGCCAGCAGAATATTGTTTCAAGTATTGAAGAAGTAAATTTGGATTGTATTCGATGCTAACATTCAAGAGACGGGAGGACCTTACAGGAGAAATTGACGATTCCATTTTGGGTTGAATGGAAGATCAACTTCCAGCAAGGAAATTGACAATCGTTTGAGCATCGCGGCTCTCTGCTGTATGCGAGAACAGGCAGTATGTGCTTTTACAAGGAGTGTCACGAGGAATGACTTAGAGGACATGTATCCTTTTGAGCATAGTATACTTGACTTGAATAGCCTTCGAGAGTCTGCCTTTCATACATGGGTCATTCGCATCCACTGTGAAGGCAAAGATCATTGCACAATTTTCATGAGTCTTGGGAGACGGCGTTTATAATGCTTAGGGGAAAGGGACGAGTAGCAAACGCTAGTCTGAGTATGAGACTACCTTGCGGTGTCCTTAAGGTGTGATCTGCAAAGTGTCCTGCTTATTAGTTGTGAGATAGCGTGCTGTGAGCTTCGGTTGATAGCTAGTAGCGTGGCTATTGCCATGTTTAGAAGTTACTGCGAGCTTGTAGCGCTCATAGAGGAGAACGAGACGACAGAACAAGCGGAGACTGGTGACTTAGAAATCGCAGTATGAGTATAGCAGCAGCTTGATACCAGCTATAACAAGTGGAGATTTTCGGTGAGTACCAAATCTACAGATGGCCAAGAGCCGACTTTCTATGAAAATAAATATAAGGATTCGACAGGCACACACACGCTTGGGAACACAAGTTGTTACCCTTTCTAAGGTTTACTTGCGATTGGGTCATTTGACGCTCCGCGTCTGATCTGACGCATCTTGTCGGCTAGTCTATTGCGAATGACTGCATAGCATTCTTGCAAAGTAATACCAAGCTGTGGTATAAGGGCCTCCTCCGGAGATGCGAGCGCACTTAATTAGCATGCATGCTTATCGTCGAAGCTTGCTTGCAATTCAAGAGTTCAGTTGGTCAGAGTTTGGGAATGGTGGTGTGGAAGTTATCTATCCGATTTTGGTTGCCTCTAGCGCTAATATAGAAAGGGCGTAGAGCATGTGCTGAGACCGCTGTAAGCTGACGTTCATGCGGATTTGAGATGCGATGACTCCCTCACGTAGCCGGCGACCGAAATTTGAACTTCAAAAGCTGGTTCTGGATCGGAAAGTATCCACACGTGCTGTTATGTCTCCATTGGTCGAAGATATGAAAATCAAACGTTACACCGATTAATTCACTGATCGAGTGACCGTGATTGATAGTGCATTGTGAGAATCTTAGCCGCGATTAGGAGCTAAGTATTGCATAAGCAGACGCATCTGTCTCTATCGCTCAACGCGCTTGCTCGGAACACCTGCGTCCCCCCGTCTAGACTCCGTTGCCTCTCTCAGAATGGCGCGTGTCAGTTCTGGATTATTTTTGTGGCAAATGCGTAGACGTCGGGTGCTGTATAACCCATTCGGGAAAAACACCTAGAGAGGCTGACTACCAGAGCCTGAGCTAACTCATTACCATCACAAGGGTCCATAAGGCCGATTGACTGTTTATGGACGCATTCTATCCACTCATCTGCACATATAGAGCAAGACCCTGACATCCCCTCGATCGAACTTTCCTGGATGTACCAAGCTCCAGTCAACGTCCCTTGCATCTTGTTGGAGAAAGGCGTAATTATGATAGTGCTGAGGATGGATTGGTATTATGTCGCCCTCGATCCTGCCATTTCCACTAGGTATGTCAAGCATGACTTGTCCGCTTAAGACCCATAGGCGAATTGGTGGGGAGCTGTATCGCCTCATAGCTTGCACCTCTTTAATGGCCCTGATTATGCAGCGTATCACCCTCTCCCCGTCACCTTTTGCGTAAGGGGAGTACGAATCGTGGACAGCAGCCTGGATGACGGCATCCTGATCGTGTATAGCTTCGATCAATGCGGTGTGGTTGGTGGCGTCCCCCTTGATAATGCGTAGGCGAGGATGGGTTCGAAGCTCAAGGGGAAGTTTTGCGGGGTTGCGGACGAAGGCTGTAACGACATGATGTTGATCGAGGCACGCTTCCAGAGCTGCTGAGCCCACTCTGCCTGCTATACTATTTAGCATCTTGCCTAACGGAGCTTATATGGGGACAAACCTGCAGCTCCGATCACGAGCACTCTCATTGTCACTTGAGGATAGCTGTGAGGAGGTCTCTTGAAGCTCCTGGTTGATATACTCGATGTAGTCCTTCAGCTCAGCTGACATGGGGTTAGACTTGATGAGCTAAGTGACCTGAGGAAGGTCAAGCTCTAAGGTTTGCTATGGGTGTAAAGTGAATCTGCCAGAAGGACTCGCTCGCTTATACAGAGGTCCATGATGAACTTATATGGAGCAGTCCTCGGTAGCGGGATAGGAGCTGGTGATTGCAAACGGGTTGATGTACACCAATCGCATCGTAGCGCCGCAAGGAGGGCAGGTCATATTGCTAGACCTCCGTCCGTATTTCGCAGGCAGACAGCAGGATCCATGGCGGTCAGCTCGCTCCTGAATGATTAGCTAACCCATTCGGCACCAACATAGCGAGGGTAGTTAGGGAGCTCAGCTGTGCTCTGCCATGTTGAGAGTGGGAAGTTGAAGGTGAGTGTGACCGAGGGGGGAGCTAGACGCGTTTGGGGTGCGTTTGCGAGAGATGGGGAGGCTAAGGATCAGTCTAGTCTAGTGTTCCCGTTAGTCGGTGCGCCCGTGGGCCCCAAAACAACTTCTACGTCTGCTATCAGTTCCCCATACGTCAAACTGCATACATAGGCTGGCCATCAACGAACCTGTTCCAAGACTTGCATAAACAGATCAGTGGGCTCACCCGTCTTGAACAATATCTCCGACTCGGCTCTTTGACCAAAGAAGAATCCTTCTAATCCTATCAAGTATTGTCTGCTGGTATCGAGCCTATCCTCGCAAGAAATAGTAGGTACCTAGCAAAGATCTCAGGCCGATTCCTTATTTCTCGCAAATCGCAATTAGCAGACCATCCTGCGGCCAAGCGTGCAGATCCATGTGATATTGACGTGTCCCGCTGTCAGCACGCTGATTTGAGGGTCGTCGTCAGTCCCCTTGGCTCTTACTACTGAGAAGACCGACACGCAAACTATTTGTCTTTGATTCTACCATTTGGTGAAATCGGATTTGGAAATGGACCCGCTTAAGTCTGCCTCTGAACTGGACAGCAAGTTGCAATCTGGTCAGGAGCCTATCTCTGGGGAGAAAGGCCAGGGCACGGCTGAGCAGCCATATGACCTGGGTAATGCTGAGGGTACGTAATACCTTATGGTCTGCATGGTACCTGCATTTACGATGGGAGTGTGATGCTGTAGCTGCGGTGTCGGTGTCGGAGTTTCGAGGAGACCTCTGCTAACTAGTTTCCGTAGGAATAGAAGGTAAGGCTGCGGAAGGGTCAACTAGCTCCACCATACAGGATGCCAAGCAGAAGGTGACAGATGCTGCTTCGGCGGCAACGGGGAAGAAGCAGTGAGGCAGATGCAGGCAACAGCATGGCGAGAGTTGAAGTGTTGTACACATTGCCTGTTATGGACTGTGGCTGAGGGGCACAGAAATTGTTGGCTCCATTAGGATCCCGAGGACATCGCTAAGCCTCGCACAAACACTGATCTCTGAGGATTTTTTGCATTTGAATCACGGTTTGTTATGCTGAGGCTTAGGTTGTTCGTCCACAATACCACCATCAATTAAGTGGGCGATAAACCTTGTTCATCCAGGCGAGATAAGGTCAGCTGTTACAAATTCCAGAAGGTTAACAAGTCAGTGACCAAGAGCATGTCAACCCATGCATGATCGCAATGAGCTGCCGTTCTTTAGTGGCAACAGCCGCACTCTGGCCATTATGATTTATCATTTTCAAAGCAGCTCTGTTGTCCGTTCAATCGATACCATTACGTCCTCTGCGAGCTTTGCTGTGTGAGATGATCGCCGCATCTGGTTGACCTTGTACCAGATTGGTGCTCGCAAAAAGCACGTCATCAAGCCTTACTCTTGGCCGAGCGGGATTTTAAGACCGTCAAGTCATGAAAGTAAGGCGTAGTCCGTGGTCCCTCTCCCGTGCGGTGCATGGGAATCCGTCGGGCTTTTTACAGCCAAATTCTGTCCAGTCTTGAAAGCCGAACGTGATTGACCAGGGGTATGTTGTTCGCAATCACATCCATATCTTGCCAAGTGCATCTGCTTAGGCAGTCTTGAAGCGATGCTTGCTGTTGTGATCGTCTGTCATTTTGCAACAAGATAGCAAGTCTTACCCCTTTCAGCTGCAAATCACCCGATAGGAGCCATAGTTTGAAGGCTGATGCAGTCGTTGAATCGCTGGAAGGAGTGGACGCAACTACTATAGTTGTTGTATTATATGACATCTGTGAGAGTACCGTGAGGATCGAACACACGCTTGCGGTAGTCACGGAAGGTCCACCACAGCGGTATTGCGAGTGGGGTCTTCAAGGATTTTACCTCTTGCATCAACCTCAGCCAGAAGCGAACGTTTTCTTCGGCCGACGCAAGAGAGAGATCAATTGACCACTGTTAGTACTTTCTAGGCAAATCGACAGGTGGGTTTCCGCTGTATATTGGACTTCGTGGATGGATACCATCTCGACTAATGAACTTGCTCTGTTCTGCGAAGGCATGGAAAAACTGTTCGCTTATATGACATTGGGTCTTGCTATACATAAAAAGAACAATTCGTAGCCTTCATGCTGCTGCAGTAGCGGAATCGCCGGTAGTAGTTGCTGCTTCCTGAGCTCTATTCTCAATGCTTTTCTCGCTATCTCCGCCTCGAAGGTAGACTTCTGATTCACCGATCTTCTCTCCCGCGGCCTTCCACCTATTCACCATATCCTCGCGCTTTGATCTAGCTAAACTGATAAAATTAGGCCAATAAGTTTCATGTTCATATTCAAAGTTCACAACACCACCATAACCCCGAATCAATTGCTCCGGTGGGATGTACTTCGTCCAATCCTCATTAAAGTGCAATTTTGCGTACGTCACCGGATCTATGAACCACTTGAGCGCCTTGAAGAAAACTTGGATGTATGCTGGTAACTCTTGTACCAGCGAGATACCCATCCTCTCCGGGTAATGATTTTGCAGTATTGAGACAGTCTGTTTGGCTTGTGAGAAGCTGCTGTTCTGCCCCTGCCTGCATTCACTGTAGTTCACGAATAATGCCAGCGATTCTACACCAGGTGGCATGAGATCGATGCACCGCTCGAGCATGAAGACCAGATGGTGCATCTGCTTCTTTTCATCTTTTGTGTTTTGTTTGTGAGGGTTGAGGTACAGGCATGGCCGACCGATGTTGTCGAACCCCGTAATGACTTGCTTCCCCGTCGCATTCTCCTCCGAAATGTAGTCTGCTGTGTGATCCTCCATGCCCCATTCTCTTCGCCAGGTCAAGGTAGCCTGCAACCGCTTAGCTGCAGTGGCGACGTTCCATTTGGACGCGCGTAGATAGCGGAGAAGGCACTCCTTCGTAAGCCACATACGTTCTGAATCACTGATGGGTGTTTTGGAAGATCTGTAAGCGGAAGTCTCCGCCACCTCCGTCCATGATTTTACAGTCGAGAGCAGGGACTCATATTTCGCATCCTGTTCAGGGCTTAGGGCAGAGCCTGGCGCAGGTTTTGACTTAGGAGAGGGCCCGAGAAATGGAGTCTTTGCTGGGTCTGTCGAGCCGTCTACTGTGGCATTGTCTGAGGCAGGGTCGTGAGAGTCGACATGATGCATAGGATAGCCAACAGTCTCATTTGTCACAGTACCGACAGTCTCCGCATCTTTCTTCTCTTCTACAGCAGTCCCGTTGGCCGCTGTCACCGAAGCTTCTTGATTACTCATGATATGTGAGCAACAGATTCGCTAGTGTCAGGTTGTCACCACAGGGATCAGTATTGTAGATTTTGGCTGCTTCAACAATAACGCTGCAGGCAATTGTCGCCCGAGAACGTACCCGAAATGTTGTGCATATCCTGCTTACTGTTTATCAAAATCGTTCAGCACGCCAATGAACGCTAATGCACGTGCGGGCCGCTGCAGAAGGCTATTTCACGGTCGGCGCTAATTTAACATAGACTGGAGCTTCCAAAACATATCAGTGCTACTACCAATAATGACTCGAGGGAGAGACATACCACAGACCAGCATTGAGATTCGCCGTATTTGTAGTTGACAGAGCGAAACTCTCGAAGGTTTGAGATTGTCTTCCGAATGGTTGAGAAAGTCGTTCTGGCTGGGGTTATTGGAACACACCCGCTGTGAGTGACATGATTAGTTCAACTTTGCAAGCGATGATCAATGAGCACATACCTCTTCTCATCACCCCCTCAAACCCCTCCAGATCGACTCCCTTCCCCACCCCGGCGCCACCATTAGCCTCCAGCATCATATTCCTCAACAAATCATCACTAACATCCTCCTTCAACAACCCTGCAATCTTCCTCAACATGCCCATCGTGATCTTCTCTCCCCCTTCCTCCCCTACCCTCCCTTTCCCTTTCCCACCCACATCCCCACCTCCCATTCGCAAAAACAGTTCAAAAGCCTCACCAACTTCCTTCCTCTCATCATCCGCGCCTCTCGCATTCAGCTTCAACGCTGCGATTGCGACAAATTTTGCGTAGGAGATCGTGCCCTCGTCTTCTGGATCGGCGGCGGACAGCAGGTCTTCATATTCGGCGGAGGAATTTGGCGGGATGTTCAGGGCCGCGAGGGCACGACGGAGGGAGGACGACGGGAGAGCATCTTTGGACGTGCTGAAGAGCGCGAAGCATTCTTTGATCTCAGCTTCTGCTGCGCCTGTTATGTTGTTCTCTTTGGCGAGAGCGGATTGGCGTGGTGCTCGTTCTTTCGCCGGAGCTGTTGCGCCGCCGCGACGTTTGGGAGGCTTATGTAGACGTCAGAGCACAACATCACATTTCGATTAAATTGATACATACCATGTTGATTGCTTTTCCTGCTCCACCTTTCACGGGCGCATGTAACAGATTGCCAATCGCGGGTTGCGCTAAAGGCGTGCAGTGACGTAGTGAGCGCCGGGTAACTCATGTTCGGCTGCAATTGTTTACACAGTCTGCGAAGTGCGCTTTCCCATCATTCATCGCAGTAGTATGTGACAGTAACAGCCTCAGAATGGTATGATAGGAGCAAATCCGTCACATGGACATTGCTAATCTAGTCATCTCTAGTCTAAAGACTCATCGTACACATACATACACTTTCTCAAACCTCAGCACGCGGACCTATTTGAGGTACGACTACTTTACACACTCAAGCTGCTTACGCGCAGTGCACTTCTCATTATTTCGTTCTCCACAAAGTCCTTCGTTGGCGCTGTCATCGAGGCTGATGTCTTTTCCCGATAACAGGAATTCAATCGACCACCGCATCTTCCTCAAGAGCCCATCTACGTCCTACCCCAGCATCAACCACTCAATCCAGAAGATGAAGACGATGTAGTGCCAGATCAGCATGCTGCTTTTGGCATCACACGAGCAACTCAGGCCAAAAAAGAGGTGATATGGAAGGATCTTGGTCTGGAGACGCTAGTCGATGGTGGACCAAAGGGGAAACCCAAGCCCAAAGCCGAGAAGATGGGTGTTGGCATGGGAACAAGCCTGCCGAGGTGACTTAATGTTTTAAGTAAGGATGCTTGGCGGATGCCCTTGCGGCGACACTGGTATGACTGATGTGGCTCGCTGCTTTACAACGGAGGTTTAGATGAAGCTTTCATATTCTGACCACGTCCACTCGTGTTCTATCAAACAAATTATGGTGGGCCAAATCCGTCCACTTTCGTTGCTCGTCTGGAATCTTCCTTGGGTGTATCGTCAACTGAGAATACGTGCCTGCTCCTCTTCGCTTCGATAGCGGGCCAGGATTGATCACGACTACGCTCTCAACGACCTACACAAGAATTAGCCAGAGTTGCGAATGCCAACAAAGAAACTTGCTAACCTTGCCAAAAGGAGGCAGCGCGCTTGGAGTGATTAGCAGGTCTGGTTTGACATTGGACCATTCTCCGAGCTTAAGGTAGCTAAGATCCAGGGGCATCCCAGTTGCTAGACCATCATCTGTACCCGGTTTTGGCAGGACTGACCTATCGCTTGGTGGAAATATGGGATAAAAGTGTCGTTGCCGAATCAAATGTTTTGGGAGTCTGGACAAAAGGCTGCTATCCTTTGATTTCCCAATGATAATCTCTTCGCTTCTCAGGTCGGTAAGGACATCTGAAGCAGATACGCAGACGAAAGTCTCATTCAACGAGACCATTGCTGGGTTCGTGACCATCTTAGCTTGTTTCGGCAAGCCCAACTTCGGCTTTGCAAACGGTTCTTGGGGCCATGAAACGTGCTTGTTGACTGCGTCGCGGACTGAGGGTATCATAAGGATGAGGATGCTAGGTACTTGCTGCGCTAGTCGCTTCAGCTTGCTTCCGATGAAGATTCGAAAGACATCCTCTAAAGTTGCTTGGTCTGGCTCCGTACCGGGGTCGTCTGGAAGGTCGAAGTCTCCAGAAGCCAGTAACGGATGCTCAATATCCAGTATTGGCCCAATCAGAAGCAGAGCGTCCGCATAGGTCTCCGCAGCTTTCTCGCAGAGTGCAGTGAGTGGCTCGAATTCAAGATTATCGTCGGCTGTGTATGGGCCTGATGCGACCATGACATTCAGCGCTTGAGCCGCGGATTCTGCTTCGTCCTCTTCTGCTCCTAAGCGTTCACTGATGGCAGCAAGATCTGAAAGCGCAGTGGCTGCTGGTGCCGGGAGCGGTAAGTCGAGGATCTCGTTGACAGAAAAGTACGATCCTGAGGCATTGATACCACGAAGTGCCACGATCTGCCCTGGAAAGAATTCATAGGAGACTGAATCTATTTTCAATGGCACTCGCAAGCCAGCACCCGTTCGTCTAGATGTTTCTAGCATCATAGAGGCAGCGTTCAGCTTTCCTTCTGGGGTATCGCAAGCTATTCTCCCCACTGCAACAATCTCGTTGGTTGACTGAGAAGAAGCACTTCCAAATGTTGCATCTTCGAGGTCGTGATGCTTCTTCACAAGTGTCTGGAATTCGTCTATCCGATCGTCAAGTACCTCAGAGGCTTCGGAAAGGTGCATTGCCATCGGCTTATAGTAGAACTTCTCTATATCGGTATTGGCTTTGAGCTTGATTCGGGCCTCAGCCGGCGGCGCTATTGGAGCCTCAAACGCTGGCAAGTGATCGTTCAATGTTTCAACTGTCAGGCCGGGGTTCTGTCGTTCTGAGAAAGCAATGCTAGACAGGCCGTTCGTACCGCCCGATCGACCGTCTGTTGGCGAGCTCTTCCCACCTGCCTTATTGAACTTGGGAACTGGGGGTGTGTCGTGTGCGACCTTTCTTTTGACCGATCCTGTTGTTGAGCGGATCTGTGTTGGTGTGTATGGAGTCATTCCCTCCATCATTCCAAAAACATCGTCCCCAATGTCTCCACCTCTCGGTGTTGCAAATGCCTTTCGATTCGTGCTACGGCTTGCTTTTCCTCTTGACTCTCGCTCCAACGTCTCCTGCAAGTCTTTCTTGAAGGCTCTTACGGTCTCCAAGTCCAACATTGTGGACTCCGGGCCCATTTTCATGGTGTATTCCTCCCATTTGTATGATAGCTCCTGGGGATCAAGACCGTGCAAGCGGAGTATTGATTGCAGTTCGCCAAGAACCTCTTGAGGTATAGAGGTCGCTGGAGCACGCACAAACAATTTTTCCAGCTGCAAGTCTATATCTGCCATTTCTTTGACTGTCAGCACTGTCAACTTTACTTTCGAGAAATACGAGTGGGACAACTCGATATGGTGGGGAAAGAGCTATCAGTGAGACGCGTTGGAAACGCGTCGGCTATAAGCGGCTTTAACGCCGTCAATGAAAGCTAAGAACAAGGACAAGGATTGGCTGCATTGAGATCTTGCTTCTCGTGTTTCAGTCGCTGTCACATTTGCTGACGCCCCCATTTGACTATTGGTCGCTACCCTGCAATACCCATCTGCACGACATGCACCGCCACTGTATCGGGTCAGAAAGTCAAAGCCAGAGGTCGGAAACTGACAGGGCGCCTTGAGGTAGCCTTATGTTTCGAGAAGCCATAAGTAGCTCGACATGCCACGTCTTTGCAACTTCGAGTTGAAAGCTAGTTGGTGTTTACGCCATTGCTGCAGAAGAAACCCATTTTCAATTTGATACAAGCGCTCAGTTTGAAGGGGAGAAAAGCACCCGACATGGCCACTAACCCGTCTCTCACCCCAAGCAGCAATTCCGCGAAGCCCTCGGAATCTGCTGAATCTCCAAAGGGAAAGGACGGTCGTAAGCAAGTTCTGTTCAAAGCGGTACAGAATCGTCTTCAGCATCAATATCCGACCCGATATCTCTGGGACTTTTACCATGACCGGCATTCCACCACCTCAGACTACAGTGAGCGCCTCACCCTGTACAACGACAAACCTATCGACAATTGGATGATCTTCATGCAATACTACAACAATTACCCCTTCTCCAATCTCCGCATGAAAGATGCTGTACACTTTTTCAAGCACACGGTCAAACCTATGTGGGAGGATGCTCGTAACCAAGACGGCGGTGCTTGGTACTTTAAGCTGCCAGATGAGGAGTCGCCCACCCCTACAGACAAAGATGAGCAGCCATACGGGTTGCAGTTCTTCCAGCAAGTACTACTTGCTGCCGTGGGTGAAGACTTTAGTGATGCGATACAGCCTCGAGATGATCTCTGCGGTGTATCTTACGCCAGAAGGTGGAAGGCTAGTATGGTCATGATATGGACAAGACGAGGCGGGGAAGAGAAAACGATCCAGAATATAAGGAACATCGTGGAGGCTCAGGCTTCGGATAAGATCCGCCAATTGCTTCAGGATCCGAGGTACTGCTACTATAAGAAGCACCGTGAACACGAAAGTTTCGATGAGAAGCTGGCTAAGCTGTCGACGGACGCGTACAACCTGCGGAAAATGCAGGGAGAGGTCACCTCGCCGGATGATGAGACGCCAAACCGCAATATCAACAACGCCTTTTGACATGGCAATGTCTTTTGACTTGAGTGCACGATATTTGTTCTTTCGCCTTGCTAAGAGACAAGTAATATGCGAAACAGCCAAGTGGTTAGGCATTTGAAGGTTTGCTTCAACATATCCTATGTCCCGTCATGATCCTCCTTTACGGAGGGAAGCCTAAACTTCAGAGGGACGTCATCTAGAAACGGCTTTTGAAGGCGCCTGAAAATCCGGGGATGGCTCTCCCAAAGATCACGTTGGGGGATCAGCCATGAAGACCCATGGGATACCTGCCACGTCTAGATTATGCATCATAGCGATATAGGCCTTACAATTTCCTTTACGGGCATAACTTCACTGAAATCTTTTTGGTGGAATATCGATTCACAAGTCTCGTATAGCCTATGGAGGTTGTGTTCTCATCCTTGGCCCCGAAGCGCCTTTGTCTTCTCACCCTGGCTCTTCATCTGGTCCAACCTCTGTCTCTCCCTAACCTCGGGCGCTGCATTGACATTGTAATGCGAATTCTTGATCGTCGTGAACAGCTCATCCGAGCTCTTGCCCTCTGACCTCTGCCCCACCGGGAACCGTCCCGTCACCTCGCTCTCAAAGTTCCTAGTCCACAGTGGGGCGACAGCTGGACGCAAAGTATACACGATACTGTATCTATACTTTCCCTCTTGATCCTCATTCACCCCAGCTTGCTTCTCTGGTGGCGCACAAACTACCCCATGCACCCCCGCCCTAAACCGTCCCCTGCTCAAAAAGGCCAGAGTCTCCCCTACCAACAACGTCGCTGTCAACCCGCCACTCCTCCTTTTCGCACCCTTCGGCAACACAGCATCATCCTCGATCGGCACCCAAAGCCCCGTCGCCGCATTTAGCACATGCAACCCCGGCGAGTGCCCCACTACAAGGGACAGCAGTCCGAGATCCTTATGTTTCTCCGCATTGACTTTCCACTCCGTTCCCAACGGACGATCGTACCGAAACATCCTCAGCAGCGTCGGCGTACGCATGGTCTCAGGAAGGTCAAGACATGGGTCCGTGAAAGGGGCGAAGACATCACTCTCGAGCTTTAGGGATTCAGCGATCTCGGCAAGGAGGTCTTGCATGAGCGTGCTGGTGAGCTGCCATGCCTTTCTCGCCGGCTCGTGTACGAGATCAGGGGAATAAATCGAGGTTTTGATGGTGAGGATGGATTTCTCTGAAGGGATGCAGGAGTAGCCTTCTTCGCTTGCTAGGGCACCGAAGGCTGCGCGGTAGGTAACTTTTTCGGAGGAACGTTCGGGGAGCGCGAAGAAAGTCTTGGAGGCAGAGAGAAGAGTGGTGTAGGCTTCGACGAGGCCATCGTGGTCGCTGAGGATGAGGGGCAGCCAGCCGTGGGTGGAGAGGAAGGATAGGGCGTCGTCATCGGAAGGATTTGGGTCTGACATGACTTTTTGAGAGAAACTGCACCCTCGGATTGCGGAGTCGTAGGTGTGTATGCATGTCTGCGAACGAAAGCTCTTGCAATAGTCTCAGGAAATTCTGGATTGTGAGGAAAAGCTGCGTCGTACGCTTCGTCATGCAAAACGCTAGGCTACAACAGGAGTTTCGGACTTTCCTCCGTCGAAGTATGAAGACCAGACTAGACGGGAAGCCCCTCCCTTATTGCAAAGCGCGGCGACATCTTTTCTTGTTTGTGATCCATACTCGATGTCGTTTCGAATCGTTAATTGAGAGTCATGCCTGCTATTCCACTCCATCAAGTAGCTGCAAGGAGCGGTACGGCCGTGCGCGTCGCAAAGGGCAAAACAATCAAGATCATCAACACTCGAGGCAAGCAAGTGGTTGACTTTTGGGCGCTCAATGCTTCTGATCCGGAGGAAAGTCTTTCAATGGCTCATACCCATGGGTCTTTGAGCAAGATCATTCCGAACGTGAACGACACCCTGTTTAGTAGTCTGTCTAGGCCGATGATGGTCCTCACAGAGGATACTACGCCTGGCGTTCATGACACTTTGGTCTCACCTTGTGACCCAGGGCGATACAAACTTTTGGGTGCTGAGGGGTACCATCCGAGTTGTACTGACAATTTCAAGACTGCATTGCAGCAGTCCAGCTTACTGAGTAGCGAACTGGCGAACAGAACACCACCTGCCCCTTTGAATTTGTTTATGAATGTCAAAGTTGAGAATGATGGCAAGCTCGCATTTGGAGCGCCTACAAGTGAGGCCGGTCAGCACGTCTGCTTAAAGATGCTGATGGACGCAATCGTGGTCATGAGTGCCTGTCCCATGGATCTGAGGGCTACGAACAATTGGAACCCAACAGAGTTTCATTATATCGTTCTAGACTGACGCGGATATTGCAAAGGCCCTTTTCAGCTGGAAAGATTGCGCATAGATTCCTTCTCTTCTCTATCAAAGACGTTCTGTCTAATTGACGCAGTACTAATCCGAGATGTTATTACTTTGACTTGAACAGAGCTTTGCGAAAGCTATTGCAGTCTAAATTCTTCTGAGTAATACCTTTAAGACCCAATAATCAGGGCGAAGTCTAGAAGACTACCATCTCAGCGTGCGATTTCTCTACGTCCAGCTAAGAACAGCCAGTCTCTAAGTTTTGAAGTCCCATTGTTAGAAGCCGACATCTAATAAACACTCGGGACTTGCGACAGACGCCCGCCATCTGTGACAATGACGTTGCCGTTACAATACGCTCCGGCGCGGCTCGTGAGATACAAAATGGTGCCCGCCATGTCCTCTTCCGTACCGATTCTCTGGAGTGGGATCCTTTCCCTGGGCATCGGTCCTTGGCCAATTAGAGGCGCCGCCAGCTCAGACGGATATACTGTTCTTGGTCAGTCGTCGGACGAATCGCTTTTAGAACGGTGATACTTACGACCAGGTGCAAGTACATTCGATCTGATGTCATAAGGGATAAAAACGGTGGCTAGCGTCTTCGACAAATGTGTTGCGGCTGCTTTGCTCAGACCATACGCGAATCCACCAGGAGGCTGTCGATTGAAGCTTGCGATACTACTCGTTACTATTACCTGACTCTTCTGCTCAAGGTTTCCCTTCCTGTTGCCCGCATCGAGAAGATTGAGGAAGGCGGCGACAGTGAAGAAAGCAGCTGTAGCGTTGACGGCAAAGGTGTCAGTGAATTTAGCAGGATCCAAATTCCACATCTCAGACTGAAGCTCTTCAATTGACTTAACATCTTTCAACAGCTTTGTTTGCGGGCCCATCACTCCGCTGTTGGCTATTAGAAGGTTGATGTAGCCAACTTCGGACTTGACTTGATCTGCAACCGCTTGTAGGGATTCCTTAGATGACACATCACCCACGATGGGAATGATGTTACCGTTCGGTGACTCCTTGGCTGCGTCTTCCAAGACTTGTTGCCGTCGTCCTACAATGTAGACTTTGTGTGCGCCATTGAGTGCCAACGCCTTGGTCATCATAAGCCCAATGCCTGAGCCACCGCCTGTTATGACGGCGACCAGGCCTGAAACTTTGAACAGATTGCCAGCTTCAATTGTAGACATCTTCGCTACTCGGTGCTAATTGGAGCAACGCTTCACAAACTAGGATACTTAGGTCAGTTGTGCTCGTTAGTCCAAGCTAAACTAAAAACACCGATTTTTGATAAACGATAGTTGCAAGACACCAGTCAGCTGTTATGCGCCGCAGAGATATATGTTTTCGTGCATGCATATTACTGATACTACCGCGGCCTTCATTCTACGTCATTTGTTTATTAGAAATTCGGGGATCCTAACGATTCCCGAGCTAGCTGCATCTGGGCAAGCCAATTGATAACCTAAAATTTCTACGAGATCAAAAGGAGGTTGACAAACTACCCCTAAGGCAATAATTCATTCGTTTGCAGCAGTGTACCCACCGACTGCGTCGTCTCCTTGTCGCGTTCAATGCTTGCTAGAACCACTCGTTGCCCATGTCCACGGCGTTCGATACTCGGCAACGCCCCACCTTATGGTCCTATATGAGTTTCGGCTCCCCTCGACGGCGCTCCGTCTCCCTACCAAAACCTAACGGGCATACTCAGGAGAGCAAGGAAGACTCGCTGAGGCGGGACATCTGGGGCGAAGGTCGATCTCGGAGTTCATCGAGCGCTGCATCCATGCCATTTGCTCAAAGAAATAGATTCCTGAGGGTTGGGCTGTTGTTGGCTGTGGTTTTCTTCTTTTTCTATATCTTGACCTCTAAAGAAAGCGCAAGCGTTCGTGATCTCGTCAAAGGTGAGCTTGGTGGTGCACTGCTGCCCTACAAATATATGGCTGACCGGCATGGTGCAGGGCAGAAATTATCTCAACCTTCTTCTTCTTCTTCTTCTTCCTCTTCAACGGAGGAGGTCCCCTTTAATGCGCCGAGGACGACGAAGTGCTCGAAGTCCAGCGTAAAAGGCAAGCCTCTAATACAATATGCTTTAATGATTGATGCAGGGAGCACTGGCTCCCGCATACATGTTTACCGCTTCAACAATTGCGGAAGTACGCCAGAGCTAGAGGGCGAAAAGTTCAAGATGACAGAGAAGAAAGAGGGTGGCTCAGGTCTCTCTTCGTACCCGAATGATCCACAGGCGGCAGCGCAAAGTCTCGATGTACTTGTGAATGTGGCAATGGAAAGTGTGGCCGATGAAGTCAAGTCATGTACACCAATAGCAGTCAAGGCAACGGCTGGGTTGCGAAAGCTGGGAGAGGAGAAGAGTGCTGCCATACTTTCAGCTGTACGATCGCGTCTCGAAACACAGTTCCCGTTTCCCGTCGTCTCCGCAGCGAATAGGGGCGTCGAGGTAATGGACGGCAAAGACGAGGGTGTCTATGCTTGGATTACGACGAACTACTTGCTCGGCAAGATTGGTGGACCAGACAAGTCTCCTACTGCTGCAGTATTCGACCTGGGTGGTGGAAGTACACAAATCGTTTTTGAGCCTACTTTTCCGACATCTGGTGGCGGCATGCCTGAAATTTTGCAGGAAGGCGATCATAAGTATGTCTTCAAAAGTGGCGCGCAGACCCACCAGCTATACCAGCACTCTCATCTTGGCTACGGTCTAATGGCCGCCCGCGAAAGCATTCACAAATTTGTTGTCCAGACGCTCAAAGACACACACAAAGGAGACGAGACTTGGGTTGAATCAACGATAGAGAATCCTTGCATTATACCTGGAATGCAAAGGCAAATCAATGTGACCCTCGACTCAGGAGAGACGTATCAGACTACCATGGTTGGCCCCAGCGATGCGTCACCTGCTCAGTGTCGTGGTCTAGCTGAGAAGCTCCTTAAGAAGGATTCTGCTTGCACGTTGGCACCATGCTCATTCAACGGTGTCCACCAGCCGTCACTTTCGAAAACTTTTGCTCGAGAGGATGTGTATATCTTCAGCTATTTCTACGATCGCACGCAGCCCTTAGGAATGCCGGAGAGCTTTACCATCAGCGAGCTGAGAGATCTGGCCGCTAAAGTATGTGGTGGTGAGAAGAGCGGCTCGTGGAAAGCTTTTGAGGGCATTGAAGGCGCGATGGAAGATCTGAAAGGGAGACCAGAAGGCTGCTTGGATCTTAGCTTCATGGTTGCTCTGCTTCACACAGGGTATGAGATGGACTTGCAGCGAGAGGTCAGAATCGCAAAGAAGATTGCTGGCAACGAGCTTGGCTGGTGTCTTGGTGCTAGGTGAGTTTTCCGCCGTTCTCAGCCTGTGATAGCGCAATTGCTAACGTAACACAGTCTTCCACTGTTGAATCAGGATTCAGGTTGGTCGTGCAAAGTTGCTCAGGTATCATAAGGGAAGTCGATCTACGTTCATCGTTGTGTTATGCGTAGGCGCTTGGGGGGCTGGATAGAATTCGGGGTTGGACCTTAATAGACGGAGGCATGATATATGTGGATATGCTTGTAGGGTCTTAGAGTTTCAGCAATTGGCTCGAGGTAGGTACAAAACATGGCAGTGCTATATGTATGCCATTATAGACGACAGCTAAAATCTAATCATACCCAATCGCCCCTTGCAAAGTCTTCATAGCGGCGGTCTTTAGCACGGCTTTTCCAGATAAATCACCCGTGCAAGTACAAATTCCCGTTTGAAGCAGGCAGTCCTCCACTTTGCAATGACACGTTGAATGACTAGACGATCCACATAAGAAATGCAGTACGTTCGCTCATACGGGAACATAGTTTCTGCGTTGAATCGTTGGAAAAATAGGCAGCCTTGTTGACGTGTCCAGTGGCGAAGCCTCAACCATGGCCCGTCCAGACGCTTACACAATTTCCATTCATTTCTGTCTCCCCTTAAGTTGGTAATGACTTTCGTTTCATTCACCATCAATTTCTTTTTTGAAAAAGAAATAGCATCGACCTAGTGCAAAACCAGCGACAAGAATGGACATTGAGTTGTACGTTTACGATCTCTCTAAGGTGACCCTTTCAGTTCTAAACTATGAGACTACTGCTAACAATCTAATCAGGGACTCGCCAGACAGGTATGATATTCATGATAGACTCCGTGAGGACTGTAGTTCCTTGCTTACTCAATTTCACAGTTTTCTGGCTCACTACTTGGTACCCAGATTGACGCCGTCTACCACACTTCTCTGGTCTTTGGAGGTGCAGAATATTTCTTCGGAGCTGGTGTCCAGACATGTATACCAGGTGCAACACACCATGGTCAACCCATGGAGAAAGCCTCTATGGGACGAACGGAGCTGCCCATTGAGGTGATCCTTGAGTATCTCGAATCACTAAAGTCGATCTATACCATGGAGGTAGGTTAATGTTATATCAGAATCTTAGTAGGTTTCCCTAAAGCTGTCTAGTCTTACGATCTGTTTCTCAATAATTGCAACAATTTTACCAATGACTTTGCCATGTTCCTGGTAGGAAAGGGCATCCCGCAGCATATAACATCTCTCCCGCAAACAGTCTTGGACACACCATTTGGTCAGATGCTGAAGCCACAACTTGACCAGGCTATGCGAGGAATAACCCAGGCTCCAGTGCCTCAAGCCAACGTACCGCCTTCCCGGAACCAAGCGACTGGCCCCACGAAGGGGACTGTGGGAATGAAGACCGAAAGCACGCCTGGTATCGTCTACAAACCAACGACAATCAATCAACTAGATGAGCTGCTAGCATCAGCCAAGGCAAAATGTGCCGTTGTTTTCTTTACTTCTGCCACTTGTCCACCGTGCAAGCTTGTGTATCCGGCATATGATGAGCTTGCTGCTAGTGCAGGAAACAAAGCTGTCTTGATCAAGGTAGATCTCACTGATGCGTACGAGATTGGTGCCCGGTATCAGATTCGGGCAACGCCAACATTCTGGACTTTCCTCAAAGGAGAAAAGGAAAACGAATGGAAAGGGGCTAACGAAGCTCAACTTAGAGGCAATGTCAACTTGCTCATCCAAATGGCTAATCCGGCACATCCACATACTTCGCTAAGGGTGCCGAATTTGCAAAGACTGCACAAGCAACCCGTCATATATACGAAAGTGCCACCGTTGGAGAAGCTCATGGCCAAGCTAGGTCCTGCAGCGAAAGACCCAAGTGTTGCTGCACTGAACAGATTTATTTCTGTGAGGCAGAAAGCAGGTGCAGTCAAAGCCACTTTACCTGATCTGCCCGCCTTGAGCGGATTTCTGATCAAATCGATCCAAAGCTTGCCAGTCGAGACACTTTTCCCACTTATTGATCTCTTACGCGTTGCTATTGTCGATCCTCGCGTGAATGGTTACTTCGCAAAGGATTCGAATGAGGCGGTCCTGAAAGCCGTTGAAAAGACAAATGACCTCGACGAAGGTTGCCTCTATCAGCTACGGATCGTGACAATTCACCTGGCCTGCAACGCTTTCACCTCGTCCCTTTTTGCCACAAAGCTTCTATCAGATGCCAAATACTCAGTATCAACTCTCCGTTTAGTCACCTCGTCCCTGCTCGACGTATCACACCAGCCTGTCCGTGTAGCGGCAGCTTCACTAGCGTTCAACATCGCAGCAACATATCACGAAAGGCGATTGACAGATGAAGCCAACTTGCTGTCGGAAAGCAATCAAGTCGAACTTATGGCTAGCCTGCTAGAAGCGATGGGCAAGGAGAGAGAAAGCAAGGAGGGCTTGCGGGGGATCTTGTTAGCCGCGGGGCTCCTGAGATATCGAGCACCGAAACACGGGGAGCTTGAGGATCTGTGCAATGCAGTGGGTGCGAGAGACATAGTGAAAGAAGTGAAAGGGGCATTTAAGGAGTTGAATGACTTGGCTGAGGAGGTTGAGAAGGTGATGGCTTGAGACATGAGCGCTAGAGACTGAGCGTATAAAGCGAACAACAGTTGGTTACGAAATATTAGCATAATTCACGCTATATTGTGTTCCTTTACTTAACCTGCCTATAAAATTCTCCTCCCGCGGCGGAAAAGGGGCTTCTTAGGGATCATTAGCTGGGGGATCCGCCCGGAGCAAATACTTCAGGCTAGAGTCTAGGGCACAAACTTAGGGCTAGCATAACGCGCCCTCTAAGGCAAACTCACTTCGCGTAGAACTTTCCGTATATAGAAACGGTATGCTTCAACTTCTGCGCTGTCTCAGCTGCATCTCAGTATATTGACCGCTGAGGCTGATCTTGTTTCCTTTATTTTGTACTAGGTATTGCCACTTTGTGCCCCAGGATCAATTGAAACTTGCTCAGGTCCTGTTCAATCATATATCCTTCAAAGGCTACCTTATCTGGTATTACAAGATACACCTTCGCGCCCAGAGGCTGAACACATACGAAAGCGTATAGAAGACCTTGCGCCAACTGTACTATAACATGAATGTCCGTCTTCTTTGGGGGGGGCTTTCCCACCAGGCAGGCTTGGGCTGACTGTATACAGTATCTGCACGGGCAATTCTGCAGCGAACGTGATCTAGTCAAGGGCATGAGACACAAACACGTTGTCAGTCACAACGGCCTCCATGGCGCCCTTTACTACCATTGGAAGTTCGATTCGGAAATCTTGCTCTTGAGCTAGAACGCGTGGAGCTTGCTGCGGGTCTCCTCTTCCTGGCGTTCACCGGAGCTCGACTTGGTGCCATCTTCGAGAGTGGCCGCAAGGGAATTGCCAGAACGAATGCCGCTTTACTCTATAAAGACGTAAAGCTGAGACTCTTGCAGCCGCCGGACGAAGCATCGCTGCTGGTCCTGGGAGTCACCATCATGCTGGATAAGGGCCGTCACCCCTTCTAGGGGGCGCGGTTCTGAGCCGCCTCGCGAGTTCGGTTCGTTTTGCAATCTACAGTACAGCCTGAGCTGCCACACTCCTGGCCCACACCAAGCCTTCCCCCGCGACACTCGCTCGCCTGACTTGAGAACAATCAGGAGCTCTTCAAAAGAACGCATACCTGGGGTTTTATCTCCCTGGAAGTAGCTCTAAAGGCTGATATATATTAGAACTATAAAACAGAATATAATCTCTCGCTCGCTGCAACAATAGTCTTCCAACCCTCGCCTTCTATGGAGACAAAGAGTGAGGGTGAGAACGTGAGATATGCTGAGTATGCTTACAGATTAGTCGGATCTCAATTCAATCAGATTGACTAAAGTCTCAATACGGCAATGCATAGCACGACTAAGATTTGCCTGTCAAATTCTAGGTTGTCAAAAGTTCTGTGGACTACTGGCCCACACCATGCATAACTGACGTCGCGTACTCCTTCTCTACCCGACGTCGATGATACTCGATTGACGTGATTTCATCATAGAGCGCTGGACAGTCATCCGAGACGAACGGTGGTAGGGGCCCGACAGACTTGGCATAGTTCGCCTCCAGAAAGAACGGACACGATATGCGCGCCGGCACCACCCCGTCCACAAATCTGTCTATGTTTGGAGGCGTGCTTACCTGGTGCAGACCGGCGCGGATCCTGTTGTTCGTCCATCGCTGGAGGCAGTCGCCTGTGTTAACAACAAGTATCCGCTCGCCTCCAGGGCCGTGCGTCGTGGCCACAGGCGCGAAGACCCGCCCCTGCTGGCGATCCTCCAGCTCTAGTCCTCCAACATCGTCTTGGAATAGCAACGTCAGTATACCAAAATCTGTGTGCGGCCAGATTCGCGCGCTGGTACCGGACCTGAGAGCTGCAACGGACGACTGTGGGTAATAGTTGAAGCGTGCATCGCTGCGATCGGGTGTGCAGCGGTCAAGGAGCATTCGGGCGCTGATATCCAGACCCATGGCTGTAGCTTCAATGAGATGAAGGCTTAGGGCTCGGCAAGCTTGGAAGTGTTTTTCGGCAAAGTCTTGGAAGCCGGGGAGGAGAGACGTTGGAGGCCAGATGTTGGGAAATTCGCTGTCTTCAGGTGGGCCCATGGTGAAAGATTCCTACCTCATGCTGTCAGTCACAAGGAAGTCCTTGGGAGGACGGTCAAGATCTGGGAGGAAATTGCGAATCAAGATATACGACAGTAAGGGGATATGCACCCTCTCGTCCTCCAGTATCGCGCCCTCCTCTACGTTCTGGATATGCTTTACATCCTTGTGGAGGTCCATGAGAAGCGAGGTCTTCTCTACCCCGCACGTTAGATAGCCCCTCTGCGGATTTGGCGAGAGCTTCATCTCAAGGTCTTGCTTTGCTTTCAACGGCAGTTTGAAAAAACGCTCGCTCTGGGACGGACGCTAGTCAGTAAATGACATAAAGCTCTTGTACTGAGTCAGACCGGTTGAGCGAGTCGCGTATGGAGCGTTGACGTACCCATTCGAAGAGCTTGTCCATCTGTTCGTCGGAGATGCCATGATTGCAAATTCGGACGAAGCCGTGATCTTTGAAGCTTGCAACGAGATCGTTGGAAAATGCCAGACGCTCTATCACGGTGCCTTGGGCGTATTTGGCGTAGTCGAGGAGGGGGAGGTCAAGCATTTTTGGCTTCCAGGTGGATGGTGAACTTTTCTTTGTGATTCCAAGGTCGAATCTTGCAGCCAGAACGAGACATTCAAGACTCGTAAAGAATTTACACCTTATGTCCTATTCCCGCCCTCGCACCATTTAAGCTGCTAATTCTTTGAGATAAATGAACCTAAGATCTTCCTTGAACACTGCATGACGGAGCTATTCCATTAATCTCAGATAGGCCCGTGAGGATGTGGTTCGCATATACTCGTACAGATCAGAATGAGACCATCTGCTTCCTTACTCTTACGCTAAACACCTAGGCTCGCCTTTGCGGTTAGTTCGACTCAAGTCTGTCCTCGGAGTACGGTGGCTGCAGAGCGTCAGCATGGATCCCTGTCTACAGAAGAGCAAGTTTATGCGACGGGATTTGTAACTAACTAATCTCCAGGACCGAGACCTACTAGATTATTCCATTACAAGGATGGTGTTAAGGTCCAGATGGATCTAGTGAGATGCCGGGGGAGATGCAGCATATTCTAAGTCTTTCGACCGATCATCTCCGCCATTGCGTGTACCTATGACCGCCGGGCGCGTTAGCGAGCTGCAAAGTCGACTCCACCATTCATACGGTGCCACCTCTGGCGTTTAGCGCACTTGCTAATAAGTTGACTACTCTCTACTCAGCGCTTCTTGTGAACAGAGAGAAGCCTGATCGCCTGCGTATCACGATGATTACGCCTTCTTAAGCGCTGGTATGTGAACACAAGCCGAATCTGTTCTTCCTTCCCTTTCACTGATCTCCTAGGGATGGACAAGCATTTGCCCATGGAAGGGGGTCTGTTTGCCTTCCATAACACTGCTCCTCCGCGGCACACCAGTGGGCTCCAACTGCTGTCCTGCAAGGGCAGAACAGCCATTGTCACTGGCGCTGCTGCTGGCATTGGCCTCGCTGTTGCCCAGGTCCTTGCCGAATTCGGTGCGAATGTCGCTCTTTGGTATCATTCGAACAAGGACGCAGTGGAACGGGCGGAGGAGATCAAGACGTTGTACGGGGTGAAATGTTAGTCCCTACCTCTCACAGAATATTCAATCGCAAGCATTTGAGAGATGAGAGTCATATGTGCACGAACATGAATAGCTTAGGTGGAAGAGTTAGGTCAAGCATATCAGGTCGATGTGACGGATCAAGCACAAGTCCAGACTTCCATGGACGAGACCGTCAGAGACTTTAACGGGCGCCTGGATAGCTTTGTCGCAGCTTCCGGTATGTTCCCGGCTGCAGGGCCAATCCTGGATTTAGACATAGACAATTATCGAGGAGCGATGGCTGGTAATCTCGACAGCACTATCTACTGCGCCAAAGCGGCGGGGTTGCACTGGAGGCGCCAGTGTTATGAAGGAAAAGATATAAATGGGCGAGAATTGGATAATTACTCTTATGGGAGTTTTGTGGCTACGGCTAGTATCGTGGGTGGCTACATCGTGGAGAAACCGGACCTTGCCGCAGCATACTCTATCGCGAAAGCTGGGGTCATCCAACTATGTACCTCTCTCTTCCTTCTAAGCAGTGGGACCAGTGTCGATCTCATTCTCGTGTCATAGGTAAATCTCTGGCCGTGGAGTGGGTCCAATTTGCTCGCATCAACAGTATCTCGCCCGGTATTGTCACTACGCCTACCATTGAAACATTTCCATTGGAGACGAGGAGTAAGTAATATGCTCAATTTGCTAGCTGTTTATGAACAGCGACATCGACACTGACATGATGTTTAAATCAGAAATGTATAGAAGGGCTATACCCATGGGTCGGGAAGCTGCGTTGCATGAGGTCAAGGGGCTCTATCTGCATCTGTGCTCAGATTCTTCGTCCTTTCAAACGGGCACCGATATTGTTCTGGATGGGGGGCAGTCTTTGGTATGAGTGAACCTCACGAGATAAGTATGGCAGCTGTTACTGTACCCAGTATTTTGGACAGAGAGACTCTGATACTCGAAAACGGAATGAAATTCAATCATGCCGGAAAAGCATGCTCAAAAACGTTCACGCTTTATATCTTGTTCATGGCCAATAACTTATTTGCATTCTCTCTATCTTTGGACTAGACTTCCTGCGTTTTCAGCTCGACATGATACCCTTCTATTGTCTCGATCGAGGAAGACAGTTTCTTGAAGGCGGCATCGCTGCTTTTAAGAAACGCCGCCTCATTCTCCTGACTGTCCCAATTGATCAACACACAGAAGCCTTTCGCCTTTCCTCCCATCATATCTCCCTTCCCCAGCTCCTCAACGGCCCATCCAGATGCAACAGAAACGCACCCGACAGCCTCTGCAACCACCTCTGAACAGTATTGCGCCCAGTTGCCTTCAAAAGTCACAATCTCGTCTTGCGAGATAGTAGAAGGGAAATATAGAGTCAGGATCCAGGTCAACGCGGGTACGGGCTGTAACAGCTGCATTAGGGTGGTGGGCTGGTGAGCATGGAGAGGCAGGTGGAGATAGACGTGATAGAAGGGGGGATCGGCACGCAGAAGGTCGTCAAGCTGCGCCATGACAGTGTCGTGAATGGGTTTGTCCATGAAGGATTGGTGACTGACGATGGAATCCCAATCTGTTAGAGTATTATATGTGGTTAGTGGCTCGGGTTTCCTTCCACTTGCTCTGATCGGGTGGACTACTCTACAATTGACTACGCCCTTCCATTTCCTCTCTCGCAACACAGAGACTTCTGACATGGACCCGAGGAGGAAGGAAGGTTATTCGTTGTTGACTTACCAAGTAGATGATAGATCTGGCTATCATCTTCGACTTGTAAGCCTATGAACCCAGCCATGAAACCATTCTGTTTGGCAACGGTGGCGAAATTGTCGTGGATTGATGCCAATGTATGGGCCGAGGGTTTGCCGGTGGCTGCTTCGACTTTCATGGGTAGCAGGGCAATCTCTGTCACTGGGCATGCCATTTTCTTGTTCTCTTGGGGGCTAGGAAGATGAGCCAAAATGGTGAATGGCGGTGTCAGTACATGAAGATGTTGCGTCTCATTCTGTGTTCCGCAATTCCCTGGGAAGTCATGGACGCGAGCGATCTAGGCCACGAGAGTAGATCTTCGAACGCCAGGATCGAGTACCGAGGTCGCGTACCGAGCTTCGACCGAGTATCACCGTTGCTCTCTTGTGCTGGTTTAGTAAAAATGCCTTGACGTTAAACGGGCTGGTCTACAACGCCTACGCCGAACCAGGAAGCTTCTTGGACCTTGCATTAGTAGTTTCGTCCCCACTCCGAACCCGACCGAGCATGACTAGGGTATGCACGAATAGAACAGTTGAGAGCGAGTGGCTTTTCTTAGTGCGTTGAGAAGCGAATGTTTGATGCTAGAAACGCGATATCCAAAACTGGAGCCCATGTGTAGATCAAGACTGAAGTCCCCTTGAAAGAAGTCTGCACCTCCCCTGTTCCGAACTAGCTCCTAGCCCGTAAAAGCTATCCTTAGTGCAGTAAGATCTAGTCTCGGAGTTACTCTGACAAGATTCAAGTGACTGCTGAGAAGAAGCTAGCAAGGGGGGTTGCAGACATCTTTCAGAGGACTGTACAAGTCACTAGACCCTGAGCTACTGTACTGTACACTAGTCTGCAGATTCAATGCCTGAGGTGCTGGCCGCATGCGATTGTCAACCCTCCACTCTGCATGTTATCGCTGCTAGATTCCTCCGGGAACACCCATGCTACATCGCTGCTTCCCGTGGGGTATCAGTCCCCCTTCCGCCTCATGGAGAACTGATCATAGCTCTGCAACGTCTGCCATGTTTGCGTCTAACAAAGAGGTAATCTGTGATAATTCCTTACCTGCTCATCAAACCTTTATCTGCAGACAGTATGCCCGTCCGATCGCATAGTCCCTCTCCCGAACAATCTGCAAGCCCGCCTTGTCCACAAGGCCAGGCCAAGCCTCTTCGTCGAACAGCGTCAGATCAAAGCGAAATTTGAATTCTTTCAGCACTCGCCCGTCGCTCGACGACTTGACGGCCAGTGTGAATGCATCCACGTGTAGGTTTCCCGCTCGTGTAGTGGTCACGGCACTCTTCTCGTAAGTGATCTCCGGCCTGCGCTCACTCACTACCACGCTCGAATCCGCGTCGTAATTTGGAACGGTGCTCATCTGGCTGGGTAAGCTCTCCCCAAGAATTACAATCAGTGCCCGTGCCCAAGGAGATGCACTGCGCAATGCTCGTCTGATCTCTCGCAAGAAACCCAAGATCTCGCAGGGGGAGAGCAGGTGCTGGAAACCGCCGCCAGCAAATATCAGAAGGTCCGTCGCATTCTTTGTCGCCGGTTCGTCGTTCGTGAAGTTGAGAGCGTCGCTGCAGACCCATTTGACATCCGCTACTTTTTTCATCTCGTCGTTCTCATCCACAATATCCTTGCCACGTTTCATCATGGCCATGCCCGGATCAACGCAGTAGAATACGGCGTCGAGTTGGGGGATTTCCTCAGCAACCGCATTGCTCAAGAGTCCCCGTACCACCCGGCCTGTGCCAGCTCCCATGTCCACGACGGTAATTGGCGAAACACGTTCTTTCAGGTGAAGGATTTCCTGCAAGTTCTCCCAGACCAATTGAATATCAGAGTCGTGCCCTGGTTTCCAGAATTTGGCAACGTGGGCGTCATAGAAGTCTGTGTAATGCTCGTCGGCGAATGGCGACACGTAGTCAGCGTGGCTCTCTGGAAAGCTCATTTTGGTGTGGTGAGATGTTGAAAGACGGAGTCCCCTAGATTAGGTGGCTGTGAGAGAAGACTACGGCTTGTTTTGCTGGCCAATTTAGCTGCTGTAGATAAGATTACTTCTGAGACCTCTGAAGCCCCCATCTCGATCGAGACTCGAGAAAACACTAGCCACTAGCGACCAGCGCACAAACATCCCAGTCTGGTCGGTCAAGACCGAGCACGAGTGACCATCGGAAGGTGGGGAAAGCAAAGTCTCTACGCCAATCTCGTCATGTTCGTACGTATTGCGTCGACTAGTGATACTAACATTGCATAGCATCACTAGCTCCAGGGGTTGACTCCATCTCTTTGGCATATTGGATGACGTGACCAGAGGCTTGATTTGACTAGTAGGTGGATAATCAATTGGAAAGTCCGAAATCGGGAGTAGCTAGATTTCGCACAAGTTCGATATGAATTCCATCCTATAGAGATGAGTTTGCTCATGCAGGAAGATGAAAATTGCAACCAATCACCACTAGGGTCTTAGCCAGTGGATTATATCAAGCCGAGAAGATCAATTGCATGCCTAGGGGCAACTTACAGCATTATTGGGAATATAATCGTTGATTTAATGGCCACCCTAATGTACATTGTGGACGTTCGCGCTCTCAATAGTACATGAGAGCTCTAGTCATGGCGGCAAAACACCCTGTCCAGACTCCAAATGGTATCAGCGTTGACGACTGGCTCCAAATCAAGAAGTGGAACGAGGTCAGCCCAGAGAGATGTCATTTCTGCATCCACCATGTTTTTGAACAGCAGGTCGATATGCATCCCACGGCCCCGGCAATTTGTGCTTGGGATGGGGATCTTACATATGATGAGCTGGATGAGCTTTCATCGATGCTGGCAGGTCACCTCGTGGCACTTGGCGTGAAGAGAGGTACGTACGTTCCGTTTTGCTTCGAGAAATCCCTTTGGGCTGTCGTCGCGACGGCTGCAATTCTCAAGGCTGGCGGGGCGTACGTGCCTCTAGATCTATCTCTTCCCTCAGACCGACTATCGAGGATCATCAAAGACGTGGGCACCCGGGTAGTCATAGTGTCGCAGCTGTGCGTGGAAAGGGTGTCTGGCATGGCTCAAGAAATTGTGACTGTGACGCGAGATTTTGTCCAAAGCTTGACGCGAATCTCACTGCCAGTGCCAGCGGAAGCGGCTCCGGAAGATCCTGCTTTGATTCTGTTTACGTCCGGTAGCACGGGTCAGCCTAAAGGCATCGTCTTGCAGCACGGGGCAGTTGTCACAAATGCAAGATCGCATGGGGAGGCACTGCAGATTCACAGCAACTCGAGGGTGCTCCAATTTGCGGCGTACGGGTGGGACATCGCGACAATGGACATGTGGACGACTTTGATGCGCGGAGGGTGTATCTGTATACCCTCAGAGCAAGAGCGTCGAGGCGACATCGCAAGGGTGATGAATCGTATGAGAGTAAATTGGGCATTGTTAACACCCACTTTTGCCAGTATTCTTCGAGCAGAAGAGGTTCCGGATCTGAGAGTGCTTGTATGCGCGGGCGAGCCGATGAAGCAAGATCTAATCATTGCGTGGGTTGACAGAGTAAGACTATTCAACGCTTATGGTCCTGCAGAAACGGGAATTTGCACGGCTGTGGAGTATCATGACTCTGCAAGTAGAGCTGAAAACATCGGAAAACAACTGATAGCTAACGTATGCTGGGTTGTCGATCAAGAATCACACGATAAGCTGGTTCCTATTGGAACGATAGGCGAGCTCATTGTTGAAGGGCCAAACATTGCGCTGGGATACTTGAATGATAGAGCAAAGACGGAGGCAGCCTTCGTCGACAATCCGAAATGGCTAAAACGAGATCGACTGCGACGTAAACGCAGATTCTACAAAACTGGGGACCTTGTGCGTTACCAGAAAGACGGATCGATGAGCTTCATTGGACGCAAGGACACCCAAGTCAAAATTCGAGGCCAGAGAGTCGAACTTGGTGAGATCGAGAGCAACATAGAGATGCAATGTGGAGTGTCCCAATCCATTGTTTGTTTGCCAAAGCATGGACCATTTCATGATCAGCTGGTGGCTGTGGTGCAATTCACGGAACTCGCGTCCCAAAGAGGTTTGGATGGGCAGATCCGCATGGTAGACCGAGAGAAGCAACCGACTTCCGTGGCTCTATGCAGCCAGCTTTCGGTATTCCTACATCAAAGGCTGCCCACTTACGCGATTCCGGACAAAATTATCCCGGTACAATCCCTTCCCTTATCGTCGTCAGCTAAGATCGACAGGAACACGGTTGGTATGTGGCTGGAGTCGATGTCAGCAAAAGAAGTCGAGTTGATTATTGGTCGCAACGCAACAAAAGCTATAGCGACAGATGTGAATCCGCATCAACCGACTGCTCGACGGCTGAGTGAAAAGATTATCGAGTTGCTTAAGACAAGTTCTACAAACTGGAATGGCCACCACCTAAATAGCGATGCTCCCTTGGTAGCCATAGGCATCAATTCCATAAATTTCATCCAATTGTCAACATTCATCACCCGCACGTGGGGGATAGACATTCCTTTCAGCAAACTCATCGGGCATCAAACGACTATTGGAGAACTTGCCAGGTACATTGAGAGTGAACACGAGCATGAGGGCGAAAATGGCCACTGTATTTCTGCAAGCGAACTTCTTGAAGAAGTCAGGTCGTTAAGGTTAGAGCTGGAGCGTCACGCGAGGCACATGTCGTCGTATAATTGCGAGCCCGATCAGACCCCAGCCACAGTCTTCATCACTGGTGGCTCTGGCTTCCTTGGAACCCAGATACTGCGACTGTTGCTAACACAGTCATCTGTGGAACGCGTGATCGCCCACGTTCGCGCGAAAGATGAAGTACATGGCTATGAGCGTGTGTTGAGTACCGCGAAAAAGTTTAAATGGTGGCAAGATAGCTATCTCCAGAGGCTAGAGGTCTGGATTGGTGATTTGGCAGAACCGCGAGTCGGCCTTTCTGTGGAGAAATGGCAACGCTTGCAAGGCATGGGAGAGATGCCTGTCAATGCCATCATTCACAATGGCGCGTATGTGAATTGGATGCACGACTATAGCACTTTACGAGCCATCAATGTCACCTCGACAGTCGAGTTGCTCCGTGGCAGCCTTGAGTCGACATCCATCGCAAGGTTCATCTACGTGTCCGGAGGACAGCATCTCAGCATCAAGGAGACGACTGATGAGCAGAGTGCCAACGAGGTGATAAGAACCAACGGTTACGCTCAGACAAAGCTCGTGTCTGAGCTCCTCGTTCGAGATATCGGACGTGTTGTCCGGAAAATGGATTCCACGACTCAATTTTCGATTGTGAAACCCGGCTACATCATTGGCACCACCAGCGAAGGTATCGCCAATCCGGACGATTTTCTCTGGCGTCTTGCTGCTGGCGTCATCGAGGTGAATGGGTATAACAGCTCAGACGAAGAGTCGGAGCTTTTTGTCACCGGCTCTGACCAAGTCGCAGAATCAATAGTGCAGAGCTGCTTGTGCCCCGGCCAAGTCCCGGAGACAACAAAGATGCTGGACAGCGTGCCTATGAGCGACTTTTGGAAGAGTCTGCGACGGTTTAATGCTAACATCAAGCCTCTGGAAGAGAAGGAATGGCTTTGCCTCATCGCTGCTGCCACGATGGCGAAGGGAGCGAGTCATCCTCTCTATCCCTGCATACAAATAGTCAAGTCAACCAAGGGAAAGGTGGGATGTCTGAGCTCCTTTGTGGGAGGGCACGCACCTAAGACGAGGATGCCGGTGCAGATTGCAATCATCAAGAGCATGGAGTATCTGTCCTCAATTGGCTTCTTCACCCCAAAAATAAGTAACATACTATACTAGTCTCATGAGTATTTAGCGTAGAAAAAAATCTTTAGAAAACTCGGCGCGATTTTCTCTTTGAAATCCCACTTTTTTTTATCATTCTGAGTGAACTTTTTTAGAATTATCTATTGAAAATACATAAAACTGCTAAAATATAAGTCGTAAGTATATTTATATACATAGATATTTAATTTTATATAATTTAAAGCTAATCTGGTGGAGTTGCAAGTATTTTGATCGAACCAGACTGTAAAAAATGGAGGATTTCAAGAGAAAATCGCGCCAAGTTTTCCAAAGATTTCTTTCTACGCTAAATGTACGAAATAGCCAAAATTACGATTTGCTGTTGTATAGACGCTTGTGGCGTATTTGAATATCCATGCATTGTATCCGCACAGCTTTACGAAGTACACCTTTCATATTCAAGGAGCAAGTCTCCTCCATCGAGGCTGCGTCGTACCAATTGATTGCGCATAGATCTCACAAGCTTCTCACGCCATCAAACGTATGCTTACAGCAATTGCCGAGAGTCAAGCTCACCAAAAAGCCTTTGTTTGATGTCAATTTTCAGAGCACGGTCCTCATTATCTCCTCAGCCAGTAATTGGTGGTCCCAGAAAATGTTGATTGCCTACAGGTCATTAGCGAATCATCTCCGCAAAGGAGCAAAAATTTCCTGTCCAAACGCTCAATCCACAATCAACTTACCTGGTTAGTCTGACTCTCTCCTTTCCCATTTCCATTCCTGCTGAATGCCGTTCGGAATTTGACCTCATCGTCGACGAAAGTCTGGAACTCAATTTCTTTCGCTTTCACGTTGAACAGCGAGCGCTCGGCAACGGCACTCGTGGCCATTTCCGTCTTGGCAAGATCATACAACAGGTCGGGCGCGATAGTGAAGGCTGCGACGCCGGCGAGTTGCAGGATCTCATCGACGGAGATCACGGAGCAGGCCTTCACCTTAATGGGGTAGGAATGCTGCTTGTAGTAGTTCTGGGCGCGGACGCACAGGTCGAGGATTGGATCGGTGTCGTGGTAACTTTCTCAAACCTCAGCATCCAGCAGTCAGGTAGAGAAAGAGTGAAGTTCATACCCAGAGTCAAAATGGACTTTCAATTCGTGCACGAATGGCGAGATGGAGACGCAACCAACTTCTGCTGCAAGGACTACCTGCTCCATGGTAAAGACTGTTGTCGCTAGTGTCTTGATGCCCAGCGTGGTGAGCTCGCGACAGGCTTGAAGCCCTTCCCATGTGCTGGCAACCTTGATGATAAGGCGAGAAGTGTCAAAGCTTGGGTCTAGATATTTACATATGCGGTAAAGACCTATGCCGCTCAATCAACTCAGAGGCCAATTAGGAAAGATGGCCAGCTTACGCTGTGCGTTTTCAACGGTCCGTGGGGTAGACCGGCACAGAGTTGGATTGGCCATGACATGTATGGAGCCATTTATATGAGGCGTAATAGATAGAGACAGACTGACCATCTGGCAGGTCAATGTCAATGTTGATCTTCTGCAACCGAATATCAACGGCCGTACCGAGATCTCAAATGCCAGCTCTTCGTAAGTCACATTGGGGTACTCTGGCAAAAATTGACGTGACAGCGCTGCGGAACTCTTGAGCAAAGCGGCCCGCTGAGGGTTGAGCAGCTCGCTGTAAGATTCTGCCTGCGAGGAATAAGGACATTGCGTCAAATGTAGAACAAGTCAGACTCTTGACCTGATTCCCGGTGCAATCGACAAACGGGCCCAACTTGATTGCAACTGAGATCCATGACCCAATCAGCATGGAGATGTAGCTTTAGCCCATTACTTGCTCCCTTGAATATAGATGTTACCTTGCAGGTCCAAGCTATCACAGTCGACCTGAGTCTTAGAACGGAGATAGGCCAGCAGATTGACTGAAGTATCTTCGTTTGGTAAAGAACCCATGCTTTCGAGGAATCAGTATAGTGACGATGATACGTGTTGCGAAGTAAAGACTTAGTTGTTTGATCCCAAGAGTTAAAGTCTCCCAGCCGAAAGGTCTGATAGGGGTGACCGTGACACGAATAAAGATCTACCGTCACTTTCTGCATTGCCGACATCGGCCATTGAAGCAGAAGAACAACGGGTCTACTCGGGCAATAGATTAGGAGCTAAGATTCGAAATCTGGCATGCGAATCGCAAAGTATCGAATGGCGAATGCAGGATTTACCGTGTCCCCACAGAACTACGCTGGTGTGTACGATCGAGCGATCTGCCGTTTGTTCGCGTACCTTTAATCTTGTAGTTCGTCCAAACGTAGATGTGCATTAGCTTAGGCCTTGTGCACGATGCATGATGCATGGTGCATGGTGCATGGTGCATGGTGCATGGTGCATGGTGCATGGTGCATGGTGCATGGTGCATGATCCATACACCGATGAAGTCCTGCGAGCTGTGATAACCGCCACTTCTTTCACCTGCAGCACCACTTGGCCCAATCATAGCTCGTTCATTATCTGAGCCGACCAACTCCGAGAACTTGCAAATTTTCAGGATAACGGAAATTCCTGCCTCTTCTTTGCGCGAGGATCGTTTTTTTAGGTCGTGCTCGAGGCACAACCCCTATAGCTGCATACATACCTTAGGGGACCTCGGTGGTTTGAAAAGCTCGTCTCAAGACTGGCTTGCATACAGCTCGGCATATAAGTGGAATCAAGACTTGCTAGACCACATATCCACATACGAGATATCTTAGATGCTAGCTCGAGCTTGAAGTCATTTTGCAGAGTTGCTTTGTATCTTGAGATGCATTGGAGTAAAGATGCGGATTGGGCATATGCTCGAGATTGACTCGAGATTGACTCTAGCTAAATTCGAGCAACAAGATATACTCAAGCTTGACCTAAGACCCGTTTTGTACACATGCATAGCTCTGTATCATATCTGGACTCAAAGATTGGGCCCGCTTGCACTTGTATCAAGTACTCGGGTGTCTCAATGCCTGAGCAAGCTCTAGCACGGCTTAGAGCTAGGCTTGTCGAACTACTGTGGGCGTGTAAAGTACCCTTAAAAGCACTACCGTATTTATATACCCCTCCTTAAAGTTCTAGGCTCTAGCCCCTAAAAGTCCCCTAAAGCTATTCTAAAAGCTTTGCTAAAAGTTTCTTTAAAACTTTATTCTTATACTTGCAAAAAGTTTCTTATTATTTTTCTATCGTTTTTACAAGAACTTATTAAACTAGTAATATATATAATATAAGTGTAATTTTATTTCTAAAATATCTATTAATAATATCTATTTTGAAAAATATAAAACACTATATTATAGTATATTAAATTCTTTGTTTATAAAAGTAATTAATATTTTTAATTAACTTGTAAAATATTGGTTTTTTTTACTACTATTTACAAAATCACTAGTTTCTCAACAACAACGCTTTATTATAGATTTAACTTAAGAAAACAGTTTAAAAGCCGATTTCAAATCAACGTCTTACTTTAATCTCTTGAAATCCAGAAACTTTTGATAGGAGAACAGGAATTTTTGGTTGGAAAAAAAAAGGATTCTCGCGCCGAGAAAGAGGCAGGAATTTCCGATATCCTGATAGCCAGAATACCGAATCGCCCCACTGCCACCACCGCACCCGCCTAAAAAGGGGCAGTTGACACTCAAGGGCGACACTTTGGCATGGTGAAAGACGGACAAAGCGATACGGTAAGTCTTAGACCTGGTTAAGACGGTGGTAAGTTCTCAGACAACACTGCCAATCTGTTAGGACGGGTCTACCTTATCTCTTTCTAGTGACAAGTCGAGAGCAGCGATTTCATCACCACGTATGTTCACACACATTACTGTCTTTGACGCCTGCTGTTTCTTCCGATAGAGTCATGAGACGCGCAAATGCCACGACTCTTGTCATCTCGGTCTCAAGTCTAGAAGAGATTGTTCTGATAACATATCCCGTATGACCAGTCTCAATCTGTGCTCTGTTGGAAGCCAACTTGGAGGTTGCTGAGGGAAGAGCCGCTTACACCAATCGGATCAAGATTTGTGAGACTCTAACTAGCGACCTCCCGAATCATTCCGTCCCAACAGAGATCTACGTTTGACAGGCTATCGACTTTTCCCAGACAAAGCAAACATGGAGACAGGGTGTGAAGTAGATCAAGCACGTGACTCTAGGAATGATAGTGCGAGAAACGAGGCTCAAGCTGAAATAAACTCAATCGGCCGTCAACAAGAACTTGACCGTAACTTTGGCCTCTTGAGTATATGTGGTCTCGCTATTACCAGCGGCAATACCTGGCTCGGACTCAGTGGTAGTATTGTATGTTGTCATGCCCTTGAATCGTAGATGACTAAGAGAAAGCTACCTTCTCACCTCTTTCAGGTAGTCGCTATCTTGAATGGGGGACCGCCAGGCGTCATCTATGAGCTGCAAGTTTGCACTATTCTTTACGGAATTCAGATATGGACGGCTCATTTTCATTAGGATGGTAGTGTCAATTTTTTATTGGCTCATTGCTGCATCCATTGCGGAGCTTGCGTCTGCGATCCCTTCGGCTGGCGGAGGTTTGTTCAGAAAGGATTCATACGACCCCTTCCTCTCACTTTTTGGAAGTAAGACCACTATGACTGACCTTGAAGATAGTGTACCACTGGGCCTCCGTCACAGCGGGGCAATACGGACGTCCATGCGGCTGGTTCTCCGGCTGGTGGAATTTCCTAGCATGGATATTCGGCCTCGCAGCGACGGCTCAAATCGTAGCTGCACAGACAGTTTCCATGTATGCGTTGTTCAGGCCCGAATTTCAGATACAGAAGTGGCATGTTCTAGTTGCCTATTTGCTCTGCATCTGGGCGTGCTGCTTTCTTGTTATATTTGCGAATAGGATTCTGCCCGCGGTCGAGTCTGTGGGGGGTTTCCTCACCATAACAGGAGCGCTGTTAACTATCATTATTTGCACGGCTTTGTCGCAACACAATTCGAATGCTTTTGTGTGGCACGATTGGCAGAATGCCACTGGATACCAGAGCGACGGGTTCGTCTTTCTTCTTGGGATGCTCAACGGGGCTTTCGCGGTCGGCGCCCCAGATGTGGTCTCGCACCTAGCCGAAGAGGTCCCCCGGTACAGAATCATCGATTGGATCGTCTTAGGCAATTGACTGACTTTGGTATTAGCCCCAGTATCAACCTGCCAATCGCTATCCTGGCTCAGTACATCATTGGCTTCTTCACTGCGTTCTTCTACTTGATCGCCGTGTTCTACGGCGTCTCTGATTTTGAAGCAGTCCGCGAGAGTAGATTTTTGTTCCCACTCACTGAGATATATCGTCAAGCCACGGGATCGGTGGGTGGATCGTTAGGTCTTCTTATGTTGGTCTGCCTACCCTCGATTGTCACGGTCGTCGGCTGTTACCTCACTACAAGCCGTGTGTTCTGGACGCTTGCCCAAGACAATGCAACCCCATACAGTTCAATTTTTGGTCGGATTAATCCAAAAACGCGAAACCCTTCCGCCTCTATCCTGTTCTGTGCAACTATATGCACCGTCTTGGGGTGTATCTATCTCGGCTCTTCAACCGCTTTCAACGCCTTTGTGGGATCCTTCATCGTTCTCTCAACTCTCTCATACTGCACCGCTATTTTGCCACACCTATTGAGCAAGAGAGCCAATATCACACCTGGCTGGTTCTGGATGAAAGGACCGATAGGATTCTTGGTGAATGGTCTTGCTTGTTGTTACATGCTGACTTTCATCATCATTTTCTGTTTTCCCTTCGCCATGCCTGTCGATGCTGCAACGATGAATTATACGAGTCTTATTACCGGTGGGCTCTCGATATTTATTGCCACGTTCTGGTTTTGGCGTCAGAAGGCATACGTAGGACCTCGGCGGTTTTCAGTCAATGTCTCTGGCACATTCAGGTTGTAGATTAGATGATCTTAGAGGACGAACCGTAGTTGAGTCATCATCATCTTAGGGGATCGGAAAGAAAATAGAGATAGCCTTAGCTAAGAAGCAATCCGGCCGTATTTGTGCAAGGCAACATCGGTGAGCTAACCGGCACAGTAGTGTATAGTAATTTGCAGAGTCAGATGATGCAAAAAATAGGCCAGATGCAAAGTTACTGTGTTCACCTTGATACAAACTCTGATCGCCCTCTAATCGCGTCATAGATCGACATTTCACATGCAGGTAGGGTTTGAAGACAACCTTCATACCGATCCCATGCTGCTTTGGGTTGGTCTGGCCAAAGTTCCGACTTTTTGAAGAACAAGCGTCGAACGGGTGAGTTGATGATATATGTGGAGCCTAACGACCTACAATGATGCACAAGAAGCAGTGGCTGATGTGGCTAAACTCAATTGAGCATCTTCCAATATTCTCCTTTGAGCGAAAAGTCCGATGCGTTTTGAGATACTGGCGCCACAATGACACTGCTGATAGGTACTGCTCGGTCGAAAGTGGTCTGGGATAGTAGATCAGTACACGTTACCCAGACTATTGGCCTTTTTGACCTCTTGTCCTTTAGGGTTGAAAGCATTTGATCCAATGAAATCGACGGCGAGTGCGGAGGTCCTCGGCCAAAGCAGAAGGCTGAGTAGATCGAGCTCTAGTCTGTGCTAGTGACGGGTGCGAGGTGCCTTCGATGATCTTTCAACTCGCCACGGTCACGTCTCATACGTAAATCTGCTTTAGCCTTGCCATGATTCGGCGCGAAACAGCCCTATCACACACCATGCTGGACACCAGATAAATATGATGATAGAATGTTTTTACGCGGCTCTGTGTGCTCAGCTTTCCCAATTCGTCTTACTCAGGAGCTCTATAAGAAGGTCTCTGCTGGCATCTATACCTGCGAATTTTGTCGACCGAGGAGCGTAGTCTTGATTTCTACGAGCGACTTTTCTCTTGGCTCTGGCAAGTGAAGCATTGGTAATTGAGAGTACTCCGGAGTATGTCGGCTCCCAGTGACAGGCAATCGAGGCCGCCTATTTGGCTAGGCTTTCGCTCCTCAACAAAATTTATTGGTGCGGTCATCTTCATTGCTACCTTTACAGTAAGACATTTGAGCTCACTGCTTCCCACGTGCTAATCATGCAACTTTAGGATGGAATCGCCTATGGAGCGGTAAGCGTCCTATGGCCAAATCATTAGGTGTACGATTGATGTTATTAGATTGTGCCAATCCTTCCTTTTTCTCTCCCTGATAGATCAGGTGTTCCTCAAAAAGATGGTATGCGATGCGAGATCTATCCCTCCGCATAAGATACTGGGATTGATACTTCCTAGTCCAATTCTGGATCTCGACGCTTCTCGTGGCTCATGGATTAGCAATGGCCATCGCATCCCGTTTGTCCAATTGTCAGGAGATCCATGTACGATTCAGAGCTAATTGAAGACAAGCCGCTGCCGGCTGGCTAGCCGATCGAGGAACCTCCCGCAGGTTGTCTTTTTTCTTTGGGCTTGCCTTGCTGTTCGGAGCAACTATGATGTTTGCGCTCGGAAGAAGCCCAGTAGTACTCGTCCTCGCCAGATGCTTCCAGGGGGCCTCTGCTGGTATTGTCTACACTGTTGGTTTAGCTCTACTTGTTGATACTGTTGGCCTGGACCAAGTTGGGGCGTGGATGGGCTCTGCTCTCTCAGGAATGAGTGCTGGCGTAATGATTGGTCCCTTCATCGCAGGAATTATCTATGCCAAGGCCGGATATTTCGCAGTATTCGCAACAATCTTGGCCATCATTGGTCTCGACTTCATCCTACGGATGTTCATGATTGAAAAATCCTCTGCTCGGAGATGGGCCAAGATAAAAGATGTGGCACATCACTACGGCACATTCTCTGAGGAATCTCATCGGACACACACGCCGATCAAGAGACCTAAAGCCTCTGTTCGGGAAGAAGACACTCTCGACCGCAGAAGAGGCGGCTTCAAAGACGTAGCTAACGATAGCGCCAGTAATCACTCTATTTTCAAAGAGCCTGGAACAGATCAGCGGCGTGACTGTGGTCTCAATTTGAGGGGTGGCCTAGTCAGATATGTTAAAACTACAACAATTCTGTTGAGATCGCCGGGGCTTTTGGCTGCCATGTATGGTGGCTTCACTCAGATAGCCCTCATCTGTGCCTTCGATAGCATATTACCACTCTTTGTGCAGAAGACCTTTGGATGGAAGACATCCGGAGGAGGATCTATATTTTTGGCACTCACAATCCCTTCACTTGCAGCTCCGGTAGTAGGTATCGTATCCGATCGCCTGGGTGCACGTGTCGTAGTCGTGGCAGGTTTCGGGATTTCTACATTGGCATTGGCGCTCCTGAGTCTTGTGAGGCATGAAAGTATTCAGCAAATGGTGTTACTCTGCATACTCCTTGCTGCTACAGGTGTGATTCGAGTTTTCATCGCTCCCGCAGATTCCGTCCGTGGTGTATCTAGCGATCAACTTTTGCTGATTTGAGATATGACTAAAGGGATCGGTACTACCATGATGCTCTCCCCTCTTGCAGCCGATATGTCTAACATCGTATCGAGGATGGGTGACGAGCACTCTCAACTTTTTGGCCCCAATGGGGCTTATGCCCAAGCTTATGGCTTCTTCAACACCGCCCTGGCAGTTGGCGTGATGGTCGGACCAGCTTTTGCGGGACTTCTGTATCATAAAGAAGGCTGGAATGTGACAGTGTGGGCGATGGCTGCATTTTGTGCCAGTGGTGTTGTGCCGGTCGTACGTTCTAGATGATCTTCCAGCTTCTAAAGCCACCAAGCAAACGGAATATACTGATCAAGAACATTCATTTAGGTGCTTTTCACAGGAAAGCAAGAGGCGTCTACGGGGAAAGACATGATGGGAAGCGGAGCGGCCGTGTAGGTCAGGCTTTCTGTATTGAGGATCTGAAGATGGGACGAGAAGGGGATGAGTGTAAGGCCATATTCATACAGACAGCGGACGAGTAGTACTGTACGAAAATTAGCAGCGCCATCACTGCCGATGCACCACTTGTGTTCATAGAACACGATGAAAAGCTGACTGGCCTGTGTCTTGAGGAAGGGAGAAGAGAGTGCCAAAAGTATGGTTGATGTTCTTGCCCGTCCTGCCATTTCTCGGAAGGTGTGATGTCGCCCAAGCTGTCAACGACTTTCTCAAGAAAGAAGAGTACCAAGCATCACCGGCGAAGCATTAAAATCGAAAGACGTGATCCTCATACTCTCGACTTCCTGCTCGTCAATACTCAAGATCTTCTGCGGACCGTGAGAGCTAATGGAGCGCTCCACTGATGAAACCAGCCCACAATGCAAGGTGCCCAGAATTATCCCCTTCAGGATTTCGTATATCCACAACTCGACGAAGCTTACCGCCAAGCCACTTACCTGTTGTTGACGCATTGCATCGGCTTCTCAACAATTGTTCAAAGCCTTGGATAGTGCCGCAACAATCTTTGTGTTTTTGCTAGCTGTTGCGAACTTCACCATAACGCTCATGCCAGCCGATAGATTTCATCTCCCGGCAATGCTTTTGCTCCGTGATCAGGACGACCATCCCACATGGCCCGCTAAAGGTAGTATTTCCTTTCCCGAGTGTGGCAGCTTCATCGATAGTTGGGAGAAGGGTAAATGTGCAGTCTATAATTAATGGGCTAGAGTTCTTGCATAGAGCGTTATTATTGCAGGATTTAGCTGAGGAGGTTGAAAAAGTGATGGCTTAAGATGTAAGCGGTAATAATTGAATATATAAAGCGGTTAAGATTTGGTTACGAGATAATAATATAATTTTCATTATTGAAATTTTTTTATTTAGTTCACGAGACTATTCAACCTGACGGTCTTCATTATACGCATTTTAGATCATATTTACACATAGTCGGGCCCTTAGAAGAGAAGCCTATACCCTTCCTAGTGAGGGAGAACAGCACCCACCTTTTAGGGGAGAGAGCCGCAGTACTATTGATCCTGAGAGCGCAGCATACAGACTGGCCGATTGAATGGTCTGTCCTGTTGAACTCTTATAACGGAAAAAAACTCTTTAAAAATTATCATTTAAGGCACCCGCCGGCAGCTTTGCGGGCAAATGTTTTAGGCTAGAGTCTAAAGCACAAGATTAGAGCTAGCATAACGCGCTTTCTAAGGCAAACCTTACTTCGCGTCTTTTTTGTCTACAAACATCCACATATCTGATCCTTCTATACATCCGATAGGACGCTAAGACCATGGCACCCAGACGACCAACTCGTCAGCAGCAAACGAGACTCAACTTTGAGCCTGCGCCAGCAGCTGTACAGAAGTCTGAAGCTTTTGTAAGGATCGATCCTGGTTTCAGCCCAACTAAGAAGAGGAAGACCGGGAAGGGAACCTCAAATGATCACGACCCGAGCGGTATAGCTTCCATATTCAACAGAAGCCAGCCTCGAGTTGTACTCAGATCACCGAGGGGGAAGCCTGAACAGCTGCCGACTCCAGCACCATCTTCTCAGATCGACAATCGGCAGGAGCGAGTGGATGGTGATGATGAAGAGGGGTTTGTTACCGCAGAAAGTCAGAGCAGTAGGACTAGGAACGCAGAAAAGAATGAATCCAGTGATGAAGAGGACGCCGTTCCAAGAAGCACGGGCAGACGCCAGCGAAACGCCGTTGCGTTAAGCAGTGAGAGCGATGCATCGGAGCCAATCACGCCTTACTCCCGCCGTTCGCGGAACAATGCTCTTGCAACTCCTTCTACGCCTACAGAAAGAACTAGTCCTCCCAGACCTCGAAGCGCGAAGAGCTTCATCTTGGGAGGCGCGCAAGGGACTGCAGCATTTCGTGAAAGAAAATCACCTTGGAAGTCCGCATCGCCCACCAAGTCTCGTCGCACAAGTGGAGACTCTAGAGCATCGAAAGATTCAGAAAGTGCCTTTGAGTGCCACATGCCAGCAGACAATTCACCAAAACGGAGCCTCAGATCAGCTGCTAAATCGCTTCCGAAGCCACACACTAGGAGGCAGCTAGACTTTGGCTTAGGTTTTGCAGTACCTGAAGACTCGAGTGACGACGCAGCAGTGAATGGACGAAGCAGCAGAACCAAGCCCAATGCTACGTCAAGAAAGCTTTCGAAGCCCGAGAGGGTTCAGCTTGAGATACAGGAATCCAGTGAGTCAGCAGATAATGTCTCGCCCGCCGAAGCTAGAGGAAAGAAGGAGCGGCCAGGTCTTTCTCAGCCGAATCATCAGGACGATTTAGAGATTGAAGGAGAGCTTGCAGACCTGCAGGATACAGAGACCCGTAAGACTCGCACTCGAGGTAAGCCTCAAGCTACGGAGCGGAATAAGCGTTTGAGCAAACTCGAAGAGTTGAGGCGTCGTCGCGCTGGGATCGTAGAGATCAGCGATGATGAAAGCTTAGGTGAATCAGCCGATGAGGACGAGGAAACAGCGTTGAACGATGCGCTAGTTGATGCGGACGAGGATCTGGATGAATACGAAGCAGATTTCATTGACGAAGGCGAAGATGGAACAATTGGTGTTGATCTTGCAAAGAGCGGAGTGCCATTGGCGTTTACGGGCTTTGCTAACCTGAAGCCGTTCGAGTATTTCAAGCACGAAGTTGAATGGATGATACACAACAAGCTGGATCCAGCCTTTGAGCGTCATGATGAAGTGTACGAGCTGTCCCACAAAAAGCTTGATGATGAAGTCAAGGGTCACGCAGACTCAACCTTTATCTCGGCTGTGTGGCGCCAGGAATTCGCTAGTGCTCTGATGAGCCGTCCAGACTTCTCTCGAGTTGAAATACCAGCTATGTTCGAACGGATTTGTGATGCCTGCAACCGTTCTAATCATCCACCAAAGCATCAAGTCATCCTAAAAGGGCACAAATACGACCCAAACAGTCTTGACAAGATTGGGAACGACGAGTCGGACGATGAAAGCAACGAAGGATCTGACGATAATGAACCTCAAGAAGTCTTTTTCCTCGGCAGATTTTGTTGTGCTAATGCTGAGATTGCGCACATGCTGTACCATTGGCGATATCAACTCAATGAGACCATTTTGGAGTGGCTGTCAATGGAAGGGCATACCAGCCCTGAGAAGGTTGTAGCACGAGAGAATTGGAATCGAAAGAGGAGAGAGAAGCTGGCTAATAAGGTAGTCGATGGTATGGTTGAGAGCGGTGAGATGAAAGATCTTTATCGCCAGTTCAAGCAGAATCTAGAGGCTGCGAGGAGTGCCAAGGTACCATATCCTTGCCCCCAATTTTCAGGTCTTTGAGTACTGACTTGTTCCTAGCCCGCAAGATTCTCCAACAATTGATTTTGTGACATTTAAATGCAAAGGGTTGCACAGCGATGATTTACAGACCCAGATAGTCCTGTCCACTTGGATCAGCAGGCTGGTAATGGCACGACAGTGATGAGTTGAATGATTGGACGATCATTATGCATAATTTGACTGGAAAGCACCATGATTTACACAGAATATGAAGCTAACTCTGGATATCGGAGCAAACAAACATAGAAAGCACCCACTATAGTGCCAAAGACCATTCGAAAACACGTCACGAAGAGTCGAGTAACTTTCCACTGTACAAACCCCCCTTGATATCTGCCATCTCTTCCCTCACAACCCTGGTCCCGCCTTCTCTCCCGCCTGCAACCCAGGCGTAACACCCTCCCTAGCTGCTTCCTGCGCCCTCATCTCCTTCTCTTGCTCCATAATCGACTGCTCCTCCACATACGCCAGCGCAAACGGTACCACAATCAACAGCGAGCTGGTCGTCAACGCCCATGCGATCTTGCCCGAGTATGATGCGCCGGTCTTCGCGACCGAGAACGTCCTCTCCCATGTGCTGCTCACTTTCCGTCGCGTGGAGGGTGATACCATATCTTTAAGGGCGGAGAGACTGGGGTGTGTTAGCTGGGTCGGGGGTATGGCGTGAAAGACGGAAGGAAAGCGGGTGAAATGGTACCGGTCTGTGAGAGATTCTGAGGGTGCGGCATCATCGTCTACGTCTGATATCTCGGAGTCTGCAGAGAATGGTGAGCTTGTGACGGAGGCGCAAGTTGCTATAGGGGGAGCTAGCTACCTGTGTCGACAAAGTCGTCGTCTGAGTCTGCGGGACCGGGTTGCTGTTGCTCGAGCTCTTCATCTTCGACTTCTTCTAGGGTGACCATCTTTGCGTTGGATTGGGTAGGAAGGGTGTGAGAGGTGGGCTTTTGGGAAGATTTTCTAGAGCATCATTGCGAGCATGCAGGGATGAAAGGAGTGTTTGGAGCTAGGCTAGCGTGGAATATGATACCCGGTGTTTGATCATGAGGCTTTCGTCCACCTATAATTCCCAGTCCATCGTCCGCACTAAGCATCTTATAGTATGGGAGGGCTCGATGGGTAGACATTGCATAATTAAGTTAACAGCTCGCCAGGTAAGTAGGACGAGAGTGGCTTCACAGTGTCAGCAGGTGAGCGAGTCGTACTATCGAATAATGGCTTAACTTGAATTGGAGCTTTTCATTGAATATTGTCGAGGTATCATCTTTTCCTTTCACTGAATTGTCCCGAAAAGTAGAACTTGCTCTGCTCCGCTGCAGTCTACTCTCAAATACCAAGCGCAGTGAACCACTAGATTTCTTCCACAGTCCCTTTCAAGTGCAAAGCACTGATAGGCAGTGGCAAAGGATGTGAAAAACATTCAAAATTTCGCGGAGCTAGAGTGGGTATATAATGCACTATCTACAACATACAGATCAACTTCTACCTAGGTTCCATTTCGCGATTTTCTCCTGGATCATACCCCAATCCATCAATCGCTCCGGAGCCGTTGAACCTTCCTGCAACACGACAGTCGGAGCACCACTGCCACTACCAGGATTGTTCACCAAGCCTCCAAAAACCATCTTCGCAACTCTTCGCAAGTCCTTGACAGTCAGAGCATCAATTTTAGCACACATCTCCTTTACCCCAACCTTTCTACCGTGCACCTGGACTTGCCGCCCAAGATCCTCGAGCTCAACCATCCGGCTCTCAAGATTCATCAGTAATGAACTTCGTAGCTGATTCTTCGCTCGATTGACTTCCGCCGTTTGCAGAGCAGAAAATCCAGTCTCCAATGTCAAGTTGTGCAATTCCCGGCACATCACATCAATCATATGTTTAGTCCGCTGTGGATCACAGCTTGCGCTAATCCCAAAGAGGCCGGAGTCAGTGTAGGAGTTGTTGAAGCAGATACAAGATTCAACCCAGCCGTGCTGGTTGAGGACGTTTGTGTAGAGGCGTGAGTACATGCCCTTGCCGGGCCCTCCAGCGCTGAAGGAGCCGCCACCGCCTAGGAGGGTTTGGAGTGTTGCGAGAGCGTAGATGTCTTCTGAGGAGATCGGAAGAGCTTCGAAGCCGAGGTGAATGTATGTAAGGTCGGGGAGCGCGGGATTCATGGGGGGATCAAGCTTTGGAAGGGAGAGGAAGCCGCCTGTGTATTGAGATGGCGTGTTCAAGGGTAGGGTTGAGCCTGTAGCTGACGGTTGGAGAGGTGATATGGAGGCTTGAGCTGACGCAGATGTTGAGATGTTCTTGAGGAATGGTATGTGTGAGGCAAGCCTTGACGCTTGCTGGGGAGGCATTTGGGTCGTAGAAGATGGTTTCGCATACATGGTCGGATGAGGTGGTAGAGACGACGGTGATTTGGGTGATTGATTCGAGTAATTTGAAGTGTTGAGAGTGGCTTCCGATCCGAGTTGTGAGAGCACTGGTTCTTGCCGTGACATGTCTCCAAAGTGTCTCTCTGCTAACCTCAGAGCTTCCTCATGCTTCACTCCCGCAAACGCAAGGACTATGCGGTCAGGGTTATAGAAGGCGCTTCGGTACTTTTCAACAACTAATTTGTTGATGAACGGTATTCGCTCTTGAGGGCATAACAACGGATTGCCAAGTGTGTTGCCTTTGTATGCTGCCACATTCACCATCTCAGGTAGGATTAGGTCGGGTTTTGACCATATCTCGCTTATTTCATATTCTGCCGTCTCTAGCTGCTGGGAGACTTCCTCCTCTGAGATCTGAGGATTCCGAATAGTCTCAGCCAGCAAATCCACAATGGTCGGAACAGAGGCATTGAAGGTAGCGGATTGGTACATCATCGACTCTCTGGACGATGCACATTGTATATTTCCACCAAGGCTTTCCATCAGCTCTAGTACTTCATCCGAAGACCTTGAGCTTGTCGACTTGAAGGCCAACCGATCCACAATATGGCTGACACCACTCAGCTCTTCATTTTCGTACCGTGAGCCAGCATCTACATAGACACCGACGCCGGAGAAAGGGCCCGGTAGAGCTTCTGTCGCTACGCGAAGCCCATTTGGCAGAGTGCTGATTTGGTCATATTCAGTAGGATCCTAAAAACGCATAAGCTGAACATTCTTCATATGCCTTTCTGATTAACGCTCAGATACCTTTGCGTTTTGGTCCACGACTGATGCGTAGCCCCTTTGTGATATATACTGCGGTTTCAAGCCAGCCCTGACTGTTCGTGCAGTGGTTCGCGCCAACGCTTTGCATACTGACAAATGCATAGCCACAATATGCGGTTCGTATTGAAGGAAGGATCTGGCTTGGAAGAATCTGTGAATAGAGGTATGCTGAGAAGAACTTGATGTCAAGATGACTTTAATGCCACGGAAGTCTCCGCTCCGCAACTTTTTCCGCCGGCTCCGCAGTCGCCGCCCTTTCTTTGACTATTGCTCGACAGAAGCAATGAGACCTAGAAATTGCGCTCATATGGTTTGTATCTATATGAAAGTACTAGAACCCATTCAATGAGTCTCGCGAGCTACCACAGTATGAGTGCTTCCGGCTCTGGCTTCGATCACTGGACCGTCGCGACCTCTTCTACACACCTACAGCCAGGGTGAAGAATGGCGTTTGATGAGCCACGGGCTTTGATATTGCTCATCATTCTGCTCATATATTTCCTATCACCAAATGCGTCTAGCTCATCTCAGTTGCGACAGCAAGAATTTGATGAGCAGATCGTCACAGAGAGATTCGCGCTCGAGGTCTTGAAGAGCTCTAGCTATCAAAGCTTCGACCCAACACAAGAAAGATGGCTGAATCTGACTGGACTAAAGGGTAGTGATGGCTTCGCCTGGGACCTGCTCCCTAAAGTACAGGATCGAGCAAACGAGCAACGGAAGATAGCAATTCTAGATACATATGTGGCGCCGACTAATGCCACCGATAAAGACTTCTCATCTCACTTAGAGAAAGAGTCTGAAAGGCAAGAGATCCTGAACAGTCTGACGCCATTCAAGGAAGGATTGCCTATGTACAGGAATGTCACCAGTGTTCTACGAGGAAAATGGGTACGATCTTCACTCGACCAGAGCAGTCGAACACGAAATATCAACCTAACAGCTGTGGCGCCTAGCGTTACCTACGCTCAAGGATACAAGCGCAATATCACTGGTGGACATGGCGACCTTCGAATAAAGTTGAACGAGCAGAGCAGTGGCGAAACGCCCAGCAATACCTCGACTGCTCGGAAAATCAAAGCTGAAATGGTGATCAAAGACAAGACTTCAAGCGGAGACGGCTGGGACATCACCATGCATGGCGTTCACTTGATCGAACAAGGAGCCGTATTGCTATCTACAACCAGCACAAAATTCGCTGGTGTTTTTGCCCTACCAAACTTTGTACTCTCAGCCAAAGCTTTTGAGCCGGCCCAATCCCTCCTGACAGCGGACCTCAACAAGACAATCAATAAGCAAGAGTCAACCGCTGAACTTTTCAATCCTTGGACTTCAACGCCGGGTACGTCTGCAGACCCCATGACACCCGTGCCACACTGTGAATGTATTGTGTATTTGCAGCAACATCCCTCTGCAGCAGGAGACACTCCGTTTCAAACAATCGAGACTGAACTGAGAAATCCCACGGGCGCAAGACTGTCTTCCGTTCCACCTATTCAGATGTCTGCTCTCATCTTCTCCCCTGATTGCGGATTTGTACTTGAGTCGAAAGGACAGCCAGATTATTCGCCCGTAGAGGATAGACACCTTACTGGGAAAAAGCTCGAGTCTTATTTGCAGCAGGCAAGGCATTTTGTGCAGGCTTTAGCGATTCTTGTCTGTCTGGAGGTGTTTTTACTTAAGAAGCAGATTGATGAGGCCTCTACACCTTCAACCAAAAGCAGGATCAGTTTCTGCACTATTGTCATCATGGCTCTTGGGGACGGATTGGCATGTATAAGCTTTGCGGTTGGCAGTGTGTTTGTTGATGGTCTCTTCCTCCCGATCGCCGCTGCGTTCGTTTGCTTTCTGTGTGTTAGTTTTTTTGGTATAAAGTTCTTTATGGACATATGGAAGGCTCAAGCTCCAGAGCGCCAGGAACATGAACGTGAGAGACAACGGTCAACCGAAGAGCGTAACGCAACAACAAATCTGTCTGCCCCTATTGCTCCACCCAATGCGGCTTTAGAGAGTACCACCATGTCCACGACTGCCCAGACTCCAGACACTCTACCTCTGCCAGTTACAGCTCGTCGACCAAATAGGTCATCAACGCCTATTATCATTACTCCAGACCAAGACGTAGATGCTGCCGAAGCTGACGATGCTACGGCCACAGCTCAGACGAGTACGACCACTCTTGGGTCGGCCCGACGAGAAATGGGTGCGCTGTACACAAGATTCTGTTTCCTACTGCTCGGCCTCTTCTGTCTCTGCGTGTATGCTACATCTTGGCCAACCACCCTACGGAGCTTCTATTGCAACCTCGTGGCCTTTATCTATCTCTCATTTTGGGTCCCGCAATTATACCGCAACGTCGTGCGCAACTGTCGCAAAGCACTTCTGTGGCGGTTCATCATTGGTCAATCGCTCCTCCGCCTTGCCCCTCTCGGGTATTTCTACATACAAAAGGATAATATCCTGTACGTGGAGCCTGATGATAACGCTTTCCTAGCTCTGGTAGCGTGGGTGTGGCTGCAAGTCTTCATTCTGGCGACTCAAGAGGTTGTAGGCCCTAGGCTCTTGGTACCAGTGAACTGGGTACCCAAGGTTTACGACTACCACCCCATCCTGCGTGAGGGAGACGGCGAAACAGGTGGGAACATGCCTGTTGGAATCTCCGAGGCTATGGCTAGGCCTATATCACGGGTTACTACAACATCTTCCGCTAGCTTTTCCCAGGCTGGCCCTCCATCGAAAGGCGCGAAGGACAACAATGGTGGCAGCAAGCGGACATTCGACTGTGCAGTCTGTACTGAAGATTTCGAGGTTCCTGTGATTGCAGCCAGGCAAGGTGGCGAGTCGACAGCGTCCGCGGCTGGAGCAGCTACGATCTTCGCGAGAAGAGCCTACATGGTTACGCCTTGTCGGCACATCTTTCACTCCACGTGTTTGCAGGGTTGGATGCGGTATCGACTGCAATGTCCAATATGTCGGGAGAGTCTTCCGCCTTTGTAGGTATGTTGGCAAGCACAGAAACATGCTATGGTTCGTACTCTATCAACAAACGCAGTCATAGCGTACTTGTCTCTCATGTCAGAACGTCTTGAATTTTATAGTCTTGGTCTATCTGCCTTTCATCGTTGTGACAGTCATGAGTCTCGTTCCTTTCATGCCACATACGTTTACAAAACTCATACTTTGCACAACGTTGATGACCGGAAATGCTACCGGCTCCACCAACGCCTAGCGCTTGAATAAGGGGTGCGAAACCGAAGTGAAGTTATGCTAGTCATCCTTGTTTTGTGATACGTACCATCTTGGAAGCAATCATGCAACAGACTGATACAAGAGAAGCGGCTCGCCCGTGTTCTCGATCTCCGGGATCGTGCATTTCAGGTCAAATGCTTTAGACAGGACGATCTTGAAGATCTAAAGAAATGAATTAGCGACAAGAGAGTGAAGCGATGAGAATTGCTATACCTTCTGAACGTTGATGCTGTGACTGGTGCTGCTAAAGATTAAGCTTGCTCGCATGGCTTTGGCGAAACGTCGTGCCTGGTCTATTGTCAGCACATGCAAAAGGCACCAGGGTCTGTCAACGGAAAGTACCTGGGTAGATATCTCCTCCTGCTCCTCTTTCGAGAAGTTGATGAAATGATCATACTTCGTGCCAATTAAGAACGGTATAGCGGTCTTGTTAAAGCCTCTTCCTTGCCTGTACCATTCCTTGATCGAGTTGAGGGTGCTTTTCCGCGTGAGGTCGAACATAAATAGTATGGCGACGGCATCATTACAGACCAGGGGAAGCATGTTGACGAATTCGCGTTGGCCGCCAAGATCCCATATGGAGAAAGTGATCTCAGTGTTGCGTATGGAGATGGTCTTTTCCATGAAATTGACGCCTGCAAAAGGGCGTTGTTAGCACTATATCTCTATCAGAGATGGAGGCCCGTATATACCCAATGTTTGTATGTAGTCTTCGTCCCAGCTTCCCTCCACATACTTCACCATCAAACTCGTCTTGCCTATCTGCGCGTCTCCAACCATCCCCACTTTGATCACAACATTATTCTGCGTCCTCTGATCCTGGTGTGACCCTCTCTGGTTCTGATCTTGATATGCGGGGTGACTGTAGCCTCCTGATAGCCCAGATCCTGGTCTCGAATTCGAGTATTGCTGTGGTTGCTGGTATTGGGAGTTGCTTGAAAGATATCGTGAGTTTGGATCAGAGTCCATGCCGGGAGAGAAGGAGCCATTCGCTGGGTAGTTTTCTGATGGCGCTGATGGCCTCCGAGGTGAATCTTGGAAGTTGTTGTAGCCGCCGATTGGCGGTGTGCTTGTCTCTTCTACTCCGCCCATTGCTTCGTCTTGACCTTGATTTGCCATCTGGTTTTGCTGGAATTGAGAGTCCATGATGGTGGACGGCTGCTCCGTATAGTCTTCCAATGGTAAAGGTCGTAGGGTAGCGTACTCGAATCAGATCGCGCTTCGATGAATCACAAGCTTGACATACGAGGTACTTGATGACAATGACTTCGCAACCTCACTTTCTCTTCTCCTTAGTATACGGCTGTCAATTTGGGATACCGTCTGCTCTGGCGGGGAAGATCAGACTGAGCACAACTTCACGCGACTGACATAGCAGGTGAAGCCTGATGACCATCAAAAGAATAGATACGGCCTAAAGATGAATATGTGGTGAGCTCGAGCCTTTCTTAAGCGCCTAGAGCCCTGATTCGCTGCCCAATGGTGATTGTTTAGAGGTCCACAGGTCGGTAAACACCTTTTAGGGTTTAGCGCGATGTGTTGAATATCAACAATATCGGAACCGCGCAATAATGATTGTCTCATCTCAAAGCACTTTTTTACGCCAACCGATGATAATCACTTACTACACGATATCAAGGGATGGCGAAAAGAGTTGCAGAAGATGAAGCAGACGGAGGGGTCTCCCTCAAGAGTGGAGAGAGGCCCCAGAGACCTCAAAGTATTCATGAGGGTGAGAGCTTCGAGGATGAATTTGAAGATGAATACGAGAGCGAAGATGAGATCATGGAAGCTGGTGTAGACGGCCAACCAGACCAAGAGCGAGAAGCGGAAGAGAAGGGTACGTGGATTACGCCCTAAGCATGGTGCGATTCACAATAATACGGTGATTGAAACCCTTTGCTGAGCCTTGATAGGCAATGCCATGGATGTCGACAAACGCACATTCATACCAGGTCGAGACCAGCTACAGAACGGAGAGTCATTGGCCCCAGACAGCTCTGCGTATGAACTGCTTCACGGCTTAAGCGTCACTTGGCCTTGCCTCTCTTTCGACATCATTCCAGATGCCCTAGGTGAGAACAGGAAGACCTATCCTGCAACACTCTACGCTGTAGCAGGCACGCAGGCAGAGTCACACAGACCACGGGACAACGAATTGGTGGTGATGAAGCTCAGTGGTTTAAGTCGAACAGAAAGGAAGGATGACGACGATGACGATGACGACGAAGAGACCGCAGAGCCAATTCTAGAGACGAAATCAATCCCTATGACTACCACCACAAATCGTGTCCGTGCACATCAATTTCCACAATCCAACTCCGCCACACCTCCCACCACCTTGACCGCCACCATGACTGAATCCGCCGAACTGCTTATCCACAACATCACACCGCATCTCCAATCCTTCGATTGGCCAGGCACGACAATCACACCCCAACAATCACGAGCTATAGCAACTCTGAAACCCCACCAAAGTGAAGGCTACGCACTAGCCTGGTCTCCCAACCACCCCACCGGCAAACTCGTCAGCGGCGACAACGACGGCAAGATCTTCCTACATTCCGCCGACCCCACGTCCTTCACAAAGTGGACGACCGACACACGGCCATTCGTCGGCCACGAAGGGAGCATAGAAGACATAGCCTGGGCGCCCACCGAGAAAGACGTCTTCGCATCCGCAAGCAGCGACGGCACAATCTGCGTCTGGGATGTGCGGATGCAATCGCGACGACCCGCCCTCACCGTCAAGGTGAGCAACACAGACGTCAACGTGCTCAGCTGGAACAAGCAACGGGACTACCTGCTCGCGTCCGGGGCGGACGACGGGGTCTGGGCAGTTTGGGATCTACGAGCATGGAAGACCGCTGCGGGTGGGAAGAGCGGACAGATTGTCGAGTCTACGCCTGTTGCGAAGTATGATTTTCATAAGGAGCAGATTACGAGTATTGAATGGCATCCTACCGATGATTCGGTGGTTTGTGTTGCCGCAGGGGATAATTTGATCACGCTGTGGGATTTGGGAGTGGAGTTGGATGATGAGGAAGCAAGGGGTAGTGCGGCAGCGGAAGGAGTGCCGCCGCAGCTGCTGTTCTTGCATTATATGGAGAGTGCGAAAGAGGCGCATTGGCATCCGCAGATTCCAGGGATGGTTGTGGGGACCGGGTTAGGAGGGGCTGGTGAAGGCAGGTTCAGGTACGTGGTTGCTTTTCCTGTTGTCTCGTTCCGATGGGTGACTGATCCGTTGCAGTGTTTTTAAATCGATCAGTGTCTGAGATGCAGAGTGGAAGTGGTCTCCGCGAAGTCACGAGAATGGCTGCAGATTGATGGGACAAATCAGAAACTTGCTTCGTGGTCGCTTTCGCTCGATCTGTACAGTTCAGATGCTTTTTCGGCCCGGTCTTTAGACCCTGATGACCTCTTTGGCAATGCTCGTGTGGGAGAATGCACTCTCATCTTGGTATCCGATGCGGATTTGCATGCTTTTTGGGGTAGCAATGGGAGGATTTCCCCGGATGAACCTTGTGTTCGCATGTATGCAGATTGAGTTGGCGATATTGTTGCAGTAGGCGCTGGTATTTGTTCTCGGTGCATGTTCAAGACAACCCAGGGTCTCTTGCAGGACAATGCTCATTGAAGTGTCATGATGCATGAATGGGAAATGCTATAGGCTTACCTTTTGCAAAGCATATCAAACTTACCTTAAAACGATTAAACCTACAGCATGCTTTAATGCTATGTCGCTCGTGTCTCCTTGCTAGGCTATCCACGAACAGCTTCTCCGACTGTCACCGAACGATTACCGCCGATTTTGCGCCATTTCAATGGCCGTAGGTACGGAAAATGTCAACGAGAATGTCGTTGCCAAACAGCGTGAAGTGGCCGGTATCTAGGATTTTCCATCCCGAAATATTTTTGTTATGTGGGTTGGTGGGGCCAAATTGGACTCGCAACGGCGAAGGTGGGTTTCTGATCTTTCCCTATGACTGTGCGTTGCATATTATGGCTGCTGTAGCTGCATGCTGCTGCAGAGCAATATAGAGCACCGTATGCCATGGAGATAGCCGTGCAACGCTGAAGCAATGCCTTGGAGCGCCAGTACATCGACTTGTAAGCTCGATCAAGTGGCTGGGCGTCTGCAACGGTCTTTGGCGATCCATCAACGGCGGCGGCATGCACTGCAATGTATCTGCAGCCCGGCAGCCTGTTCCGAAATCCAGATTTCTCGTGATCAATTCGAATGATGGTGCTAGCACACCAGATTGTCTAATGGAACGCAAGCTCGCCGTCAGTCTCTGGACGCCTCATTGCGAAGCCTATACTATTATCATTGTGATCTTCCTTCAGAGAGGTCGATGGGATCAAAGGTACCGTCTGCACGGGCTTTTCTATGACCAATGGCTCGATCAATTCAGGTATATCAAACCGATTTACTTCGATGGTCCGTTAGTAGCCGTGTTGGATTACCTTCATCATGTGCAGTTCGAGCATTATACACTTCGGCCTTAGGTGGGCCTTTCGTACCTAAAGCCTATCAAATCAGTGAAGACGTAGATCCAGCGCCACCAGCGCGCAACCTTCATTTAGATTGGCGGGAGGCTATGGAGCTAGGAGAATTTTCGAACGGGAATCAAGCTTTCAAGCTTGCGAGAGGCTGCCCTTAGCCCTGATCTTTTGGACTCATGGTTTTCAAAGTCATGTGCGAAGACGACGGTACTTGTAAGCTGACGACGGTCGAATTCGAGGAACCGTGACCAGACGGTCGGTGTGTCTGTAAGCCACCATTGGATACCATGGGCATTGTTGCGGGAGGTCCGAGAAGGAAGCAAGCTTGTGAGCCAAAAGGAAGTCAACAACAAGAGGATGGAAGTCGGGATAGTCCTGGTACGAGGGATCTCGCTACTCGCACAATCCACGGAGGCGAAGCGAATCCAACGGGATCTACTCTACACGACCATTGCCGGCTGCAAGACACAAATCGTCAGTTCGACCGACGCTAGACCCCAGATTTGAGACACATTGAGTTAGACGAGCCGCGGTCGACAGGCATCCAAGCAGCAAGACGACTTGCCCAAATGCCGTTACACTGGGAGGAATCGTTCCGGGGCTTAGGTACCTCAAGGATACGGACGACCACCAGGCCACAGACATGATACCAGTCCTCTGATGGCATAGCTCACCTTGTGGCTTGGAAGGTCAAAATCAAACGAATGCAGCAAAGTGACAGCGTTGGATGTCCGCTCATGTGATAGGCTCTGTAGTGGCGAGAGCGACAGCAGTAAGGTTCGTAAAGCTTTGCCGATCGAAAGGGTCGGATTTCAAAGATTGTCATTCTCTTTCCCACTATCCCATGTCGATTGCAGAGGTGCTAGCAGTTAGTGTGTTGTGGACTTGTAGTCGGCTTGTTTTTGCGCACAGGGAGAGGAACTGGAGGAAGTCTCGTGGTCTGCTAGAGAAAGTAAAGCGCGTGCCGCCGCTTTTGCCTAGCCGCCACTGCACGCACAAGCTAGCCGGCTCCCTTAAACGTCCATGCTGTGCAGTAAGCTATGCCGCTATCCACAGGGATCAACGCTGAAGGTTGGTCACCCATGCTCAAACCTTCTACGAGAGATGAAGTGCTGCTGCATCCGTCCAAGCGTTTCGACTCTCCGGCGGCCTCGTCGAGCAGACCTTCGAGGCAGGCCGGCGTAGAGTCAATCAGAATCATGCTTGCAAGGGCCTCTCTGTTCGGCGCTTCTCTTGCTGAAGAATCGCATCACGATCCATTATTCTTCTATGTCCATGGACCCATAGAGACAATAATATTCTTATCAAGATGTATCCTACCCGGCGATGCAACCAGAGGTGGACCCAGCCGTCATAACAACTCTTTGTTTGCCTTCAGGGACTCGTCGCCTCCCAATGCTTGAGCTCCCACACCAGTCCGCCGTGCAGCCACTCATCCTTTGCCTGAAGCGCATGACGGTCGATCGGTCCTTTCTACTTCAAGCCTCGGGTTCTCTTACCCCCTCCACCAATCACTGAGCTGCGGCAAAGGAACCGCTGCACGTCGCTGCAAGTGACGTACAATTCCCGTTGTCGAGACCCCCGGACTGTTTTCCGATCCCATTCCATACAGTGTAAGCAGCAGTCAATTGACAGCAGACACCGAAAATAACAGCTGATGAATACATAGACATGGTGACCGCCTGACTGCTATACCGGCTATATACGCTTTGAAGCGCGAGCGTTCCCATTTACTTCGGGATCTGTTTGCACGCTACTCGATACCCACGAGATCTGTACAATTGTGAAACTACCTAGCAGGGGCGTTCGTTCTCGACCAGAACCTCTGTTCATACCATCTAGCCGCTCACGTCAACCTTGTCGAAAGGAAGGACCACACCGACCCCCAAGTCAGGGCTTTCGTCTCATCGTCCCATCGTGTCAGGCATATCCTCCACATCGTTTCCTCTCAGCATCTTCCCAATATTGGGCTCACGAGGTCTCTTGCGGGCCGGACCCGTCTCATTTTCTTCTTGTACATACATTCGAGCGACGGAAATTGTTAGCTACTGCGAGAGTGCCTCTATACTCGAGCAGCAGCATTCCGCATGAGTAGTTGAGCGCGGAAATCTTCCACCACGGCTCGCCCTTTGGGTTTTCTGTCAAGTCCTTTGCCTTGCTGACAGCCAAGGACATGAACGATACGTCCTTCAATAGCTAGGAAAACCACGCAATTGGACATAAACGCTTGATGGGAATTTCGAACTTGGAACACATTCTATTATTCATTGGTAGAAGCCGCTAAACCGTCTATTAAGGAAATCAATGGCATTCTCCCAATTGGAAGGAGAGACTTCTCCAGGGACAATACTGACGTCGACTCACAATGGATCACATGATGTAGCAAACCCAGGTGGGTGATACTGTTTCTCATCTCGTTCGTGATATCTCGGGTGACTATGCTAATCTACACACCACAGGCCGCCTGCAAGCGAAGCCATTGGGCCTAGCGCAAGATGTCAATCCCAATTTTCCTCCTCCAAAGACGGATAAACCGAGGCCACACATTTGCACAACATGTACAAGAGCGTTTGCTCGCTTGGAACATCTGAAGAGGCATGAACGGTCCCACACGAAGGAGAAGCCATTTGCGTGCAATGAGTGCACAAGGTGCTTTGCTCGAAGGGATTTGCTATTAAGACACCAGCAAAAGCTACATTTGACCGCTCCGCCAACTTCTAAGTCTCGCCGAAGAGAGAGTACAAGCAGCACAACTGTAAGTGGTTCCACAAGGGTCCGAAAGAATTCTATGGCAACCAACCCGGCGGGGATGCCTAGTGGCCAGATGCGTCCCAGAGCAAACACGATAAGCCATGTGGACAATGCCGCGTATGGAATGATGGCTGTGTTGAACTCGCCACAACCACGCCCAGGTATGGATATGGGATACAGCCACGCCCGTGTGAATGGCCTGCCTGGGGTCGGCAACCATCACTATCGTGGAATGTCGTCTTCTTCAAGTCATCAGAGGCATCCACATGTCTTGCCGAAGTTGGAGACAAAGAATGCTTTCGTAAATGTAAATCCTGGTTTACGCACTGCTCCACCGCATGGAGGTCTGATGTCTCATGAAGGTATTCTTTTCGGACAAGGCTCCACGATCAATCCAGCACATTTACATTTCTCTAATTCCCCACAAGCTGTTGGCTTTGATAGCCCTTTGTCTCCGCTGCATCCAGGGTTCTCGGGGCTCTTCAACGGCCATCGGCCCTTCGAAGGCGAGAGTGGAGTCAATTGGGTAAACAATTTTGACCAGCAACTGTCTTTCCAGGATGAAAATGCAATCGAGAACTCCTCGCCGTCAGTAGTGGACTCTGAAAGCCCCGAAGCCATGAACGAGATGCTGCTGGACGGAAATATGATTACATCAACGTCTGCTGAGTGGCAGCAACCTCCTCTAGCTCAATCATCCTTTGGACAAGGATTCTCTTTTGATATGTCTGCCCAACATTTTACGGATTTTCAAGCGAATGGACCCCTTTCACCCAAGAACACCCATGTCCAGATGGGCAATACGGATCAATATCTCCCAACACCCCCGCCATTTCTACCCCAAACCCCCAATCAAACATTTGACAGCAACCCATTTTTTCTAGCGGATCATGCTATCAAGCCGGACACACCTAGTAACTCTTCTGCTTCTATCAGCAGCAGCAATCGTCAGAGCTCAGTAACCTCGGTTTCGACCGACTCGATATCTGACGCCACAAGACAGGCGCTGATTAACAGTCTCTCTGAACCGATTAAACCAGGCCCTGGTTTCTCAATATCCAGTCCATCTCAGAGTGCATCTAAAGCATGTGGATCAAGCGGAAGCAACTCATTTCCAAGTACACAAGACCTGCAGAGGTATGTGTCTGCTTACATACGGTACTTTCATCCTCACCTGCCTTTCCTCCATGTGGCCACACTAGCGTTCGACGCGCCTGCCTTTACGCGCGACATCTCTTCGAATGAACACCAACTTCTTGAGAAAGGTAGATTGGCCGGTGGGGGAGGTTCTCTTATCCTCGCCATGGCAAGTATTGGAGCGTTGTACGAATACGAGTTCACGACTTCTAAGGATCTTTCTGAGATGTCCAAACACATGATCCAGCTGTATTTGCAAGAGCGCTCAAAGATGGATATCCAGAAAGCTGCAGCCCTTGACCCTAACGGAACCGAGGAGGGGTCGCAGAACACACCTCTGTGGCTTGTTCAGGCAATGCTTCTGAACGTGATCTACGGACATAATAGTGGCAATAAAAAAGCTGCCGGTATTGCAAATACTCAATGTGCGTCTTTGATCAGTCTCGCTCGCAGCGCAGACCTTGTGAGACCAGCGCAAACAGGTGGGAATCATCCTCATGATTTTCAGCTGAAGCAGACGGACTTGCAATTGAACCAGGACGATCCTGCCGCGTGGAGTGGCTACATTTCGCATCCTGCGTTGGAGTTGGAGAAGGAGTGGCATTTGTGGAAGCTTAGTGAAGAGAGAAAGCGGACTCTTTATGCAATCTTTATTTTCTCAAGCCTACTGGTGTCGGCTTACGACAGTGCACCCGCATTGATGAACTCGGAGATTCTCCTTGATCTACCTTGTGAAGAACGTCTATGGTCCGCTGACTCAGCTGAGAGCTGGCGATCTCTTGGTGGATCTGCTATTACCCAACGCGATGGGATGTCCTTTGCCAGCGCCATGAGCTTCCTACTGAATGCCAGTCAAAGGAAGCAGCATAGACAGCAGCGCAGCTCTCAGCCCTTTGAGTCGAGTATGGAGCTGGAGACCCATTCTGAAGGCGAGCTTAGGCCGAGCACTTTTGGCTGTCTGATTCTAATCAATGCGCTCCACAACTACGTCTGGGAGACGCGGCAACATCATGTTGGGCGGCAGTGGACGCCCCACGATACTGAAAAGCTGCACGCACATATGGAACCAGCGTTACGAGCCTGGCAAGCTGCCTGGTCGAGCAACAATGACCATAGCCTGGAGAGACCCAATCCTTTTGGCGCAACGTCAATGTCAGCTGACTGCATTCCGCTGCTGGATCTAGCCTATGTCCGGCTTTTCGTTGACATCGGGCGATCCAAGGAGTTATTCTTCCAGCGAGACTGGGATGCCATGGCGGAGGAATTGGCTACTGGCACTGAATTCATTCAACATGCCGAGCACTCACTTGCTTTCAGTCAGCGAAATGGCATGAAGAGTGGCTCGCCTTCTAACAGCGAATCAGCTTCTCAGCATGCCGAGGATTCCTCCTCGACATCCAGCGGAGATATTGCCATGAGTCAGTGCTCTGCGAGGTGTTCTCAGCGTGAGCGTCGCCTACGAAAAGCTGCCTACTGTGCTGCAAATTCACTCATGATGTCGGACCGTCTCAATGTCACATTTGCCGACTACAGCTCAAAGGAACTTCCACTTCAATCCGCACTATGTGCTTTTGACTGTGCCCAAATTCTCGCGGAATGGATTTCGACGGTTCAGCAAAGAGTCGGTCGCTATGTTGGAGTGCTTGGCAGAGACAACATCGATTTCAGCCAGGCTCCTGCGTGCATGTTTTTAGAAGAGGATGATTGCAAGCTCCTTGAGAAAGTCAAAGACATCATCAACAGCGCAGAGGCTAAGCTGGCCGGAAGCCCCAGCATGAACCCGGCTGCGATCATGGGAAGCGCAAACAATAACGAGCTAGAGAACTGCGGCTTCGGCAGTAAGATACTTGCTTTGCATGCCCGTATGTTTGAGAGGGATGCAGTGTGGCCAGGTTGGTCCCTAGTCTCTATCGATTTATGGAACACCCGATGCTGACTGCGTTCACAGTATTTCACGAAATGAGTCTTGCCCTAAGGACTCAAGCTAACCATGTCAAGTCGAAAACAGACCTTTCGCTGAGTGTGGTTTCCTAACCACCAAATTACAGGACAGTTTTTATGCAAATTTCAGACTTCTGATCTTAGGCACGTTGCGCGACTTCGCAATCATGAACAACTTTGACGACCGGCAACTGTACAAACAATCACTTACTCCGGCAGATTTATCCGACCACGTCTTTGATACATGGTCGTTCTGTTTCTTGTACAAATATTATTCGATCTGCAACATGCACAAACCATTGTGGAGGTCCTACGATATATGGGACTCCGCAATTATGTACAAACATCTAATGAATTACGAAAGATATTCGCAGATGCCTTGATGAGTGGACAAGGGGAAAAGCTTTTGCATCGTTGGTGCTTGGTAAGGTGCTCTGGATCTAATGGTCTTTGGGTAATTGATGGGTCAATAATACTGGTCTTTATTTGAACAAGTAGATACCAAATCAATACAATTGTACTACAATATGCCTTCATCTTCAACAAAACGCCTGCAGACTCGCATGAACGGGCCTTGTCCTGGTCCATATTTGCATTAAGCATTTGGCCTTAAAAATAGTCTAGAAGCACGATCCATAGGTCCAATTTGCATCGCGTTCGTGGAAATGTTTCACTCAACCCACAAGACCATTCTGGTCCCGAAAATGTATTGGAACTACCTCGCGTCTGCGCATTGATGATGTTGGTATCTCTGATGGTGGCGTTCTCAGCTAGAGCTGAGCTATGTCCTTTGCCTGGCGCCCCACGTGCCGGAGGGATGCGTCTGCACAGCCGTATTCCATCGGATGCCCGTTTCAACATTTGACACCCACTCTTCTCTTTATTCTTAGACCTTATGAGAGATCAAATACACTTATGTCGATGATTAGAGCAACCCCCAGTCGCTACATACCTAATGCTTGATCATGGCCGAAGAGACCCAGACATCCTCCATTCGAGATCGCATCAACGCGTTCCAGCTTGCAGGCACCACAGGTCACCTTGGGAGGGCGCCAGTTACTGCCAAACCTCTAGGGAATGATACTACGGGTAGACCTGCTTTTGAACAGAGGAGCCAGTCTACAAGTGTGCCAGTGAATGGACGATCAGCGAGCAAGGGGATAGGCAATGAGCCCAATGCGCCAAAAAGAGACGGGGTACTTCCTCCACCCTCAAACATTGTCAGAACGGGTCAAGAGGTTCAAAAGCCCGTAAAACCAGCGCCTCCACGGCTGCCACCTAGGAAGCAATCTTCCGTACCCTCACCAGCTCTTCCACCTCGAAGACCGTCGGATCAGCTGAATAGGAAGAATTCCAATGAATCCATAGCATCTACCATTTCATCAACGTCAGGCATGTCAAACCTTACAGCCGTCACCTCGATATCAAGGAACTCCACAGAAACGGGCCGTATTAAAGCTCCTCCTCTCAACGAAACCATACTTCCAATATTGCCACCGAAGCGAAACAAGCAGGCAGGTGATACAAGTTCTCCTGAAAGAGAAAGACCAAGGCCACAGCATGGGATTAAATGCACAGAAAAGATACCCCCATTAGTACACAAAGCCAAGTCAAGCTCCCGTATTACTACCACTGAGTTGGCAACCTCAGATGCCACACCCGCACTTCCCCCAAGGAGACCTTCAAGACCAGATGCTCCGCCCTCCCAGCCAAGAAAGCTACCTCCTCCTACAGAGCAGGCACCGCCAAAACCACCAAGATCAGCGCTTTCCTATGGTATGAACAGGGAACGAAGTCCAAGTCGAGCAAATGGTGTTGAAACGAGTACCGACAAAGCCACTTCGCATACAGTGAGCAACGAAATGCCTCCGCCAGTTCCAGTGAGTTCTCGGCCGGATCTGTCTAAGCTCATTGCAAGCAAGCCCAAGCCGCACTCAACCAATGCTGCACCTCAATCGAATGGGACTGCTCATTCCCCATGTCTTATATGCAGGGACTTCTCCGCTGTGGATGCTCACGCCGCAAAATTTCCTCGTGAGCAGGTTCCTTCATTAGATTGGCTAGCCAACCAGTTGACGAACCCTTTCCCCTCTCTTACGGACAAAGCGCGAGCCATCTTTACATGGCTTCATCATAACATTAGCTACGATGTTGTCTCCTTCTTCAATGGCAATCTTCAGCCCTCAACCCCAGCATCAACACTTCAATCTGGTCTGGCAGTCTGCGAAGGTTACGCTGGCCTCTTCACTGCACTAGCAAGCAAAGTGGGCCTAGAGAGCGTTGTTGTCGGCGGTCATGGGAAAGGATTTGGCTTTGCCTCGCTCGCACCGGGATCACCTTTACCTCCAGAAGACCCTTCAGGGCATGCTTGGAACGCCGTGAAAATCGATGGTGGGTACTGGAAACTTCTCGACCCTTGCTGGGGCGCTGGAAATGTATCAGGCAAAGGAAAGCCTTACAATAAGCACTTTTCACCGCGCATGTTCACGATGCCCAACCACGAGTTTGGACTACGCCATTATCCATCCAACAGGGGCCATTTCTTTGTTGAAGCAGATGGAAGGTCTCCGCCCACATGGCAAGAATATATCCTCGGCCCCTTTAGTGGTGCTGAGCCTGTGTGTGTTTATGCTGGTGTAGCGGAGTCTGAAGGCGTAAGTGAGGCGAGCTTTCTCCCAAGGCAGCTGCTGCTGCCCATCTCACCGTCCGCACACCCAGGGCCAACAGTCAGATTCCAGTTCTCAAGGATATGCGACCACTGGGACCCATCCCGGAACGGTAAAGGGAAACCATACGTCTTCATCCTCAATATCGGAGGCGTAGACGGCCGCGAGAAGGATTATGTTCCTTTCGAGACGAATGGACGAGTCTGGTGGTGTGATGTGGAGCCGCGCAGACTGGGCTGTGTGGGGCAAACGGTGAGTGCATACACCGTGGAGACTGTGAGTGGTCAGACAGCACGCGGTCTCACCGTGGACGAGTATAGGCAGGCAAAAGGGAGGAAGGCTATGGGCTTTGGAGGGCTCGCTGCGTGGGAATTGGTCTGATAGGGCTCAGCATTGGATGTGGACTACCGAAGTTCGGGCGTGTGCAGACAGTGGACAATGGGGGAAACGAGTGATGTTGCAGATCTAATGAAGGGGATATGGACTGCAAGTGCGCTTACATCCAGTGATTGGATACAGCCCACTCTAATGATTACCTGGAGTATTCATCAAAGACAAGGCTTAACAATCCAGGCGATTCACTTCAATTCCCAGCATACACATCATGCGAACTGCTTCGTAGCTGCTAAGGAGCTGATGTCTCGGAGGGCGGAACAGCATTGTCTCCACAACGAAGCTGCCGAGCTTACCGACCCTTCGCAAGCTTCAGAGCGGCCCCTAGAGTGATGGGAAGGAAAGCTTGAGTCAGAAGAATAAGAATGGGGATCAACAGGCCCAAGCGGTAAAGGTTGCCCCTGCAGAGGTGGCCTATGCCCTTAGAAGCAACTGGTCCGCTAGCTTATCCTACCCTACCATGAGTGTCTCTTCAACTCTTTGTGGGGTTTGCAAGAGCGTCGCGGCAAATGGTACTCATACGGAGACGCTTGCTGCTGTGAGCACTCTAATACTGGGAAACAAGCAGAAAGTCTCAACAGGCATAGCGGTCAAAAGACAAAGAAGGACTGCACATGACTTGATATGATTTCTCGGGTGCCGCCACCAACGGCCGGCCCCAGATTCCTGCGCCGTAGACGTAAAGTCTCCCCAGCGGGCGCTTCCTAACTGCTCATGGTGCTTAACCAGCTCTTCAGCGTTCAACATCACGACGCATCCAGGGTAATTTGCTCTCAAAAGGGGCAAATCGTCGATTGGCAGATAGCGGAGCGCATCGTTCTTGCATACTACTCTACGCATGCAAGCAGGCTGAGCTCATTCACGAGCAGACACGAGACGTGCGCGCTGCCCCACCTCGTCTTTCCTTTCCTTTGTGCCACACAATCCCGTGCATCTCCCGACCTTGCGAGCTAGGATTATCATTGTCGCTGCAAGTAACCCTGCTGATATGCAGCCAATGAGTGATTATTGAAGCTGCAACGGATCCCGCAGGCCATGCACCGCGTCTCTCCTCTCAAATCGCATTGGTTCCGACATGCCGTCTCTGGCCTCGGGACCAACTGAGGAGGGAGGGGTACCTTTGTTCAACGCCTGCATTATTTATTGCTCACTGTCGCCCCGCTTCTCGAAATGTTTCTTGCATCTTCTGACTCTTGACACACAACCGTAAGGGTGCAGGCACTCAATTGAGTCGCAACAATGTATACGGTGGGCAATATCTACATCATCGCCGCCGTCGCCGTCATTGGCGGCGCCCTCTTCGGTTTTGATATCTCTTCACAGAGTGCTATCCTAGGTACTTGGCAATATAAATGTTACTTCAACCAAGGAGACCCTTGGACCACTCACGATGAGTGCTCAGGACCGACCCCATCCGTCCAGGGGGGTATCTCTGCCTCAATGCCCGGAGGCTCTTGGGTTGGGGCTTTAGTTTCTGGCTTCCTCTCGGATTGGTTCGGAAGAAAGACGTCCATTCAGATTTCCTGCTTGATTTGGTGAGCTCGAGACATGATCGAATATTGCAATTGCAGCTAACAGACTTCAGGGTGGTTGGCTCCATCATCACTTGTGCCTCTCAGAACGTTGGCATGCTCGTTGTTGGCCGCTTCATCAACGGTCTCTGTGTCGGCATTGCCTCCGCCCAGGTCCCTGTCTACATCTCTGAACTGGCACCTCCCTCGAAGCGTGGCAGACTCGTCGGTTGCCAGCAATGGGCTATCACCTGGGGTATCCTAATTATGTTCTACATTTCCTATGGCGCCCAGTATATCAATGGGACTGCCGGCTTCCGCCTCCCATGGGGCCTACAGATGATCCCAGGCATTTGCCTTTTCTTGGGCATGCTGATTCTTCCAGAATCACCCCGATGGCTCGCTCGTCAAGACAGGTGGGAAGATTGCCATCAGGTTTTGACTTTGGTCCACGGCAAGGGCGATCCCAACAGTACTTTTGTCGCGCATGAGTTGCAGGAAATCAAAGATATGTGCGAGTTTGAGCGTCGAAACGGCGACGTTACGTTCGTGGAGCTCTTCAAGCCTAACATGATCTGGCGGACCCATATCGGTGTGTTCACGCAGATCTGGTCTCAACTCACCGGCATGAACGTAATGAGTATGTCCTTGAATCTCTCCCTCCCTTTCTTCTCCCGCTAATAAACCACAAACAGTGCTCTACATCGTCTACGTCTTCGCCATGGCCGGACTTAAAGGCTCCAACCTCCTGGTGTCCTCCTCGATTCAGTACGTCATCAACGTCTGCCTCACTGTCCCTGCGCTCCTCTATATTGACCGATGGGGCCGTCGTAACACCCTGATGCTCGGCGCCCTTGGCATGATGACATTCATGTTCGCAAACGCCGGCCTTATGGCTTCCTATGGTACCTACGCTGGGCCGAAGGGCGTCGACAACGTCCCCGAAGCCTCTTGGCAGCTCAGTGGACCCCCTGCAAAAGCCGTCATCGCGTGTACCTATCTCTTTGTCGCTTGCTATGCACCTAGTTGGGGTCCTGTGAGCTGGATCTACCCACCAGAACTCTATCCGTTAAGGGTACGAGGTAAAGCTGTTGCGCTCTCCACTTCCTCAAATTGGATCTTCAACTTCGCCCTCACGTACTTTGTTCCTCCCGCGTTCGTGAATATCCAGTGGAAGGTCTATATCATTTTCGGAGTCTTCAATCTCGCGATGTTGATCCATGTGTTCTTCGCCTTCCCTGAGACTGCTGGGAAGACTCTCGAAGAGGTCGAGGATATGTTTACGGATCCGAATGGCATCAAGGGTATTGGAACGCCGGCTTGGAAGACAAGGAAGGCGTATGGCAAGGCGAGATTGTTGGAGAGGGGTGAGCTGGATAGTGAGAAGGCGGCTACCTTGGAGAGGGAAATTGCGGGTGGGAGTAGGAGTGGGAGCGACACAAAAGTTGAGGCTGCGCCGGAGAAGACTGGATAAAGAGGCGGAATGTAAGCCGTTGTGGGAGTTCCGTGTTGGTTTCACTCAATGACAAGTGGAGGGAAATGCAACTTTAGTGACTATCGATGTTCTTTGACGATATATCAACGCGAAGTATCCTGATCACGGCCTTGTTCTCTGCATAGAGCTCTGAGCTCTCTCCAATGGCTTCATCTATACCCTTTCCTGCGATTTTCTAGTCACTCAGTCTTTCACGAGGTGCACAATCAGAAGCTTTACAGATGTACAAACATATACTCAAGTCTCTCTTCGATTGCTGTGATACTTATTGTGTTCTTCCATGATTATGTTTATGCTATCAGTCAATACAGGCTCCGTGCAAGCCGCACCGCGGTGACCTTGATCCATCTTCGACCCCTTGCACACAGTGTCACTGAAGAGAGCCGCCGAGGATCCACAAACGTAATCAGACGTTGGGCCTCCTGCTGCTCTGCTCTACTACTATTTTCCTCACCTGTTTATTTATATCAGTGTGCGTGGGGACCTACGACAGCTATCCAAGTGACTATGTCAAAGAACAGGTCAATCATCCCCAATCCCTTCGGCGAGAAGCTACTCTTGAAACGAAGGATAGACAGTGAGAGAATTGTCAAAGACGCCGCAGAGGAGCCAGGACATCCTAAGTAAGACTCTCCGCCACCTTCTGCATGTTCCTACACCAGTCTCCACAGCGGTGCTCTCTCTCCTCTACCAGACGCTGTGCCGGTGCGTCGTAGAGCTGAAAGAACGTCAGACAAGTAGCAGACAATGACTGGACACCAAACATATCTTATAGACGAAAGATCACTCAAGAAGCCACTCACATTCCATTGGGCTATCCATTTGAGCTCTCTAGGTTCCTCACACGGGACCTCGAGGTCGCAGCACCACTGTTTCATCCTGCGACGACTCATACTCATGATCATGCAATCTCTCATTGCCATACACCGCTTGTTTCCTGCATCGTCGATGAAGTGGGCTTCGCCGTTCTTTTGGCAGTAGACACGATGGAATCTCGCTATGTAAATTTTGATATCACCGGGGAGATTGCTGGCCACATTCGGAGTACCTTGACTACGCTGTAGACATGCAGGGGCAGCTCATATAGAGGTAGGAACCCTAATCTTGAAATAGCATATGAAATTGGCTTTGTGGATCGAGGTGAAGTATAGATTATGGACGAGAGCTTTGGGTGAGCTTTATGTCTACAGCTCTTGTAAGTATCAGTAGGCAGCAAAGACCCATATGGTCACGTACATTCCTAAGGTTTCTCAGCAGGCAGCAACGCCTTGTATCTAGGACAAAGTCACGGGAAAAACTTTGGTCGTGGAAAACATGGTAGCTCAATGGCACCTATGCATTGTCAGCAAAGCGACTGCTGTGGCGTGCGGAGAGACTTCATACAGGAAAGGAAATATTGTTGTATTCCCAAAACATTCTCTAGACAACAAACACGTAAAAAGTCAAATCTTCGGCGGGAAGGACCACAGGAAATTAGACGTAAAGAAAGGATGAATCAATAGCGGTTATAGTCAGGAAAGGCGTCAGCTCAGAGAGACTACAGTCTCTTGGGGACATTACATGAATGGCTTGAAATATGTATGCTTTAGATTGAGAGTACTTAAGCGATCAGCCAATGCCGCACTAAAGCTCAAAATTCACCAGAGTGTTCAGAGGCTTTGGCCACTGAATCAGAAGAGGATGTTGCCCCTAGCCGGCTTTAATTCTGGGCGCTCCTTTCTCTCTCCTGTCTTGGCAATAGCAACCCATCCATACGGCGTTGATGTTTTGGTGTATTCTGGATAGCTCGGGGCCTTTGCTGGAGGATGATACATCTTATGGATGTCAACGAGCGTTCACAAAGTGAGGACGTAGCCGGAAGTTGGTGATGATACAAAAATGCTGGGACGGGTTTTGACGTAGATTGACTGTGTACTCACAGTAGTCTTACTGATTCTTTCGTTCTTCGACACCTTAGGGAGGGCTCCGCGATGTATCCCTATACGATGTTCCTCGCCATCTTTGCAGCGCAAGCCCACGTAACACTCTAGTCTATTCGTATGCTCGTTACGCAAGTACCAAAGTGCATAGCATTTCGTTGAGGCAGGCTTTTGGCCTGTTAGTGGCTCATGACTGAAATTAGACATAGCGCTACTGAAGATATCTTGCAGTCAAATATGCAGAATTGATGAACGGCGAGATGAGTGAAGCTTCATAATTGAGGGTTGGGGACCGAGTGTGGGTATAGATATGCATATTGTAGGGCTGCAGTAGTCCAAACCCTTTGAGGAGCCATCTGAGACAATCGACAGGCAGATGACAAGCTAGTGACCGGGTCCCTTTTCATTTTGTGAGCTCAAAGAATCGCAAAGTACTTCAGGGCAAGTTCGCAACGACAATGCTCTCACGTCGAGGCTGCTTTACACGCTCTTGAAAGACATTGAATACTCGAAAAGGACATAATTACGCCCCAATATCACTCGCGGCAATCTTGACAATTCAAAGGAATAATAAAGTATTCAGAGGAGCAATGGATTTAGAATCTGTCGGAAGTGCTTCTCTTGGTCATCACCTTGTCATGCGCTGCTCTCAGTGTTGTATCTGCAATCCGCAATGTGCGCATCTGCTCAGTCACGGTCGTAAAGCGAAGTGTCAAGGATGCATCGCAAAGAACATGGTTTGATGTTGGTCATGAGAGCAGGAAGTGGTCTGGAATCAGTATGGAATCAGTAAAGAATTGCACCTTTGCATGATGTTCGGTGCATACACGCACCTTGCATCAACGTGGGAGAGCGCGTGTGAAGTTGGGTTTTACGCAGTTGGGTCAACCTGCAATCACTTGGCGCATCTACGTTTTTGACCATTGCAAGGCAATGACTCGATGCAGGTTTTCATACTGCAACGAAGTCCAGTGCGTGGGAGGCTAGCTCAAAGGACTCTCCATCGCGCACATTCGAAGACTCGTAGAATTCGAGTACAGCCTGTCATAAAGCGACAAAGCACAGTCCGTCGTAGTATCGAGCCAGAAGCAGTAAAGGATAGCAAGCAGGCCAATCGAGAAGCTATGCCTGAAACGGCACGCCGGGCAGCTGCTGTGCGATGCAAATTCTCCGTATCTTTGCACTAGTTTTTCCAGCTCCTAGCCGGAGATCACTTTCCTTCACCCTCTTCACCCTCAATTTGGCGTCACCATGGCGTCTCAATACGCCATGAGATCTCTGCTGAGCTCCATCAGACCTCACATCGTTTCAGTTGATCATGCAGCTTCGCGCCGCTTATACTCGACCGCCCTAAGATCCCTTCGCCCTTCACCAATACGCCGTCGAAAGCCCTCGATCGCGAATCTTACGCCTAAACATGCCTTCAGACGCTCCTACGCAGATGCACTACCGCCCAAACGAAAGAGTCGAATAAGAGGCTTTTTCAGATGGACCTGGCGGTTGACGTATCTGTCGGTCCTCGGTGGAGTTGGTTATCTTGCATTTCACATCTACCAATTGCGGACTCCGCCAGAGCAGTACTCGCCTGACCCATCAAAGAAAACACTGGTCATACTCGGTAGGCATCGTTTTAATTGCTAGTGGAACTCCATTGACCTTTACAGGCACGGGTTGGGGCGCCGTATCTCTTTTGAAGAAGCTCGACACCAGCCAATACAATGTGGTTGTCATTTCGCCCCGAAATTACTTCCTCTTTACGCCTCTACTGCCATCATGTACCACAGGCTTGATAGAGCATCGCTCGATCATGGAACCCATTCGCAACATTCTCCGGCACAAAGAAGCTGCCGTCAAGTATTACGAAGCCGAGGCAACAAAGGTTGATTATGAGAAGAAGGTGGTTTACATCAATGATGACTCCGAAATCAAAGGAGACACATCAAGCACCGAGGTTCCATTTGACATGCTCGTCGTAGGTGTTGGAGCTGAAAATGCAACCTTTGGTATTCCTGGCGTCCGCGAACACTCCTGCTTCCTCAAAGAAGTCGGGGATGCTCAATCGATTCGCAAGCGTGTAATGGACTGTGTTGAGACTGCTGGTTTCAAGGATCAAAGTGATGAAGAGCGCAGACGATTGTTGCATATGGTCGTCGTTGGCGGTGGTCCTACTGGCGTGGAATTCGCTGGCGAACTTCAGGATTTCTTCGAAGAGGACTTGAAGAAGTGGGTTCCAGATATCATTGATAACTTCCATGTTACGCTTGTTGAAGCACTGCCAAACGTCTTACCTATGTTCTCCAAGCAACTGATCGATTATACCGAATCCACCTTCAAAGAGGAGTCCATTACCATTCGTACCAAGACGATGGTCAAGAAAGTCACGGACAAGTACATTGAAGCCGAGCATACCAAGGCAGATGGATCGAAGGAGACGGAGATTCTGCCATACGGCCTCCTTGTCTGGGCCACCGGCAACGCCCTACGTCCTGTTGTCAAGGACCTAATGACTCAGATACCTGCTCAAAAAGACTCCCGCCGTGGTCTCGCCGTGAATGAATACCTGGTCATCAAAGGGACCGAGAACATATGGGCGGTCGGCGACTGTGCCATCGCCAACTATGCACCCACTGCCCAAGTAGCCAGCCAAGAGGGCGCTTTCCTGGCCCGCATGTTCAATTCGCTTGCAAAAACCGACACCATCAACCAAGAACTTGCTCAATTGTCAGAAGTGCAGTCGAAGAAGACTGGTGACGAAAGAACCGCCGTTTTCGACCAGATCAAAGCTTTGCAGAGACAGCTGCGTCGCGTCAAGCAGATTGGCCCCTTCGAATATTCCCATCAAGGCTCGCTGGCGTATATTGGACATGAGAAGGCTGTGGCCGACATCAGCTGGCTGAGTGGGAATCTTGCAAGCGGTGGCACCATGACTTATCTTTTCTGGAAGAGCGCATATCTGAACATGTGCTTTAGCACTAGGAACAGAGTATTGGTCTGCGTCGATTGGATGAAGGCGAAATTATTTGGAAGGGATGTAAGCCGAGAGTAGGTCTCGCGATGTTTGGGTTGGTAAAGATATAGAGAGGCTGAGGCTGGCGTTGCTCCATTCTGTTCTGCTCTGTTCTGAGACGGCTATGACCAGTTTCTCCTCTTGGAATGTTTCGTGGTTTGGGTCATTACCCTGATTAAGTACATATCATTCGGCTCGAGCCATAAGGAATCTATCTAATTTGTCATAAGCTGCATGCACATGAAAGCATTTTCCCTTTCACAGCCCAGCGATATGCATGTCGATTGTACCTCATCAGCCATCAACCCTTATCTTTGCTCATGCATTATCCTGCCCCCTGATCATACCCCTGTTGAGCTCAATCTCCTTCAAGATATCACCAGCCCCTTTATCGATCAGATCCTGAGCAGCCATCAGCCCACAACCCTCCGCATCCCCATCATCTTTCACCTCCTTCCTCCTTTCCGCCTGCACGCACTTCGTCCCGTCCGTACTAACAACCATCGCCCTGAGCGTCAGCCAACCCCCTCCCCCTTGCTCCTTCCTCTCCTCACCATCCCAATTACACTCCACACCAACAGGCACCGAACACCCCCCCTCCAAAACCCTCAACAACGCCCGTTCCGCCTCTCCCTCCCACGCAACCCTCCTCGCCTCCCTCCCCTCCTCCAACCCCCTCAAGATCCCCTCAACCCACCCATCCCCCTCCCTCCACTCCACCCCCAGCGCCCCCTGCCCCACCGCATGCCCCACCCCCTGCTCCCAATCCAACCACCCATCAATCCTCTCCTGCATCCCCAACCTCTGCACGCCCGCCCCAGCGAGAACAAGAGCATCGTAGCCCCCCTTCCCCACCTCTTTCACCTCCGGACTTTCCTCCTCTTGCACACCATGCTCCCCACTACTCTCCTCCAACTTCCGAATCCTCGTCCCCACATTACCTCTCACGTCCCTGATCCTAAGTCCAGGCCAGCGCCGTCGTATCATCGCCGCTCGGCGCACGGAGCTAGTGCCTACGACGCTTCCCGGGGGCAAGTCGCCTAGGCTTTTCTGCTGTCTTCTGCCCGCCACTATTTCCCCATCACCTCCATCCCCTCCTCCATCACCCGCATCTCCTTGCGAGCGCAACCCCGGCCGCAGCAACACACAATCCCTCTTCTCGTCCCTTCTCCCCACAGCCCTAACTCTACACCCCATCGGCAATTTCGTCGGGACATCTTTCAGGGAATGGATCAGCACGTCGACATTACCGGCAAGGAGCTCGGTCTCGAGACTTTCTGTCCACAGGCTCTTGCCGGAGGAGGCAAGCGTGTGCAGGGGCGTGGATTTGTTGGTGTCGCCTAGGTTGGTGGAGAGGGCGTGGGTGGATGTGGGGAGGATGTTGAGGTCGGGGAGGGGGGAGGTGGTTATCAGGGTGGTGAAGAGTTGGACTTGGGCGAGGGCGAGGGTTGAGGAGCGGGTGCCTATGCGGAGGGTGCGGGGGGGAGTGGGGTGGTCTGGGGAGGTTGGGGAGGTTGGGGAGGTTGGGGAGGTGGTGGAAGCGGTGGGTTGGGTCGTCATTGTGGAGGCGTGGTTGTAGAGAGGAGGGGAGAAGATTGTCAGGTAGTTCAATGGAGATGGCGTGTGAGAGGCACTGCATATGGCCGAGGAAAATTTATGTCTTGAATGTTCGGCGATTAAACTCGGAGATTGGGAGACTTCTACATGCGATGACGCAATGTGTAGCTAGCCTGCCCCTGAGAATAGCCCCTTTTCATGTACTATTGTATCTGCAAATACCGCTACTTTACACCATTTTCAGCAAGACTTCTGCATCGAGCAGGTTTAGCCTTCTCGTATTGCCGTGTCACTTTGTCGCTGCCGAGCCTTCAACGCCGTTGCAAGCTTTGGCAAAACGGAAGCTCTTTGCAAAGGAGAACAGAATGCGCCCAATGTCGTATAAACCATAGCAGTCGCTCTTCCCACGTCGGATAAACAACCCGTTCAAGTTGAAGAGCCCAGCCTCTTCAAAGAATCTTGGATCCAGTCCTACTTCATCTTCATATCTGTTGGTTTGTTTTAGAGGTAGCCTTTTTGATCCCTTCCGGATCCAATTCAGGTCCTGGCTCTTTCGTTGCGTTCTCTTCAGCCGCTTCTCTCTCTACCTCCTCCTTGATCTCGTCGTCATTGACTTGGACGTCCCCAATACTTTTGCGCGCTTCCCTGACAAGGCTATCTGCCTCACTTACTCCTCCCTTACTCTGAGTTGAGTCTCCTTCAACACCAATTGGCGGATCTCTGTGGTCCAGGTTTTGTTGCAAAGCTTTTCCATCGAAGCGGACAATCATGCAGGAGAGGTTGTCAGTGCTGAAACGGGAAAGTGCATGATCAACCAGGACTTTCGAGGCTGTTTGCGGATCATGAGTGTACCGGATGAGGTCAACGGCTTCTTGGTCAGAGCAGACGTCCCAAAGCTATATTAAAGTGTAAGTAGATGGAACAATCCCTTGCAAGTCGGGGAGTTACGTACGCCATCACAAGCTAATATCAAGAACTCATCAATATCCGGCTGTATCACTGTTTCAGTAGTGTAAGGGTGCCCAGTAACCAACTCTTTCATATAGGAATCGCCGAGAGCCCTTGTGACAGCCAAGACGCCATTTACACGGTTGTTCAATATCAAGCCACCAGCATTCGATATCCTCTTACCCTCATTTTCATCACTGCCCTTATGATCATAAGACAAGCGGAGAGCCTTTCCGTTGCGACAAAGCACAATGCGGGCGTCGCCAACATTGGCAGTGTACAACACGCGTTGACGTGTGGCAGAATTCTGAAGCTTTGGCATGGGAGAAGATGAAGCAAAGCCTGGGACTGCCGCTCTAGAAGATGGAGTGGAAGGTTGCTCATCCGACTTCGAATCCTTGTCTGACTGCGGTTCTGACGCTGCTTTGACTGCAGCAGCTGCGGCAGGGGCTATGGCTGTTGACCCTGTCGCTGATTGAGAATTGGGTATTCGATCCTCCCAGCGGAGTACTGCACAAATGGCGGTGCACCCGCTGTTCTTCAATGGTAGCTTGTCCAACTGCTGGTCCACGCTTGTGAATGTCTGGTCAAGTAACTCGGGTACAGGCGTATTTGGATTCTTCCGTATCGCATCTTCCAAGAGGACATGTAATTTCTTGCCACACCAGTCGGCGGCGAAAGTCCCAGCATGACCATCAAAGATGGCGAAATAACCATTATCCGTCTCAACGACAGACTGATCGCTTGTGATTTTGGTCAAGCTTGTTTTCGATTCCTGCTTCTCTTTTGATGTATCACTTTTTTTCCCGCTTGAGGCCGAGTCGGCATCCGATGCAATCTTCGGTGCTGGTGTGCTTAGGAAGTTGTAGAGGTAAGAATGTGTATCTTCCATATTTCGACGGCATTTCCGATTCTTGTCTTCGGTGACTCCAATTCTGAACGTAGACCTCGCGCCAGGCTTTGATTCCCCAGCGGAGTTATTGAACGATCCTTGTGGAACGCTCAGCGCAGGATCTGTCTTCCCGAGCTTTGAGATCGCTGAAGGCTGACTGGGGCTTAGCGGGCCATCATCCGAAGTGGAATTTGTGGATCCCGAAAGATGAAGAGAGTTCTTAGCGTTTGCAAACAATGTCCCGGCTTTTCCAAAGCCACTGCTTCTTCGCTTCTTCTCTCCCGGAGTTTCTTGTGAGCTCCTCGGCAAACCAAGGCTGTTGCTACGTCCTGGAGAGGCTGGCGAATCTTCGTCTACCGCGTCGAGGTCGATGCCATTAGGTATGCTGCCAGGACCAGAGACTGACTTCTGAGATGGATGAGTAGCAATTGAAGTCTCGGGACTATCCTTGGTTGGACTTTGCGAGCTACTTCCGAACATTTTGTTTAATAGGTTGCCCCCTTGGGCGGAGAGGCTCCTCCGCTTATTGCCTGCCAGGATGATGGATATGAGGACAGTTGTCCTGTAAGAGTTACTTCTTGAATGAGATGGTATCTGAACTTAGAGTCTGTGCTTGGAGATGCCCTGTAGTTGGCTCTTTACGCTGAGAGCGGGGCAAACAGGTGTAGGGTTTGTCGATGGAATGACGCGAAATGAGGCTTGCTCGAGGGAGTTGAGGCAGTTTCAATGTCTTCTCGAATGTCAGATTCAATTGATGCTTTCTGGGTAAACTACAAGAGTGGGAAATGAAGCGTTGGAATTTAATGGACGAGGCCAACTTACAAGCGTCGCAGGCTCAACTGCCGCTCCTCGGGGTCTGGCAATCAGCAAAGCCTCTCCTTGAAATTGAACTCTCACGCCTCGAGTCAAGGAATATCAAGCTCGCTCCTCTGTCGCGAGTATGACCGTAAGGAGTCTTGCAGGAATAAGCGTGGGGTTGCAAGGCGGCACTTTGATGAGGGGAAGTACAGACGACGCTTGGCAAGGGGTTCGACGAATTGAGAATTGCTGCAAGTCACGCGACAGCATATGGAAAGGTTGAGTCAAAATGCGATGAGCATGGAAAGAATAGGTGAACATGCCGGACAGCTCTGTAGCTCTCTCTATTTGGATCTTTGGCGGCTGAATTTAGGTTTCGATATGATGAGAAGGCGCAAGATGCCATAGCTGCTACATACGCTTAATGATCCCCAGAATACCAGAATAACCCCCCATATAGTCTCCAGCGCTTCTGTTACATCGCTTCAAGATGCAGCAAAGTAAACGCAAGCTCTCATTAAACATCCAATGTCATTATACCGTCACACCATAACCATGGAACCCAACGTAGCATCACTGGGCCACAGTCTGCCCAAGAGGAAGCCATGTCCGCCGCTCGTCCATACTTCGGTTTATTCGACCACCGGGTGTCAGGGGCAACTCAACCCTAGCCCCTGGCGACATAGTGCCTCGATTGTCTTCATCTTCGCCAACTTCATTGGCAAGACGCTGGAAGTAATCCGCAAGACCATTGCGATCGCCGACTAGGGTATCATAGTTCGGTGGTGGTGTCATTAACGGAGGTGGAGGATCGTCGCTGTCGAAAGGCGGCGGATTAAATGAAGGATTACGGAGTAGGTGGATTGGGCGTATTTGCCCGGCATTAGGATCGTGGACATGGGCTGCTTGTGGTCTGGTGATACCGGACGAGGAGGGAAGGTTGACGCTGCTGGAAGACTCGTTGGCACCGTCTAGGCGAAGATTTCTGAGAGTAGGTAACAGCGTCGTAGGCGAATTACGCCTTCTAGGAGCGCCAGGACATCCGCAAGCCGAATGATCTTGGAGGAGTGCTGCTGATTCTGGGGATGTGTACGCCGGTAAAGCAATGTTGGCTTGGGTAGCTCGGCAGGAGAGAATGTGGAAGGGAGAATCGATGGAAATTTCGAAATGCCTACGCTTGGCAGGGTCGGTTGCATCTGGTCTTGATAGCCTCATGACAATCTGCGGATCTAGTTAGCATGGGTAAAGGTCGTTTCGTGAAGCACGGACCTTGATCCAGTGATGGACTTGGATACCTCCATACGTTGTGTCGAAATGCAGCCGCTGAGATCGCTCTCTTTCCCGCATTTGGGGACAGCTGGGTAGCTGAACGTTGAATTCCATCTCTGTAGGTCCTACTTCTCCACCCGCATCCAGATTACCCAACAGATTCGTCGTGTCTCGCGGAATGTCTTCATTACCACGTGCGGCTTCCAGTCGGGAGTCATACGCAACACCACCGCCAGCTGTGATGCGAAGTTCACTTCCTGCATATGTACTAGTGCTTCGAGCGTCTGCCCTTTTCTCAAAAAGTTGCAGCTTTCTGGTGGGCTCAAGCCGATGTACGCGCTTGTTGCTGGTAAAATATTGTATGTTCTCAGTCACATAGACTTTGATCCTATGGCATTGAACTTTTGCTAGCGGTGTGAGCTTGAATGCGATTGGGACTTGAGCACCCAGAGGAAACGATTTGCCTGAGATCACAATATCGTAATGCAACTGGTCTTCCCAGTTCCTCGATATGGCAATTGGTTCGACCTGTTCCAGCGATCCTTCTGATGGCGCCCTGATCAGAACGACTTCTCTGGAACCAACGAGATTTGCCCTAAATGCTCCAGCTCTTTCGACCGTTGCTTCCAGTTCGTACTTGACGTTACCTAGTTCGACATCAATGGTTTCAGGCAGCCGCGAGTCGATCGGCAGCTCGAAATTATATATGTAGTCACCAGGAGTAAACGTGCGGTAGCCCTTCTGGGCTACTGATGGCCCATTACTTGACGTGTCTCCTTTGGCAAAGCTGCGAGAATTGTTCCCCTCCAGAGATAATCTTTTTTGTTCCTTTGTACTCAAGGCAGCTAACGTTGGCCGGCGTCGATCTTTCGAACAGGTGTCTGTGACAACGAGCTCGGTTGTGGTTGCTGAGGGGCCTTTAAGAGACTGTACAACATCCGCGCCTGAGCCAAATTCAGCAGTCGAAAACTGCGCATTGAAAAACGGCCATGTGTGGTTTATGATGCTGTCTCGATCTCGAAAATCGGTTTTCTTCGGAGGAATACCTGTTCACACACGTCATTAAAGAAATCACCACACTGATGCCTCCTTTCCCGTACCTTCTGGCCATTCGGTTTCTGCTCGCCCTTTGAATGATAAAGAAACGGTCTTGATCTTCGCTGTCTTTGAGACTCTCAAATGGAAGGTCCCCCTGAGCATCGTCGTGGTTTGATTGGCAAGCTCTGAAGGATCAAAACCCTGGAGGAAAAGAACTGGCTCTGCAAGCGAGATCGACAAAGATACACCGTTCCCTGACGCGATATGCTTCTCCTCCCCGGACATGTATGTCTGTGTCTCTCCACTGCTATTGCTCCCTGTCGATCTTTGAGAAGCGGTCCGTACATTATTTGCCAAAGCCGGTCTATGGACCATACCGCTGACCGGACCACCGACACCGGAATTGCCTCGTGAGCGTCCGCCCGCCCTGCCTGCTAGAGTAGCCATCTGGATGTTTTTGGCAAATAGTGGTATTCAAGACCCGGCCCAAGCTCTAGGAGTAACACGACCGGAACAAACGCCTTGAACCCAGAAACCAGGTTTCACAAATCCGTGTCGATTGCCGGTTTTCTCGGGCTTTCAATATTGAGGCTGTGCGATTTCGATGCGTAAGCGTTCTTGGCGATCTGACAGTGATAGACTTGGCCGGATAAAGTCCACAACGAAATACCAATGCTTGATGTTGTGCCGTAATAAACGGAGAGGATGGAATATGAGAGGATCGTGGATGGATTCAAGGTCTGTGGGTCCTGAGCTACCTGACATATCAGCCAAGACACTTCGAATCATGATATCTCTATCTTGTTATATGGTTGGAGCACTGGTGCAGTATACGAGCAATCAATGCAAACAGGTAGACGCGGAGCGTAAACATCCTGAGTTGCCGGACGTGCAAAGTGTCCTTCAATTGTACTCCACGCGTGGGCTAATGGCCGACGAACCCCTAAGGGACATCGGTGTTGCGTACCTGAAATAGCAGAGATATTCTCCGCTTGAGGGAGCGATGTGATTACTCGTATGTTGCAGAGTCTGAGATGTTCACGGATTGTATCGTCGAAGCTAGCTCACTGGCATTTCTGCATCATTGCGGCGAGTTAATGGAATCCTTTAACGTCCAAATAGGTCTGACGAAGGTCGAACAATCGGCGCTCAGTCGTCGCTTATAAAGAAGCAGCATTCCATATGCCTAATATCATGGTCTTCAGGAGTACAGTCTTGTATTTACAATTGAGAAAATTATCCGAATGCTTCTAAGCACGAGTGATTGTTCGGAAAACCGCTGAGCTCGTGCTGCTCCTCAATGTGGGAAAGCGGGGGAACTGATGTGATAGCGATGTAATGGTCTTGACGAGGATATATTGCACGAATGGAAGGGATGTATGATGCGTAACCCGCTAGCCGGTGGCCAGAGCTAATGCTCCGCTCAGTCCAATGCCGGTCAGCCATTGCTGAAACGAGCGATGTCACTTGATTCCCCAGCCTAGACCATGCCCCCATTAAACTTGTTTTCGGCAAGCGGCATCTCTAAAGGCTCTAAAATCGTCACATCTAATCGCGCTAAGATCACTATCACTATTCAATAGCTCAGCCACCCAAATCAACGTCAACAGCATGTCATCAGCTTATAATTGTATTATTGCTGATCACCACGCATCAATTGACGCAGCATATTTGAGTGCTTGTGCACGCAACGCAGAAGGATCTGCCTGACGGCATACTGCGGCACCTCCGGTCACCGGCGAGCCCGGTCTCCATCCGCAACTTCGCGATCGCGCTCGCATCAGCATGATATTTGCTGCCCAATGTGTGTGCACCATCGCGGACCAACGGCTACACGATGGATGGTGCCAGAACTCATTTTGTCGTTTGCATCTAACGTCTTCAAATGACGTTTGCAACTGAAGTATTTGTAGCATTTGATTACTATCAGATCGAAGAATTGCAACGTCGAACTACATAACGTCGTTGGTGGACAAGGCTGCTGAGTTTGTGTAGCCTGTCACAGCACAGTAGCGTGTAGTATGCCCATGTCAATTGCTACCAGACCTCAAAACGTGCGGTTGAGATGCACCGTGAGTAAAAACTCACTGCAAATAGCAACTCACAGGTAGCATTACTGCAACAGTGACACAGCATTTTCGAATACTAAAGGGCCGTTGTCGCTGGTGCCCAACAAGTAGATACTTATTAAGATCTATTTCTATATCTACATTGACGAGGTTTGACAACCTAACCAGCCAGTCTGATATCTATCCGTTTATAATGTGACAAGCAGGTTAAGGGGACATTCAGGGGGGGGCCGGGCGCTTGGATAGGCTGTATGTTTGCACATAGGGGGAAGGTAGCCGCGAAAGTTGAATCACGGCTACGTAATATGAGAACTGTCCGGTTAAGCCGTCAACTTTTCCAGCAGGCGACATTTTCAAGGCTTTGCACATTCCGGAATTGTGGTGCGGACAGCTTGGCCCTCACGCAGGTCGAGCATATCACGCAAGGTTCCGAATCCCTTGTAGATAGACTTATGCACAATGCTGGGCCATCAAGAGGATTGTATCTTCACGGAGAGCATCGAAGATCCACACACATACTAAAGCTATAAACGGGTCACGCCGCACGCATGATTACATGTGGTCGATCTCCGTGGCCGCCGCATATATCTAAGATACTCCTAAGTCGATTTCTGCAGACTTTTGCACTCAGCAACGACTAATTGGATATTACACGAAAGAGAAAAGACACCAGACCGCTCCAAGTCTCACCGCAGCCAGTCTCATTTGTAGCAAAACATCATCGAGATGCCTTTCTGTTTCTTGGCTCATGCTTTTCTGTGGCACGAATATCAGACTGCAGAGGATGTATGGAGCTAGAGGCGGGTGAGACCAATGTCGTTCAATTTTCAGAGGTCACTCTTCTAATTATCAACATGCGGATTATAGCCTGCCCACAGACAGATTCCTAAAATGTTGCCTATAATAGGTCGCTACACATTGTGGATAACTATGGTTTCGATGTCAGCCAGCGTCTAATGGACTCCCACATGTGCAAATTGTACGCCTTGCTTGAAGATGTCGATACACTAAGTCGGTTTCTTTGCACGGCGAATGGCATTGTGAACGAAATATTGGTCCAGAACTAGAACCATTAATGCGAAGATAGTATTACTATGATAGTAACATATAATATCTTGGAATAGTACAAAACCATTGTCAGTAGTGCTCGATTAAACAGAACTCATCAAGATGTATCTAGAACACCGCGTTCTCTACTGAACATGGTCGTACCCCTTTGAATGTCACGTGATTTGAAGGCTTGGCGCGATGTCAACCACGCGATCTCCCTCGCAACAGTCCCGCAATTGGAGGTCCAAGGTACGAAGCACATGAAGTAAAGCACAATCCAACATCTGGTATTGGGAACCGCCGTTGATCGGAGCGCTGGTTACTATGGCCTTCTTATATAGAAAAGCATATTCATGACCTTTTAACCCCCCAAACCGAAAATGGACGACAAATCGCATTTGCCTCTGTTGGGCGCGATCGTGTGCTGCACATCTATCCCACCTGAGCAAAGAGTAGACAGTTTGACTTGAAGTCAGGAAGGGCTTGCTAACAACCGTGTAGACACATCTAGCAACAAGCGCAGAGCAGATGGGCGCGGTCCACAAGTTTGACCTAACTTCAGATGTCACTCATTTAATCGTTGGAGACACCGACACCCGGAAATACAAGTTCGTGGCCAAAGAGCGTCTGGACGTAAAGTGTTTGATGCCCAGCTGGATTGAGGCGGTACGAGAGTTGTGGATGGCCAGTGAAGATGTCAACGTCACTGCTTTGGAAGAGCAGCATAAGCTCCCAACCTTTTACGGTCTTAAAATATGTGTTACTGGCTTTGCCGACCGTGAGTATATACTCCTACTTGATAGGACTCTGCTGACCGTGCTCACAGCCGACTATCGGAAGATACTCGAAGACAAAATAACGGCCAATGGAGGCGACTACAAGCCCAACCTCACCAAAGAGGAGACCCATCTGGTGGCGAAAGAACCATGCGGCGCCAAATACGACTTTGCGGATAGGTACGGCATCAAAATTGTCGAAGAAGACTGGCTAGATCAAAGTCTAGAGCGAGGAATGATCTTAGAACCCAGCCTTTTTCATCCACTCATACCGTTGGAAAAGCGCGGAGCCGGCGCGTGGGTTCGCAAGACGACTTCGACGACATCGTTGGGCAAGCACGCAAGAGAAGAATCTCGGCCAGAGCGATCGAGGAAGTTAAGAAGGACTGCAAGCGCGAAGTTAGAACATGCAAACAGTGGGCTCTGGGGAGACATAGTGATTCAGGAAGCGCAGCCCGAGCTTCAGAAGAAAAGCGTGTGGGATGAGGAAGAGCCACGCAAGGAGATCATCAAGCAAGAGAGCTCCGATCAACGCGGCAGCGACCAAACAGCATTCGCTCCCTCGCAAGCCTCGTCCTTTGTAGACCTCCGAAACAAGTCCGTACGAGGGAGTGATCTATTCTACCAAAAGACATTCTTTCTCCATGGATTTGATGACAAAAAGACTTCGGTACTGGAGAGCCATCTGACTTCCCGAGGAGGAAAGATTGGATACATGCCCAGTTTTGCTTCCGAGATGGCGAGCCATGATCCAGAAAGCATTTTCCTCATTGTTCCACACAATATCCAACAATCTGAGATACCAAGCGTTGGCGAAGGGCTAAAATCGGTGCTTATAGTAACAGAGCTGTGGGTCGAGCGTTGTCTTCACTTGAAAAAGTGGCAGCATCCTTCTACACACGTAATGAATCGGCCGCTTCCAAAGTTACCCATACCGGGCTTTGAGCGTCTTACAATTTGTTCTACAGGCTTCCAGGGTGTCGATCTCTTGCACATGTCCAAAGCAGTCAAGCTTATGGGCGCTACCTACGATGAGTTCTTCGATTCGAAAGCGTCCATCCTTATCTGCAACGCCTCACATTCCAGCGTCGACAAGTTGCACCATGCTCGACTATGGAGTAAGCCAGCTGTAAGGGTGGAATGGCTGTGGGACTCTCTTTCCCGTAGCAAGATGATGCCTTTCGAGCCTCATCTTGTGCAGCCTATCATGCCACCAGTGGAGATCGATAGCGCAAAATCAACAGTTCAGACTTCAGAGCAGTTTAGTAGACCCAAGATTGATGCACGTACGTCGAGATCAGAGAGCGAATCATCCGCTGCTAAGGCAAGATCTATTACTGTTGATGGGGACCCGCGAAATCGGAGGAAGGGCGCGCCTTCGATCGGAAAGCAACAGAACAGGAACATCGATCCATTCCCAGATGATGCTGGACCTTCACTGTTTGATAATACAAAGCATACAGACACAGAGCCTAATAAGGAGCATCCTGTCGCCAACCAGTCCTCGTCGACAAACCTCAGATCATCAGCCTCCCTCCCACTCCGCGAAATCACACCCAACTCTTCGCCTCCGAAACCGCCCTCGGCACCACCTCAGGACGACATTAACAACGACGACATTCAACCACCACCCCCGCCCTCAAACAAACCCACCCCAACCCCCTCACCATTGAAGCCCCTCTCATCATACCATGAAGACAGTACTCTCGGCCCCACGATCTCCTCTCTCCTTGCCCATCAACGCTCACACTCTATCGCCAACAAGTCCGCTCCTAACAGTCCCCGCCCCCGCCGTCGCCGCCAACTCCTCGGCCGCGCACCGTCCAACCTCTCCTCAGGAGGAGGGGCAGCCGGCAACTTCTCCCGCGCCAGCAGCGTCGACACTCTCAACACCGATGGTCTAGGAACACCTCTCAGCGCCACGGGCTCCTCCTTCCCGAATTTCGCATCCCGGCCAGGGACGGCAGGAGCATCAGGATGCGGGGGTCAAGCAGGCTTGGGTGTTGTTTATGACACGAATCACCAAGAAGAAGAAGAGCGCAAGAAGCAGGAAGAGCAGTTATTGCTCACGCAGGTAGGGTATCAGGATCCGGACGCCTTGGTTTGGAAGGAGAGAGTTAGTAGAAAGATCAGAGGTGAGAAGGTCGTTTATGGGAAGACGCCAAAGAAGGGGGTGAGTTTGGTGGATGTGGGGGATAGAGGGCTGGGCGGGAAGGGCGGAGGGGGAGGGGGCGATGGTGGGTTGGGGATTGCGAAACGGACGAGGGGAGCTGTTGGGGCGAGGTAGGAATGGGGGAATTTGTTTCCGTTGATGGCGGATGGGTTAAGTGGTTTGCTTGGATGGGGAAAGGATTATTTGGAAAGCCTCTGCTGCGTTGATTGGAGATGAGAGCGTTGGATTAGGTGACGATCGAGAAAGCTATAGTGAGTGCTGCGGTACGGTGGATGGGAGCATCTGATGCGTGAGCGTTATTGCAGAGGTAATGTATATGGGACGAAATGAAGGCATTGAGAACATAGGTGCTGTTGCCATTATATGCACTAGTGTCTTTGCAAAGAAAGATTGTGGGGTTTGAGCGACGTGATTCTATCCTCATGAGCCCTTTCCGTTAGTTGGTGGAGCACGTTTTCGTTACTTGCCATCCCAGTGAAGGTTGACGAGCACTTTCATCCCCGTTTACGTGCTTTCTTTGAAGCTGAAGACGGGACTTCGCTGACACTCAATCGTGGCTGTTATGTGCTCATGGCGTGAGTCCTCAAAGTGTTAGTTGACAATAGAGGCTCCCTTTGATATGTTGTCTTCTGTTGGTGATCAATTGGCTTGTCAATGGTTGTGTAGAGCTATTCGTCAGTTTCTGTATCACGGATATTTTTTTTTGAGTTCTAGACCAGAAGACAGCATTGGAATGGGAGGATTCAGTAGAACCTCGAGGACACACGATAGGCAGCTTTCGTCGTCCCCACCTTGAGCAATCTGATTTTCTTTTTCACGAAGTCATAGGCATGTGTGAAAAGATAAACGGTGAAAGAACTGCGTTCCCATACCTGACGCATGTCGCACTCTGCATGCTATCGTTCGGCAGGTCCCCACAGCATACAGACAAGTTATGACCTACATTCGAGACAGGATCACAGCCTCTAGATGATTCCCAGAAGCCGCAATTAGAGTTGTGTGGTACTGACAAACCAGGATCCCTAGTTTTGCCACTAAAACCTCTGCGGACGTCGCACCTAAAGGAAACAACAGTGACAGACGTGGGCTGTGGCTCGGATGTGGTTCTATATTACGGTAGCGAGTACCCTCTGGGCGTAGTCAAAGCGATGTCCTGCCGCTTTTTTGAGTTCTTGTTGGTATGAGCGTAGCTTTTCGCATAAAGTGGGGGAGATGTAATGGAAACAGTCACAGGCTCAACGACAAACACGGGGGGGAAGAATGCGCAGAATGGGGAAGAGCAAACACGATCCATCATGTCGGTGTACGTTCATGAAGTCGTGTTCGGGAGACGACTTGCTGATCTCTATGAGGCTCAGCGGGAGCTGCTTATATGCACCACCGGCAAAGTGACTACCTGCATGGAAAAGACATGCACAGGGAGCCGAGTTGTTCTCAAAATAGTTCCTCACTCTATGGTAGCTAACAAACACGTGTGCAGGATGGTCGAGCACATTCCCAGTGATTCCCATGTTCTATTGCCGACTGATACTAATACAGCTGTCATGCAGTCCAATGCGCAAAAAGTCCGAAATCAGAGGTAGGCCTGAGCCCTAACCGGCAGTCGAATTAGAGGCCAATGCAAGGGGGAGTGAGGCGAAAAGACGCCAACGCCATGATTAATGTTGCAGTAGTCGTAATCATGCATAAGACCCGTCTGTCATCGATCTGGGGTGCATAAGTTAAGTGTACCTGATCGCCGTTGTGGATCCGCTTTGCTGCATGATCGCGTTGTCCGCATTGATGCCAAAATGAGGGACACGTCAACGAGGACTACTGCAGAGCTTCTTCGTTTCCACCTCCGTGCGTTGCCAGTTCTGCGGCGCAACGCTGCTGCTTGAGGTATGAGGGGTCCGTGGAGGTGGGTTGGGTCGGAACAGCAAGGCAGTCTTAGCCCCGACACTGATGACATCGTCCGGGGATGACAATGTATCTCTCGTGTGGCGCTTTCTGGCATCTCCCTTGTGGGCTCCCGTCCGTTGTGACTGATACATAGTGTGCTACGGGTTCGCGGCAGTTTTGGTGGACGTAGTAGTTTCTTTCGTAGTTGCACATGATGGTGAGCCGCCTTGGGCGAAATAGCTCAAGGTTCGATGTCGCTTAGGTTTGGTTCTGGCTATCCAAGATCTGTCAATTTATGTTTGTATCTATCAAGGTTGTCGGCATTACCTTTAGCTTGTCTTGTGAGATAAAGAGACTGTCAGTGGTCTTTGTGAGTCGGCCCGATAGTGGTCCTTGTCTTGTACAAAATGGAGGGAAAAGCAAGACGGACGCAAAGTTCTCTTATATCTTGGATAGAGATGCCCGTGACACGGTTTGAGGTATCAGCAGACTTCCAAAAATCTTATTCCGCGAACGGGATTGTAAATTAGAATTAAATATCCTGGAGGACAACATGGCGGATTGGTCAAGCAGGCATTGTAGCCGCGCACGAGCATCATCCGGCAAAGTCCCTAGCACTGAAGACAATCGGGCACTGGCGTGGAGTATAATGACCAGTTATTTGCGATAATTTTATGAGCAGCAAGTAGAAGGAGCGGTGTGGGCGGTGTCAGAGAAGGTCAAAGCGAACAAGCAATGTTGAAGCTTGGGCCTTGTGAGAGAAAAACATCCTCCACTTTAACCCAAATTAGGCAGAGGAGCTCAAGCGGTGGCGAACCAATTGAGAGAAGCTGCTGAATTGGAGCGCAAGAAGGAGCGATGGATCAATAGGAAGGGGTTTGTTTTGCTGGTGAGGCTGATATGATGCAATGTCAAGTTTTGAGTGCAACTATTAACAGACTTAGAGTGGGGGGATATTGTCAGGGCTGGCCATGTGCCACGTTAATGGATTATCCTAATGGCTCAAATATCCGCTGTTTGGGAACGTTTGTCACCATTTCGGCAGTCAAATTGACATAATTTGGCCTGACTTGAAACAGTCTTGCTGCTGCCATACATGTTGTCCCTTGGTTGCTCATTAATGAACACGGCTGAGGGACCTCCCACGGGAGAAGAGTCGACAATGCAAGAGAGAGTTATCCTACTCTCGGTGGGTTTTCTATTGACTTGGTCGATCGACGGCTCAGGCCGGATTGCCTAGATTTAGAAGACCGTACCTTAAGAATCTTAGATGGGAGTGCAGCTGTCAGTCTTGCATGATGCCGTAGTGGCGGTAGGCTCACGCTCCCCTGAGGCCTGAGAGGGGCCCCATGATGCGGGGTATCTCCATGGCACATAACGACTTTCAGGTGCATTTGGTGACCGGGCCGTGGCCTCGTGCATTTTCAGGGGCTGGTTCAATGTTCAAGTGGACGCGGCCTTTGTCGCATGTCGCATATATAATGATCTTAGTTCAAAGTCACATGCTAGATCACCTCCGAGTACCAGAATTCGATCACGGGAGTGAGTGGGATGCTGGCATCGGTAAGAGACAAGCGTAAGATGCATGATACGCACCATCGTTACAGAATCTGATGCATGCATGTATGGTCAGAATGAATAAAACGTGCACCAATGCGAAAGAGTAGTCGTTGGAAGAAAGGGGAGGCCTGCCAAGCCCGCGCTTAGTGGCCGTGCCCGCTTGCCTAATACGAAGGTAAAACATCAAGTCTTGTTTTCCTGTCTAAACAACAAGCAAAGCAGCCCAACAATCGCGACATCCAGCTGTATATTTATCTCTTGCAGTATTCTCGTTGGATCGCCAGTACTCCTCGCCTCCAGACTGCTCTGTGTGCATGCAGAACCTTCTCTGTATTACCTCAGAGCGAAGCCTCAGCCTCCTTGTTCTTTCTCCTAGGAATCCAGTCAAGAGATGGGGATTGGAGACTTTCAAACAATATGCAGCAAGAACCTGTTGCCACTATGCTCTTTAATTGGGCCCCCATCGCCCATCAGCGGTGGTCCAACGGGCATACAGCCTTCTTGCTATGCTCGGAGCGTGGGCTTCGCAAATACGGTGATTTTTGAAGCCGCGACGGACTTTGCACACATATTGGCTTTGGGAATGGCAGTGATAATGGTACTTCATGTCAGATCAAAATTCACAGCAGTCGGTATGGCTCATCCAACCCCACATTGCGCTTCTCGGCGGACATGTTTTCTGACTTAGACTGCACGTCTAAATATAGGTCGAAAAGAGATCGCGACCTTCTTCTACCTCTATATGCTATTAACAATGACGTCCTTAATTCTGGATTCCGGGGTATCACCACCCGGCTCTGGGTCTTATCCGTACTTGGTCGCGATACAGAATGGATTTACATCAGCCCTCTGCACCTGTCTGTTGATCAATGGGTTTGTCGGCTTTCAACTTTACGAAGATGGTACAAGACAATCGGTCTGGCTCATCCGAGGGTGTTCCGCCCTGATGTTTCTTGTCTCGGGAGCTGTATCGATCTTCACTTTCAAGGACAAGGCTGGACTAGGACCACAAAGCACTGTGGGTCTGTTCGTGGTGCTATACCTGTTCAATGGTATCGCATTGCTTGTATATGTCGTCAGTCAAATCATCCTCGTCGCGAATACGCTACAGGATCGGTGGCCCTTGGGTGACATAAGTTTTGGGGTTTTCTTTTTCGTGGCCGGTCAAGTTATCTTGTATGTCTTCAGCGATACTATCTGCCAAGGGGCCCAACATTATCTCGATGGGCTGTTCTTTGCTACTTTGTGTAATCTGCTTGCCGTGATGATGGTCTACAAGGTATTTACCAAAGTCCCTTACACTCCACGTGCACTGACGGTTTCCAGTACTGGGATTCAATCACCAAAGAAGATCTCGAATTTAGCGTGGGAACCAAGACAGGCAATTGGGAGGTCAAAGAGCTCCTGCCGGAAGATGACCGCAGGGGAACTGTGTATCATGATAATAATTCCGAGTATGCAAGCAGCCTGTACCAGCAGGGTACTCCACGGAACTCACATTACGGCGGATATCATTAAGCATTGATTGCATTAGCATGGCGGGTTTTGACACCGATAAAGCGATACAATGCATTGGAAGCGATGGTGTTAGGATAATGGGTGAATGGGTGAATGGGATTGGAGACGGATAGCCTCAGTCGCACAGACTTGGAAAGCTTGTAAAAGTAGTACGATAATGATAGCGTTTGACACTGCATGACACCACATACATTATAGATCATCTGATAAAGCAAGCCACACCACTTCGCATTCCTTTCGCATGAACGTTCTATATTCGATCCAATCGCTAATAGTGATATCTTACTACGATGCACTGGTCCTCGGCTAAAACAGCGCCGTGAGTAGCCGTTTACATTCATACAACCAAAGATGGCGGACCACCACCCCTCCGACCATGAAGCGCATCGCAGCACTGTCTCAGACCACGCGTCGACAGCCCATAAACAATTCCAGCGTAGCTATCAAGCTTGCGTAAGCATGCCGTCTTTGGAGCGCTTCATTTTGCCCCCCATCAGTCTCCCTTGTACATTTCCTAATCAGGCTGACACGTCGTAGCTACCCTGTCGAAAGCGAAAGGTTCGCTGTGACCTCGGGCCTGTCGATGACCCCCACGATCCACCATGTGCCAGATGTCGGAGAGAAAGCAAAGACTGTGTGTTTTCGTCCACCCGCAGGAAGCGGAAGGGCGAAGGAGACGACGAGTTTGGGGAAGACGATGAGGATGTCACAGCGGAAAGTTTGGCGAGAAGGAAAAGTGTGAGGAGGCAGAACTCCCTCGATGATGTTCACGTCGAAGCCCACGAATTTCGTCGTTCTATCACATCAGATTCCATCCAGTCGCCTTCGTCATCGGACCCATACCATCAACCTCAAAATGGACCATACGGACAGTCGCATATGTACGGTCAGAGCGAGCATGATCCTAAGTACGAGGCAGTACAAGAGCAAGATGTGATTAACGAGGCGGCCAATACGCTGTTCCAGGCCCCAATCAATTCTGCAGGGGATGCTTTCGCACTTCTGCTTAAGGCCACTGGACAGAGCGAAGACTACCAGTCTGCCAATTTACCCGGCAACTTCAAGCGTGAAGGTGAAAGTGGATCACGAGATGGACTTGAACGGGATCAGATCTTTACCCAAGCAACGATTGAGAAAGCTGGCTCAGGTAATACAACGGGCGATATGGCCAACCTTGACCCGGCAATCATGGGCTACAATCCGACTACATCTCCATCTTTCAGTAAAACACTCGCCATCTGGTCAAGACTCCGATTTGTCCGAGCTGGCTGGTTTACAGTTAGAGAAGCGATTGCTTACATTGATTAGTATGGAGCCATGCATTGAAAAATGTAGAATCTATGCTGACAATTCTCAAGCTATTACCAGTACTTGGCTCCTCTGACTCCAATTACTCATCCAGATCTGCGTGAGGTCCATTTGTATCCGGATATGCTAAGCGAAGAGCCTATGCTCACAGTCACTCTTCTGACATTAGCTTCACGGTATATGAAGCTACAGGGAGCTGGTAGTCAGACTCGATCACTAATGATTCATGAACGACTGTGGCACTACTTGCAAGACATGACAACCCGCATGTTCTGGGCTCAAGAGCAATTTGGTGGCGGCTTTTGCGGTGCTGGAGCAAGCCAAAGAGTGCCAAAGCCCACAGAGACAGGGAAACTGCGCACCCTTGGATCGATTGAAAGGTAGGTTTCGAGCTTGTTCTGCTAAAATGATGAGTTACTGAGTCTGTGTCTTTGCTAGCCTTTTACTTTTGAGCGACTTCCATCCTCGCTCTATGCACTTCCCGCCAAACGACGACGAAGAAGACGTTCTTGCTCCGGACGAGGAAAAATTGAAGGGTCTCTCTTCTGCTGAAAACGATGCGTCGTCGCCAGGCTACGAGTCGACTTTTGCTGGCTGGACTGAGCCCGCTGTACGTTCGGACCGTATGAGCTGGAGCTTGATCGGATTTGCCCATACTTTAGCCTACGAACTCGGGATATTTGGAACCTACGTTGACGGCGATATTTCGGTTCAGGGACAGCTTACACGTCCAAAGAGCCTTCAAACTGATCGCAAGCGAGCCGATAGAATAGAACGACTCCTCTTCATTTATGTGACCCAAGCATGTGGGCGTTTCGGGTTTCCAAGCACGTATCCAGACCACTTGACCAAACACCACATGGAAACTATCAGGCGGGGCTTTCAGCCAGGTAAGTTTCGCAAATCCTTACTTTCTACGTTCGTCTCTAAAGTTGGCCCTAGACCCATCACTCGGATATGAGAGCGCAGACGATGTGGTCCAACAGTTCTACGTGGAAGTCACGGCAATCAACAAATACTGCAATGATACTCTGTTCCCGTCGAAGCAACGTACAGCATATCTCATTCAATCTGGAGAGTATCAGCACCGGCTCAATGAGCTGAATCCTGTGTTTCACGACTGGCAGTCTCGCTTGGAGCAATCGAGAGGTATTCAGTCTTCTCGTCGTCCCTCTGATTCCTAGTGGCTGACTGAGCGAAGTGGCCAAACACCCCAAGGTTTTGCTCTCTATAGAAGCTCAGTACTTTCGTATGTGGTCTATGAAGCTTGGTATGATCTGCCGCTCACTCTTTTAGGTACCTTTGCGAATGGACTCGCGCTTCAAGCGAAGATCGAGCAGTACGTAGCAAGAAACGCCACTGGGATCAACCTTGAGACCAGTCCTCAGTCACCCGAGTCGACTACTTCATCTAGCCTCTCCAGTCTGAGCCTGAAGAATGAGGCTTATATCCAAGAGGTCATAGAAGCTTCTCGGAAGATCCTGTCCCATGTGGTTGATGACCTTTTGCCGAATGACAACCTGAAATTCACACCCGTGAGAGCCTACTTCAGGATAGTGTCGGCTGCTATGTTCCTCCTCAAGGTATGTGTATATGTTTCTGTGGTAGGATCAGTGAGTTGACGATATCAGACATTTGCCGTTGGTGCAAAACGTGCCGAGACAGACAAATCTTTGCATCTGTTGGATCGGACGATCAAAGCTCTACGAACCAGTGTGGTGGATGACGTGCATCTTTGTCTGCGAATTGCTGATCTCCTCGATAAATTGACTGCCAACATCAGACGACAATTCATTCAGTGGAGACCAGAGCGTGCTAGCAGTCATCAAGCGAAAGACGCAGATCAGCGCATGTTTGTCACCCACCAAATCGCCGGTCCATCAGAGCAACAGCAGCAGATTCGTTTCGTTCGCCAAACCCAGCCTACTCACACTCGCAACTCGCCAAACCCGTCCTACCTTGGAGCTCCAGACAGTAATATCACAGTCATGCCTCCCCCACGTGGTACCTACAATCACAATTCTATGTTTGATTTCTCGGCAAATAATCAGCAATCACCATACCACATTCCACCTTCTTTCTCTCAACAGGCAAGCCCCACATACCCTGCCTCCATGAATAATGGCAGTCCCACAGGGCAAGGCTTCATATTTCCTCCCGCTGAAGATTGGATGACTTTGGATCTCAATCCACTGGCCGTGAACAATAACAACAGCGGCAACATGACCATGGGTCCCGGCGACGACTGGTGGAGCAGCAATGTTGCACCGGAGGTACAGAATGCCTTCAATGTGGTTGATACCCTTGTCGCGGGCAGCTGGGCTCAGCAAGGGCAAGGAGGTCCGGATGATAGTGGAGGGATGGGCTATTGAGACGTGAGGGGAACTATTATACGATGTACGGGATTGTAGTGCTTGCGTTGTATGCGGTCATGATATTGCGATGATGATAAGAATAGCAGGAGACAAAGCGTGGAGTAGTGGAGTCACTGATGAAAGCAGCCGGAGTAACAGGACGGGTGTGAGAAGAACGCGTGCTTCACGGTCTGGCTTAGAGGTACCTATGTAATGGCTAGTACAGCGTGAGAAGGCAGGTACACACTGTGATAGGACATAGCAATAGCATGAGCTCAATGTCAGAGATACCCATTGCATTGGAACTTTCTTCAATCGCAATAGACCATCTATACTCGTCTTCCAACGACGAGGGATAGCAAACTCACGCCTAAGGTGCCGTATTCCCTGTCTTCTCCATGAAGTCCACTTAAGCCACATATTCCAGCCTATGACTGTCTGCCTACTTCCAATGATGAGTTCCTGAATCGAGAAGATAGCAAACCCATCCACTGCCTTCATAAATATCTCATGCCTTTCCGGTCGTCCACAATCTTCCATACCTTCACCAGATCAAATGAGTAATTCAGTTGAAAAGTTTGCTTTCTCGTGCTTCTCCCTATTATGGAGCACCCAGCTAACTTCGGCACGAATTCCAGCACTCACGGTTCAAATGAAAACAAAAGCCAGCGATAGTACCGCAAGCACGGATTTAGACCCAACGAATGTGGCGAAAGACACTGGAGACAGTAGCAAGGCACCTGTTTAAGAATATAATATGATATCAATGTGTGGAGTCGCGCTCAACCTCCCCTTTCTCCTTGCCCTTACCATAGATGCCAGCATATGCTACCTCCAACGCCAGAGCCACATAGATATATACATTTCCCCCTGCTGCTACGGGCACCAGGTATGCCTAATGATCACCCATCAATCGCCCCCGCCACGCCCGGCCCCCCTCCCTCCAAATCCACATCCTCAACCCTCGCCCTCCCCTCCTGCGTAACCCTAATAAGATTCGCAAAATACTTCTTCGCACCCGCGCTCTCACCCTCCACGCGCCTCTTATCCTCTCTCTTCTCGCCCAGCTCTTGAAAATTCTGGTGCAGACTGTTGAGGAGGGATTGCTCTGGCACTTTCAGCACTTTACGGACGGAGTTGGAGATCCGCGAGGCGTTGCGGTGGGTGTAGTCGGTTGAGGAGAGGGTGGTTGCGATGCGGCGGGAGAGACGGGGTGGGAGTGTGTGCGGGATTGAATGGAGGAGGTAGCCGGCTGTGAGGAGGACTAGAATAGGAATGGGTGAGTCAGGCGAGTGAGGGGTGGAGTAAAGGGGAGGAGGTAAGGGGTAGCTTACCACCAATGACTACGCCGGGGATGATCATCCTCCGTGTATTTTGCGGACCCATCACTCGCACAGCGCCTAGGGCGCCGTCGACCCATCCGAAACCGCCGAGCATGCGTGTGCCGAAGGTGCCTGCTACAGTAAGAGCTAGAGAGGTGCCAGCGAACTTCTCGTTCTGGTCCCACAGCCCGCTGATGTCGAAGAAGTCGGCGATTTCGATGTCGAAGTCGACTTCTCGAGACAGTGCGTCCTTTCTACCTGAGAACATCTTCTTGGGATTCAAGGTCAGGTCAGGGTACCGGTCACCAAGGTGGAGCAGGCCGAGTTGCTTGATAGTGTTGCAACCTTCAAAGGTCTTGCTTCGAGCTTTTTCCTCGCATAGGGTTACAGCTGACGAGATCTGGTCAAGCATGGCTGCTTTGAGGTCCTCTGCATATTGAAAAGCTCCTGTGAGACCGGGATATGGCACGCTAGAGTCGCCTTGGGCGCTTTGCAAGATGGCATTGTTCACTACGGTCCGAGTGTCTCTATAGATTTCAGCACAATTATCCTCGATGGTCTTGGAGAGTTCGTCGCTGATTTCAGATCGAGCTTGCTTCGACTTCTCAAACGCTGGCTCGATTTCTTCCAGCTCATTTACCACTCGTTCAAGCTCTGCATGAGCAACATCTCTGTTGACCCTAGCGAGTAGATTTAGATCAGTAAGAATATTCGTGAGGTAGGTCTTTGCAGGAGCAAGCTTGGACCGAGCACGCTTCTCAAGGACAAAGCGCCGTAAAGACCCTTCCAAATCTTCAAAATCCTGGATCTTTTCTTTATCTTTGCCTTTGCCCTTGCTTGGTGGCGACCCCGGCTCGCCATGTTTTCCTGACGGACCGTCGTCGTCATCGTCACCAGGTTGAGGAAAGTCGTTCGAGGGGCCAGAACTGCTCCCGCTACCACCGCTCCCTCCATCTCCCCCTCCGTCTGGAGGGCCGATTGCTGGTGCTACAGGGACGGCGTTACTTGAAACGAAATGCACGAGCTCTGATGATTCCTTAAACGTTTGAGGGCTAAGCCGATACACCTCCTCTAAGATTTTGTTTTCACACCTTTTCTTGTCTCTGATGTTGTCGAAGCCATTGACCACTATGAAGAGATATGCTTTCTCATGAGCGGCGTTCCAAAGGAAGTCCTTTGCAGAAAGTGTAAAGTGGTTAGCAGCGGATACCACGAACACGACTACATCGATCTCCTCTTGCCTAGCGAAGACGGCAGTGGTCTTCAGGGAGTCGGAGTTCAGACCTGGAGCATCAATCAAGCAGATGTCTACCACGCCGTTGTTTAGTAGAGACTCGTCGATGGCTCGCTGATCCTTGACATAGACCTTGCACTGTGTGTATCTTTCAGAGTCCATGACAACTTTCTCCAGCTCGTGTAGTTGATATACATCGTACGTGCTCTCGTTGTTGCGATCATACTTGGCCTCCTTGTGGACGGCGTGAGCTTCTTCAAGATTGCCATTTTCTTTTGCGTCTAGGACTTCACAGAATATGCTCGTACATGGTTGTTGGTCTTCTGGCAGTACTTTTCGCCGTAACAGAGCGTTGCAGAACGTCGACTTCCCGGCATTCAGATCTCCAGTGACCAAGACCTTGCTTGAAGTATCCTCGATCCGATCGCTTAACAGTAACAGATGCCGTATGCTCTGATTGATCTTCCCATCTAGCAATTGTGCAACAGACTCTTTCTTCATCGAATGCGCAATCTCGGCTTGTGTGAGACCTTGTACATTCATGTTCAGCTTCAGCACAGAAAAGTCGTGCGCAGACTCAGGTGTGATCAGCCTTTCCGGCTCTTTGCCTTCTCTCTTACTCGCATTAGAGCTGGATTCGGGCGTTGGGTCCGCTAACGAGGTTGCAGCTCGTTTTGGCGCATGTGGTCGGAGAGGTGCATTGTCGGTTGGAAACTGGGTATTGGATCTTGACGAAGATGACATGGTGTGTTGCATGCCAGGCCGTTGCTCGGGTCTAGCAGGTTGTGTTTCGCGTGTAGAAGGATATTGAGCAGGCCATTCTGCATTCTTCCGTTGCAGATCCTTCAGCGTCTCGATCGTCTGATGGATCTGTCTGGCTAGAGTGTTTCGGTTCTGATTATAGTATAGCTGGTGCACATGACTTGCTAAAGCTCTTCTTTCACTTCCAGGGTCGTTGTGTCCCGGTGTGTCTGCCGGTGTATATCGATCTTCTGTGATGCCTGGGTGCCAGGCTTTGGTGCCATCATTACTGTATCCCCCATCAATACTACCTCCGTAGCCCGAATCGTGCTCTAGTGAAGACATTAGAGCTGCCGCGCTGGCAGACGTGGAGCCATCCCCAACTGTCATGTAATTTGGTCGCAGAGGAATGTCTGGAGGTAGGTCGCCGGAGCTCTCTTTCGAAGACTCTCCGGCTCCCTCATCGTTAAAGTGATCTTGACTCATGGCGAATGGAGCCAACAGATAAAGAAAAGGAGAAAGTAGGTCATATGGAAAGAGTGAAATGTAACAAAGGATTCATGTTGATACTTCGAAAATGGGTCGGCAATTCGCCGCTCAAATGTCTTGGCATCAAGGTCAAGCGTCATCCCGCATTGAATGTTTGACAGCCTTGGGAGCTCCCAGCGGCATTCCAGGCATCTGCATAATCATTGCGATATAAACGAACGCTCTTCGCACTTCGGTTTCTCGCAATAGGACCTCTTTTGTCACGACCTTCAATCTTCACAATGAATGTAAGGCCTTCCCCACTCAACTCCCCGTCCAAAGCTCACCATCTTCTCCCAGATCGTCGAATGGGCCTTCGGCAAGCGCATGACAGCTGCAGAACGATTACGAAAGCACCAGCGCGCTCTCGAGAAGACACAACGAGAGTTAGACCGAGAAAGAGTGAAGCTAGAAAATCAAGAGAAGAAGCTCGTCGCAGACATCAAGAAGAGCGCAAAGAATGGGAATATGGGGGCATGTAAGATACAGGCGAAGGACTTGGTGAGAACGAGACGGTATGAACTTTACCCTGGGCTTCCACTGCGAGCTTTACGAGGGGTTTTGGTATGGCTGACAATGGGTGACTGTAGATATATACAGAAGTTTTATTCTATGCGAACACAGCTACAAGCAATCTCCCTCCGCATCCAAACAGTCCGATCGAACGAGCAAATGGCACAGTCAATGAAAGGTGCCACCTCCCTCCTCGGCTCAATGAACAGATCCATGAATCTGCCAGCCCTTCAACGGATAGCAATGGAGTTTGAGAAGGAGAACGATATCATGGATCAGCGGCAGGAGATGATGGATGATGCCATTGATGATGCGACTGGGTTGGAAGATGAAGAGGAAGGTGAGGAAGTTGTAAAAGAGGTGTTGGATGAGATTGGTGTGGACTTGGGGCAGGCAATGGGGGAGACGCCGGCAGGCTTGCAGAAGAATGCTGTGGCAGATGGGAGGGTTGCTGAAGCTATTGGAGGCGGAGGAGGAGGTGGTGGTGGTGAAGGTGGAGGGCCGGATGACGATTTACAAGCTCGACTGGATAGCTTACGGCGGTAGCTCAGCATCAAGAGCGACTAAATGAACGACCAGGCAGCGATAATTTGCAGTTTGAGGATCGAGTCTGCGTGATGCATTGGCTAGCCGGGAGTCAAATTCGTAACGGAACAAGTCTCATGGCAGTGACACCTGAAGCAAGGCTCTTGTTACACATCAGACACCCACTGGGAGGTCCATTCTTCACATCGTCACAGAGCTTTCACCACGGAGGTGCAGATCGACCTCTTGTCAGGTGCGGTCACTTCCATTAGATCAAGCTATTCGGAATCCATGGATGCTGAAGCGATCTGATAGCGGACTCATGACAACAACGATATAGGCCGTGTTGATACGCCACAATATACGTGCATCTGGTTTCCTAGCTTTGGCTCTTGCTAAATGCTGTGTAAAAACTCTGTGTTGTGGCCCTCGAAGCTCTTTGTTGAAAACCAAGCTACATGGTCCAACAAGGGTTCGACTGGTGGAGAGTGAAAGGAATTGTCAAGTGACCAAGCATGGGTCGACCTAAACAAGCATGGTTGGTAGGTATAGCACATGAATGAGCGATAATGAGGACATCATAGCGGAAAGGACTAGATGACTTTCTTTCTGTGTACATGGATTGAGATTCGGTGCCGAAATTGCAGCAGCAGTCCTCCATGATGGAATTCGTTGTGGTACTAGAGGTTCCCATCTTCTTCTTTATTCTCTATTGAACTTATCCATGAAGTGGTGAGGGTTGGAGAAACACTTTCAACGGCTCTGGATCAAGGGGGCTTTGATAGCAATGATCATCATTCGATCAAGCGCAACGTCCAAGTTAATGGGGTTTGATTCATTCGCCACTAACGAAAAGTCGATCTTCCTGAGCATCGCGCATGATCCCATGGCTCTCAAGAATTAATTACAAGTTTTACGAGAGGCGTCCCCGATATGGTCCTTGCCTTCAGGTCGTACTCGTGAAGCGCAACGTCAATGATGATACGAGTTTGTCAAATGTGCAGAGTAACTAAATGATGACAGCTTTGACGTGGGGTACATACGTAAAGCTGGCCTATAGTCTTAGGACAGCATTCGTTTGCGGTCATGACTTAGAACGGTTGGTGTACCTTTCCTCCTAGTATGATGCCCGATGACGATAGTCAATTTCGCGTGTCTGATTCGGAGACCCTTCAATAGCGACATCTCCACGAGTCCACGCAGATCTGCAGTCAGCAAGCTACCAAGACAGAAGCTGTACGCCAAAAGGCCAACACTAGCTGCTGTCGGACATGGATTCACACATGATAGAAGCAGATGCACGTAGACGATCACCCACCCGGTCATCCGATCATCCACCGGGTCGTGGAGTACATGGCTCATATCCGCGAAACATGCGCAGTTTTGAGAAGGACAAAGAATAGGTTCAAAGAGCTCGGAGCAGGTTGTTGTTGTTTTGAAATAAAAAAAAGCGCATTGACAGAAATAGCTACGGCTCCGAACTAATCGAGTGACATCCTTCTGCATGTCTCAAGTATGAGGCTTTAATGATTAGTTTCAGGCATGAAACTTGCCCATGCATGCAGCTCTTCCCGCTGCTTGGGACATTCGATGCACACTCTCACCTACCTCTTTTTACAGGTCCATGTTGAAAGCTGGGTCAAGCAAAGATGAACTGGCTGATTGCCAATCTACTGCGGCAGCGGCTGGTCTTCGCCACCAGGTTCAGCAATCGACACCGGGATTCGAAGACTTCCCAATTTCAAGCTTGTAGTGACGCCAGTAGATTTTGCTCTGCAGCAAAAGGAACCCAGGCCATCCAAGACGAGAGGGAAAAGGCTCCATCAAATTTGACTCGTTCACGGCGCAAACCGGCGTGTTGTAAGCTTCATGATGCAATGACGGCGATGATGTTGAACAAATCTGCTGTGGATACCCCTCATCGCGATGAACGCTGCTGGGGTGTCGGCTTTGACGTTTAGCGACGCTTGGAAGCTTACTGCAGCCTCAACACGATGGTTTCCACCCTGGCATTTTCGGAACTTGGCCTTTCTACATGTGTTCTTCCAATGAGCATGGAGCCATAACGTTGAAGGTAGACGAAGATCTAGATAGTGAGCTAGGACATTTCAGAAGCGCCGTGTTACCGGTGGCGGGTCCCAATGCTGTGGAAGGGATAAAGCCATGGCTTGCCGTAGGCTGTTGAGTCATTAAGCATTGCCGAAAGTAATGAGATCCGAATCGGAATTACGATTGTATCTGTCAGCCTGTTCCTTCCACTGTGAAAGTGAGAAGGTCGCAAGCGGCAGAAGAGGTACGTAGCTGGTGGGGGAGGAAAGAGGGGCAAGGGTTGAGAAAAGCCTACAACGCAGAGTAAAGCAAAGCGAAGCCACAATTGTTAATCAGCCGACATGCACCGTCTTACTTTTTATTATTGGAGACCGTGAACCAGGCTGGCGATCCTTTTCATCTGGCCTCAGCTAATATGGCTACTTGATACTTCGATGTGTTTTTGACTTTGTACTTTGTCCGGCTCATCTGACTCCAGGTGATTGAGGGCTTGGTCCAGACACCGGACACGGAAGCACAGTCACTAGGAGTTGCCAACATTCTTGTATGGCGCGCTATCGGGCCATTTCAACAACCAGGTGAAATGTTGAGTGGTCATCCTGACCTCGGTGACCGCTCATTAATTTTAGTAGACCAACGTAGACACGTATGCATGAGGCAGTGAAGGAATGCTTTTCAGGCGTCACTTGATAGCTTGAATCGCCCTTTAGACTTGGACTTTTCCACATCATTACGGTGACTAGCATTGTCAGCCATCAAGTTGGATGGTTGCACATCACTAGAATGCCTTTTTGATATTCACCGAAGTGCAGGACGATCACTTCCTGACCTGAGCCATGGTTGTGCGCAATGCATTGACAGCTCAGCTACCACTCAATCCATCAAATGAACTGCGCCATTTGCATGGTCGAAGTCATTCTTTAGTGGTTGCGATGTGACCACAGGTGTTGGTGTTCAGCTGTGCATTGACTGGAGAGTGGTTCGTTTCGCATCTTTGATAGAGCATCAGACTCAGGCTACTGCCGCTTAGTTGCATGATCCGGTGTCGCTCGGACTTCGCCAGAACGAGGTTGCACGTCAGGAACAGACGCGTAGAGAGGAACAACACCACGGATCAAAATGAGGTACTCCTTGGAGATAGACCGACTTGAGATCAGTCGCTCGGCACGTTGATCCAACGGAGGAGTGGTGAGACGTCAGCATGAGACAAGGCCAGGTGGCAGTGACCCTAGCTAGTGAGCAGGCAATCAACCGAATGCAGACGCGTTAAGCATGGTGCATGCGGCATGTCAAAGGGTAAAAAGTAGTAGCAGCATCAACAACAGCAGACGGTAGGGACAGCTCCGAATCGAGGAGGTGTTCTTCTCCTCAAATTAGACGACGATAAAGCTGAAGTGCGCAAAGACGCGAGTCGTGGGTGCTTAGAGACTCATTAGAGTTAAAGCCGTGAAGGTGGAGGTGGTTCGACAGGTTCAAGAAAGGAGTGCTCCGGAGGCTGAGGTGCTTGGGGTGCTTGGAGAATGGCCGGGAAGGAGCAGGGATTTTCGTTCGATTGCGAAGCGGGCCAAAACCCCTCGCACGACTCACGACGTAACACGCAGCTAACCACACTACTCTCTTACCACTTCCACGACTAAGGATGATACTAGCAGTCCTGCTACCTGGTTCTGCTGCATGACGCTCACGCTGTTTCTGTCGTTGTAGCCGATTCGCATGTAATTGGGGCCAAGGCTACTACTGTGTTGTGTTGATGAGGTACTTCGGGCTACGGCTGAGTCTGGCTTCCTTTCTGGTCTGCTGCCTGCACTCAAACGTATCACGATGATCATCTCATTGTCCCGTTGGCCAAGATCTACTGGGCGTATCTTGCCTCTCTGCCATTTTGCTTAGGTCCATGCAGCATCGCCTTGCATGTAGTACATCAAGGACGAAGTAGTGGAGGCTGGTGCTGCTTCTATCTTGAATTACCCATGCTCGTGGTCCACCCATCAGACCGCCTACTGACTAGAACATGATGGATCTTGTGACTGCCGCCCATAGCCGTGCATGAGAGACTGAGCAGAGGAGCGACTTCAAGGGTCCTAGTGGATGACATGAACATCATGGCTGAAAATCCTCGCCCTAAGCCAACGCTCAGCATGATTGAGGCGCTACGCATAACAGATAGATGCTAAAAATGCCCAAAAGTGGTCCTGGGATTCGCAGTATCAGATCTCGCGTCTTGTTGTGCGGTGCTTTGTGCATCCCGGTGGCCAATCTGACACATCGAACCCCGGCAGAGTTGCCTTCGCGTCTCGCCCGAAGGCTTTACCACCTCCACCACCAACTACTCCCCCACCCAACCTCCTCGTTTTCCTGTTAATTTGCACGGGACTCCGTATCTCATGTGGCCCGATAGGCCATGATACGAAAAGTGAGAAAAAGGAGGCAAAGTGCCATCGTGGCCAATCAGACGAGACGGAAGGTGGCTTTTTGTACACATCATTCACGCTGTGCTGCCGCTGTGTTAAATCACCGCGCTGTTGGCGGCGGCAAGTCGTACTAGGCTGCCAAATTGTTTAGGGCACATGAAAGCAAAGCAACGCAAAAGCAAAGCATGAAAGCAGGCCATCCACCGAGTGACCTTGCCTCATGCAGCGCTAGTCCCGCAGACCCGCAGTGCAATTCACAGCAAAGTGTTCCACTCTTGTCCACTTGGGCCCATGTATCTCTCGTAACAAATCATCATCCTCCTCCCGCCTAGAGTTTTATCTTACCCACAGGGCCAGAGAGCCACAAGAGTAGACTTCCCTTTTCTTGCTTCGCTTCTCCCTGACCTAGCGCCTCGTTCCTTTAATTCCTCTAGGCCGCTTAGCTTCACCCGTCGGTGCTACACTCTACCCTTCACAGCAAGCGAGCAGCACACTAAGACGCTAGGCAGCCAGGCCGGTAAGCCCGTGATTTAGAAGACGCAAAATAGTCGCAACAAGGCTCCTTGCTATCCTCCTTGTTCTTACATCCTACCGCCAAAGAACCTTGGAACCCAAAGAGAGAGCGAGAAAAAAAAAACCCAAACAAATTCCCGAACCGGCTGTCCCCTCTTGACTCTTGTTCCATCAATCATCTCGCGCGGCACCACATCAGGAGGGGCTGCGTTCAGCCGGCGAGGAAGCGTGTTGCTCACATCATTGGACCTGACACATAGCTCGGACGCCCTTGCCTTGGTGTACGAAATCAATTTCACACTTTTGCGGACGTACGACGCGCTAACCTCAGACCTTCCTTCCATCCCGGACCTCGGTGGCTCTTCTCATCATATGCCACCTTCCAACTAGCTTTTTCACTTTCGAAATAAATCTCACATAGTCACACCGCGGATCGATGAGCCACTGCTGATTACACAATCGCCGCATCACAAAGCGTCTACAACTTTGTATCGCTCACTAGTGTTGTTCTCGCCCCAAACCCCATCCTTTCTTGTCCCTTCCCAAGTCCTCCCCCCGTCGCCCCGCCAGTGTTAGTCTGGTGGTGATTGTGCACGAAAATGGAAACCTCTGATCATCCCCCTTCGCTTCAAATGCTAATTTATAAGTGTGCCTGCTCTCAGCTGTTCCCGAGAGGACTAGCCTCTTTAGCCTTCCTTGGAAACATCCACTACATACTTTATCCATGCCTGCATCTTAAACAAAATCTCATCCCCTTTGTGTGATCCCTGAGGTCTGGGTACCGGCACCTGACGTTTCGTCTCCTGAAAGAACGCTTCTCATTCTCCGGCCTTGCTAGGATATGCGTTTTGATTAATCTTTCCGGTTGGGCTTGTCCCTTCCCTACCAGATCCGGGCTACATCTTTCAACCTTGACACTTCCCTTCATTCATCACTAGCCTGCATTCCGATAGCAAACAACAAAAACCATTCCAGCTCCATTCACCAATGTCTCGTACGCATCCGCCCTGACCTTTCCCTTCCTCCACCTTTCCTCCTTCTGTACAACTCACACTTCATTACACTTTTTGGACTTCGTTGCCACTGTGGCTTACCTCCGTGACACCGCCTTCCTGTGGTGATGGTGGCATACACACGGAAAGAGATTTGACTCGATGACTTCTGCTGCCCAAGTGGATCGATTCACTCACCACTCAAAAGTTCAAACCTTGGCCACTGACAGTTGTTCACTGCTGTGTCCAACACGTTGAGAACATCAATGACTGCCACACAGCACCCACCCTTGATGCCTTCTGGTCTCGTCTCCCATCATGAAAGCTCATTCGGCCCATCTTTACCAAAGTTGTTGGATTTCGGTCGTGGTTTTGAGAGTCATAGACGGTCAATGTTCGACGGACAAGACATACAAGCAAGGAGTGGATCAAAGGGAATCAACACACTACACGAATCCTCAAAGGATACAGCGGCACGGCCTCAGTACAATATGAATGTCCATGGTGGCAGCTGGCGAAAGAATGGGGCACCCGTCATTCCCTCGAACGCCCATCCATATCCCACTCCAAGAGCTTCGGACGGACTACACAGTCGGCAGAGTAGTCAATCACAGATCTTCATGAATACGTACCATCCAGCAAAACAGCAACATAGCCCTCCTACCACAAGTGAGCAGAACTCGTCACGGCAGCAAGAAGCTCCACGGCGGCCTTCAAGCAGCTCAAACGCTATCGCTAAACACCTTCAAATTCCCGCCTCAATAAACGACAGCAAAGGCAGTCTGCCAGAGTTTGCGGCTCAGGTGAGCCATCTCTACATCTGTTGAGAAAGATTCCAAGCTTACTAATATGCGTTCAGATCACCTGCCTTTTCTGGTTTGAGGCTTCAACAACTTTGCTTGCTGTAGAGGAGTCGAGAACTCCCTCCCCAAGACCAATAGTGCCTCTTGTTTCTGAGGCGATGCCGTCGACGGGATTTCGGAAATGGGTCACTACAATTCTTTCGATGACACAGGTCTCCCAAAATGTCATCTTGTTGGCGTTAATGTTCATCTATCGACTCAAGAAACACAATCCAAGCGTCAAAGGCAAAGTTGGAAGCGAGTTCAGATTACTCACTGTGGCACTGATGCTCGGAAACAAGTTCCTTGACGATAACACCTATACAAACAAAACATGGGCAGATGTTTCTGGCATCTCAGTCCAAGAAATACATGTTATGGAAGTGGAGTTCTTGAGCAACATGAGATACTCGTTGTATGCGTCTGGGGATGAGTGGGATGAATGGCATATCAAGTTGGGCAAGTTTGCGGACTATTTCGACAAAGCAACGAGAATCGACGCGGTGGAGAATATTCTTCCTGCTCCAAGACTTGCCGGTCCTGCTACGCTTCCTTCGCCAATCTCACAGCAAGCTTCGCCTTCCTACATTCCTCAAATATCACCAACGAACACCAATTTCCCTCATCCGCTTTCTATGCCACCCTACATGCCTTCAATGGCGACATCATCAGCAGCGAGCACGCCTGGCAGTGATTCAGTGTCGAGGAAACGAAGTCTTGAAGATTCGAATATGGAGCTCCCGCCAAAGCGAACGATGAGCAGCATTCCATCAATGTCCTCGAGTACGACCTTGACCCCTACCACTTCCATGCCATCTGTACCTTCATCAACGACGCTTGCACCTATTTCAAAAGATTACTCGTCAACATGGAGGCTACCACCACCTCAACCCAGTGGTCACACCCATACCCCTCCTCCGCAGAGTCTACCTCAACTTCCGGCCGGGCGTTCAATGGCGTCCGTCTTTCCAAGTCATGGCAAATCTTTCCAAAGAGCACAACTGCCTTCCCTACATCCGACATATATGCCCAATCCCCAGACATGCATGTCTTCTGCAGAGTACCAACAGCTTACTAGGATGGCACCATATTCACAGGCTAGCCAGACACCATCTCCAACCTCCTATCACTTTCCCCATCATCAGACACCCACGGGATTATCACCCTCAGGCTTCCCTGCTCCCCGGACCTCACCTTACAAGCCTATTCGAGGAGTCAACACCTTGCTAGTGCCACCACCAATTAGCTCTGTTCAACAAGCTCCTGCTCATCTTTCTTACGATCAGATGCACTATCAACCGCTCGGTGGACCAAGAAATGAACGTCGGACAGGGCAGCTCCCATTCCATAATTTCTACACTTGGTCCGACAATGCACATCAAATGCAGCCTCAGCTGCCACCTCCGATGTTCTCTTCATGAAGTTACGAAATGTACTAATACCGCCAGCAAGACTGGGCTGGTCATCCAAATATCATTCTGCATAGCGTTGGTGCGATAGGAGGCTCCTTTATTTTGCTCGCTTCAGCATAAAGCCTCCTAGAGAATACCCCGGCTAGAAGGGGGCTTATGGCGTTACTCAGATCGAGGGAGGAGAAAAGTCGCTTGTACATTATTGCATCTGGCATCTGGCACCTTGCATCATCAAGCCTTGTACATACCTTGATATGTAGCGCTCTTCATTGCTTTGACAGAAGGACCTATTGCAAAAATAATGAAAGAATGTGTTACGCTTCCAGCATGACCTACGTGAAATACTGCATTTCCTTGGATGAATACTTGCCCCCAACTTCAATTTTCTATCAATGTCTCCTGCTGTACTCCACGTACATAAAAGGCTGAAAGCTGTAGATCCTGAGGCTCAATCACAAAAGGGATCGGAGCGATTCCGCACTTTCCTGCCCAATCCCCAACACTGCTTTTGACCATTTCAGCAACGCTCTACAAGCATGCAGACCACCGTGAAGGATGCACAGGACGCTGTTGCTATGCTTCATACATGGCTTCAAGGTCAGTAAAATATCACTGCAACTTGTCCTATAACCTAATGCTAACCTTTACCAGGGCGGAGATGACACCTTCAGCAAATTCCCAGATGACCTGCGTGCTCTCGTCAGCCATGCGCTCCCCAATATCACCATCAAGACGGTGACCTATCCAAAGTACGAGACGCGAGGAGACCTCAAAGAATGTGTCGGGCGCTTTCGAGAATGGTACTTTTCCTCCCCACCTTGCAAGCTGCCAGTCCCTTTCAGCAGCCTAATCATGTCTATCCCGCAGGCTCGAAAACAAAGTCATCGACCTCGAAGTCGCAGCCTCAACCCCTTCTCCCACGGTTGACCCCTCAGTCCACACCATCCTGCTTGGCCATAGCATGGGTGGGATTGTTGCAGCGGAAACCCTCCTTTCAATCGCCTCCGATACCCCCATCCCACCGTCACCACACCCCTCATCCTCTGGTCTCTCTGTACCAACAGAGGCATTCCCATCAACAGCCGCTCACACCGCACCTGCGACCTCGTCGACTGCAGACTTCACAACTCTCCTCTTCCCCTTCATAGCAGGCATCCTCTCCTTCGACACGCCTTATCTGGGCATCAACCCAAGCTTGATAGCACACGGCGCTGAAGCGCAGTATAAATCCGCCACTAGCGCATATTCCTCCCTGAGCGAACTGGGGTCCATGTTCGGCTATGGTTCCAAATCGCCAATGTCCCCGAAATCTCCAACCCCATTGGGCCCTGACAAGATGATCCAAGGCCCGCCCTCTGGCGGTCAGGCAATGTCCGCCTCAATGACTGCTGCAGACCAAGACGCGGCTGCAACCCCTGCCTGGCAGAGGTGGGGCAAGTACGCGATGTTTGCGGGGGCTGCAGGAGCTGTGGCAGCAGGAGGAGCCGCCGCGTATCTAAAGAGAGATAGGATTACTGAAGGCTGGGGCTGGGTCGGCAGTCATCTCGAGTTCGTGGGCTGTCTTGCCCGCGCGGAGGATTTGCGGAAGAGATTAGAGCGAACAGCAGAGATCAGTGAGACGAGAAGCGTCGGGTTCAAGGACGTGGTTACTGTGCTCGGAAAAGCCGCGCAGCAACAATCGCAGAAAGAGAACACGCAAGCCGCAGCTGGTGTGGGAGCCAGACAAATCAAACCGGTGGAGGAGCGGACGTTCTGCACGATACCGAAACAGGGCAGTCAAAATCAGCGCTGGTTCGAGAAGGCGAGGAATGATATCGCGAAGGATGAGATGGAGGCGCATATGACGATGTTTGAACGAAGGAAGAATAATGGGTATCATGCGCTTGTTGAGGAGGCGAAGAGTTTTCTGGTCGAGTGGGTGGAAGGTGGGGAGTGGTATAAGAGTAGTGAACCTTCGACTACTGATCGGGATGGCGATATTGGTGTCGAGGGTGATGAGGGGGGTTTGAAGGCTGAGAGGATGTCGACGGGGAGTCGGAGCTTGATGGATGTTGATTTGAATGATGAGGGCGAGGGCGGGGGAGAGGGAGAGGGGAAGGTGTGGGATACGGGCGAGGAACCGGTGTTTGTTACGAAATGAACGTGAACAGAGGGTGTGGGTCTATGGATTGGGAGCATTGATGCCGGATGAGCATTTCATGGCCATATATGGCTTCTTCAGAATAGAAATATAATCGATGTGGCTATTGGTCACACTCTGAAAGCTCTCGCCGTCTGCTCTTGACTATTCGCATCATTTCTGCCTTGTTGGGGAAATGGACATTGGATGTGCGTCATCATAGTCTACTTGTGACTCTAGACTAAAAGGTCTATGGTACAGATAGTGGTTGCTGATATTCTAGCAACATCGAATGATGTCTACCCGCTTCACTGATGCTGCTCGAAGGATGCTGGAGACCCGCGTGAGGTAGCAGAGTCTCCATAGCACATCGTTCTAGATTGCTCCTTTCTGGAGGCTCGCGTCAATTTATGATGTGACGAGCTCGCGTCCCACTTCCGGATACTCGCCAGTCTGACTTGGATGTGTTTGTGGATCATCCCGTATCCATCTCTCCGCTCTCTTCACGCTTCGTGTTCACGAAGGCGACGAACTCGTCAATCACGCCTGGCCAGCTGCCCTCTTCGCTCCACCAACTCATAGACTCATCTTCCATTGACTTCATGACGAATTGTCCTGTTTGATCCCACATATCTTTGCTTACACTCTTTTTCCACTTTGCTTCTAGGTATTCAAGCCACCATTCTAACCATGGTGTGGTCGTCTGCGGTGGTGACCAACTGATTGATGGTGGGGAGAGGAGGAGTCGCCAGTACTCGGTAGCAACTTCAAGTGGAAGCACTTTGGCTCCGGCTGGTCGACCGAGTTGGAATGTGGCTTTGTAGGTCTTTTTGAATAGATCTGCATTCGAAGGGAGGCTACGGCGTAATGAGGGGATTTGCTGTTGCTGCTTTGAGATCGTGTCGGCTCTGAAGGCGTTAGTCTCGAATTCAGGGTATAAAGCATTGAGTTGTTTCTAATTACCTCATCCTCGTCCATCCGTCAATGAAGCCTTGTCGTGTAAGTTCGCCCATGGTCGGGGCGCTGAGTTCGGTCAACACGGTCAGCAATACCGGCTCGTCTAGTTTGACCCCCAGATCTTGTAGGTATCGCATAGATCCTTCAACACCGATCTGATCAGGCTCGTCCGCTGTGTCTAGCCGTATTTCGTCAGCTTGGATTGTCGCAATACATGAGATTGAAGCGTGCCTCTATATTTATCGAATATCTTATTTAAACTAGACGTCGACGTGGATGTGGTACTATTTGAACCGCCATGCTGGTTCTGAAACCAACTACACGTTCACATAGGTCAGTACAATGCATGCAAATAAGGAAACCTGCTGAAAACAATCATTGCTCTGTCATACGGTAGTCGAGCGTGGTCATTAAGAGGAAGTGTCTCAAAGCACACTGATCGAGGGACGAGCAACTTTGAGGGCAGGCACTCAAAGTGAGCTCAAAGAGACTTCTCACGTGGGAGGCAACGTATGTGCGATTATCTAGCCGAGTACCAAAACAGGACGCATTTTGACATGTTTAATGGTTTGTTTCTTATGCCGTAGCATCACGCTTGATGGAAGTAGTCCCGATCCTTGCTTCGGTATCATAGACGTAGGTAATAAGTCTGGTCATCGGCGGCTCAATGCCTTCAATCGACTTCCTGATATTGACACCAGAATTGAGAGAAGTAGGCCTCATTGTAGCAACATGCCCGCCATTGCTGGCCGATCTTGAGGGTGACTGATGTGTGGCTGGACCGAGAGCATTAGTAGGGACCTTTCTTGGACTGGCAACACCATTATGAGCATTGTAGGAGCTGAAGTATAGTTGCCAGAGCCACTTTGCTTGGTCGGCTGCTGTGATCCCAGATTGACGGACTGCCTCGATTATCTGCGATTGCACTCCTAGGAATCTAGGCAAGATAAACCGCAATTCCGTCCAGAACTCCTGATTGCTTATTTCATTCTGATGGAGTCTTGACACTGCGTGTGTCAACTTGACCTTTGCAGTTCTTTTGTCAGAGTACAGAATGATGTCCATTTTTGGGGCATTAGGGCAATCATCAGAAGGCTTGAAGAGTCTGATGAGCCACAAGTATCCTACCACGATTCGGGCGTGGCAGGAGGGACCGCATATGGATTGTACATCTTGAGGCGTGAAATGTCCTCGACCGCAAGGAAGTGTTTGTTTTTCATTCTCAGGTGCCGCTTGTAGGAGAGCTGTATTGAGCTTGCAATATGCCGCTTTGATCTCGACTTCCGTGAGATGAAATCCATCAATGCTCAAGATTGCATCCCTAAGTCTTGCGGGCATTGGGAATCCACCATCTGTATCGAGCCAAGTTGTTGCTATGGATGAGACACTTGATACATCGTTCTCTTCTGAGCTCGCTACTCGTCTTCTGATCGACCTCATGATGGCATTCTGGCGACAATGGCACGTGTCCAATTCAGTGTCTCGTTGGCGGAAGGAGAAAGGCAGACAGTGTCTCATCGGCCCCCGTGCATATCTGGTTGCGAGACTGGTTCCTTGTGGTCTGATCGGAGTAATGGCTGGCTCTGGGGATGAAGTTCGTTCATGTTGCTTCTCTGGAAGCTTCGAGGGATGAGAAGCACTTGGATGAAAGATGGCCTTAGGTTCTCTAAAGACCTCTCTGATACGGGCTATCCTCGACTTTCCCCTCTTTCCCTCTGTGCGTCTCAACAATTTCCGGATGAATCTCCTAGCTTTTCTCTTGCTGAACCCCATTTTGTCCTTAAATGCAGGTCAACGTCTCCGCGAGGGAGGTGACGCTGGCAACTTGGTGTCTTGCTGCTTGGTTCTATCGGTTGCCAATCCAGGGTGCTGCTCTAGCGAGAGCTGAATGTTGGGGGAAACATTTGTCGGCAGGTGGGGCTCAGCCAACCTCTTGCCTTCCAGAACTAACGCCTCCGGAACGCCCATTGCCTTTTATGGCCGAGACCCATCCTCCATGACCAGAAAGACCCACTCATACACGAGCAAGCAGGAAAGGAAGAAAAATTACACGTACGCATCAACGGCTTGTTCGACGTTCCATCCATGACTTTTCAATTGCTGTTCACGTCAAGCAGGTCAGCAAGTGATCGAAAGGATGAGCTGAAGTAGAAGCCGCCTTTGACGAATATCCCCGCGCAGATAGAGTGCTCTTTCCCATCAGACGAGGTGGACCCACCTTTGCAGCAATGCTATCCTTGACCTGGGTGAATCCTACAAACGAGGCGATCGCGCTCTTCTGAGAAGACGTGTACGCGGATGGCATTTTGAGGTGCTTTAGCATGGGCGTTATCGACGTGGCAAAGGATGTGACATAGTATAGCTGAGAGTGAAAGCGGGAGATGTTTCACAGAAATATAGTGGTATTTGTACAACTATCAGGCTGCAATGCTGCTGGAGTGAAGATTAGAGATGACGCACTAAGGCGTGCATTATCTTATCTGATCTCTTTAGCGTCTACCCCTTTTTTATCCACTATATCTTACGCAGAGTTGGCCTTTTCACTCTCAAAGATGCTAATATTGGACTGGCATCAACTGTGATCTTCCGAGCAGCCAGCTGGAAGACTTGATCTATTATACACCAAAACGCTATGAGCCATCAACCATTTGTGGGTACTATGACTTCATTTACCAGCTAGTCACTGGTGTTGGAAAGTCCACCATTCTCAATCGTCAATGATCATTTAGAAATCATCCGAGTCCATTGCGTATGAGTTTTACCTCCATACTTCAAAGACAAGGGCTGATCTGGACCAAATATTAGTTGTATCCAAACCATAGCCGGGACTTGACACAGGTTCAGACGTGCATACATTCGGGACCGGAGAAGGGCGGCGTAGGAGCGTAGCAGATGGGTTGTTGTCGAACTGTTGTATCGTTGGCGCTGGCTTGGAGGTGGCTGCGTATTTTCCCAGTTTGAGCATCTTGAAAAAAGAGGCAATTGATAAGAGAAAGAAGTCGCTATGTAGTGCGGTGATGACTTTGAGGCCAGGCTTTGCGTTCGCATTGGAGTATATGTCTCTCAATATCCGTCATTACCGTACCGGGTAAATCCAGTAGCTCCCCTAGCTCATTATCATTTGCTTGAATGGGCGTGGGAACCTTCGGTGCTTGTAGCTAGATGCAAGACCTAATCCATGGTGTGCATCGGGGAACAAATGTTCTTGGGAGTACTCGGACGCGATGGAAGATCTTTAAAGATTGGCACTGCGGGTCGCATGAGTACAAAAAAAAAGAATGGCGAATGGCGAATGGCGAATGGCGAAAGCCATAGATTACCTAGATATAGAAGTGCGTTACGCTCACCAACATGGAAATAATGCGATCAATCCCCTAACGGCATGTGCTCGACTTCGTCGTTAAGTCGCCGCCAATTGTCCGCTTGCAGCTCTGCGTATTTGACACGCTCCTGACTCCAATCTTGGTGCATACGGCTGATGTGATACTGCGATAGCTGGAAGTACATAAGTTCATCCCGAATACACTCCTTGATGAAAATGCCTCTGGCGTGCTGATCGGTGATCGATTGTTTATCCTGCAACACAAAGTTAACACCTCATCGCTGTAGGGTACAGCTGGTCATCGTACGTTTCTCACAGCCACCTCAAGCTTTTCCTGCTCTCCAGGCTTGCCACCGGCGCCATTCACAAGTGCTTGAAGCTTGCTCTCATTTTGTTCAATTCGCCGCTCGAGCTGCGGAATGTTGTCTCTAGCATACCGGTCTCGACGATCGAACATTTCCCGGACGCTGACAAGGCTATCTCGTTGCTTCTTGAAGTCTTCGAGCACGCCTTCATCCCAGGCTCGTGCTTCATCCTCTAGTAGGCTCTGACTTGTAGCCATATGTTTTGCTGTTGAACCGATGCCCTCATTCAATAATGGAACGTCATTGGTGTCTGTAGCATAAGTATTCCCGGAGGATTCGGTCAGATTGGTGAGAGCCTGCGAGAAGCGCAAGTGGTCTGCCGCTAGACCTTGATTGCGTTTCGTTAGTCGTTCTAGGAGATTGCAAAGGCCTATATAATTTTCTGCTGATTGTCGAACCCCGTTACGGACAGTATCGAAAGTGTCGGCCAAATTCTTTGGCAGTGAGTCTTCCAACTCCGCCGGCAGGGCCTTGCCGGTAAATTCTTCTTGGATTGATATCGTGGCTTGCTTTCGCCAGACAGCAAGTTCCTGGTGCTGAACATAAGCTTTGGCAGATCCAGGTCAAGATCTTACTCACAATAGGTACGGTCAGGAACATAACTACAAGTTGCTCCTGGCTAAGCACAGGATGTCGGACAAGGGCGTTGAGAAAGCGTATCAGACCACGCCTACGCTTCTCAATGAATGCGGTGTCGGAGGAGAGATGTCTGCCATTGACTGGGTATAATCAGCACAAAATGAAAATGGATAGGGCGTTCAGAAGTTTGTACCAGCAACTCGTTTCGGCGGCAGCAAAGGTAATTGTCGGAATGGATATCGCTTGTGCAGGCAGTCAAGCAGCCAAACAAAGTCACTGTATCGCCGTATCACAGCACTTCCTCTTTTGCTGCTCTTGACCTCATAATTGTGATGCTGGAACATGAACATGCCTTCCTTCTCAGGCAGAAGGGTGACCGTCACAAACTCTTCACCACCTCTATTCATAATCTTGCCTCCGCCTATTGCTCGACCACCACCTGCTTCACCAGGGTTGCCCTGATCACCTCCTGATCCGAAGTTACTGCCGCTCAAACCCGCACGTTCGCCGCTTGATGCGCCATAGGAGCCCCAGCCTCCTTCAACTTCGGAGCCAGAACCTAGTCCTCCGTTGATGTTGGGCACTGACTCGCCAGGTGTTGGACCGTCCGCATACGTAGTGAAAGCGCTCGTAGTTCGCGCTGTTTCTGACAGACCAGCTCTGATTGGCTTTACCGCCGTGATTGCACCAGCTGAGGGTGTCGCGTCGTTGTCTACTGCACTTGTTCGTGTTTTGCTAACAGCTGGACTCCCCCAAGGATCTGCTTCGAGGTTCTCCAATGAATCTTTCCGCAAATGACGAGACTTCCCCGGACTGCTTCCGGATGTCGTATGAGGCTCTTGAGAGCTCGTTTTGGACTTTTGCGGTGGTGTGCTATCTAATGTCTCCGATACTTTCGCCGTCCTCAACTGATTAATGTAGGGTAGCGAAGGGTCCGGAAGATCTAGCACTTGTGTCAGCCATGACCTGTGATTCATTCTACGCTTCACCCCTTACTCTTTCTGCGTTCGTCCACAGAGTCCAGCGAAAGCTCCTCGCCTTCCTGTGCTAAGCCAATGAGAGCTAGAAAGACATTGAATTCATTACGTCCAACGCTAGCACCCTGTTGACCTCCGCCAACAAGCCCCAGAATCTTGTCTTGCTGCAATTGAGCCAACCTACTTCCATCTAGGATCTTTTTCGCACCGTCAGAGCTGATTTTCCCGTTTACTGCGTGCTCTGAACCGCTCAGTGTATCATATGCATCAATATAGCTTTCCGGCACTTGAGAAGGCGGGAGGAGCGTCTTCACCATATCTCCTCGAGAAGCTCTCTTCGGAGTAGGCATGTCCCACGGCGAGTCGCCGGTACTCGTCTCGTCATTGAACAAACCACTGGACTTCTTAGTGTCTGGTGTGTCGTCATCGAAGAGGGAGCTCTTTTGACCCAAGCTGCTTTCGGGTGCTTTTGCGCTTGACTCGTCCGGTGAGCTTCCAAACAAAGACATTTCAATGTCTTTTGCTGCGTTTTATCAAATGTGTAGCTTCACTTGGCCATAGATTAGGATTCTTCGGTAGCGTAATTGCAAGGGCATTGAAGGAGCTTTGCAACAACGGCCATGGACCTCTGTCCGGCCAGCCAAGCCAATAGGATTGAAAATGCGCAGCTATGATGAGATATGTCGTATTGCCTGCCGTTTGAGTGAGGCGGTAAGCCTCGATCCTCAAAAGGAGGCGGCTCCGCGATTGGCTGTGTGAAGGTTAAGACCAGCAGGTCTCGTAAAGGCACTTAATGCGAAGTTGTTCTGATGCTATCTACATAGACCTAGCCAGCAAAAATCACTCAAGGCTCTCGGTTTCGCCGAAATGTATGTAATTCATTTGAGGGATAATAGACGTATGAAACCACAGAAGGTGATACAAGGCTGACAGCCCTGCACGTGCATTAGGGGCAGTCATGTTAGTTGCTAGCCTATATTGGGATGCCGCCGAGGATTAAGCACTTTCGGACCTCAAACAGTAATATGCGTCACAGTGCCATCAAGTGGATCAATATCAAGCAGCGCCAAATGGAGTGCTTGCTTGCTGGGGCTAGATATACTTCAAGGCCGGCAAAGAACCTTGCACTTGCTACTAATAGAGATCAAAGTCCAACTCTAGTAACGCTTATCGAGGCACAGGCAGCAGATCTGGAGAATGAACACTAGCTTGAAGACAGATTACGTGCCTTCAAAGATGACGATGTTTGGAATGTTGAGTTTCTGGAGGGGCTTCTCATTAGTCTCTTTCCCCCATTGCAGACTTCTACGTCGCCCGCTCTACTGGCGAATATCCGTCGTCTGACCGTTTGGCATGCTATTGTACCCGGTCTGAAACTACCTGTCAGTACAGTGCGGTCGTCTTGAATTTCCATGCTCATTATTCTTGGCAGACTGGTCCGTACGTATTGTCACACGGTATGATTCATCATGTACACCGTCTCTATGATGACGAGGCAAGCGCCTTCATGGTGCCACTTGAGCCAACTTCTTCGAATAATGGGTTAGTGACATGCTGCTCGACAACATGCTGTTTCTGAATAGGGGCAGACCATTTAAATCACTGGGGCTTGTGAGTAACTTCCCGCAAGCGCTGAGTGTTGCTGTACCATCTAGAATTTGCACGACTCCAGATGCGGCCGCACCCTTACTAGGCAAGCGTTTTGGCGTGAAGGATCTTTTCGATATCTGCGGTGTGCGCATGACTTTGTCAAACCGTGCGTTTCATGCTGTGGCGAAGCCAGCGAAGACGACAGCCCCAGCGATACAGCAACTGCTAGATGCTGGCGCTGTGATGGTGGGCTTAACAAATTGTAGCTCCATGATCTCCAGGGAGGATCCAGTGGAAGCAGTCGACTTTCAAGCACCTTTCAATCCAAGAGGTGATGGCTATCAGTCTCCTGTGGGAAGTAGCAGTGGAAGCGCTGCTGCTATTGCCTCGTACGACTGGCTTGATTTCACGATTGGCTCTGACAGTAAGACGACATACTCAAATGCGACAACTTTCGCTAACGTTTTTCTCACAAGCTACCGGGAGCAGTCGAAGACCTGCTTTTGTCAACGGCTGTTTCCAGTTCCGATTTTCGCAGAACGCCCTACCTCTTGAAGGGATTCGACCCTGTTTTGCGTAAGTTACGATGCCATAATGTAGTAGCATCCTTTCGTTCTTCTGTAATGTCGTAATTCGATTACCGGAATGAAGGCGACTGATATATGTAGTCGATTCGACGCTCCAGCGCTGTTTGCTAGAGATCTTCAAGGAGTCGAGACATTTGTGAGGGCTTGGTGCGGCCCAAGACACCATCACCAGGACCACAAGGTAAAGTCTGACCAGTAAGCCTTGAGCGCGCGCATTCTCTGATCTTGTTTAAGCCTGATATCATTGTGTACCCAGTCGACTGCCTACCTGTCGAGGATCCGCAACAACAGCAACTGCTCGATTCGATCGTTCAAGATGTCGCAAGTTGTTGCCGTGCTCCAGTGAAAGCAATCTCTTTTAAAGAATTATGGCTTGAGTCACCCCCAGAAGAAGCAGGCGAAATGCCTCTAGAGGTTTATCTTAAGGACGTAGGTAAACCATCTGTAGACTAACGAATATTGACACTTAATAAGGCGGGCCAAAATTCGTTCATCCATGATTTCTATCACCACTCAGACGAATTTCGGGCAACTTACGAGCACCATTACCACAAAGCGCCATTCGCCAACAAAGTAACTCGTTGGAGATGGTACTCTTTCTTCTGAGGACACCTTTTCATGATCTTGATGCTAATTCCTGGTTAGGGAAACCGGCCGACGTATCTCCTCTGCGCAAAGAGACAATGCAATGGAACGGATGGAAATATACAAAGAGTGGGTTCTGCATGAGGTCCTGAAGATCAGCAAACAGAGCGCTCTTGTTGTCCTCCCCATCATGAATGTGGCGCCAAACTATCGTGATACAGATCCAGGGCACTTCATTCCCTCCGTTAGGCGACAATGTTGGCTAATAGCTTACTAGACCACCGTTTGCACAAGACGTGTGGGATCCCCTTTGGCTTTCTCCTGTGCTCAAAGCGCCGGAGATTAGTGTTCCAGGTATATTCTACCAGCTTCTCCAGCAAGTCAATGACTGAGAATGACATTCTGCAGTTGGAGAGGTCACGTACTACTCCAGAATCAGCGAGCGAGCAGAAAAACTTCCTGTCGCAGTTTCGTTCATGGGAGCCCCGGGGACAGATACAATGCTCGCCAGCACGCTAAAGTCTAGCTTTGAAAAAGCGAAGAGGCCCCTTACAGTCAACATCGGTGCCAGCATGTACAACCATGATCGTGACTCAACATAAAGTAATATGCCGGCCTTTCCTACGTTCAACTTGTGGCACTGACATTAACACAGCCACATGCGATACCGAAATTCTCTCACCCTCGATCGTACCACATTTGTGGTTTGGGATGAGATTAGATAATCACAATGGTGTTTGCATGGTCACATGCTCGATTCCAAAAGCAGACAATTTGGATTTCTTTGGCATACTGCACCTCACATATTTTAAGGGACATTGAAGCACAAGTCGATGAATTGCATGAATGGGAAACTCAATTTGTCGTGTGTTAACGAACGAGCTCACGAATCTGCATTAACAGAATGGAAGCCTTTGCCGAATATGGAATAAGTCTTTGATTGCACTTACTCTGTAGCTTGGAATCAATCATGAATGGCTCGAAGTGGAATGAACAGGTTGATGCATGATAAACCGTTTCCATGCACAAATCTTCAAATTGCAAAATGCTCATATGTAGCTAGTGTATGAGATGGACGAACGCCCGCAAGTGATGCATACAGACTGGACACTGGCACAACGAGCAGGACCATGGCCCCCTTGAGCGATATGCCTCTACGTTACGGAGCGGCCCCTTATCTACCCGACCCATGTGCAGTAGTGACCTCTTAGCTCACCCCATCCTGCAGCCTCGTCCAGGTACCCATCATTCAACTGTATCTTTCCGTTCGTTGACGATGTAAGCAATGAAGGCTACTAGCAAAGCCGTTGTTGGCGTCACAGGCGTAGTGCTACTTCTTCTAGTATTCCTGACGCGACTCCTCCTAGATCTTGGAGACCAATATAGCGCCTACACATATGTTCAATCATCACTTACTAAATCGCTTGATTCGTCTGAAGAATCACCTGCCGATGGCATCTCAGGAGATGACAAGGTCGTCGTCATGGCTAAGACGGAGAAGGAAAACACCGACTGGGTTGCCGGAGAACTACCCTCGTTCGTGACAGCTCTCAACCCCTTTCGATCGTGTCCCTTAGGCTGACGCCAGTCTCACTCTACCAGTTGGCAGCGTGCAATCTACGTAGTCAACCCTTCCAAATCCTCTTCCTTGAACAACACCCTGCACACGCCGCTGAACAAAGGTCATGAGGCGATGGCTTATCTCACCTACATCATTGACAACTACGCCGCACTTCCCTCCATAATGGCCTTCATCCACCCTCACCGCTCTGGCTTCCTAACTGCATGGCATACTGACACGCCGTCACACTCCAATGTCGAGTCTCTCAACTCCTTGCAATTACCTTTTGTGCAAGCAAATGGCTTCGCCAACCTTCGCTGCAATCACAACCCTGGATGCCTCCAAAAGCACACGAAGAATCAACACGTCACGACAGAAATATGGCACGAGCTTTTCAGTGGCACATCGACGGGCAAGACCGGAAGCCAAGAAGCTCCAGATAGAATCGGCGCTGCTTGCTGCGCACAGTTTGCGGTGTCCCGCTCTCAGGTTCTACAGCGGCCCTTGAGCGATTACCAGTATTTTCGACAGTGGATCATCGACACGCACGAGACCGATAGAAAGAGCGGCCGTGTCTTCGAGTTCTTGTGGCATGTGGTTTTTGGCATGCAGCCTGTGTAGTGAGTTGATCAATCACTCCTTGGCCTTTCAAGACACCTGATGAATCCTGGACGCGGCATTTTTTGAGATGATTATCGCATAATCATGCATAATATCCATGCATTCATGCTGACCGTGCGCATTTGCATAGTTGTCCTGACGAAAAAACTTGCTATTGTGAAGTCTACGGACGCTGCCCTTAGCTGGCCTTGCGACTTGCTCTCATCAAGATTACATGCTGAATTGGAATCGGAGCCAACCCCGCACCGAATATCAACTATCGAGACATCACTCATTGAGTCTACTCTACAAGGCAATAGCCCACAAGTCTAGGCCTTGTTACGTCTAATCCTAGTTCGGACTTCGCACTAGTCTCCCTTCGCCTTAGGTTGGAAATACGCCAGGTACTACTTGATGCTACAAGATTATACGAGTTGTCATAAGACTGACATCGATGTTACAGCCAGGCAATGAAATTTGAGAAGCTCGTTCCCTGGCCTATTTCAAGATACTGGACGAGATGCGCTACCTGTGCAACTAGATGCATGTTCGGTTTTCACCGCGCTCTGTATGATGTCCAAGCTTGCACAGGTACAACTTATCCTTCACGTACTAGGAAGAGGTTGAATAACGGCCACAATCTTGAAATTAACCTAATTGCAGAGAAAGTCCACCGTTGAATGGCAACTTGCACCCATTGATCTAACGATTGAGCCCCTAAGAATTCGATCTTGGGGTCAACTTGACTATGAGAGCTCTATGACCCTAGTCTGAACTCACTTCATCCACGAAAAGCTCCATATCATGTCAGTACTGGTGAAACTCGCGTGAGGAGGAGTCATCTCCATGCAATAGTCATGCTGACGAAGGACATTCCAACTTTGTCGGGCTTGAAAAGAGTCAAGGCGGAACCTCTTGCTGAACTGGACTGCCTTCTTCGAGCCTCTATCAATACATATCCCGCATTTGTCCACTTGCTCAGGACTCGGATCCTAGGAAGGGTCGGCGAATCCCTCTCTGCGATTCCGGGTGCCGGCTATCTCTTCCCTTCCCATCGAATGTCCCTGAACCGACCGAGCCCTTCCCGATCCTCCTCGCCACATCCAACAAGCGATTTTCCTCCAGCCACAACCCGGACGCCCAGCTCCACGCCTTCATTGGCGGCATATTCCACCAAACCCTCCACAAGCGAATCGAAAGCTCCGCAGCCTCCATTCTACCTACCACAGATTTCGCGACTATCACGCCTGCGTAGCTGACATAAGAACACACGGAGTTCTCCAAAGCTGCGTTCACGTTATCAACGCTCCAGCGCCTCCCAAACGAAGCTTTAACGAACAGAACCTTATGACGAGTTTCCAGATGTTCAGAAGTCCGCGCTCTCAATGCAGAAGTACATAAGACTACCCTCGTCATGGTGGTCCCTGAGTCCCCGTCGGCACGCTCCACGAGCCCCCCAAGAGCGTTGGCCGCCAATCAATTGATATGATCATGGTGACTGGGGCAATTGGCTAGAACAGGCCTAGATAGAATTGAAGGACTGTAGTAACAAAAGATGGGTTATTCTCACAATGCATTATATTATAGCTTCCATAGTCCAAAATTAGGTATATACATTTAAACGAGAAGCGTGTCCCATAACATTTGCCATCTTCTTGCCCGATGATGCGTCGCTAAATGCAACATATTCCGCTAAAGTGAGCCAGTTGAATTGGTAGACACTGGGATCGCCATGAAAGGCCTTCTTCTACGGTAAAGAGCCTTCCTGCCGTTGTTCCTGTGTTTCCCCCGGCCTTTCCAGCGCATGATCAATGGCGGGAAAATGCCCGAACTCTGTCACCGGCGTAGCGGGGTTCGACATCCTAAGCGCATTGCGGACGGTAGCAGGTGGGCGATCCTCACCCCCTTGACTCTCATCGTCGTCACCAGCGTCATCTTCAGCTGCCTCAAAATCGTGAGCTGTCTCCAGAATCTCTCTATTTGTAGAGGTACGTCTTCGTGAAGGGGCTGGAACATAGATGATGCCGCTGGGGACTTGGATAGGATTGTGGGCTTTCTTTAGGTGGAGTCGCTCGAGGAGATTTGAGGGATGGGCGGGGCCGGGTGTTGGTGGCTTGATTTGCTGGCCGGCAAGGGCGGCGGCGACTTCGGCGGGAGGCGATTGCCGCTGTCGACGGAATGGGAGAGGGATGCGCGAGAGCCGGCTGGGACGGGGTAGGACGGGCCCGTCTGCTGCATTAGCGGGTGATGGATTGGTCTGTCTCGGATGATTTGGTCCGTCAGCGTTGTAAGTTGATGGAGTGCCCTCGGGAACCGGCGGTGTTGCCTCAGTCGGATGATATACAACATTATATACTGTACTTGCTGCGCTTGTGGTGTCGTTGCGACTAATGGGAGAGCTGGGCTGTTGAGGCGGAAACTGGTTGTCTCGACCCAGTTCGTGCTGAGAGCGTCTTTGCTCACTGCTGCTATTGCTAAGACCGAAGTCTTTCGATTGCACGGTGTCAGGTGCCCTCGAGCCTCCTATGCGTCTTGCAACACGATTCAAACGAATCCATTGGGCGTCGATGCCGCTGCCAAAGCCACCAAACCCAGACTTTCCGCCAGGATCTGAGGGAGATCTGGGCCAGCCACGTTTTGGTGCATTCGTATCAAGCATCTCGTCCCCGTCAAACACTTCGCGACCAAGAATGCCATCTTTCTTTTCCTCTCTTTCAAGTGCCTCTATCCGTTCTACCCATTCCCAAACAACCACGCTCGCAGCACATGCACCTACCCACCGAACATAGCTACCCCAACCAGACACGTCAGGCTTCGAAAGATCCACAATGAAGAAGTTGACAGGTATGAGTATCGAGATCAAAGACAAGAGCGCCGTCAGAGGCATGCTATGCATCTGGGGGTGGAAAAAGGCCAGCCGTCGCTTTCGTAAGGCATAAACAATGACAAATGCTGCATAACATATATTCAAAGACAAAGCAAACAGATAATTAAGAGCTGGTATAGACTCAGCAAAAGACCGAGTCTGATGCTCATTACCTTCGTGTACGAAGGAATTCAAGACCGTGAAAATAATTTCCAAAGTGATGAGCACGAAAGCCGTCCACTGAATGACTAGCTTCTCTTTGTGCCGTTGAAAGAGACGTATAAGTGTTTGTGCTTGCGCGAGCCATAGAAATGTTTCCGAAATCAATCTCACGATACGGATTTCCAGCCCTTTGATTACTTTCTCAGACAGCTGGTTCGCGTCCTCGTAACCAGCATCGTACTGTTTCTCCGCCCACTTGAAGGTATCAGCCGTGACAATTGTCATAGATATGGCAAGTGTAAGAGCAGCGAGTTTTTGTAGCCATGGCCGGCTGCCTATTCCAATCACAGTGTTGCTGCCATATGAGCCTCCAATCGTTCCTTTTCGGCCGAGGAGGCTAACCCCACCACCAACGCCTCCAACATAGAACGTTCTTGGGGTGATGAACAGTATAATCACAAGCATGTAGCTGACAATCGTGGCGGCTGAGATTGCATAGATTTGGGGATTCGTGGACGTGTAGAAAGGTTCCTTGTCCTTGATGATCTCGATCTCCTTATGGCTATTGAGAGGATCCGGTGGATCTGAGATAGGAAGATTTGTACAATGGGGTTGGAAGACTGCTTGGTTATTAAGAGTGACGAAGTTGTTGTTCCCAAGGTTGAGAACACCACCAGAGGGTAGTAGATACGGGGAGCAAGTATGAGGGAGGGTGGTGGTTGTTGGCGTTGGATGGGCCCATATCTGGCGCCGTGCGAGGGTGGTCGTTACGGCTAGCATGGGCTCCATAACCCTTCATGAAGGCTCGACGGTGAAGTTCAGTCAGAATATATGCTGCCAAAAATCACTATCCGCCCCGCCTCCCATTGCGCCATCAGCGAGTGACCTTCAGCACGACAAGCGAGGGTTCGCCGTCTCCGCATGTGTGAAATTGAAGTTGATTATGTGTGTATGATGGGAGTGAGCTTCGGAGAAATATGGCAGCGTAAGGCCTTCACTGCTTCACCAGATAAGCTATGCATGGTAACTGTCAATGGATGTTGATCGGAAACGCCGAGGACAACTTTGAGCCCTGGAGCTAGTCCGGTTTTGCAGTCGCTGATTCACGCTCTTATAAGATAGATATGGGTTGGGCAACGCATGAAACGCAATTATGAAAACGTAATGATTCTGCACTTATTGTTCTGAGGCTCTCTTACAGGCAGCAGGAAAGTCGGAAATAGGCGATGAGGAGTCAACAAAGCTATTTACATATACGTATACATATCCAGAAAGTGTCATACTTCATAAGTAAATACAACGATACAATCCAACGCTTTTCATTTCTACTCGTTATAATCCGGCGCGGTCCTCAAATCAACAATCGGCAACTCAGCCATATGAACCTTCAAGCTTCCGTATGGTCTAAGCACAAAGTCTACGACGCTTCCTTCACACTTGCGTTTCGTTTGACCTTTCGGCAATGCAGGGAGAGCAGCTGGCAAACCCATGTGGAGTGTCCAAGCAACTTGACAACCTTTCCCGGTGATGTATGTAGGGGGTGCGTGATATCCATAGATGGGATTCGGAAGCTCCTTTTCCTCGTTGGAGTAGTGGAAGGTAAGCGAATCAGGGTCGATGCCGATATTCCAGGTCCTGGTATTGGATATCTCAATTATCTGAGCTTCTTTGGGAATGATTGGGTGCTGGTCGAAAACAGAATAGGTCAGGTTCTCATTCTCGCTCAGGAGATTTCCCAGCGGTTCGGTGTCTTGACCAACATCTAGTGCATAAAGGAGGGCGCCGTGATAGACAGACACGGAACTGTTTCCTCTTGGCACGATGCGCAAATCAGCCCTTAGGTTGTATACAATATCGTGGGAGCCAGCCTCCAGACTGACTGCCGTCATGCCAGTATGCGTGTCTGGCGAAGGCGGATTAGAAGCAGCACCATCGACTGATATATCAGAATCCGGCTGTGCCCATGCAGGTACACGCAGATGCAGAATGATTGGCTTTGAAGCATCGACCGAGTATCTAAGAGCATGGCCAAAGGGGTAGTTAGTGCTGCAAGAGATATTCACAGCTGATCCGGATTTGGTTGTCGTGCTCACAGTGGCAGGACCAAGCAATGAATGACCAATACCGTCTTCACCAACACGAACGAAGGAGGATGACAGGAACTTTGGTAGACCTTGTGGCAGGTTGACCGTGCAGCATGGATAATTGGTATCGGTCCCGTAGACTAGAGACTCCGGCCCAGTATTCCACCAGATTCGCCTGCCCTCCACAGTGGTTGCCATTGGCTCATTGGCAGCGTTGAGGTATGCACGAGCCCAGTGATTGGGAGTCACAGCGACAGCCAAAGAGTTGAATGCAGCCAGCTCACATTGGTCTGCGAACTCTTTGTCGCCCATGACTTGATAAAGGTAGGACAAGGAGTACATGGTCTCCACGGTCGTGCATGTTTCTGATCCCCGGTTGGGGCCGAGTCCTGATTGTCGCTCATCGCCAATGATGCTGCCTGCGACATCACCGTGATATTCAAATGTCCATTTGACACCTCTCCGGTTGGCATCCAAAAGCGTTTCGTTGTGAGTAAACCGATACAAAGCAGCGCCTGCAGAAAGCCCTTGGCCGACATTGACCGCATGGGTGTGTCTAAAGCGAAAGGTGTCTGCATTTATGGGTGGTTTGATGGTATCAAGATCTGCGAACAAATAGCTTGATTCGGTCCAGTAACCCGGCCAATCAAAACCGCGTTTATGCAGGTAGTGCATCGTCTCAAACAAGATTAGGGTGCTGTTCGTCTGGTTGGATGGATGGTTTTCGTGAAGCCATTGCAGGGTGGCGATCATGTCCGGATATCTGACCAAGCCCCACTGATCCCAGAACCCACCCCCACCCTTGAGCATTTTGTGCATCAGATGAACGAATTTGTACATTGCAGGTACGATTGTGTCCGTCAAGCTAGCATCAGCTTCGACCAACTGCCTCAGTCCCAAGCAGAACGGGAATCGGGACCAGAGGTCTCTATGTCCGCTTCGCTCGGGTCCGAGCCAACCATCAGGCCACTGGACGTCAAGAATCTTCCGGGTCGCATTGAGTACCTGAGCATGCAGTCGCGCATCATCTAAAGCATGCGCAAGCGGAACCAATCCGTTATACCAGTATGGTAGCCCTTCGTTAAGGGGCGAGTATTCGCTATGGCCTCCAACCCATGGCGAGTTCTTGACGATGGGGTAAAAGTCCCACTGGTGGCCAACAAGGCCATTTGACATCAATACCAGCTGGTCCTTCAGCCAGCCTTCTGGCTTGATCGATCCTAAAGAAAGCGGCTCGAATGTATATGGGGCTAGATACCAGTCCTTAGGTGGTATAGTTGTATTGATCTTAGCATGGCCTTCAATGAAGTCAAGTTCCTCCGCTGGTCGCAAGCGTGCGAAAGGGTCGAAGATATAGAACGCCAGTGCAACTATGCATGAACAGACAAGGTGGGATATCACGGATTTGCTGCTGATCCAGCTGCTACTCCTGTGGGCTTTCACCGGTGGCCGGTATCCTCGATGCGACGGTTGCCCCTTCTCGCCATCGAATTGGGATGCTTGCGCCTCGATGCGCTCGCTCTGGCTGAGGAAGGGTTTTTCATCATCTGAGCCGTCGTCGCTCCCATCATGCGATTGACTGGGTCTTCGCCTCATCTTGTATAATGGTCACCGGCGTACGTAATCCTGTGTCATTCCCTGCTCTTCCGTGTGAAACGCCGCTTGATCTCCTCAGCGCGAAAGAGAGCGCTACTGGTCGGAACTGTCTTCACACAGTAGTGTGGAAGGATGAGATCTTTGTAGAGAATGCCATTGTTGGCTCTTTACAACTCCTGAAACATAGCGAGCGGAGTGGCAAGGTGCGGATCACAAGATCAGGATGATCACACGCACCAAAAGCGGGCGGATTCCGGAGGTCAAATTAGAGTTCTGACATCCAGATATGAAGGTCTTCTCAATATCATATTCAAATCTCCATAAAGCTCACAACAACCTCGGATATTGCTGGTGGATGTTCAATGCATTTCCATCGCTTCTTCCCCCGCATCGCCGCTATTGGTATCAATCTTTCGACCGAGCAAGTCCGAAGCAGCCTTACTGTTTGTTCTTACAGCCGCACCTTTACTTTGCATCGTCCTCTCTATGCTTCCTATACAGGTAATTAGACTGCGACCGATTACTCGCCAGGCCGATAGGCGTTTAGATCTCACTGATCTAGCTTGTCGTTTTGGTACTTTCGTACAACCATGTGATTTCATTCGCAGAAACAAGCATCCACTATGCTCCAAACGTGTGCCCTTATATGCAATGCGTGATATTCCTCAATGGCTACGTAATGGTCATGCAGCCCTTCTTAAAGCACCGCTTGGTCCCTGCATGGCCTAGTTGGCGTTGTTTCGAGCCACCCCTCTTTTGCTTTTGTGTCCCAACTATGCCTCCTGATTTCGCATCCTGTGGCCAAGATTTTTTGGATCATTCGAAGGATCTCTATGCTCAGTATGTTTACAATGGCTCAGTACGCGGCTTTTCGACCCCCAATCACGCTGCTTTCATCACTGTCGAAGGTTGTAAAAAGCTGTGCGGTACAGGAACGGATTACTATGCCTGGTGGGCAACAATGCCGACCCTACGTGCTCGATCAGCAGCTAATCCCCTCGAAGGAAGGATGCTGCAAACACAATTACTACCTGGGTCTTGCCCATCATCGGCCTTATCATTCAAGCGCCGTGGGAGAGCAACGAGGCCTGGGATACGGTATTGGCGTTCTTTCGTTATCTGGGGTCACCAATCTCAGTGCTCTCTTATGTCCTGTGGAACATCAAAGTCTCTGGGAAAGCTGCCATGATGGTGGACATGTCGACGAAATATGATGATTATCCTGCCGAAGGATCGGATTTTTCCGTCATGAGAGATGCTATGTACATCCTCTGTGTCATGAATCAGTGTATGTCGTTTCCCAATTCTGAAAAGGGTCCCCTGCGATTTGTAGACCCTTTTCTTCGAACTGTCATGAGAGATTAAAAATAATGCTTCAGACTCAACCAAACCTTCCCTTCCGCCCATCGAGTCAGAACGGTTGCTCCGTCTGGCTCTGTTCAGCAACAAATTACAGCTCAACCGCTCAACAGACCCACGTGACAGCATCGTCGCCAGGCGGACAGAGGTCGCTCGAGCTTTGCGAGAAGGTCGCAAGAAAGGGGTCATTCCGGTCTTCATCTCCTTTTGGTGGTTCGTCTTCGCCCTTGGGCTCTCCATCGAACTTGCGTATGATGACATTGGCGGCAACCAAACCGCTCACAATCTTGCGCTTGGACTTCTTGTAGGATGGCTTCCAGTCTTGGTGGTCGCCAGCACAGTCGATCGTAATTCAGTATCAGCAGACGCCGTTCGTGAACGAATCAACACCCTGGTGGAAGAAGTTCGACGCGCTTTACTTGATCCCAATGCCATGGAGGCATACAAAGAAGTCATAAATAACGATGCTAATGATGTCACATCTCTGGAACCTCTACGTGATGAAGAGATCTTTGATGGCAATTTTTTCGTCGCTTTTGGTGGACAAGGCAGGACTCATTTCCACTACGGCGTGGCTCATCCTATTCTCACTGGTATTGAATCCAAGTTTTTGGCTGACTATGGTCGAAATTGGTTGCGCCATGGCCATGCAGCCAGACTTGCTATGGTGGAAGGCTCCCGCAACGTCAACGGTCTAAAGATGTTCGACGCTCGTATGGCGTGGCAAGTAATCAGCGCAACAATAATCTTTTGCGGTTCAACGTTCGGGTCATTTATTCTATCTTGTAAGTTTTCATTGCTGTGCTCGAAACCTGATGCCGCTAAACTTCCCTAAGGGTTCACCCCGACAGCTGGCCTTGGTTGTCGTACTGGCGGCTATCTCATTCACATCATCCTCGCTCTAGCCCTTCTCCTAATCGAGACCTCCATATGGTCCTTAACGCACGACAATACACATACTTCCAACGATTTGCTTCGTCGTGTGAGCAACAAGCTTGAGCGGCGGTTCACCGACCCTGAAAAGGGCCTATCACACGACAGCAGAAAGCATAAATTGATCAACTACATGCGTTCACAGCCCTTTCGTGATGTTGTCAAGAACTTTGTCATTCGGCCAATGGAAGCCTTCAACACCGCCTGGCTCACATACATTGTCTTCGCTCAAACCTTTGGCGCCTGTAAGTGCTTTTGGACCTATCATTCATAGTCTTTCTGCATTCATGCACCACTGGCACTCTTGTCTCCCCTTGTCTCTACCTTGACAACATTCCCTCACTCAAAACGTTCCCACGCAATTCAGATCCCATCTACATCCAAATGCCCCACCCCTTCGCTAACCCCCCAATCCTCCACAGACCAAAACTGCGAATGCATGGCCTCAACCTGGTCACGCTCAACAGGCGGCTACATCGACTTTCAAGTCTACGATTTCTACGGCGGCAACGGCGTCTACGTCTACTGGTCCGTGGGCACCGGACTCTCCTGCGTCACCATGGCCGCCGGCCTGCTCTACATCGCCGTCGAGTATTGCACGCAGAGTCATCTTAGCACAGACAATTATGGACGTGTAAGTCACTCCCCTCCCTCCCTCCCCCCTCCCTGCATCACAAGAAGCTTTGTCAGACCCCCTTTCCACATGATGTACTGATGCGAATCTGTCGATCTAGGCAATGAAAGGCTTGAAGTGGACGAGAGCGTATAAGCGGCACACAAGGTTCCTGCGCTTCTTACCGAATACATTCTTGACTTGGGTCAAATGGGTGGCTTGGAAGCTTCGAGGTGGGAAAGGAGGGGAGGGGGCGGAGGGCAAGGTTTGGGGGAAGAGGGTGGGGAGGAGGAGTTTGGTGTGGACTGTGCATGAGAAGCGGAGGATGAATTTGGAGGCTTTTCATTTGGGTATGGCGTCGTAGATGGGGGCCAAGGGGCTAGAGACGATAGTAAAGGTGCAGACGGTGAATGGAGGTGGAGCGGTGGAATTTGGGTAGAATATTGTATGTGCATTCTCTGCTGGTGATTAAGAATATGTGTGGGGGAACACTTATAGCCAAAAAGTGCTGATTCGCTAAAGCACGCAAATCCAGGAAAACCTGTCTACCTTTCCTTCTTCCCTTCGACTACCGCTTCGACGTGGCTGTCGTGTCCTCCAGGGGCGTTTCCGTTGCTTTGTATACCCAAGCCGTTGCTGGGCCCTGCAACTTCCCTCGGCCCGCCATTCTCCCTCGACGCTTCCTCCTCCCTAGGGCGTCCATTTGGCACAGCGCGTTCCTGCTCCTGCTCCTGCTCCTCAATCCTCCTATCCTCCCTCTCAATCTCCTCATCCTCCTCATCATCACTCCTAACATCCTTCTCCACCTTCTCAAACACCATATTCAACGCGATCTTCACAATAAAGCTCATCCAAAAGATATTCATGCTCTGCAGACTCGCCAGCAATCCAAAGCTGATGTATTGCGCGATCCAGCATTTGTATTGCTGGGTCTCCCAGTTGAGTTCATAGGGCCCCACGGTTTTGAATTCTGTGAGGATCGAGTAGAGGATTCGCAGGTTGATGTAGTGCCGGAGGTAGGTCCAGACGGCCATGAAGAAGCTGAAGTAGGGGATTGTTAGGGGGGAGGATATGTAGTTGAGGACTTTGGAGGACTGTGCTCTTTGTCAGCGCCAACCCATTGATTAAGCAAGATTGAAAAGGGGGTCGACGGGAGGATGGGGGGAACACTTACAGCGAGGAAAAAATCGCTAACATCATGCGTGATATACACCGCCACCCCCATATACGTGAAATGGAACCGATAGCTCGACCAGATCAGCGCAAGTGTAACAATATGATGCCCGACCAACTCCTTAAAGTCTTTCCTCGGCTTCTCCAGCTGCAGGCACAGCACGATAGCCTGCTGCGCCCAATAACTCGCCTGCAGCAGATAATATGACTTGAACAGCGCGTCATGGCTTTTGTGCGGGAAGTCTTCGTACATGCCCCTCGTATTGAAGTACCACACAGGCGTCTTGCTCATAACGTACAGCCCGTATGGCCCGAAGACCGCAAAGTAGATCGCCGTGTAAGCTTGCTCCATGAACCGGTTCTGCTTCGCCCGCGAGCGGATTCCGTAGTGGATGGCGATGGGGCGGATGAGGCGCTGCATGAGGAACTCGCGCGTGAAGGAGAGGACGACGATGTAGAAGGCGACGAAGGCGAAATCGGCGCCGCCTTTGCCGTAAAACTTTGTAGGTGTGGAGGAGATCCGGTAGTGGGCGGGGATGTCAGAGTGGTTCGCCGGGAGAGGGTAGGAGAGGTAGAGCGCGCTGTAGATAGGGTTGGAGGGTGTGGGGTTGATCAGGAAGGCGAAGACCAGGACAATAATTAGGATTAATGGGTTCACCCAGGTGTGCCGGAAGGAGAGGTCTTTCCATCGTCGGAAGGCGGAGCGGACTTTTCGTCGTTTGGAGCGTCGGGGTGGTCGGGGTTGTGATTGTGAGGGTCTCTTGAGGTTTATCAGCAACAAGGATAAGTGGTAGTCAAGCAGAGGTATCTTACGGGGGATAGTGGAGGTGAGATTGGGAAACTGGGAGTAGGTTCGAGGGTTGAGAGAGCGGAGGCACCGGTATCTCCTCTCAATTCGCCGCTGAGGTTGTTGGACGTTCGCCGAGATCGAGTGCCGTGAAAAGTAGCCATGATTCGGAAAACAGTTGAACAGCAAGCTGCTGCAAAGAATAATGGGAATTGCAGGAGCGTAAGCTGAGATTGGGGACATGACTTAATTTATTTAATCCCCGGTAGCTCCGTAAACATCTTAGGGCGGATGATGTCCACTTCAATGCCCCACTGGTGGCTTCAGAAGTATATACACAAGAATGTGAGGTATGATGGTACACGATCACGAAGCGCGTGATTCCTCCAACGCTTTCCTCAACTCCTTCGCTTCAAAGCTCCCGTTCGCAGTGACCCGTTTCTCAAGATTCCTCGAACCAATGCTCGAGTCGCGTGACCCTTTCAGACTGCCATTCAACGCTCGGATTTGGCCTCTTTTGCGCCCTGGTATTTCCCCTTTGCCTTCGGTGATAACGGTCAATATATACTTCAGGTTGCCTAAAGTATACCGCAAATCGATAAGCCGCGCGCCTTGTCTGCTCATCACCAGTTCGATATTAGAGTTCAGGAGAAAAACGCCGTATTCGAAACGGTACCCCACCGTCCCTTTTTGGAACAACGGAAACGTTCGAGCGGCTTCTGATGGCAACGATGTTGAGATTGGATCGTAGATAGTAGACGTGCTCCCATGCGGAGAAATCGGATATGGTAATGGTGTAGAAAGATAGAAGCAGAGCAAGTGAGTAACATGTGCAGCGTGACCAAGTGCAGCAGCGGTAGTGCTCGTGTCTTGTTGCGCCTGTGTACCAGCCACTGGAAGATGTGAGCCGCAGATCTCGAAATTCAATGAGCCATCTGCGACTGGCGCGATGGGGTACAGAGCTGAAAGGTCCTCTCCTATGCGCCGAATCTGGCCTGACAGGTCGGTCTTGACCCTCTGACGATCGCCTTTGCGAGACGACAGCTCCTTTCGAGCGTCTTGAAGATGTGTCTGAGCTTTCTGTTGGCTATCACGGCCAGACAAGATGGCAGCACGTCTGGCTGTCAGGCTAGCTTGAAGCTTAGAGCGAGCATTCTCCATGGATTGAAATTGTCTTCGACATGCGGAAAAGGAGCGTTTAGTTGCCGCAAGTGACTCTTCAGCCTGTGAAGCTGCGCTCATAGCATCCGTAGCCTCTGCTTGCTCTACCAGGATACTGTTGATCTGAGTCGTCAGCTTCTCTCGCGTTGACAGTGCGTCTTGAATACAATTATCTAAGTTGGAAAGTTGCATCAAGGCGTCGAAGGACGACGTTGATTCAATATGAGGAGAAGGCTTCTGGATCGGCTTAGCCAATCGAGAGCTCTCATCATTCGGCAAGTCTGTAAAGCTTGTGTAGATACCGTCCGACATGTGGAAAAGAATGGCATTTCGGGGTAGCGGGTGATTAAAACTATCCAGCTGCTCTTTCGTCAACGCCGTAGTAAAATCTTGGAGGCTGTACACGTACCGTCTTACCAATGAAATACAATGACCGCAGATTGACGTGAAGCTCTATCAGGAGTACATCCGATGATACAAGTTCATTCTTTGCCCAAAGCTTGATTGTAATCTCACTCCGCCGCGTGACATAGGCACCGTACGCATTGAGGTCAAAATATCTGAAGCTTGGATTCAGAGTCTTTCCAATAATCTCACTCACGTAGATTGGCTCTTGGATGCCATCGATATGAAGTGAGAACCAGGTGTCCGCCAACCTCCGCGACGTAGCCTGTTCGAGCTTTTGCTGCCTGGCCCTGGGCGATGCATTGGTCCAATTCAATGTGTTTGCCCTCTTCAACCGGTTCACCGTAGGCCTCTCGTCCGCGGCCTCCCTTTTCTCCGTGACTGTCTGCTCTGCCACCTCTTTGCCCTTTTGGTGAAGATTTATGGAGGATCTTGAGTGCTCCAGTTTCGCCTTTTCCTTTTGTGCAAGCGCCTTCCCCGGGGTCTTGAGAGTGCTTGGAAGCGATTCATCATCGATGGTCTTTCCTCGAGGGTGCGCTGATGCCTTGTTGAGCTCAAGGTTGCGGAGAGAGAGTCCTTGGAGATGTCTTAATTTGCGATTCTAGGACATGTCAGTGGCTGTTATATTCGCGATGTTCATGACATATTTCAAGCATCCATTATGGCTGCTGGAAGGACGTACAAAAGGCAATAGCCATGACCTGTCACGTGTTACGGTAGCTTTGGTATTCTGGTCTCTTGCCATGACGTGCGGCGCAAGCGCGTTGGATAGACAAGGAATTACGCTCGCAATGCATCATATCACGTCGAGCAGACTTGCTCGCACAGAGCAGTTGCAAGGAATCGATTGATTCGCTTCAACATCAGCATCGTCATCCCGCTGTAGAGAAAACACCAAAAAAGATTGCGGCAGTTCCCGCGATTTTCTTTTCCAACCTCGCCGCCCATTTACGCTGTCAATTTTCTCCCACCATAACCGCAAATGAATCATGACGAGCCTAAACCCAGCTTCAATTGATCGGTACGATTAGCAATGGCTAAAACCCTCGCCAGCCTCTTCCCTCGCCCTCTCCGCACCCGCACCGGCGCCCCCAAATTCCGCCACGACCCCGGCGTCCTCCCAGCCAATACACAACTCGTCCACAAACCCATCGCGAATGGCCCACCCTTCCCAGATGACCGCATCCCCGAGAGCATCGAACATGTCGACTACGGCCAACAAATCTTCATGTACTCGCACATCCACACAAACCAAGTCCTCTACTCCCTAACCCGGCACCTCAACAACAACAAATGCCTGCAACAACTCCCTTTCCTGGGCAAGAAAACCAAGCCCGCCCGGTTACGCAAGGACGTCTGGCTGCCGTTCTGTCTCGCGAGCTTCCCATCCCCGCATTCAGGTATGGAGGCGTGGCGGAAATTGCGGGAGTATAAGCGCTTGCACGAGACGGAGTATGATCTCGAGGACGTGCGGTATCAGCGAGGGAGACTGCGGGGACAGCTCATGGGCACGAAGGCGAGGGGCAAGAAGTTGATGGATCAGAAGGCGAATAGTGTTGCGGATTTGGCGGAGGTGCTGTTGCAGCAGGAAGACGGGCCCGTGCAGAGGAGGGTGGATGCTGCGGCGAGGAGGAAGGAGAGGTGGGAGCACCTGAAAAGGGTGAAGGGGGAGGAGAATCTTGAGGAGTCAGGGCCGGTGGATTTGGGGGCGGAGCTGAAAGGGACGGAGGGCGTGGTTGTTCAGTGGGCTGATTTGAGAGACGCGGAGTTCGCGGAGGTTTGGCCGGAGCCGGTCATTCATGGTGATTTGCAGAGAAGTAGGTATACGGCTGCTATGCCGCGGGAATAATGAGAGAAGGGAATGTGGAGGTGTAGCGAAAGCTAAGTCGACGGAGAACGTTGTGATGTAAGAGAAATAATTAAGCTTAGAGGTGATAGACATCTGTGTACATATATTCATATTACTCGTCATTTCATCATAGCGATGGGGTATCATATCTATATACAAGAAGGTGCTCCAGAGAACGGGTAATCTAGATCTTGATCTGCTCAAAGCTGTATTTACCGACCAACCGACTCTTCAGCCTCCCAAGATCTCGCTTGCTCCTTTTGATGATCTCGCCTCCCGCACCAACCTTTGTCAAAGGGATCTTTGGTTTCAATTTAAGACCCAAAGGTAACTCGCCGCTGACTGGGTCTCGAAATGCTGCATTTGAAGGTCGTATGGCATCTGGCCTCATGCCTGAATCTTGAGAGTACTTCTGCTGATACTGGCGTTCATACAAGGTATCCTTCCCACAAAGCATCACCTCACCAAGTACATGTTGTAGGTAAGTAGCCTCTTCGATGCCCTCCAGAGCAGCAGATATCTCAGCTTTCATATATGAAATCGTGTCGGCTGCGTAGGTAAGCTCATCAGTCGAACTGGAGCCAGTCATCCATCCAGCCGGGCCGAGAGCATCAAGAATGCCGTTGAGAAGGTGTGAAATATGACTTAGGCGATCATCAACCATGCTCTGATCCATGTCATTACCGAACTCGTCGTACGAAGACAGCCAGCCATCACGCGCAATCTCCAGCCTTAACATGTCTGCAAGAGATCGAAGATGAGGCTTGGAGAATGTTTTTCTGAGTGCTTGCGCTAATGTACCCAGCGGAAATAAACAAAGCTTCTCCACTACTAGGTACACTATCTGCTTCGCTGTTTCTAGTGCATTCCCTGTTGGACCGGAATGGTCCAAAGCTTTCGCGCCATTGGATAGCTGTAATTCATTGTCAGCGTAAGGGGTCGCTTGAGTGTCACCACTTGTGAGGAGTTTTGTGCCTCCCGCGTCGTCCGGCGTCTGGGTAACCGAGGTCGCCGTTGCTAACGCTGTGGCAAGCTCCATAGGTCTGAGTATCACTGGACTCGCAATCACCGTCTTGAGAATCGATAGCGAGGCATCCCATCTAGCAAGTGCTTTTATTAATGCACCAGGCGCAAGTTCTGAGTAGGAAGGCAGAATCCGGAATTGTTTGAACGAAGACTCAATGCGATCTTGAGCTAACAAGCCGTGGTTCAGAAGGAGGTCAGAAAGCTCCTCGGGCCAGCACACAACACGTATTGATCTCGTGGATTCTTGATCATTACCATTGCTTCCGTTAGTCTCATCTTGCACTGCAAAAATTTTGCTCAAGGCATACGATGCTGTTTGCATAGAAGCTTTTGAAAGAGAATTTCCCTTGAGCTCTCTGATCAACGAGGCCTCAAACGCCGAAATGTGACCTTCTTCGAACATCTTGTCCCAAGACTTTTTCTGTTGCTCCCAGTGTAGCCTCTCATGATGTCCTAGTCTGGTTTCGCTGGATGGCTCGAAACTTGCATTCAAGACAAGTTGTTGATTTTCGTGGTTCTGAACTCGCGTACCACGCCCAAGTGAGGCAATGAGTAAGCCATCCCGAGTTCGTTTGCGAGACAACAAAGACCGAGATGCGACCGAGACAGGAGTTGCGAGGAGCTTCCGTCCTTCCAAAGCGATGAGCAGACCATGTTGTTCAGAATGAGAAAGAAGTCCGACAACATGCTGAGCGGACGAGGTATTCTGCTTTCCACTCTGATTCTTGTTCGAGTCAGACCTTGACCCACTCATATTCCTGCTGTCCTGCAATGAACCAAAAGGCAAGCTTAACAGATCGATTTTGTCATCAACAGCTACAGCCAACAAAGTGGACGACAGGCGGAGACAAGAACCAATATTACCTCCACTTGAAGGTAAGAAATGGGCAAGGCGTGGTGCAAAACTAGTCAGGTCATACGATCCAATACCTATTTCTGTCACTTGATATAGAGAACCACTTGAGGCATATAGGGCAAAGTCTGAGCGGCTGCCAGCAAGCTGAATTGGTACGGGTAAGCCCTGCGAAACTAGCTCACTCAAGCGAACTTGAACATGGTGAGTACCATCGGTAGGCTGGTAGGGTACAAATTCGAATAGACTGACTTGTAAGCGGCTCTCTGCTGTCCTTTGCAAAGAAGGATCCGAGGTCAGCACGAATAGGACTGCACTCTCCGACACGGCATCATTTGGGTTGTTTCCGTTTGAAATATCTTCGCGGTTTCTCAGTAAAGACTTAGCAGCCTGACGTCTGCTCATGCAGCACGCATGTTCCAGGTGCCGCTCTCGATCACCATGTGAGGTTGGTACAAAGATCCGAGTTGGCTCTGCCCAACGCTCGCTCAGGTCCTGAGAGAAATAGCTGATTATTCCATCCGCATGGACTGCAAAGACGACGTGACTTTGAAATGTTTGCTCATCTTTTGGAGGGATGGAAATGGCATCTAAGAAAAGTATTGGGCTGCTGGTTTTCGGGTCGATCGAAAACGTGGATATTGATGTGAGGCTGCTATTTGCCGGGCAATCTTCCAAAAATCCCAGAAGCCGCGGTTTTGGTGCTGTTACAGAGCAGTAGGTGTATCGCTGAGCTGGCTGTGCCTTGATTGGCTTGTAGCGAAGAGAGCAAGGTGGGCAAGTGAATGACGCTTGAGGAGAGATGACATAGGAAGTGACAAGACGTGAGAATCGTATCTGTTGATGTTAGTTCTGTATTCCTGTAGTCTATATATACACATGTACATTATATATATTGACGCCCTGGCGGTCAATGGCTATAGCGAGTTCTGACCGCTTCTTTCTTCCAGATTTCGAGAGGGCATACACATCGGCAGAGGAAATTTTGCCATCGGTGCCAGTCAGATCTGGAGCGATCTCTGCTATCACATATGAGTCTCCGATCATCATTGACGTCTACTCCTGATACTTCCCCATAGCAGAGTGAGAGATATAGGTTTTCGCACAAGAAGGAAAAATCGTGAGCCACCAGAGCTGCGGGCAGCTTCCAAAGATGGAAGGTTGACCGAGGCGAGCAAAACGCCAAGACCAATATAGATGACGCGAAGTTCCGACGCGGTTGCGGACAGAAAGCGCGGTGGTAAGGGTTGCTACAGCGAATAATCAAATAACAACCAATAACCAACAACCAGCTTTTATGCTTGCTCGTGAACGGTGATCGAGGTTTGCAATAAGTGAGAAGACCATATTGTTCTTGAATCTTGCTAGGAAATCACACTATTTCGAAGTCCCATACTACTACCATGGTGCAACAGAGCATCTTTGGACTGATGTAGGGGGAAGACTGAAGGCTTGAGCGATATGCTTCAATGGCAGTTGCCACCGCTATGCCACCGGAAATTGGATCCAAAGTGCATCCTTTCTTTCTACAGAAGACCAGTAATACCTAGCAACCAAGACAAACCCTCACTCTTCATGCTAACCTAGTGCAGGTACGCCAGACATCGAGATAGATCCAAATTCTGCTCGCCGTAAACGCCAAAAATCAGCTTCCCCAACATGTGAAAGTGAAAAAGCCAACGGCGAAGGACCACATTCAACAACTTGGATTGAACAATTAAACGCCGCAGCTGTAGAGGCTTCTACTGGCTCTCAGACTATTACTGAGGTCCCGCAAACACCCCCTAAACAGAGCTTGAACGGCATCGCGAAGCCTCAAAAGATATCTGCAAACCCATCGACCAACAATGGAAACTCCCAACCAAGTTCCAAGTCTTCTGCGCTAGTCTTACCCTCCACTACACCTGCCACACCGTCACCGCAATCAAAGAGCTCGCTCAAGATTTCGCCAGCTAAAAGATTGCTCCGAGTTCGGTCAGATGGAAAGCTAGGTTCGCCGAGAAAGGAGACCCAGGCCCAAGAAACTAAGATTCGGAGACCAAGGCGGTCGAAGGAGCAGATAGAGCTGCAGAAAGCGGGGGTAGTCGTGATCAAGTATGGCAAACGAAAGAAGGCAAGGATTCTACTTGGGCAGAAGATTGATACTATACTTTCAAGTCTGCCGTCGCTACAGGCAGGAGGTGTGCCTGTCAAGGAGAAGGCACTCACAAAGCAGCCTCCAAAGCCGACACATCCCTTCTTCAGTAGTGGTATGGTGCGAGGACAAGGTGTAAATAATGACTCTGGGAAGGCGCCTACGAATGATGACACGTTGGCTCAGAGTGCCAGCCCGAAAAAAGCTTCCAGTCCAAAGACTCAAAGAGTGAACAGCAGGCCTCCTGGACTTCCTGCGGAAAAAGAATCGAGCTCCTTTCGTGGCTTCCCTACATTTGGGTCCGACCATGCGCGAATTACTCGATTTCCTGGAGCCCAGGATCCTATCTGGCCTCCCAGTGATATGTTTCATGTTGGACGAGAGCTCGGCTACCCTCATATTACCCTTAACTACGATAATCTGCCCCGCAAAAGGCGAAAGCTGAAGCAAATTCCGGTTCAAATCTCCTTCGCCGAGGAGGTCTTGAAACCCTATGCTTCTTCCACTTCGAACAATCAACTGCTGGATAATTCCATCTCAACAGCTTCCACTTCCGGAGCTGCTGGATACCGTTGTCCTCGTAGACATGTCATGTCGGGGCACGATCTACAATGTTTGATACGCCCAAGAATCCTTCATCCTTTGACCACAGTAAATCCTCAGCATAATTTGACCAACGAGAAACCCTATAGATGTCATAACTCCGAACCGCAAGCGCCTCCAATTTTAGGACGTGCCTTTGATCGCATTGCCTCGTCTCGTACAGCTTTTGACAGATTTGAATGTGAAACCCAGCAGTGGGCCAATAAATATTCTCCCAGGGCTCCCGAAGAAGTTCTTCAGCAAGGGCAAGAACCTCAAATGATCCGCCAATGGTTGACATCCCTCACAGTAAACTCGGTGAATGTCCAGAACGTTGCTTCCGTTATGGGTAATCGCGCGAAACCAGGTAGAAAGAAGCGAAAGCGTGGCGAAGAGTTAGATGACTTCATCGTATCAAGCGATGACGAAAGGGATGAAATGGCGAACGTCAACGATCTAGAAGGCTCTGGAAACCAGCCTGTTGACGGAATGAAGAGGACTGTCGTACGTGTCAATGGACAAACTGAGCCAGGCGCAAGGCTCCCTCACGCTGCTGTGATCAGTGGACCCCACGGGTCGGGTAAATCTGCTGCTGTGTATGCGATAGCCCAGGAGCTTGGGTTCGAAGTATTTGAGATCAATGCTGGTAGTCGACGAAGTGGGAAAGATATTATTGATAAAGTTGGAGACATGACAAGAAATCACCTGGTCAGAAATGAGCAGGAATTCAATGCGGACGGTGTTCCAAGACAGGCAGATGACATTGAACACGCAGACGAAAGGCTTCAGGAAGATCTTGATTCGGGTCGTCAAAGCACTATGAAAACCTTCTTCAAGTCGAGGACAGCGGTCAAAAAGGGCTCACCTAAGAAGGCGAAACGATCATCAACAAAACCTACTTCAAGTGCGCCAAAAGCCCCATGCAAGGAGCACAAGAGCCAGAAGCAGTCACTTATCTTACTAGAAGAAGTTGATGTACTCTTTGAAGAGGACAAGCTATTCTGGGCTACGGTGCTGGATTTGATCGCAGAGACACGAAGACCGATTATTCTGACTTGCACCGACGAAAGTCTTCTTCCACTGGATGATATGATACTCCATGGCATTTTCCGCTTCTCCCTTCCCTCTGAAAAGCTCGCGACCGACTATCTACTTCTCATTGCTGCGAACGAAGGCCACCTTCTTCAGCGAGAAGCAGTCGCTGCACTGTGCAGGGCAAAGTGTTACGATCTGCGAGCATCTTTAAATGAATTACAATTCTTCTGCCAGATGGCAATTGGCGATCGAAAAGGTGGCTTAGAATGGTTGCTGTTGAGCCCGCCTGCTCTAGATGCTGGCCTTCAGTATTCTCAACTATGCCGTGTCGTCAGTGACGATACCTACCACAAGGGCATGGGTTGGCTTGGTGGGGAGATGCCGACTACCGCAGTAACCGGCGATCTTGATCACGAAGTGGATATGCTCTCAACGGCTTGTAACTCATGGGATCTTGATATCGAAGATGATGAGGCACTCAAGCTGGCGTCGACGTCGTGCAAAATTGAGACTACAGCGAGGACTAAGCTAGAGCAATTAGGAGAGTTCAGTCTGATCTGTGATACCTACAGCCTGGCAGATCTACTACCAACCACCGAGCTGAGACGACCAGATTCCCCACCGCTTGATGTTACTGAGCCCGAGCTTAATGATAAGCAACGCAGCCATTTCATTGATGGGCTGCCTCTCCTGCAAGCCGACTTAGTGGAGGACAAGACTGGCTTGACGCCGACCATAGCCTTGACTCTACGAGCCATGGCAGCCCGTTACGACTTTGAAAGTCAAGCATTGAGTAATTCTTCCACCGAGCAAACCTTCATCAACTACATCAGTCAGACAAAAAGCCGAGCTCACACCACCTACAATTTCCGCCAAATACTATCCGAAGCGATTGAGCCCATCGCTCAATCTCCAAGGCCAATCTCCATCTTAGCATCAGAGCTAGCCCCATATATCCGGTCAATAGCAGCCTATGATCTCCGCCTTGAGGCACAAAGAGAACAGCTTTCTGCCGCCCTCTCCCAGGAGGCAGGGAAGGTGGGATCCGAGGTTAAGGCAAGGAGGACGAGGGCAAGTCGTGCGGCGCTCGAAGGCGGGAACAAGGCTAACACGAGGCGCGAACGGTGGTTTCCTAAGGAGACGAGGTACGATCTCCTGCTGCGGACGGCAGGAGAGGGCTGGCTAGAGGCGGCTTTGGAGATAAGAGAAGGACCTGGCACTGAGAATGGGGAGTGTCTTCAGGAGGATGAGACTAATGGAGATGCAAGCGACGAAGAAGGTGACAGAAATGCTGATGGTGTTGCGGAAAGAGAAGATGAGACGCCGAAAGGGGATATGGTGGATGAGCTTTCATGATTGCGCCGCTGAGGTAGATAGCAAACTTCTTTGGGTGGCTTTGTTGGACGCATCGCTGTTTGCTGTCGAGAGTGCTACCATTGGGACACATAGCTGCATGGGAGATGGCGACGTCGCCCTATTTGGGGCCATATGCATACCATTATTGCACATAAAGGATCATGAATGCTTCGCCTTTTACTTGACAGGTTTCCTGCTCCTAACCGAACTACATCGGTCTTGGATGTAGTCAAGTCAGTCTTCATAATGTTCAATCACAAGAGCAGCAGGACTAGCTTATGAGGTAAAGGTCATAATCCAGGCGTTCTATGAGGCCCATCAAGCAATAGGGATTCACGAGGCGAAAAGGCTTTGAGGCGCCTTGGAATACTGCATGTGTTGATTGATTCAACCATAGAGTCTGATTTCCTGTGTAAATCAAGCTATAAATGGACAAATGACTGAGACCACCGATGTCAAAGGCCAGAATCCTGGGATTGCTCTTAATGTTGTAACTACGTCGACTTCATACAGAGAATGCTCGGATTTACAAGGGAGTTTCACTTTTTCGTGAACTGATTAATCCCGTTAGCCTTGCTTCGTTGGTAGGCTTCCTATGTCTCATAAAGTCATTGGCGGGTCTCATTGAAGTATTGCCTGACGTGTTTCACAGAACAAAATCAATAAATAAGGCGTTCCGTAAACAACACACGACAGTCATACATAATGAAGATGTCGTAGAATCATCATTAAATCTCCAATATAGCTTTCTATCTCTTGAATTTACCGAAGCTCTTTATGGGCCGGTCTTCCCTCCCAAAAGCTTCACTCAACAGATGAACAACCAGTACTATCGCTATCATAGTAGGACATGGATGTCCTCTAATCAAATTGCTGTGGATATTCCATTCTCTTCGTCACGGTCCAAGTCATTCATCTCAACTTTCTAATCGTCGCCGTGCAGCGACTCACAGTATCCCTCTTCATCACCATACAGGGAATTACACTGGATATCTTCTTCGCTCGCCTCATATACGCTGACACCCAATCCCCTCAATTCCGCTAATTCCGAATTTGATAACGGCCGCTCGCGCTGTCTGCAGATGTTCGCTCTATGAAAGTCACGCCAAAACCCTTCGAGTCCTTTAGAGGATTCCTTCCATTCCGACTGCGCCTTTGGTAGCAGAGCCCCAAATCGTTGCGTCAGAAATCTGTCTTCTTCTCGGATCTCGTCGGCTTCTTCTTGACATAAGCGAGGACGGATTGCCTGGTCAGCATCAACTTCGCAGCAAAGGTGCCGGAGACCAAGGTCTGAGACAAGCGCCATGCGAATGGCTGCTTGCCTTATCCTCAGCAAACTCAATGGAGCACACCTGTTGTTGAGTCCGACTGTAATTTTGTCAACCAGCTGGAGAAACATCGGCAATGGGTGTTTTGATGGCCAGCGTCTTGATGTCCAGCATCTTTCCTCTAGGAGCACCGCAATTGTTTTCAGGATTATCACCTGCGGCGTACAACCCTCGGAGCAGCAGGGGCAATGGCATGAGTCCCGCCATTCCGAGAAGTCGATGTGGAGGATTATGTTAAGGGCTTCAATATCATCCTTTCTCAACTGTTGTAGGCTAAGCCCGCGGAGATAGTGTGCCTTTAGGTAAGGCTGGCAACCGTGGAGATAGTGTGCCTTGTCGGTGAATATAGACCAGGCGACCCCAAGTGTCGCCCAATATATTGACGGCACTGATAGAGCGGGGTAATTATCATAGTCACCTAGCGTCATCCGCCTCGTGAGAGACACTCCCTTTCGATACAACCAGATAACCATAGCTGATGTACGGCTACATGTGAGCGGAGTGTCGTTCAGGGCGTCTACACCTTCTAGATATGTAAAACCAGCTTCGTAAAGTACGTCCGCAGCTGCTGGACACAGGCATTGGGCCTGATAAAGTCCCTGACGACTGTGGAACCAGTATTCAGGCTTTGTAGTATGGCCTGCTGCGCACACCGCCTCGATGAGTTGATACGAACTAGAGTCAGGAATGGCCTCATTAGGTGGCACGATACTACTCAGGGTAGCCTTGGAAAGCATCATTCGAGCGATATGAAGAAGCTCGCGCCGCCGAATGACCAAATGAGAGACCAGGAGCTTGAACAACTGTTCGCAGTAATCGCTGGTATAGTATGCCACAAAGTCACTCGGTGCAACATGAGCAGGCAGAGGGCTGCCCGCCTCGAGAAGAATCTTGGCCACTTCATAGTCCTTCAGCTCAAACGCATAGTCAATGGCAGTACATTTCTTATTATCGACTTGGTATGCGTTGGCCCCGCTTTTAAGTAGGAAGGCAGTTGCCCATGCCCAATCAGCAGCTAGGTGAAGAGCTGATTGACCGAAAGTGTTTTGGAAATGGACTGCGCTTGGATTGGCTCTGAGAGTGTCCTCAACTTGTGATTTCACCCTTTGAAGGATGGCAATTTGCAGGGTGTTGCAATCCATGACTATGAACGTAAACTTAATAAGCCCAATTGCACAGGTAGGAAAGACTAACCCTCGGCGTACTCTGGGAATTTTCTCCCGCACAGAAGGGCTGCACAGTGATGATTTGGTGGTGATTGGCGGGTTTGAACCATCAGGAAAGCAAGAATAGTAGGGCTCAAATCGTCTTGCGTTTCTTTAAAATAAGACGTTACAGGCACCCTTATGAAGATTATTATGAGCTAAAAATGTCGGTGTGCTTGATACATATATACCTTGTCCATGTAGGGAATTCATTGAGAGGAACGCCTGAACTCCTCAATAATGTCAAAAGGCGTATTCTTTTTTCTGTGAAAGCTTTGCATGGCCAAGGGACATCGCAATAAAACAGTAGACCTTTGGCTGCCTATGAAAACCTGAGCACGCCTCTGTCTGTAGCATGAAGTACCTACCCAAACGAGTGAATGTCCTTCTTGATCTAGATCAAAAGGAGAAGCTACTCTTTCGTCGAACATTTGCTGAAGCCGCAGCGAAATTCGATCAACAACAGACGTGGCTTCCGCAACTGTGTAGTATCGCCACCACTGCTCATCACAGAAGAGTCTGAAAGCCGGCGAATCTTTTCTTTTCATCCCTCTGAGCGTTAAATTAGGACTAAGTGACAAGCCCCCGGCGCCGAACGTCATGGACATCGTCACTCCAGCGATGATTCTCAGCATCACATTCGTATATTTCAGGTTGAACGTGAGTCTATTATGCTTAATACATCTGGCATGGAACGGGCAACCACGCCTATGATGCGTCAATATTTCAGATGAGATGGACGCAGATCCAAGGGTCCAGCTTGTTGCGCTCTGAACGACCTCACGGCGCCTACAGTTGCATCTGTCGCCCACCAGCGACATGTTCTGCAACACATGTTGCTCTTCCTTGCTCTGCAGGATGAGCGGTGTATGGACTTCTGCTTCAGCTTCTGCAGGCTCATCAACAGTGACAAAGCTTTCAGCGTCGTTATTGTCGGTAGTATTGACTTTTGTGGGAGATTTACCGAGAGGGATAGAGTGGATTTGATAGACCGTTAACAAGGTATTGAAACAGTCTCTGAGAACGCCTGCGCTCCGCTGGATGTCCTTCTCATGACGAATGGCTCTCACAGCTCTCTTGGCTCGAGAACTTCTGCCAGAAGCTGCGATGCTGTTCAAAACATCATCCAAGTACTGAAACTCTTTGTAGCAGGCATCAGACAGTGTTTGAACGTGTGGGATCATGTCATCGTCAACCTCATTTTGCTGAGCGTGTGCTTCGAGGATTTCAAGACTACGGATAAGGAGATGCTGCTGTGATAGAATCGTTTGAAAAGACAACGGTAGGTTCGTCGACTTAGCCTGACATTCCTTAAGGAACTTGAAGAACTTCTTGCTGTATTCAGTGAGTTGTAATATTGCTGCAGCTGAACCAGCTGCCGCTAGAACTTCAGCCATCTCATGCAACGTCTGTGCTTAATCGTAAGGTGATTTCAGACTTGCCGAACTTTTGTTTACGCTTGCTCACATCGTGTCCGAGCTCACATGGAGCAAAAAGCTATAAAACAATGTAGAGTTCTGTATAAATTCAAAGGTCTGCCTGCTGGTTGCGTCAGCCTCAGCCTTACGCGCTATGTTCTGCATGGGTAAGGCTACGCCTCCAGTCATTGGTCACACCAAGCATCCTTGCAGCTGAGGTGAGGGCATCAATATGTCACGTTGCTAGCTGTGCGTCCAATGGCCAACACTTAGAACACTCATATCGCAGTGGACAGAAAGACATCGATGCAAAGATGCTCTGCGGGTGAGCAAGGCCCAGAATTGCTTCTGTTGTGACTCGACTGTGCCTTTAAAGCTAACGCAGTAGTCTGCTGCAGGCCATCTCCAACTGGATCTCGCAATGTCCAATTCAGGGCAACAAGTCTGCAAGAGCTGAACACCAAGGACCCCAATGACCAAATGTTTTGCGGGCTCAAAGCGTCAAGGAGGGAGTGCCCTACAAGCTCACAAGTATATAATATTGATTAAGCTACCCTGGCATTTTGACCGTCCGCGTCAACTTCGGGCTATATATCAAGTAGTCAGCAAAGCCGCTCCTCACACATTTCCATTCACCGCCAGCAAGTCTTTGTGATCCGCAGGCTGCCCACCCGAAGCAGGCTCAGGCGTAGGCGGCTGGTTCAGATTGTCTGGATCGATGGACCAGGCGGATTCATTAAAGTACGCCGCCAGTGCAAAGAAAGAGTAGCTATCCGCATTAGTCCTTGCGCTTGTAGCATTCTCTTTTGCTAAACGAAGCGTGTTCTCGTGCGAGTAAGCAGCATAACCGTCCGTTAAGATGTGGTCATCGGTTGAGTAAATAGCGTGAGTCATCTGTAAGGGTCTCAGCCATGCTGCAATAGATATTCCGAATCACTCTTCGGAATAGAGCTAAACGAGTCGGAAGGAAGAATGATGCTTGACGTGACTGATGTTGGACTGGAAGATATACACGTACCTCGTGCATCAGCTGCGAGCCTTGCACAACATATTCGTTCAGAGGCACACTGGTGACCTTACGGCTTGGTGGTTGTTGGTTGGCAAGCTTCTGGGCACTGTTGTGGAAGAAGCTGTTGCACAAGGTGATCTCAGACGCGCCCTTGCTCGTGAAACCAATGCTGATTTAGAAAGTAGCAGTCAGTCGTGAAGGATTAAAGCTTGCTTGGGACGGAGAAGGAGCTCTCACATTGTAGGTCGCTTAGCGCAAGTTTCGCTCTTGTTATCAAAGTCGCATTTGAAGAACAGATCCTTGTGGGGTTTACTGAGCCAGACGGCAAGACGGTCATACCGCTCTAAGATTCGTAAGCAAGTACGACAGCGGCAGACATTGCTTATATCATAACATTCACGACGGAGTGGGGAGATTCGTGGTGTAACCGTACTTTTTATGGACGGGTCTGTTAATTTACCCGATGATGGCGCCTTGCCAAACCATGCAGCCCAGTACTGCAAAGGACTATTAATGTGGAATTTTCTGAGCAAAGAAGGATAATGCACCTTCCCAGACGGCGGATAGCTCGCTGCTGCAGCTGCCAGGCGTTCGACATCGACCAAAGCCGCCAAAACGGGCTTGTATAGGCTACCATCACAGTTTCTGAGGTTGTTTGGGCCAACAGCAGGCACCTGTCGTCGCATCAAAGTATCAACGACATCGTCGACATATGTTGGCATTGCACCACAGCAGGTAGCAACTGCCACGATCAGAGCAGCTCGTCGCATCAGATTCAACAACAGCATAGCAAAAGTTCGAATGCTATGGAGATCTCGAAGCCTTACCACAATGGCTTGAGAAGAGAGACGGACATTGCTGATCTCAATGTCACACTCGCTTAGTCCATCTAATAGCATTCACTCGCACCCATTCTCTATTTGGTGAACTCCGCCCCAAGGCACGTACATTTCATGCAGGACATCCCGTCATTCTAGAATGACGGTGGTGGTCGCTTATACCTCCAGCAAATAAGGAACCCAGGGCGCCGCGTTTTCTCGTTTCACAAAACGCCCTGCAATCTCATAGAGTTCATACAGACATTTTAAGCGATTTAGCGGATTGTATTTGACCAAAGAAGGTATACGACGTCCAAAGAACGAAGAGCTTCCATTTCACCAACCTTATATGTCATGGCTTGTCGCATAAAGTACTCTAATACCAAATCATAGGCGAGCGCGAACGGACAGCATAATTAGTGTTTTGAGGCGAGCAGAGGCTCAGCATCTTCAAAGTTGTCTCCAAGGGGTCCAAGGGACATCGCCGTTTCTTGATTCAGATATCACAATCTAAACGCTCTGCAATCTCTATTCCCACAAACAAACGCCGATGCCATAGATATTGCAGGAGACATCCTAATAAAATCTGTCGCAGAGACAGCAATGCCCTATTTAAGCAGCTCCATACTTGTCGCACTGGCTCTTGCTTGTCTTCTGCCACTTCATCACGGCTCAAAAGTCCCAGACATACATTGCGATGGTGATACGGATGGACCCAACCCATTCATATCTTACGCAACAGATATGCGACTGTCCGTATGTGACGGTAGTGCCTGTGGAAGACAGTTCACCGAGAGCGGGCGAAAATCCTGTAACTTGCGGATGCCGATTGGTGGTGGTTGGGAGATAGTGTGGGCTTCCAACGATGAAACAGGCGTTTATGCAGATTGGTCAGTGGAGTTGTCAACCTTTTCGCTTCATACTTGAGGTTTCCAGACGCTCGCTCGCTCGCCCAACACACGATAGCAACTACTATAAATGCTCGAACGATCCCTTTGCTGCGGCACATGCTGACACTGCAATCCGAAAACTTTAGCTCAACAGCCTCCCAGCAAATCATCGAGCAGTGCTTCGGTCAGGGTACTGTCCCTACCCAGAACTCGGTCTCAGGAAAGTGGACTCTAGGACCAGACACCTACCAGATCGACATTCAGTTTGACAGCGCCCTCGCAAATTATAATCCCGTGAATTACGCTGATGACCCCGAGGCTCCACAATTTGCGCTCAAGGATCCTGCACCTCCTAACACTGGGGCAGAAACGGTGCCAGAGTCTGTACAGCAAATTGAAGGTACGGCTTCGTGCATTGGAGAGGGATGTGCAGGTGAAAGGAGGCCGGCGCCGCCGTGTCGAGGTCGATGTGATGGCGTTATGACGCCCTGAATATGGGTAACGTAGGTTGACTGCGGATGGTTCAATGTGCGATTGGGGTGATTCCTGGATCAAGTTGTAGTGTATATATCTCGTTCGTACATAAATCAACGAGCATGGGGATTAGGGGCGAAAGAAACACTTTCATTAAGACGCGCACCAGATTGAGATGGCGAAGCGTATGCTGGAAGGGTTGGAGCATTGTTGTAGAGTGCCTTTTTGGCTCACAAGGCAAGGCGTGCTGTTCGATCCAATCACAGATCCTATTCGTAAGTAAAGGATTACCCCATTCGGAAGCAGACACTTCGTTTCCAGCTGCCATACTGTTAGTTAGCGATCGCATGTAATGCCTCATAACAGATGGATATCATCGAGCCTTCTAGACTTTGCGTTGCATGAAAGAACCAAACCCAACTCACATGGGAGCCAATCACCAAGATTGACCTCTTGATACGGTGTATGAAGGTTTCCTAATCATGAAGAGGAGTGCGGTAGTGCGATACTGTTTGGGTACTCTCTTGCTCTCAACGCGGTTGATGCTGTCAAGGCCATGAACCACGTCGCCACCCTCCCTATGAGATGCTGTTCTGAAAAGGACGACTATTCAGGAATTGGTTGAATTGGTCTGTGTGGGATAAGGTGTACAATCTATATCGGGGTGAGGCTGATGACGCAGCAAACTTCCCGCCTTCTCCCGCTCGAGGCGCGATGTCAACCTCTCGACGCTGAGCCTTCTGCGAAGAAGGCGAAGGAGTACTGTGGTACTGAAGCTTTGTGCTCCTCACACTCTCCAAAGATCCAGAGCTCACTCATCATGGCCGATCCGCGTGTCATGACAAGCAACATTTTCGACCGCGTCGTGTCTGCGGACGCTCGACGCAACAAAGCGCCCCTTTTTCCACTGCCATTGAATCTGATCGCCTGGATCCTATCATATGTATAGCATCTTGTGTCTCAAGTCTCCTACCTCTTTGTTTACGACGACAGCTTGAAAAACCATCTGATCTCAGTCGAGCGTGTCGAACGTGCCGCCTGTTCCATTATTTACTTCTTCCGCAGCTCTACAGTCAGGTCCGTCTGTGCTCATACGACCACACACGATATGACGCGTCTGACAATCGACCGCAACTTGGTCTGGCCAGCTCCTTCGCAATTGGTCTCAGCGCGATTGTATCAAGGAATGTTGGACCGTACATCCGGAGCTTCGAGCTTGGTGGACAATGGGCTGAGGTGGAGCTGGAAAACGGAAGCAGAATACCGGATGGCAATATGCTATTGAGTAGCCTTGTAAGAGTTGCAATTGAGAAGATGCCTTCTCTAGAAAGCTTTAGGTATACCCAAGCGCTTCCCTTAGAAGATTACGGTCACTTACACAGACTAGATGGGAACTCAATACGAAGATGCTCTCTACCATCTGGCCCGTGCTCGCAGAGAAGAACACCTTGAGGTCACTCTCTATCAAGTTCCCGTCAATACGCCGGGCAAGACCTATAACCGTTGCCCCACCTATACCAAGCCTTCAAAGCTTGAAGATTACGCACATAGACCCTCTTTGCTACCCAGACGATATCTCGTACCTCCTCCTCGGTTCCAAGCAGCTTCGCCACCTCGCGCTACAATGGTCTCCCCGAATGCGAGAAAACCGCGAGTTTAGCGTCCATCTCGCCTCGATCTTCGGAAAGGTTGAGGCTGCTGGATATTTCCTACCGTTAAAGAGTTTAGCAATACAGAACCTATTCACATTTGATTGCAGAGTCTGCGGTCCTATAGTTGACACCTCGTTAATTGAGGAGCTTACCCTCCTTGGTAACGAGAGTGGAAGTGAGAATGGCAATACGATTTTCATGTCTAGCTTGCCCCAAAGATCTTCCGAGGCTCACATGACAGCGAACTTGAAGTCATTCCGCGTCAATCGTATTGATCAGCTTCACTGTGATTTTATTGGGTCTCTAAAACCGATTGAGCGTCTATATCTTGTCCAACCAGAGACTGACAAGGTCGCTACTCGGCCAAGCTCAAGACTAACTCCACCATCAAGTAGCTCCTCAACGCCCCCAAAGATCGTGGGAGATGAAAATCACAAGGCTTCTATGCTTACTACCACCTCTATGATCCAGTCCTTCCAGTCCCAATACATAGACACCATCGTTCGTATTCATGGCCGTACCCTCCAGCACCTCCTCCTCCCCCCGCAATGGCGAATCGGCGCCGATGATATAGCGCGGCTCATCCGCGCCTGTCCTAGTTTGGAGCAATTAGCCGTCGGCGCACAGCTCGAAACCTTTAAACACCTCAAATTCTTGATTCCATTTCTGCCGAGATTGACAACCATTCGGTTCCTGGCCGACGAAAGGGAAGCGACTAGCATTGAAGCAGGTACAGATAGGGGAGAAGAAGGGAAACAGAATCTTGGATTTCTGGAGCAGATGCGGGAATATGACAGACAAGGTATGCACGAGAAGATGATCGGTAAGGATACTGCGGGCGAAGAATGGAGCAAGCTGAGATGGATTGAGCTTGGAGCGCCTGATCTGATTTTTGAGTTGGGGAAATACTACGAGGTCGATGAAGACGAAGGAGATCAGCTTAACGGAGAAGTAGGTCAGGGGAGAAGTGGGACTAGGTGGAGGAGGGAAGTCACCAGAAGGACCATTGATGACGTGAAAAGTATCGATATTTGGAAGATGGCTTCGAATGACATTTGAGTTCATGGCTGGAAGACTGGACAATATTTTAGGTCGCTGCTTCGTACAATTTTATTGCAATGTGTGCCCACAATGGCGCAAGGCTGTACTGACAAGATGCTTCAGTCATAAGCTGAAGCTTCAGCTAGCCGTGAATGGCGCTGTTCCATCCTGCAATGGCATGTCAGACTCAACCTTCGACAAAATGAAGAGCGGAGAGCCGGTTGAATTGTGGATGTTCCCACCAGACCGCTGGTGCTCGGGCTATTGATGGCTTTTTGGCCACTGGGATTTGGCTGTCTACTACAATGGGAATCTGCTCCGGCTCATGGCGATGCTAAAAGGATGTATATCATGTCGCTTTCATGTCGGATTCCCGAAGAACTGACTTGTTCATCTTAGCCAAAGCCGCTGTCTGGAAAGTGAAAATTCAATCAAGCCACAATCCTCATATCTTCAAAGTTTTCCTTGTGGCCAATGGACATTCGGTACCACATTAGACTCCAAATCTCAATATCGCCATCATGTTTTCTTGAGCCGCGCTCGTTTCTCCGAGTGCCCAATACATCCGCGATGACTTCGAATCCTAGCGGGTCTACTGGAACGCAGGGGGTAGAATGGCCGACCTTTGATACCAACCTATGCTATTTTATCCGCCAAGATCGCATTCCGAAGCTTCCTCCTCAGACCGTGATTGCCAAAGCCAAATCCCTGCTGGACGATGAATTCAGTAGGTGCACTTCCAGAATTTGGCCCGAAGTGGACCAAGCAGCCAAGACCTACTACTATTCCACCACTCACGGGAACGATTTCGGCCCTCTATTGAAACTTCTCTACTGGCGAGGCCGCCAACAGACAGCAACATACGACCTGTTCAGATACCTTTGCCGTAAAGGCTTCGATCTTGCAAATACCGGAAGTGTACCAACGACATCAAAGAAGATGCCAGACACACTGAGATATTTGAGTTGCCTACTGTTGTGCTATGCAGGGCCGTCAAGGGACCACGGGAGGAGGGATAGCCGGAAGCTTTTCACACTCCAAGACCGTTTTGTCCCTTTACCGCTGATATGGCTTGCTGCGATGATTTCGCGATCGAATGTCAACTTCACCAAGGTCCTAGATGCCATTTCCGATGCCGAGTACATAGGTAAAATGATCAGAGGAGCGACGGAGAGATTGAAAGCGTATTTCCGCGAGAGAGAGGCTATTCATAATCCAGAGGCTGTCCATGTGCCAGAACTGCCTCGTTGGTTTGGATTCTGGCTACCGGAGGCAGTGGGAATAGCTTTGAGCGATGCTTCTGTTGAGGATAGGGTGAAACGGTTCGATCGCTTCAAAAGAATTGAAAAGTGCTACAGAGAATGGTTCGGTCTGGGTCCTGTGGAGCTGTCTCATAGCATTGACCCAATGAATGGCTGCAAGGCTGCTTATGAGCTCCTGTAGCTTTCGCAGCGTGTCCTATTGAGTTGCTGCACATTTGATGTCAGCCTTTCAGAACCTACATCGTTATTTGGATATATTTATGCTTCTTTATGTCTGTCAATAGACTGATCACATCGAAGCGAGGTGATTAGATTCGATCCTTCGCACGATTTTCGAGCCATCAAGATGCCACAAAAAGCAGAACAGCGGGTCAGTACTAAGTTGGGATTTGCAAAGAGAACAAAAGAAACCCCCGTTAACTTCTTGCGGCATCTCAGCTGAGAGACTTGGAGATTCAACCCTTTCAAACTTTGTTTTATAATTTGCTGACGAATCGCAGCCCGTCTTGGACTGGTAATACCATAATTCTCTTGCACCACATCATGCTTCACCTGATGTTTAACCCAGCTAAGCCTATTCTAAAAGCTTCGCTAAAGTATGTTATAGTCATACCACTTTCTGCCAACAAGTACGTTCTTCGCCCCCTTACTTTTTGAACGTTGGCTTGTAGCAGAGAACATGCTTTCTCACCTGCACAAAAATTCAAAACCCAAAAGTCTGTTTTACGATGCGTCACTCATTCAAGTCTTTCCGTTATCCTCTTTTTCCCCATATTTTTCGGGACTAATTTTGCAGTTGCAATTTTCTATCATGACATTTTGTTCCCATAGGTCAATAACAACCACCAACAAACCAGGTCTCCTTCAACTCAAAATCCCATAAATCCATTTCGAGACCCAAGACGCGGCAGCAATGGCCTCATCAACCATCCCTACAACCTTCCTAATAATCTCCGACACCCACAACTTCACTTTCTCAGATCCCACCCTAAACCCCCAACCCCTCCAACTACCCACCCCAAAAACAGACGTCCTCCTCCACAGCGGCGACCTAACCCAAATCGGCGGCATCACTTCCTTCAAAAAAGCCCTCAGCATGCTCTCAAACATCACCGCCGAGCTGAAACTCGTCATCGCCGGGAATCACGACCTAGAGCTCGACAAACCCTACTGGGAAGCTCAGTGTGACGAGGAAGGTACTCCAGAAGACAAAGACGATCATGCGCTCGCTGTCGAAGTCATGCACGGATCGCTGGCAGAGGAGGCGGGAGTAACGTTCCTGAACGAGGGCACACACTCATTCACTCTAGCAAGCGGCGCCACATTTACCATATACGTCTCACCATACACGCCAGCATTTGGTGACTGGGCGTTCGCGTACAAGCATAATGAAGATAGGTTTAATGGAGCAGAACAGGTTGCTGAGGGCGTCGTATCTATAGCTACGAACCCCATCCCCGAGAATGTTGATATCGTGATGACGCATGGTCCGCCGAAAGGCGTGCTTGACTTTTGTCCACAAGGGAGTGTTGGGTGCGGGAATTTGCTGAGGGCGATGAGGAGGGTTAAGCCCAGGATGCATTGTTTTGGGCATATTCATGAGGGGAATGGTGGTCTGGCTATTGGTTCGAATAAGTCTGTCAGTGATCAAGTGGTTGCTGGAACGGAGGTTGGAAATCCTTATCCGCGGGCACTTGTGTGGAGAGTTGGGAAAGGGGAAAGCACGCTTGCTGTAAATGCTGCTATTATGGATGGAGATAATAAGCCTACTCAGTCGCCTTGGCTGGTTTGTCTTGACTTGCTAGCTCCCACCTGATTGAAGGATGTACAATCGTTCCGAGGGAAAAGCCCATTCTATGCGTCAAAAAGATATGATGCGATTTCCTTCATGTCTTTACACTAGTCGGAGCTTTAACGATCTTGCATAGATATACATACACTGGAAAGCTTATGAGTTCAAGAAAATAGAAGTGGAAATCATTATGAAGTCTCTGGTACGTGAACGGAACAAGTAGGACGTGGATCAGGATATAAACCCTGCGTTTTGAGGCAGAACAGCGGGCAGAACATTGATGAAAGTACTCATTTCGTCCCGCTCTCATGTATTTACGAGGTAATCCATTGATCTCATAGAGACATGGAAGGCCATTCACCGACAAAGAGAGAACTTGGGTAGTCAATGGATCTACGACGGGGAAGGCAAACGGTTTGAGAGGAGTCCCTCCGCCTTGTACTGGAGAGATTCACTGTGGAGTCAGAAGCATTCGTCAGGGTGATAATATCATGCAGTGGTTGTTGTTGTGGCCATCGATATCAGGACAGATTTCGACCTAAACGAGCAAGGGCATGAATTTATTGGGACACCTAAATAGCCGTAAGACTCATAAGCCTGGCTTCAAAGGGTTGTTGCTCCTGCCGAAAGGGCTGACCTTTCTCACGTCATAAGTTCTTGTCATGACCATGGTGTCTGTTTTGAAAAGGTCTGGGAACCACAGAGTTCCACGACCGTGGTCATGTTAAGCTCACCTTCTAATGTTGTCCTGGTCAGGGTATCGCATGGTGTCGTATGGTGATAAGAAAAGGGCCAAATGCATTACGACCACAGAATATCAGGTGGATTTTGCCTGTGTATTAACATTTTCAAGGCCTATATGGAGACCGACAATTCGTTCATCGAAGCAGTGTCTCACCCAGGACATCTACTGTCGCAATTGTGGACATCATGCCCTACCGACGCCGCATCATCATTGGCATTATTCATGCAGCCTGACTTTTCACCTCATTCTCCATGTTGCTGAGCATAGCCTTGTGCTCCTTATTTAGCCACTCCCGAAATCCCTTATAAGTCTGGCTTTGCACACCACTACTTCCGCCAGAAGCCGTTGGGAACGAGTTATGCAGCCTCACGGTAACCTTCAGCGCTGCTTTGCTCGCCTCGGCAGCCTTCTCCACCTCCTGCTTTACAGAATTCTCCTTGGGTTTGAAGCTCAAAATCACGCGGAACTTCTCGGCTATCGGGTCCAGGCGCCTGACTGTCTCGTCAGGATCGATTTGGATGAGTTTAGTCAGCATCAGTGTACAGAGCATCTTTATCTCATGCTCGTCATCAAGACCGGCGATGACACGGTCGAACAGATCGGCGCGATTTATACGGGAGTAGGCGGTCTCCATTAGGGAGAAGAGGGTCTCGTAGGCGCTCTGATAGCTTGTTAGCAGGCATTGATATAGGACGATAGATTACGAAATTACCTTTCGAAGCTCTAGTCCCTCGTCGACTTTGTGCCTAAATGGACCCATTTGTACCTCCCGTATAAGATCTGGATCTATGTGTGAGTCCTTCATGACTTGTGGCAACAAGTCACCTAGATGGGGCAGCACCATTTCAGACTTATGCTGAACCGCGGAGTTGAGTGTACCCAAGGCCAGACGTCGATTCTCGGTGTTAGGATCACTGAGCATTATTGAAAGCATATTGACAAGATTCGGTTTCAGTACGTCGTCAAAAGTCTCGTCATTGTCTGCAAAGATGAAGCGGACGGCTTGAATACTCATACTTCGACTTGTTGGGTTCGGTTCTTTTAGATATCCTTGAAGTAAGGGTAAGAAGGTAGCTGGCTCAATTGCTGTAATCCGACCGATGCACTCTGCGCCTAATGTCTTATTATCTTCCGCTTGCGAAGCAGCATGTAAGTTCTCCCAAATCTGCTTTGTATACGGCGATATGTCAGATCTCGAATTGCCTGCATTTTGAAGGACTTCTTTGATGGCATATAGTGACAGGTACTGTGACTGGCCCATCTTCCCAGTGTAAGACAAGATAGTTGGTAGGTAAGTCTTGACGTTGCCACTACCAGCACGGCCTAGAGCTGTTGCAGCCGTTCGGCGCACGATATCTGACTTGGAACTGAAGCGGTCGGTGAAGATCTTGGATTGCAAGGGAAAGGATGCACCCATCCGAGAGCCTGCTTCCCCAAGGACCGAGAGAGCCAGACATTGCCGCGTGAAGTCTTTGGAAGACTTCAATTCCCCTTCAAAGTCTTGTAGACTCACGCCGACAGTGTTGCCACCTGCTACAAGCAATGTTCCAATCGCTTTACCGACGATAGCAGGATCTCCAGAGACACCAACGTCTTGAAGAAAACTGTGCATGAGTGGTCTACCTACACCCTGCTCCCCAATATCATGGAGTATTGTTAGAAGAGCGTCAAAAGCTCTTCCTCCAGGATTGGACAGTACGACATCACACAGAGCTTTGTTCAGACTTGCATCCGTGATCTGTTGAGGGCTGACTTTGACGAGCTTGCTCAATATGGATAGCGCTACACCTAGCAAATTAAAGTCACCAGCGTTCACAAGAGGTAGAAGCAAGCTAGCTAAACCCTGTATTGTCTCCTCGTCAAGCTTGCTAATTGCTCGAGGGTTCTGTACCAAGCTCCGAAGAGCAACAAGACTTGCACCCCGCAAGCTGCGGTCCGCTTTGCGTAATTGAGCTCCTAGCTCAAGTGATACGGTTCGAGTCCAGTCTGGCTGCAAGTCGTTCTTGTCTGTGGCTGATACCGCAACGATCTCAATGGCTTTGACTGCAGAAAGGCGTGTGGTCTCGTTCTTGAGACGATCTTGAAGAGTATCAAGCGCTTGTGATCGCTTTTTTGCAGCAAGCAATTTGGTGTTTGTGGAGCCTGAGGTACGGGCCAAAAGGACACCGAGAGCATGTATGGCCTTACGTCTCGCTTCAAGATCCACGTCGATAGCAGTCGCCTTCACCGAGAGGACCTCGTAGATCTTTGCGAGGAAATCAGAACGCTGTTTCTCGGTACCTGCTGTGCGTGGAGGTGTCATGGCTTTAATTATACTCTCCAACGCCTGCATTGCTTCGCCAGAAACTTTGTAATTGTTGTCCTTAGCTGCACTAATCGCAGCAGAGACGATCTGGTCAAGGTAAGAGGCAAGGACTTTGGAGGAATGGGTATCACAAATAGCGCCGAGCAGCTCGAGTGCCTCAATGCGCATGATGCCACCCGTAGAGGCAGCCGCTCCTCCCACTGTCGTCGAGGAAGATCCCGTAGGAGCGTTTGACGCGTTCTTGATTACATCTAAGAGGGGCTCGATGATTTTGCTGAGATGATCTGACAGGCCACCATTCTGGACTAGGACATCCTCACGTAGTAGCGATATTGCAGTCTGCTTCGTCGGAATAGATGGCTGCTTCAGCAGCTGTGAGACACCTTTTACAATTATTGGATTGAGGCGAGCAAGTTCGGCTCGAGGGCCGGACACTGGTGAAGGCGATGCGGCTGGCGAGTTGAGGCCCAAAGAAGCTGCAAATGCTCCAGCTGCGTCTGGGGGCTCGGTCGTACTATCAACCCGCCGTCGCTTTCGTGCCCGACGGGTATCAGTACTAGCCGCACCATTTTCAATGACCGGCAAGACACCTATCGAAGTACTCTCTCCTGTCTTCTTAATGAGAAGCGCTAAAGTAACGAGAATCTCAAGTCTGACGTTCTCCTCTCGTTCTTTGAATCGCTTGACCAAGACAGGAGCGATTTTGTCGTAGAGCGTACCGTTCTCCAGCAGATCCCCATTACTCCTCGTAGAGATGATAGCGAAAAGGGCCTTAGCGGCACATCGACGAATCTTCCAGCTCGCATCTTCATCATCGCTAAAAGCACCCTCCTGCTCAAAATCTTCGTCGTCGGCGCCAATTGCGTCTTCATCCTCTTCCAGGGTCCCCTCCATCTGATCGTCATCATCTGAAGTCGCGTTGGGATCATAGCTGACATAACGCACAGCGGCGCTAATGGATTCGTTTGTGAACACATGTACATCATTGCTGCAATGAGTGAGGAACCCCTCAAGCGCAACTAGAGCGGCTTCGCGTAGCTCGTCAAGCTCTACGTTTGGCTCTCCACCTTCGAGATCTACATCGTCGTTCTCGAATTCTTGCTCACTAAGAGGACTGAGAATAAAAGGCACAAGGCTTCTCGAATGCGGTCCTAACCGCTGAGGCACCGATCTCGATATCGAGCCCACAGTGGTAAGCAATAAACGCCTCGTACCAGTAGACAAATTGGGTGCTTGAAAAGCGTCTATGATTTGGGAGACAAGGGCTTTGAGTAGCGAATCCTGCATGTAGACACACAATATTGAAATGGCCACGATAGCCTTCTTCTTCACCACGGATCCTGATCGCTCATCGTACAAAATTTGCATGAGAGTCTTCTGTAATGCTTGTTTCTCCGCGTCTTTCAGCATAGGTCCAAAGCAGCGAGTGATCTCAACAAGTACGTCCACCGCATCACTGTTGACACCTTTTTCGGACCCAATTTCGAGCATACCCGGAGGCGGGGCAGGTAGGTTGTCAATTCCAGTCGGAAATATTAGGTAACCAAGCAAGCGAGGGATGAGGACCTTGCTGATAGCAATGTATGCGTCGTTCGTCTTTTCAGGAGGCGGTAAACCTGGTAGAGGGGGCGGGAAAGACGTTATAAACGTTCGCAAAGCTGTGGTGGGAATTGATGTGTCGATGGAGTGAGTAGGCTTGATGTTGGATACTCGATGAATAAAGGGGGGCAGGATATCGGTCGGTAGCTTGAGCACGAGAGCTCCGACGCTGTAGCAAGATGAGTTTTGGGACCATTGCAGCAAGATGGAGCACTAACCATTTTATTGCTTGATTTTGAACCTCTCCATTCTGGTCATCCAGTGCTTGAATGATACCATCGATGATTTTGGCACAAGTGTGATATTCGCTGGTCAGAAACGTAGGAGCACCTGCACTCAAGAGATTGTATAGATCATTCAGTGACATATACCGGATATCTGCATCTGCATCACTTAATTTGGGTAAGAGGCTCAAGCACTGGGCAGGAGTTGGGTTGGAAGCGGTAGGCGCCATGTTGATACTGCGAGAAGATTATGCAGTGGAAAATGCAGTCACGTTCGAATAATCATATTTGGAGCACGGTGCTGTACAGATGCGGGTGATATAGGCAGCAGTGGGCCTAAATGTGAGGGTGCTCGTGTCAACACTAGGACACAAGCGATGATATGACAGCTTTTTCCATCCTCAAAGGCTGTCATTCATCACATTTGTGCATGTGAAATAACAACCTAAGATTTCACAATGACGCCAGGCTCGAGTCAGCTCCAAATTCCCATGAGCTCGAAAGAGCGTAGCGTCAGGGCCTGCTGCGGCTTTGTCTTCAGAGCTGCGGAAGCGTTATATCTTCCGCTGGCTCTCCTATAAGGTCCATTGAGCACCATAAACTGTTTGGAGAAGCTCGGATCTCTATCGTGAAGCTGTCACGAACCTTCAACATCCTTTTCTATCGGTTGATAAGTCACAATGCTGGCACTGAGACAACCTTCAAGATGGACTAGCCATCTGTCTAGGAGATCACTCCGAGCCCCCAAAAATCACGCCAACAGACGGATCGGACAGCGTCTACAGAGAAGAACGTATGCTAACGAGGGAGGTGATGGTGGTCATGCAACACACAAATCAGGCAGTGATGTACCATGGTATGACATGCTTCACGAAGCTAGAGTTTTTTGCCCGCCATCCACTGGAACATCTATGAGGCATTTGTACGCGTCTTGCACTTGCTAACAGCTCGAAGGGCAATAGCATCAGTAGCAGTCACAGTTCCCGCGACCTGGTACCTCCTTCAACCTCAGTTGCAGCCTAAGAAAAGTCACGGTGGACACGGACACGACTCTCATTCTGAAGAGGGGGAACATGAAGAGCATGGAGTAGGCGAAGGAGAGAAAGGCGCAGGCTCAGATTCCGAACCACAAGAGCAGGAGCCAAGTCACGGAGAAGCTAGCGGAGACAGCAGCGACTCGTCCGAGTCAAGCGAGGGTGAACAAGAGACTCCCCCATCATCCGACGATGAGGAACCGAAAAATGTTGCTCACGAGAAGGAGGGTGGAGGCAATGTAGAAGGTGTCCAGTTCAAGGGTGCAACCAATGCTACAGAAAAGGGTGAACAAGAGGACACAAGAAAGCATATCCCAGATGCCAAAGGTTTCAACAAGAAGAGAATAGAAAGCGCTTATGGCAATAAGCAAGGTGAAGCCACGAAAGACGAGCAAAGTCCACAGAACGAAGATATGGTTGGTGCTGCCAATGGCTCATCTCAACGCTTTGCTGATTTTTCTCTAGGAAGCAACAGCGAAGCCAGCAGGGGATATGTCGAAACAGTCGGGGAAGCAAGAGGGTCTATCGAACACTGATACCAAGCACTCCACCGACGTAGGATCCGATCCCGATAAGAGCTCGAAGGCAGACGGCACGCCGGAGACAGCGAAGCTGAAGGGTACCGTGGATCCTGGAAGACAGCTAGGGTCATAATTGGTCTTGTAGAGCCTTGACTGGATTCGCAGGTTTGAGAAAAGAAAAAAGATCGACTCTTCGAATCTGGCTGTACATTTATTCTCGCATATTGCGAGCTGCCTATTAGAGATTCGCGCCAATGTAAATGTATGTGAGCCTTTGATAGCTGCTCTGTTGCCCAAGATGAGTGCTGTCGTCGCATAATCTGGCATGTTCGAGAGCCATCTTAGCGACTGTGAGATCGTCCTCATCAGTCATCGACGAGCGAAATGCAGCAATTTGAAGGCCTAGCAAATCACCCATGCTTGAAACAATGTATGCGAAATTGCCACGGAGCCACGTAGTTTTTCAAACGATCAAAAGATAGAGCTCGATTCTCGCCAACATCAGACCTAACGCGTACATCCAACTTCACGGTGCTTGACTGCAATGGATCTCTGGCTGGACAAGACACACAATGGGCTTTGTTCATTGTACTCCGTTATACGAATCCTTCTCCCTTTGCCAGCCGACAACGTAGAAAAGTGAGGATGATTAGGGGAGCTTTATGCGAGCCGTGTAACAACCACAACGGCCTGATAAGCGAGGGGATTTAGGCAAGTCTACGGCGATTAAATCCATTAAAAGGAAAGTCTATAGCTGGTGCATCGGGGGTTGGAGGTCGATCAGGGACTGTCAGTGCAGCCGGTGGGCACGGCAAAGCGACCGGTTCATATCACCTCCCAGACCTTCTCACCCCCAATTCCAAGACGGGGCAAAGCCAGCCAACCGGGACAATGTTGTTTTGTTTCTACCCCTGCAGGTACATGAAGTTCGCGTGGCAAGCGGCCGTGTCTCAGACTCTAAAGAGCTTTTAGCCCCGCTCATCATGACCATCACACCTTTTTCCTGGGTGCCTTGTCACGTTGCACTGGTTGAGTATAGCGCACAAATCTCCGCAGTTGGAGGTGCGGGTGGTAACAGGCTCATTTCGATCTTCACTAACTGTGACAAGACTCGCTCAACACTGGCTCGGCAGCTGCCGTGGGATGGGGTGGCTTGCAAATCGATGACCTGTGCCGTGTTTGTTCAGGCGTTCGGACATCGCTCGAGATCTGGTTGACCGTCCAGAGTAGTATCGTTTTGCCTCTTCACTCTTCTTGCATTCACTCTCACACAGCACCCAATGGCCATTTTTGAGTGGGACACCGATCATGTTTAGAGTTGAATTATGGGCGTGATGTCTTGACTGTCTCAAGATCGACTTCAACAGTCTATGTCATGACAGCATTTTCTAGGATTGATGCTCGCCGATAACAGGGACCTATACACTGCACGATCGACGCTCGGTTGAAGATGTCTCTCTTCTCTTTCCGACGTCCTCCAAAGGTATCGAAACAAGATGGACATCTCACCGTATGCAAAACGTCCGCAGATGACCGACACCGAGTCCACATCCCTCCGCAACTCTCATTCGAGAACATTATCTGCAACAAATGCATGCCACCATGCTCCCTACAAGACTTCCTCGACTACCTGACCTACGTCACTCGTAACGCCGAGAACCTACAATTCTACCTATGGATGGTCGACTATTTCCAGCGTTTTCGCTCGATCCAGAAACACGAACGAGCGTTGTCGCCCCGATGGACAGGCCGTGCGCCGCCAATTAAAGAGCAGAATGGTGCTAGGCTGATAGCCACGCACGACATAGATCTATTGAGCGAGGACATATCCGATTGTGATACGTGGGGAGGCGCAGACTACCAGCAATCCGAGTTCACGGATGAATATACCCAGACACTCGGCGATATCAAGTTCTCAATATCCCCCGTCAAACCTAACGTGCTACGGAGAGAGGAACAATACGTCTGGCACCCCGCAGAAGCGCAACCCCTCCGGAACGAGATCACCCGGATCGTGAACCACTACATCGCCCCCGGCTCACCGCGGCAGCTCAACCTCTCGCACAACGATCGCGCCACTGTCCTGCGTGCTCTCGAATACACCACGCATCCGTCCGCCCTCTCGCCCATCAAGCGCATGCTAGACAGCACGCTGCGCAACCACAGCCACCCGAACTTCATCCGCTGGTCACTCACCAACGGGACTCGGCAATGGACATGGTTCTTGCGAATCTTCTCCACCTCCATGATCGTGATCGGCTTCCTGATCGCCATCCTCCTCGCCATCTCCTCCGCCTCGCGCTATTACCGCATCTTCGCCCTCCCCTTCTGGTGGTTCGGCATCGTGAACTTGATCTGCGGAACACAAGGGCTCTGCATAATATTACACCAAATGCATTCGCGACAGTATCAGCCTTGGGAGATGAAAACAAGAGACTTCTACCTTTTCGATGAAGAGGAGATGGGATTGAAAGGTGAATTTGGTGCCGGACCTATGGGCAATATTAGCTATGAGTCCACCAGACCGTCGTGGCCGGTCAAGATGGAGGTGTTTGGGCCGGCAAATAATTACTCGGGTGAGCAGTGGGTTGCCAGTTGGCAGAGACGGCCATGGTATAAGAAATTGTTTCAGCATCGGGTCAAGATCCAGGATGATGGGTTGAGGCATATGCAGTCGGCTATGGTCAGGTCGGCTGAGTTGTGGGCGCTGGTTATTGCCGTGCCTGTTACCATTGCTTTTGTGGCTATACCCTTGGGAAATAGATTTTGAGTCCCGTCATACAGCACTTTTGACGCTAGGAGAGGTTTGGAGTGCTTACATAGCGAGGAGTTTGTGGTGCATGATCTTGCGGGAGGGCTTCCACTGATATCAAAAGTATGACTTGGGTTTGGCTGTATATTACTGGTATGTGGCCGTGGCTAGGCACGAGTAATGAGTGGGGGGTATGATGCACAAAGAGACGGGAAACGTGAGATGCTGTTTGTGATTTGATAAACTTGCAATCTATGTCATAGCGGACTCCTTGATGTGGATGGTGATATTCTCATTATCTAACATCTATTACTCATTCGTGTATATCTATTTAAACTTCACAGCAACGGAGTACGAAGCATAGAACCCGCAGTAAAGGGATCTCGAAACCTCTAAATACTGCGGCGTTGTAGTTATGCAACTTGGTCTGAAAAATTATCTTGTGCACCTCAACTCGTTCATGGACATAATGTTCTGGGTAAAAGCTGTAGAATTTACATAGATCCCATGATAATTAGACAGGGAGCCTAAGCGAAAGCCACCGCCGCACCGCGGACTGTCTGCGACAACAACTACAATCCAAAACGGTAGTCACAGGAAAGACCAACAGGGGAAAAAAAGCAAAAATATAACACGTTGTCTCCCCAACAGGGAACTATTCCATTGTTAGTTGAAGATTTGGGGGAGCGGAAGTGGGAAACTAACTCGAACCCTGGTGTTCGCGTGAAGTTAGCTTTAGAGTCGCGTTCGTGGAGGAGGCAACTTATCTCCCGCGATCAACATTCATAATGACAAGCGGAAATCTGCTAATCTATTAGGGTGGTTTACGGGTATTAGGGAAGGTGGACATAACATCACCACTAGACCATTGAGGACTTGATATTGAGAGCCACGTCTTACAAAATATATATACCTGAATTTTGATGGGAAATCCGTCGCTCTCCTCGTGAATCCTCGATCATTTAAAGACGAATGCAAAGTCTGCCTACGCTGTGCCCCGGGGTTATGTCTAACATCGCTTGCATAGTACCTGCTGTTCTTGCTAGAAGAATTGACAGTCCAACGGGCCGATCTGGGTAGTATCTAAGCCCAAAGACTTACCCTCAGAAGGCCTAGGAAGTGCCCCTTATAGGGCCCTTTATTGGGTGAAGACTAGAGTATTTGTGATCATGCCTGTAGATCTTTCGGACTGGCCTTTGGGATCGTCATTTCTTCTAGATGTGGCTAGGGAATTAAAGAAACAACTTCCCTCAAGATCTCGCCAACGATTGCATGGAATCGACACCAACGATGTAAACATGAAAATAACACCAAGCTCTGTTTATAATCGCTCAACAAGCTCCTCGTCTGAGCTCCCTACGTTACGCCACGCCTTTTCCAGATGACAGAATGCCATTCCTACGCCCTTCGCGCCGACTCTTCCTCACACTCTGCCTCTTCCTCCTATTCGCCGCCATCGGCTCAAACATAGCTATATTCTGGGGCTTGACGACAGACGACCTCCAATGGCACCTCGGGACCCTCAAGGACTGGCGCTACACGCTGGGCGACATTCGAATACCGGGGCGAAAAAAGCGACCATGGCATTCTGGAGAAACCATAGATGACGAGCTCGAACCCGTTGACAACCACCCCATCGTTACGTTGATGCTGAATGCAGATAAAGAGTTTCGTGCCTACGAAGAGAACAGGTCGAAGTCCTTCAGGGAGACGGTACGAAAGTATAGGACACGGTATGGCAGACACCCTCCGCCTGGCTTCAAGGAGTGGTACAAGTATGCGCGCAAGAGGAATGTTCATAACATTGATGACTTTGAGCAAATAATGGATGATCTGCGGCCGTTTTGGGCCATTGAGCCTGCCGTCATAAGAAGTTTGGCGGGCAATATGTGGAGGGAGGGTAAGGATCAGGGCATTTCAGGCATACATATCCGCAACCACAAGATCGTGAAAGAGACGAATGATGGATGGAGATCGAATGCGCTGGTGACCTTGATTGAAAAGTTCACTAAGTACTTACCGGACATGGACATTGCGATGAATAGGCTGGATCAGCCTAGGGTAGTAGTACCGTGGGAGGACATGCAGGAGCTGCTATTGAACGAGACGCAGAGTCGACGGACGCCACCTGAGACTGTCTACGAGTTCACGAAGAATATGGACAACTTGGCAAATCTGACCTCGGAGGAGGCTCCTCCGGGCGCAGAAAATCCTGAGTGGTACAATTGGGCTGGAAAGCAATATATCGAAGTTGCCAGCACAGCATGTCCCCCAGAGTCACCTGCGCGAGTCCCTGATTTCAAACTCGAGGATGCCGATATGCTATACAAGACGCGCATGGGGGGTATGGTGTCTAACTTCAATCGCAGCACAGATTTATGTATTGTGGGTCCAGCGCTGAAGGACAAGCACGGCCTTCTCTTCTCAAGCTCGAGCATGGTCCCTACAAAGCGTCTCGTGCCCATATTCGGTGAATGCAAAGTCAATGTGAACAGCGACATCTTATTCCCAGCAAACATGTATTGGCTACACGATGAACGCTATGACTATGACGGAAAACACGATGTCGACTGGGAGGACAAAGAGGATGATATGATATGGCGCGGCGTCAGTTCCGGAGGCGTACAAAATGAAAACAATTGGAGGGGCATGCACCGCCAAAGACTTGTCATGGCGGTCAATAGTACCGAAATGGCTGGCAAGGAGGTTCGCATCCTGACAGAACAGCCGGAGAAGAAAGGCGAGTACGAGAACTACCGGGACTTTCATCCCTCCACCTTTGCAGCTGCGCACACAGACGTGGGCTTCACGGAAACCCCGGGCTGCTTTCCGGAGGAGTGTCCTTTCTATGCTGATGTCTTTTCACTGAAGGAGATGATGTCTTTGGGCGAACAATTCAGAAGCAAACTGCTAGTCGACGTCGACGGACATTCGTTCTCTGGCAGGTGGCATTCATTCCTCGAGAGCAAAGCTTTGGGCATCAAATCCACAATCTTCAGGGAATGGCATGACTCGAGACTGTTTGCTTGGCATCACTTCGTGCCTCTGGACAATCGCTACGATGATGTGTGGACGCTACTCACTTACTTCCTGGGTGTTGGCACGCCGCCGGAACGAAGAACGACTGCTGATGTGGGGGAGAATGATAAAGCATATGTTGCGCGACATGACACGGAGGGCAAGCGGCTTGCGGATCAAGGGAGGGAGTGGGCGAAGAAAGTACTGCGGAGAGAGGATATCGAGATTTACATGTTCCGATTGCTCCTGGAATATGGAAGGATTATCGATGATAATCGCGATCGCATTGGGTATTCCGGCGATGGGAGTGAGCTTGACAAGTATGATGGAGTTACGTCGACGGATAAGATAGCCCATTGACGGCTGTCTTTGAATTGCATTTGTAGGACGTATGGGGTTTTGGAGTTTCCACTTGGCATTGATGCCATGAAGATACCCAAAGGACTTGGGCTTTTCAATAGCATTAGCATTATGTACAATGACCTGTAATGTAAGGCGTAAACCCTTGGATATACTTCGCCATGTGCACAGTCTGTGAGTGTCACGCGATGTTCCGTAAGCGGCATGGTCGGGCGGAACTCCTGCCAAGAGAACTGCGGAACTTTTGAAACTTGGTTCCTGAATGTCCACCACCATCAACGTCGCCCCGGGTCTGTGAGGATGTTCGCAAGCATTGAGAGACAGCGGGGATGATCGCAAAGCAATTGGCAACCTGGACAGCGTTTCCGACTTGTAGCAAGTCATAGAGACGCGACCCCACCGTCCGCGACAGCAATCTTCTTCCAGCCCCCTCCGCATTGATCGACATCCCATGGCCATTTTTAGTTGACAAAACGAGGGACTTGGACACAGACCGTTCCGCTTTGGTGGCAACCTGATTTGCCTCAATACATCTCAACACCGGCAGACTGTTAACTACTTATCGAATATTCACATATCAAGCGGCGGCGCAGTGGGCTCTCTAGCCTGATCCTCTTCCTTCTTTCACATCATGACTCGCCCTCATGTAATACGTGCAGGTAAGTCGTGAAACAGCACAACAAATCTAGTGATTGTAGCGAGGCTGACTAGCTGCCTTCACCCTGACAGATACAATCGACCTTCAGGACCCAGACGCCCCGTCTGCGAAAGACCACACCCGCCAGCCCGCTCGACCAAATCAATTAGGCGACGGACCCCCAGCTCCACATCAAGCTGAAGCGCTCAAGAACGTCGAGATAGAAATCAATGAGCAGCATGGCCGGAGTCCTCGCGCCTCAGCAGATTTGTCTGGGAAAGAATTACAGTTACTACACGACGAGTCCGAGGCGAACGGCTACCAAGATCCCAGCGAGAACCTCCTACGAAACTCAGCGCAGCATGCAGGTCAAGACGAGGTTGAAGAAGAGGGCGACGATGGCCTCGATGATGATATGGGCGACAAGATCTCGAGTTCTCCCTCGATAGGCGACGATGGTGGGTTTCCCGCTCCTAAGCTCCCCTGGCCCAGTCGCACAAGTTCCGTGTCTACTCCCCCTAAAAAGGCGACCCATTCGCCAGGTCCCCTCTTGGATGATTTGTCTTCTTCTCCTTACGAGGATACTCCTGAGCACCTTCCCGCAATGGATCAAATCTCTTCTTCCCCGTATGAAGACACACCCGAGTACCTTCCCTTCAATTCATTTCACAGGCACCAGCAAGATTCTCCGTCTAAGGTTCATCATCAGAAGGGTGAGTATGCTATGGATCGGCTTTCGGCTTCTTTCGTGGACGAAATCGAAATTGGAAAGCGGAACTCGTTCAATGAGAGACTATCAAATACTCGGAGTAGCTATATCAAGAGAGTTCTTGCGGAAATGCCAGACGAAGCAGATGAAGCTGTGGATTTGAAAGACTTCCACCATATGTTGGTACCCGAGAACGACCCTTTACTAGATAGCAGCTTTGACGAGGCACATTTGGCACAGAAGGTGCTTGATGTAGGAGACTCATCAACAAGCTCCTCGCCCACCTGGAGCGATTCGTCCGATTCAGATGCTACCATCCGACCACCCGATGATGATGATACCAAAGACCTTTTCTTAGATCCTGATTCTCGCTTTGTTGATTCTGGATGGGGCGGAGAGTGCTTACGAGAGATAGAGGACATCGATTTCGAGTTCGTCTATGCATTGCATACATTCGTCGCCACGGTCGAGGGTCAAGCCAATGCTACAAAGGGAGACACTATGGTGCTGCTTGACGATAGCAACAGTTACTGGTGGCTTGTTAGAGTCCACAAAGATAGTAGCATTGGTCAGTAAGCCCGAGTCTACTAGAATCCTGCAGCTCACATATGCAGGCTATCTACCTGCGGAACACATCGAAACCCCTCTAGAAAGATTAGCGCGATTGAACAAGCACAGAAATCTAGATGTGAGTCTAGGTCCTTACTTCTCAGCTGCACTCTAATGTAGGTAATTCTCTCAGCTGTCACAAACAATGCTAGGCGATCAAGATGACGACAAACGACCGCCGAATCCGCTTAATCCGCTTAGAAAGGCCATGAAACGACGCAATACAAAGAAGGTCGAATTTGCTGCTGGGAATTCGTATCTTGAGCCTGATCCAATCGAGTACTCCTCGGAGGAAGAGGAAGAGGAAGGTCTCGAACAAACGGGTCAAGATCAAAACGAGGCGGAGGATGAGCAAAGGGATCAAGCCAAAGCTCGAGACGCTAGTGCCACCGCTGTGAATGCTGATCCTCGAGACCGGACTGTAAACGGCAGGCGCGCCGAGCCTGGCAGAGCAGAGGTAGATCCGCGAAATGCGACTGATCAAGCCAACGGCATGGATCAAGGCAGGGCCAGCGATGAGATCTCTGACCGAACAGGTGAGTCTCAAGTTGTCCTCGAAGGCTCTATCTATGCTGACAAATCAGACGATGGAACTGCAAGCAAATCGCGAAAAGGAACAGTTCGGAATACTGATTCTTTCTTCAAGGATGAAAGCCTTGAGACGCGTAAGATAAATCTGACGCCAAGTCTTCTGCGCGAAGACAATGGAGCACCGCAACAGCAGCAGACACAAGAAAGTCAAGAGGTAAGTCTGTTACGTGTCCCATGTTAAATCATCAATTCATGTCTTTGTAGATGAGAATAAGAGGCAGTCTGGACTCATTGGAGAAGGACGAGCCCACCGCGAAGCCAGGAATTGAGAAAAAGAAAAAGGAGAAGCGAGGCATGCTAGGTGGAATGTTCAAACGAAAAGACAAGAAGAAAGGCCAGGATAGAGAGGCTGAGGAGCTCGAGAAGACGTCCAGCGAGTTGTCGAGGAAGTCGCCCACGCCTAAAGAATCTATGGAGTCTATGGACAGCAAGCTATCCTCGCCTCACCGACAGACTAGCAAGCTTCAGAAGCAGCCCCCGGCTAAGCTTTCTCCCAAGGGATCTTACTCAACCCAGAACCAGAACAATTCTCAGAGATCGGTATCAGGCCCGCAAAGTGCCGCGCCAATGCAAGAACAAAAACCAGCGAATGCTGGCCCCGATAATGGCATGCGTCTTGTGTTGCCAGAATCGCAGCCATTGTTCAATGACATGCCTTCACCCTTACAGTCGAAGGCTTCGGACTCCCCACGTGAGCCACGTGAGCAACGTGAGCAGCAGCGCGAACAGCAGCGAGAGCAGTACCAGGAGCCTCCCGCGCCCGAACCGCTTAAGCCGACAGAATCGCCCAAAGAGAAGAGCAGCGGTATGTTTAGCCCAGTCGTGAACGTACTACGGCCATCGCCATCCGAGCCGAAGCCTGTCAAAGCCAAACGATCAAAGGAGCGGATGCATATGGACGATTTCGACTCGTCATCCTCATCATCAGCCGATCATCCCGCTGAACGCCAGGTGTCACGCGAACAGCAGCCCGAGCCGGAACCAGAGCGAGAACTCGTTTCCCAACCTTCAGACCACCATCTCAACGTGGCTCAAGCTGCTCAGCACGAGATGCATCCGCCACCAGCCTCTAGGCCACCAGAGCCTCCGGAACGTCTTTCAGAATCTCCCGTCGAAGTACCACCGCAGACGACCATTCAAGATCGCAATACGCCTCACCAACCACCACCACTAATCACAGACAATTCATCCCAGGAAGATAGCTACCCCTCACCTATTTCTCCCCCGTCCTCTCCGGAATTGATCGAAGCGCCACAATCCTCTACCTCAACTCACGCACCATCCGCTGACCTCGCCACCACACCAACGAAGCGCCATCTCAACCCCTCCGATCTCGACACATCTCCCGCCTCTCAACCTTCCATCACAACCACCACATCAACAGCCACCTCCTCACCCACTAGCTCCGCTGCAGAGCGGACTCGACGTAGTCCTTCATCCTCACATCCCTCCAACCTCCCTAGCTGGTCCGACGCCTCCTTGCGCGCGTATATGGAAGACGACAACGAGATCCGAGACTTACTCATAATTGTGCATGACAAGACGGGCGTTGTGCCCAAGCGTGATCATCCGGTCGTGAAAGGACTGTTTAAGGAGGAGAACGAGAAGTTGGCGAGGATTGAGCGGGAGTTGGATGGCTTGCTGGGAGAGTTCTTGAGTAGGAAAGGGAGGCGGTAGTAATGACTGCTGGTCGTGTGAGGGCGGTTGGAATACTTTGGAGAAAGAAGAAAGAAGAAGACGAAAGATGGGAAGGTGAATTGGGGAGAAAGGAATGAGGCTATGTGATCATGTATATTCCCACCATTTTCTGATGTATAGCATGGGAGGATGCCTTGATTTCTTCGATGCAGCGCGAGATACTCACGAGAGCTCGGCGCTTTGGGAACCTTGAACGTGGGATTAGAGATAGTAGGGTTTTATTTTGGCATATATTTCACGCTATCTTATTTTTCCCCTTTGAGCGAGCACGTTGGTGTTGCTTTACTTTAAACAGCAGAATTAGGTTGTTGGGTGCAGATAGTGGTTTATTGGCCCCGGAAGTTCACAGCCCGCCCTCTAAATCGTGAGCGGAGCCACGGAATACAGCGAATGAGGAATAACGATGCCACACCTCCCGCGAAGCACGAGATCTCGAGGTTCAACACTAACAATTCATCAATAGTCTTAGACGCTCTCTACGCCCATCTTGCTTCTTTCTAGTCCGTTCCTGTGACCCCTGATACTTACTTCCACTGCCTTCTTCAGGGTTCCGAACGCCACCCATGCAAGTCCAAATACGACACCAATCCACTTCGCCTGTCTGCGTCCGCTGAATCAGTTCGCGGAATGCCAGAATGGTGCACCAGTCTACCTTTCAGGACATCCTCTTTTTGAGGTATGAGCTTTAGGAGACTGAGATGATTGTCGCGAAGATGCGGGGTCAGTGAACACGAGTGGGAGAATAAGACTTTGAAGTCTTTTGTCTGACGGGGTTTGGAGGATTGGGAGGGATGTAGATGGGGTGTCAAAGATTGGCGGCAGTTGAGACGCTTGGATGGTGTGAAGCTGTTTGGAATGGTGTGGCAAACCTGGCACCAGATTTGGCTAGGTCTGATGTTTGTGGAGGGAATTTCCAGGGGCGGGGAGCGATGAGGGAATTGGTGGATTTGGTGCGGGATAAAGGATGTGAGTGTTTGATTGGGGATGCTGATGAAGGCTTTTAAGCGGAGAAGGTGGGTTTGAGGGCCGAAGATTGGGGATTTGGGCGCTTGTGTTTTGGGTGTACATATTTAGATGGGGCGGTTTTGAGGAACGTGAACATTGGGGACGCTCTTTGGATCTATGCCACTCTTTATCTCTGTATGTTTATGATTTCGTCTTCATATCTGTTTGACAGGCTTGAGGAAGGAAAAGAATTGGGTTGTCGTTTGGACTAAGTGCGATTGGTGGGAAGGAGAAAGTATGAGAGTTTCAAGGACAGGGAAGGGATTTTATTGAGTGAGAATGTGGTTTGGGAGGCTGGTCTTCTCAATTTGTTCACTTACGCCCAACAGATCTCGAAAAGGAAACCCACTGGGAGGCCCTTTGAAGTAGGTGTATAGCATGGGGATGAGGAATATGTCAGCATATCGCCTAAGGGGATGGAATATTGATAGGTAGATAATAGAGGTTGTTAGCTGTATCTATGGGGTATACGCCTGTGTCCGACAATATCTGGAAAGGTAGATAGGAAGGTAGTCCGTGAAAGACGGTGGAGAAGTATGAGGGTGGGAGACGCATAATTGAGAGTTTGAGGCGGAGCGGTCACTATACCTGATCAAGACTAGCTCTCCCTTGATGATCTGACTGCAGCATATGGTCACGCCAGGCTCGTATTATCCAATGCGATCGTGTCGAGGCACCTTAAGTGAGGACTCGGACCTGTTCTTAGAAGGACCGGACCACTCACTCTTGCCTTTGTTTGGATTCATCGTTCTGCTGTCTGCCTTGCCCGCCTCAATTTAAAATCCACTCACGAACATACCTCTAGGCGAAGGAATGCTCGGGCTCTAAATTTCTACCTCCAAATCATACCACCCGAAGAGAGGTAACTGAAGCCGAACCCTCATAGAATTAACCAGCTGTTGAGCTGTGCCCCTCAGCCTCAAAACGCGGTGACTGTTAATTAGAGCGAAACACGGATGCTGTGGCTGAAACCGCATGGGCAGCCCTGAGGACCAGAGTACGTATGGAAAATGACCATTGATTGCTATGGGGAGGCTACCACTTCTCTGTCTGGTGACTATTTCCTTCTCACGAGATTTAGAGCAAATCGATAAGTCTTACTCTGCGCATTGAAACTCTAACATAGGTTTCCTAAAGTGTTGTTCGGAGATTGTCTTGATTAATAGTCACTGGAGAAGTTGAATTAGCCTCTTCCAATAAAATCAATTAACCATCAGGGTTTAAAAAGTTCTCGCTCAGACGACTCCTGCCTCACTTAAAAATGGTTTTTTGAAGAATTTGCTTGACGAATCATCTATACAAATTTTCTTGATGTGGAAGATTTTGCAAGTACTATTATCTGACGAGGTAGCAGGAGGCTGGTGGTCTCTGACAAGCGATTACTGGTCATGTTCAGACAAGCTTGAAGATCGGGACGCCCCTTCGGGCTTGTATTGAGACCTTCATACCCGGACCATAAGCCTGGAACAACCCGTCCAGATCAACATAAGCAGCGGTAACACGAGCAGAAACATCGTATGTTCTTGTCCGGTGCCTTTTATCACGCGAGATATCCAGCTTTAAGCCATATTCTTCAGGAGCTCTTTGTGCACAACACGTCTGGTTGGATATTCTGCTCGCTCGTGTTTTGAAATGTGGTGGAGGCTATGCTCTGCCAGCTCTTGGCTTCTTTTGCGACTTTTGCTCTTCTGAGAATCTTTATGGAAGCCTTCATTGCAATCCATTGGCGCCTTTGATACGAGCTGACCTCTCTAAGTCCGTGGTTACATCTATATTTGACTGTCTTCTAAGCTATGGGAGGAGAGACTCCAATATATAAAGTGCGAGATGGACGCCATTCCTTCCTCCTTTCTCATAACATTCACTACATATCCATCGAGAGACCACAGTCTACTTCCAATTTTCCAGTACAACTTGAGAACTTCACCAAATTCACTCATTATCTCTCCCAGCTTTCTCAGCTAATAGACCCAATCACAACATTACAAAATGGTCCAACTCCTTTCTAACACTGTGCTTGCCCTTATCGTCGTCGCCTTGGGAGCTTCAGCTGCACCAACCAACAACAGCACCGGCTCCGTTACAGTCATCACCTTGGATGACGTCAAAAGCTCTGAGCCACAGATCTCCGGAGTCAGTGACCCGGCAAAGAAGATCTTTTCCAGCAACTCTGGCGACAATAAAGTTCTTCTCGACGTCAAACCCGAGCTAGCTAAGAAGGTCGAGGAAGCGGAGAAGGAGATTCCCGCTCTTTCCAGCAACGACGATATCCCCAAAAATGCGACCAAAATGGCTCGTCGCGACCTTGAGAAGCGCTGGAATGTAAGCCTGCAACATTGAAACATGGTCAACAATCGCGCTAGAGATCAACTGCTAACAAATCAACTCGTGTTATAGGAAGAATGTTACATCTTCACCAGTCAATCCAACCCCGGCGTCCAAGCAACGCCCGCAGCTCTGACCTACGCCGTCCAGCACGCCTGCAAATCCTGGTACCCCGACCCCAATATCGCATACTTCGTGTAAGTCCCCCCTTCCCCCATCTCAACTCCGCACCATGGCTCATCCACTCCAGTCCCGAAGAAAGCGCCCACTACGCTGACTACTTTGGCCACCTTGTCATTGAGGAACATGTACGTCGGGCAGACACCCAGTACTGGAACACCGAGTACTATGCTACCTCGCAGGGTGTCTGCACTTCTGAGCTCTCGTGGTTGGTATATATGGTCTCCACGGGCTATTGCGCTGGGGACTTCTCGGGGATTTCGTCGGAGAAGGATCCCTATAGTGCGTTCTGGTATAGCTGGAGGACATATTAGGGGCGCACACACAGCAAAGTGGGATGTGGGAGATGGAGGGTGTGAGGGGACTGTTCTGGTCTTGTTGCTTTGATTTCTTGAGGTTTTTACGTTCATTTGTGTTTGCGTTTTTTCAACTTGATCTTCATGTCTACTGTTTTCTTGTCTACTTAATGAAAAATGGAGGGATATGGTAGCTGAGTTTGTGCTGTTACACATTGATCTAGTTCGGCGAAAAGGGACACGTTCATTAAGGTTATTAGCATGGTGTATTCAACTTCTATAATATATTCTGCCTTTTCGCCAGAACATTACACTGCTTTCTCAGCTTCAAGTGTCTGAGCGATTTGCTTGATCCCCCTTCTCCTGAAAGAAGTTGAAGAAAAGGCATTCGCGGGAAAATGCAGGAGCCAACATACCACCGTCCTGATGTTCCGAATCATGAATTACCCCCAGCACCGTAATTTGCCACGGAAATAACCGTGAATCATGGTTGCTGCTCGCTACAAAGAATTTCGAACCACTCTTTCGGTCTATACCAAAAGGCCATCCCAATTGAGTATCTTTTCAAACAAGTCAGCTGCAGATACATGGAATTCAACATAGAAAGTAAAGATGAGTATTGCATTGATTGATTGCCTTCCCAAACTCCCAAGTTACAGTACCTGTGACATTACAAAGACTCAGAATTTCCATTGTGAATAGTTTGGTATTCTCTTCAGGACCGTTATAAAGTCATTGCAAGATTCGCAAGGCCAGTCTTGCGTCTACCTATAAACATAGCAGTAATTCAATGAATCTCACACACTTCACGATATATCATACAACGTCGACCGAGCCCAGTGAATGCAATGAGCCTCCATTCTCAACCAGTTCTGATACCCCTTTCCCATTTTCTCCATACGCAACACTCTCCTCGACCCTCAGCGCCTCTCTGCCATCCTCGCCACCAACGAGCAATTGCACCTCCTCCCCTTTCCCCGTCTCTACCTTCCTCACCCTAGCCCTCAATCCCATCGTCCTCGCCCGCTTGATCCCCGCACTCGTATTCTTTAATCCGTCTGGCAATTCCGACGCCAAACTCAGCGCGAGCATCTCCTCAACTGTATCCCAGCGCGGACAACTCCGTCTTGATATGAGCAGGTACATGATGTGTGTTAGTGCGAGGATCATGTACAGGATCATCACCCCAATGCTGAGGTAGTCCGTGACTCTAGACGCGTGGAAAGCGTACCCTTTGAGGTGCGCTTGCATGGTCAGACGTGTATGATCACCTTCAGCAGGGACAGGGCAGAACCTGTGAACCGGGTCGACATTGGAGCAGCGGTGGGGACCGCCTGGGGAGGTGAGGATAGTAGGATGGTTGGGGTGGAAAGCTTTAGCAGAACCAACTCGGGAGACGGCGTCGGCGAAGACGGTGGCAATGATTGATTCGTAGCGAGATATTATGGTTTTGATGTTGACACCACTTTCAATGGCTTTAGCAGGATCCATGTTGGCGGCTAGAAGGATGTTTCCTATGCCCGTCGTATCTGACTTGGAAGCTTCCAAGTTGCGATCGACAACGTCTAGGGCTTTCAGCCATGAAGGATCTACAGCTATCCTTCTCCAGTACCCGTTGTCCATTGGCAAAGCAATATCTCTCATATCCCGTTGAGGACGGGCGCCTCCAAGGGTTGCGTTGATGGGGTTGCCTTGTTTTGGTGACTGGCCAAGAAAGGTTGACGCTTCTGTGACCGAATGCGTCGCTCTATTCCAACGAGCATCAATAGAGCATACAACACCAGCTCGGCTATCTGGCCGCGTTGTGTTCAAAGCGCTCAAATAGATCAAGCCCGTAGTCACAGATGACATATTTGCACCGGCGGGAACCCAAATTGTGGTAGGAGCAGTGCTGTTCGTCATAGCATCGGCTCGTGTATTCCACAAGGGCTTCGAAAGCGGTATGTCCATATGGGGACCAGTTTGCTGTCCTTTGCTGCCCCAAGTAGCGTATTCAGTCAATACAGGTAACGAAACTTGCACTGTCTCGTTAGAGAAGTCCTGTATACGCCTACTACATACTGTTCGCACTGCGGCCAGCTGTGATTCGATGTCCATGGATCTTTGACCCGTTGGATGAGTATTTCTAGGATACCATTGTGGATCATACCAGAGCTTGTTCGCAACGAACGATGTCGCTGCATGCGGTGCGAATGACCAAGTCTCTGCACTCGCGGGCGACCGCATATATGCTTGTATAATTCGAGGATCGTCCGGCTCTTGTAAACCGATCTGGTAGTCAACTTGATCACGAGCGTAGGTGTAATAGGATGAGAAGAATCTGAACCCACGCGCGACGCAAGCTTTTCCAATGATCCGAGTGCACGCTCGATCTCCAACATGCTCAGCGGTCAGCATGGTCGGCCAGTAGTCGGCATATGTGCCGTTCAGATAGAAGTCAAGGTCGAACGAAGGCAATGTCTGCGGCAATGATCATAATTAGCGGGTACATTTGACACTGCAATGTTCTCAAGCGCACCGTAATCCGGGGAAGCATGAGTACAGCACTGGCAGGCCCAGCGGCCAGCGCCAGAAAGGAGCCTAGGATAATTAAAGGAAGCAAGCCCAGGCCTTTCAATTGAGGAGAGCCATTCCCAGCCAGGCCACCCCACAGAGCACGAGACCACAGATACTTTGGGTTGACGAAAGAGAATGCGGCCGCGGTCCAGCCATATGGCACCCCATCCCCAAGTAGCCGTAGCTTTACAACGTGAGAGATAACAGCTACGGCTCCTAAGATGATGAGGATCTCCTAAGCACCATATCAGTATGCCGACTTCTACTTCGAGGCAGTTTTTCTCTTGCCTCGACTTTTGCAGCCACTTGGATCAGCGCAAGTACCACGCTGTCCCCGTTAACCGTGTTCGACTGGGATAGGTGAGCACCAATGTAGAAGTGACTGAGATTCAACCAAAGGAGAATGGTTGCGACTGCAAGCGAAGGGAGGTGAACAAGGCAGGCGCATAGCGCGGCAAAGAGAGATCTGTTGACAACGACCTTCCTCGGTTCTTCCCGAACCCAATAGGTGTCCCACTTTGTATGAAGCTCCTCGCATAAGACTTTGAAGCTTGGGAATCGCATCCCTTCGCCAATGCGAAGAAGCGTCGAGATGTGATTGTAGACAGCGTACAAACATAATTGGGGAGCACTTCGTTTTAAATGCCTGGTTGTCGCGATTGAGGCTCGATTTCATTGGCGATTTGTTTATCTCTGACTAAAAACGATATAGAAGTATGAGGTGTGGACGCCACAAATTCAGCTGAAGCACAAGGCTGACGAAAGGCTAGTTTTTCCCAAGGACCTAATGCAAGCTCTAGCATCGCCATTGGAGGATCTGACAAGCTAAGAAAGGTACAGACAGGGGCATGTAGTAACTCAGCTTATGCTTAGACAAGGCTGCTATGCTGTCAATGGCGGGGTGCGACCTTGTTCGCTCTAGTCCATATCAGGCAACGTCACCATCAAATCATACGAAAAGCGGGACCTGTGCCAAATTGTCCTGCGAGCGTTGCGAACGTCGCCTGAGGAAAGTATCCACGGTTTGGTTCCTTTTAGGTCTGAGACACATTTTATGGATAGGTCGCATTCGAGCCTTCATAGGAGGTTAAGCTAATCACATAGGTAGATAAGGCTATTGTGCTATCAATGATGAGATGTAACCCTTGCCGAAACGTTGCGCCGATCGGGCGATTTGCCCCTGTTCCACAGTCCCGGGTGCTTCGAGGTGCAGAAAGAGGCGGGTCCCTATGCCAAGTTGCCTGAATTTGTTGCCTTGTTCCAACAATCGCTTTGTGGCTTTGATCTTTCTTATGATTCGTCGAAACAGAGCCTAGACTCCGGCTCCGCACACCAACGATTGTGGGGTCGAGATTCGTTCCATTCTGGTGGTCTGCAACGGATTCCAGGGAGGCAGCATTATAAAGCGCTTCCGCAATGTTGCGAGACATTGCTGCTCACTGTTCGGTATTTGAATCTCGAAATCACTTTCAAAGATCTATTAAGGAGATACAGGCCTTGGTCACGAATTTTTATACCGGCACGGACAATCTCTAGAGGACGCTGCTGCTGCCGCAGTGTTTGATTAATGCCGAGGACACTGCAATATCGTAAATCGCGGCGCTGGTTTTGGGGGCCACAATATCCTGTCTTGATGTTAATGAAGTCAGTATGTCATGGCTGGGTCGGTGTGAACAGCACAGACCCGATGATCGGAGCGACTAACTTGGTGCTTCAAGATTGAGTCGACTCTTTGTTCCTCGATGAGCCATCTTCTGGACTCGAATACTCCGTCTCGTAGCGTCTCTCCACATGTTGCAGTCGCTGTTTTCGATTTGCAACTAAAGACTTCAGTCTTTCCAGTGATTGGGGACATTTCACCGTGGAGCAGGTGGGACATGTGCTAGGCACGCTGCCCTATCAGAGACAGAACGCTGCTGATCTCAACGTTGCTTTCGAAGCTGGCGAAGCAAGACACATGTTGAGACACATGTGAGCAACACAAATTATATGTATCACTTCCGGGCATATCAGCTTCGTCGCCCTGAGCGCGCCACAGTGGATAAAATCCCACGATGTAAGACCATTGGATGAACTGACCTCATCCAAAAAAAGCATTCTCCTCATGATTCCAATCTGCACTGTCTCCACACAATATCTCTTTCTCCTGCCATGCAGACTCTACTGCAGGATGGTTGAGATCCCAAATACAGATCCCTAGCCTCCGCCAGATTACTTTCGTATCAAGATTCTTCCGAAGCAATATCAGTCCAATGTTGAATACATCGCCCGTAAACTCCGCGATCCGACCGCCAGAGAATTTCCACCACTCCTCGCTATGCTGGTCGTCGTGATAGCGGCCCAACAGCAGTACATACAGCTCTAGCTTCGCTTCTCGAACGTAGCTGGCGATCTCTGCTGCAACTGTATGCTGGTGTTTATCACGTGGTAGATCTTCCCGCGGGTTGTCTGTAAAAATCGTATCTGGAATGAGAGTCGTTGCGTCTAGTGAGATTTGATGTATGCTCCTTCCGCCCTTCCCACTCTTGCCAGAAGTGGGGTGATCCGCTGATCTCCACGCAGACGCAAGCTCACTGAGTTCGCATAGATTACCTGTGAATGAGCCCCAGCAGCACCCATCGAGATCTTGGTAAGAGAGTTGGCAGAGGCATGTATGCTCTTCACTCAGGCTGTTAGTGACGTAGAAACCGACTTTAGACACCAGCTCTGGCACTCTAGACGTCCTACTTACTCGCCACGATTGTCCTCTTTCTGTTGGCTGGGTAGGGACGTGCATTTGGCTCGCTAGAGGAAAGTTCTTGATCAGCTCCTGTCCGAGCTGCAATTCTAATTGGGCCAGGTCGATATGAGCTCCGATTCCCGCAGCTGAAAATCAAAGATCTGCATGATACCATACACTTTGTCCTCAGGCGTCGAACTTGATCGGTTACAAGCGACTGTGTACAGTGCCATGGCATTGAAATCTGATAGCGCTCCTAGGCCGCTCTTCTCCACCAATTCAGCCAGCTCTGACTCCATTTGGGTGGGCGGGATGCCCGATAAGCGTTTCCCATTGATACTGTCGCGGCACACACTGTGCAATGTCTTACACGATTCAAATAGGGAGTGCAATTGTGGCCCATCCTGACGAAGTGTTCCTAGTTCTGCTGGGACCAGGTAGGCCCATTGGCAAAGGAAGGCTTCCTGGAGCGTCCAAAGTGAGGAGAACCAGCGATCTCGGGTCAAATATTTGAGACTTGTGAGCGAAGTGGTGAGCCAAGGTTCTTTGCCCGTAAGACTCATTTGAGACTGAGGAATGTCGGTTGCAGGAGTGGGCAAGAAATGCTTGAGCTGTGACTTAAGGCCTCTCACTTTGGAAGAAACCCAGCCTCTAGTGTTTTTGATCGAAAAATGGAGTTTCGATCCTGGTACCCCCATATATGGATCATCATCCGGAGTGATCTTGGTCACGTCTCCCAGGGCAATAACTGCAGCCTGTTCAAGACTTTCGACTCCACCTTCAATACCTCTTTGGTGAGAATGATTCAACCATACGAACACACGCTTAGCATTTCGAAAGATCTTGGCTTGACGCCCAATCTCCAGTGCCTTTTGTGGGGAATCAGGCGTTTGATTGATGCAAGCGACATCTAACCAAACGAATTCAACGTTTTTAGGCGATGAATACATGTCGCCTTCCATCGGTTTTGCAGGCTCGACACTTCGATGAATGATGGTTTCAAACTGAGTTCTGGTAAAATGAGATGGGTCAATTCTAGGTATTGGCCAGGTTATTCCACTAATCTTGGCGGCTTTAACATTTGGTTGTTCGTTTGGGTTTCTTAGCTCGTATCGGCCCCAAGTGTAAGAAATTGCATTGGACCTCGGCTTAGTATATTCTCCATATTTATGACCTGGCTGCCACTCGTGGGATGTCATTGTGGGCACATGGAGTAGCCGCTGGGGCCAGTCACCCAGGGTTCCGTCATCGCCTAGTTGATCGGGGGACAAGAGCGAATTTGTTGGAACTGATGTAATTATCGAACCATATGCTACTTTCGGTCTCGGCGTACTCATACTATGAATTCCGGTGTTCTTTGGGAGGTAAATCATACCGACAGAAGATAAGCCTTCTCTTCTTCATTTTTGAGCACGCAAGGCAGGATTAGCCAAGTGCTATGACGTAAGAATCAGCACTGCTTCAGCCCTGTTCCTGGCTCGACCTTCTGACCATGCGTCAGTCCTTGACAAAGGAGCCATATTGAATGATGTTGCCTTTACCCATCGTAAGAAGACCGATTGATGGACTACATCATGTGTCGAATTCTTGCTGTCTGATCCTTGACAACACGCAATTTTGGCTTTATTCGTTGCCAATGAGAAGTTTCATCATGTCAAGTAGCCAAATCTGGCACCCTTTTCCCCAGGATTCTCATTATCTCCACCTGTCCTTCTGCCGCCTGAAAAACGTTGTCATAGATATAGCCGGGAGGAGCGCCGACGTCAGCTCCTCTATCCAGCAGTAGCTCCAATACCTCGGTCGAGCCGCCCACAATGGCCGCAAACAATGCAGTGCCATAAACACCGCCTTTGCAATTCAAGTCAGCCCCGTTGTCGAGCAATACTTCAACTAGCTTCCTATGGCCTCCTCGCGCTGCTGCTTGTAAAGCATTACCATAATCTCCACCCTGATTATTTACCCTTGCTGCGCCTTTCCCTATCAGCATTTTGACTGCATTGACGTTACCTTGATATGCTGCTGCTTGTAGTGTTCCACTGTAAGATTTTAGAGGAGTGTTGACCTCAGCGTCGTTGTCGAGAAGCAATCTTACAACCTCGTCGTGACCCCTTATTGAAGCAGCTTGCAGTGCAGTCCCATAGAATCCGGCATAAGTATTCACATTTGCACCGTGTTGCAAAAGAGTTTCGACTACCAGATCGTGACCACGCATCGAAGCTGCTTGCAGTGGATTACCATAGCGTCCACCAGATGTGTTGACTGCAGCGATAGTCTTAGGGTTTGGCTCGTCTTTTTCGTGGGCGATACTAGCACTATCTCGGGTATCATGACTTTGTCCTGAAGTTTCGAGTGTTATCGAGTTGAGAAGGACTTGACCAAAGCCTAGGAATGATGCATAATAGACTGGTGATGCGACATTCTCAGCCAATGTACTAAGATTAACATTGCTAGTTCGCCCTTCTTGGCAATCATAGAGTCTGACCCAATTATGGAAGGCATGATTTTCATCTGTGAAGAGCCTCAATATATGAGCATCTAGGCTGGCTTCTTGGCCTGCGCTGCGCTGATAGTGGTGGTACCAAAAAGTGGCGGCGTAGACTGCGAAAGGATAGTCCTGAAGAGTTGACTCACTAAGCGGACTACTTGCTAGATATTTATCGGTCAAATACTTTAGACAGATCCGAGCTAGTTCTGCATGTGACGATGTGATTTCGAGTCCGAATTTGTTTGCCCTTCGGTGTAGAATTCGATCTGAATGCAGATACTCCTTAACCGAGAAATGGGCGACGTGAACAGTACGAACCAGCCCAAGATGTCCTTGCAACCAGCCAAAAGTCAGAAGGCCTGGGCATATCATGCTCAAGTCGTCTTCATTGTGAAGTCGCGCCTTGAGGTTTAGCCCACCAGGCTCCTCTAAATCAACTGCTATGGCATCAATAAGTTCTGCCACCGACATCGGTCGTGTTGAGAAGCATAGTAGTGTAAGTATTCGATGAGCATCATCGTACAGACCTTCATCAATGCCACACAGCATTCGCTCGTAGGTACCCTCTAGCGTGTGGGGCAAAGACTTTAAACATTTACTTAGGTGACTTTCGCTCCTCGGACATCGCCTTAGAGCATGAAATTGACACTCAACCCAGCGGAAAACACCTTGTGCTCGCCTGATCAGCGTCTGTCGTATCGTATCATGATGAGTAGCCCACTTGCGTAGTTGAGGGTCGGTGTCTAAATTGCGTTCAATGAAGTCAATGATGTCGCTATCTATGCCAGCATTCTTCATCACAATCTCATCCTTTGGAGACTTGAGCAAAGATTCACGGATGTCTGGCTCATTTCGGCTTGTGACGAATATGTGCAGGCCTGGCAGCGACCACTCCCTCATACTTTGAATGGTTTCCAAAACCCCGGCCCTAGATTGATGTCTCGGGCATTCGTCTAACGCATCAATAAAAATGTGAACGTGATAGAATTGCTTTATTAGACTCGAAAAATATTCAAGAAGGGCACCTGAAGGAGGAGGACTTCCACTGTACGAACGTTGCAATTGGCTGAGGTGTTTGTGACCATCCTGTAACTGGCTGGATAATTGGAGCGTCAAAGCCTTCAACATTGGCAGCTGATCTTGCTTTGATTGGTCATTGAAGCTGAAGAAGAAGAAAGCGAGCCCACATTGCCGTTGCTGGACTCTCAAAGTGTGCTCGATGGCGGTTGCACAGAGAACAGTTTTGCCACTTCCAGCAAAGCCTTGCAGCCATAAGGTTGAGTTTTCCCCATCCATCCAATCAATAAGGGCTTTGCTTTTGGTCAGCCAGATACCAGTGCCAGAGAGGCGCTTCTCATATGCTGAATTGTAATCTACCGTGGCGTCCGGTGCCTTGAGCCATTCTCTAATTGAAGAGTTGGCTTGGTCAGTTCGAAGGTTTTCGAGCATAGATTGGATGTTCTGAATACCGTCCTGTGCATACAGGTCTTGTTTGAGTTGCAGAATATTCAGTGCTAATAACAGGTTCTCACGAACGTCACCAATATCTTCCTCAAGTTTCTGTAGTGTGCTCTGGCGCAATGGGTAGGTGATGTGTCTGCCAACTGCCTTAATTCTGCCTCTGATACTGGTTTCCGAAGTCGTCTCAAGTTTTGCTGCCTCTTCTTGAAGCTCTTTCATGGGTTCCTCACATTGAAGGATGTTCAATTCGACCTGTTGCACAAGCTCCTGCTCATCTTTTTGAAACTTTCGACCCCTATTCGATCATCCACTCAGTACCACGTGCAAAAAGCAGCCACTATCGAGCTTTGTTTCAAAGAATGGTTTCAAAGAGGTCAAATGGAAATATTGACACTGATAGGTATTCGCTCTGAGAATTGAACGGGCTAGAGACGACGGACCACAACGTGCTTTGTAGGAGCTTAAGTATGCTTTTCAGGCGCTCTAGGTTGTCTATAGTCTGAGCTACAGCGTGATCTCTGTCTTTGTATACGGTGTAGAATCCCACAAGCGACTCGGTTACTGTTATACTTAGTGACGACAGGCCTGCGACTCCTGTCGCAACGGAAAGCGGGTCAGCCATAGTCACTGTGAGCTGGGGAAGCAGGCATCTCCAGTATAAGCACAGCGATGGTTGTCCTTGACGTAGACCAATGGCGAATGTATCTGTTCACTCTGATCTTCCTCCACAGCAAACTGAGTGCCAATGATCGACAATCATGCTGAGTAAGCGCGCCAAGACAATTTCCGCGGCCGTCCCCGGGCCTGAGGCTTCGTCGCCCATCAACTATCGTCAGCGTATCGAACATTACTCTGGGAGCTCATTTCAGGTGTCTATGATCAAGCTCGGGCTAGACTTCTCGATCAAGCTGATGGTATGCATGATTGTCGAGACTTAGTCATTGTGAGCACCGCTCTGAGACTTTGCCTTTCCTTCAATGTCAATGAGGATAGGAGGAGTTCACACGGGAACAAGATCCGTGCGGGATAGCATCTTTTCTAGCTTTGCAGGATCTAGGAAGACGCTTAGCTTATGGGCTGTGTTCGGAAGGAGACTTGATTGCATGGTGCATGGGCTAATGCAGGCCTGCACAAGGCTGAAGCCAGGGCAGAAACCCCCCTCCTCTCCCCTCGATGTACCTTGTCTGCCTCCAATGCTGGAGCAGATTGCCATTTAAGAATATCTCGATTACGACCTAAGAGCCAAATTCTTTCATATACAACCGTTATTGATCTACAAGACGCTTCCTTGCTTCTTTGCTTGTCTATTGATGGACCCTCTGAGCACCACTGCAAGTATACTGACCGTGCTTCGAGCGGCCAACTATGTGGCCAGCCTTTGCTGCGATTATGCCGCAGCCATCAAAGGCTCATCCTGGGGTCTTACGAGGATAAGAGACGAGATCCGAGATTTGCGCAATGTACTCGAGTCACTAGAGCAAATATCGAGAGCCGCTGATGGCAGAGATTCGGATGCTGCGTTCAGACTTCCACAATTGAGATCCCTGTGCGATCCTAGTCAGGGGCCCTTGGCTAGCTGTCTGGCAGAGCTGGAGCGTCTGAGTACGAAATTGAATACACCTAAATGGGCTCAACATGACCGCTCGAAGAGAGCCGCTATCATGCAGTCCCTCAGTTGGCCGCTCAAGGAGAATGAAATGGAGAAGACATTACTCACGATTGGGAGGTTCAAGTCAACTCTAAGCCTTGCCATTTCTGCGGATCAATTGTAATTCACAGCCCCCCTGTTCCAGATCAAGGACTGACTGTTGAATGGGACTTTGACACAAGCAATACAGGTGACAAACGAGGAGTCTTTGAAATCACTGGGTCAGTCGCTGTCGCTTGCTAAAGCAGGTACGAGCGCTCGCTTTGGTAATTCTGCATAAGGCTGATTTGCACGTTGGAGACGATAAGAAGCGTGAAATCATCGATTGGCTTTCAGCACCAGACCCCTCAATCAATCATAATGCAGCTCTCAACAAGAGGTGTTCCGCTACTGGACAATGGTTTCTAAAATGTGAACGATTTTTGCATTGGAAAACAGCTCAGAATCCTATCTTGTGGCTTCACGGAATCCTTGGCTGTGGTAGGATCTACTTAAGCTGCTGAAACATCTGACTGAGAGGTCTGTTTAGGCAAAACTACTCTGACATCTTCAATCATCGAGAGCGTGAGCCTTGATGAGCCAGAGGCTGCAGTCGCGTATTTCTATTTTGACCTCAATAATTCTGAGAAACAGACCCACGACTCTATGATCCGTTCACTTCTACTACAGCTGTCCTTTTGGGGCAATAACAACTCAGCTCCCCTCCGAAATTTGTTCACATCTTTTCAGGATGGGCGTCGCCAGCCATCAACCGTTGCTCTGGAACAGACCCTGAAGGTGACGATAGAAATGACTGGCCCAACTTACATTATCGTAGATGCTTTGGATGAAGCAACGGATCAAAATTTGGTACAAACCTTCCTTGAAAGCGCACAGTTTTGGAATCCTGAAGATTTGCGATTTTTCATAACAAGCCGTAATGAGAAGGCCATAGACGATTTCTTCTCGAGCAAGTTCGACCACTGCTGCAGATTCTCGATCGAAGCACACAACGTTGGCGAGGACATTCGCTCCTCAATCAAGGATAGACTGCAGATAGATGCGGCGTTCCGGCGCTGGAACAAGAGGCCAGAGGTTCAGCAGGAAATCGAATCAAAATTGCTGCAGAAGGCGGGAGGAATGTAAGAGCACGGTCTCCCCAGCATGCTTGTTCTGCTAACCAGCTTATTAGGTTTCGGTGGGTGGCATGCCAGCTTGACGCGCTTTCTGACTGTTATAACTTCGACAGTCTCCGGAAGGCACTTGATTCGCTACCAGCAACACTCGACGAAACCTATGAGCGGATTCTTGCTAAAATCAATTGCCATTTCCGGTCGGAAGTTCGTCAAATTTTGCAATGGCTCGCCTTTTCTAAGAGACCCCTGTCGTTAGATGAGCTCGCAGACACCATTGCTTTTGACTGCAACGAGGGTTTTCGTTTCCGTGCTGAGAAACGATTCGCCGATCCAGAGGAGATTCTCTACCTATGCTCGAGTCTGGTCACGACAATACCTAGCCAAAAAGCGCAAGCAACCTCTGAATTCGAGCCCAATCATTGGTCCGGGATAGCAACACAAGAGTCTAGATGCATTCTGCTTGCTCATGCATCTGTCAAGGACTTTTTGACCTTGGACCGAATAAAGAAAGGGTCGACTTCCTTCTACAGTATTGAGCGGAGCGCTGCACACTCTGTCATAGCCAAAACCTCTTTGGCTTGTTTGTTAAGCTTTAGGAAAGAAGATCACACGAGTGCACAAGATTTTGTGGAAGAGTTTCCACTTGCAACCTACGCTGCTCAATACTGGACCTGGCATGCCTCACTCGACCACCATCAGGCTGAGCCTTTGGCTAGGGAGCTCTTCGAAAGTAACAATAAATTTTGGAACTGGATCACTCTTTATGATCTAGACGAACAACTTCCGAAGAACGGTACCCACAGAGCAGACTCAGAGGGTGGTGCGCTTTATTACGCCGTCCTCACTGGCCTTCCCAGGGTAGTCCGACAGTTAATCGAGGCTAAAGATGACAGCATTCCACAAGCTGAACCTGCCATAGAGAATGGATTGGCGACAAAACCACCTTGGTCAGCAAGAAAGGCATTTGTGAACCAGAAGGGAGGGAGACTCGATACGCCGTTGCAAGCTGGTTCTCGATGTGGGAGTTTGGAAATTGTGGCCATGTTGCTGGAACATGGTGCTGATGCCAATCTTTACGGTGGAATGGGGGATGGCTCAGCTTTGTCTAGTGCTGCACGAGGTGGCTTCATAGACGTCGCAGAGCTACTGATCGCATCTGGTGCAGCTTTAGACTGCGATCGTTATCCACTCGCGCAGAGCAGTCATATAGGTGAAGGAGAAAAGGTTTCAATGGTTGCTACTCAAGTACCTCCAGACCTAGGCTGCCATGCGGATCATTCAACAGGGGCAAACGAAACTTTCTCACCTGGAGCAAGCGAGATAGATCGCCTTGCCAGGATCCAAATGCAATATAGCCCGTTGTTTGTTGCTTCAACATTTGGTAATACCAAGATGGTGGCATTCTTATTGAGCAAAGGGGCGAACAAAGACTTGTCAAACAGCGAAAGTGGCCAAACAGCGCTTTGCAAAGCTGCCTGGAACGGTCATCATGGTGTTGTTAAAGCTTTGGTGGAGGTTGGAGCAGACATTAACAAACGCGATCTGTATGGCCGCAGTCCACTGTTAATGGCAGTGATGAGCCAGCGAAGATCAATTGTAGACTACCTCGTCCAAAATGGCGCCCAAATCGACACAAGCGACGATCACGGAAAGACTCCATTACTGGAAGCGTTGACCCACAATGACGAGGAGCTTCTCTGCACGCTCCTGGAGGCAGGGGTGGACGTGAATCAACTCGGACAACACGGTAATAGTCCCCTGCGAGCAGCAGTAGTCACCGGATTTGCCATAGGGGTTCAACTTCTATTGGCTTACGGCGCAGACGTGAACCAAAACGTTCCGCTGCTGGAGGCTTTGAGACGGCGCAGAATCGATATTGTAACTCTTTTACTGGATCATGGGGCTGACGTGAACGTCGCACAGAGTTTCACACATGAAGATGGCGTACCATTATGGCTACAGTGCCAGCTAAGCACCAGAGCCATCGGTCAGAATTTGTGCGACTTATTCAGCATTTCGATATCCAGCATTCGACCCGTCCCCATCCAACGACCAGACCAGCACAAAATGCTATGGAAAGACACACCCTTGTGGGTAGCCGCTGCCACTGGCTGCTTCGAGATCGTTCAGCGCTTGCTACAGATGGGAGCTGCAACTGATGAAGTCTCGGGCAGTGAGATTGATTCTATGACTCCACTCGAGATGGCAGCTGCTGAAGATCATGTGGAGATTGTCGCACTTCTGTTGGGCGCAGGTGCAAGCATTCGGGAAAGAGAGTCTTTCAGCGAGCAGCAATCTCTTCTGCTCTTGAAAGAACCAGATCAAACCATGCTAAATTGGTTTCTGCTAATGGATGACGAGAAGACGCAGTATTACATGGCGAGCCCTAATTTGTCACAGGTTGAGCTTGTTAGTAATTTGGCAATCTACAGTTATGTTGATGAATAATGCAGGTTACGACCGTGGTGATGAGTATTGCAAGGTCTGTTTCATACTAAGCCTGCGGAGCGATCAATCCTGTTATGAACATTGATAGTCAGAGATACTCATCGAATGTGCGGGCGTCTCTAAAGGTTAGCGGATGGATTTGGATTCGCACCTTCTGGAGAAGCCTCAATAGAAGCCAAGTACTTTGCTAGTGGCTATTTGCTTGGTTAGGGGGACTGGAAAAATCTAGTACGTCGCTCCTATGGCAAGTGTTGAACCAAATACTCTCGCTTGGACAGCTCTTGGTACGGGGTCTTGTCAACACCATAATCTTAACTTAGCCAACTCTGGCTTCCGCCTCCGCCAAAGTGTCAGTGACAGTCCAAGTGAACGAACGCCATGTTTTCTCGACGCACGTTACACTCACACGCATACCCCGATACTATTCCCTTCTGACCATAATTGGTCTGCTTTATCCTCTGTGTTCTCGGTCTCGATACATGTCGCGGTGGCTGGCTCTACGCAATGTGGCTTCTTGTGCTCGGAGTCTAGATCACGTTGAACGGAACATAGTCGCTTGGTATTTGCCAGATTGGGCGCTTGGCCGTTGTTTAGCCTGGCGCGGTTCGGAATGATGGAACCGCTTGTCAAACTTAATTATCTGTCTACGGAGTACGGATCCCCGCACTCTAGTTCTACGATTCAGCTAGCCACATATCAGCCTAAAGACGATCCGCGGAAATTCAAACGAGCGATTAATTTAGCATGGGAGTCTTGCCAGGGTCCTACATGTCATGTGAGCACCCATCTAATACCCACGGTGACGCCAACCGCGCCACTTCGAACTTATTGCATGTCCAGGCCTCGTGGGCTTGCTTGCCGTGAGCTGAAGGAGCAGCGACGCGCCTTGTCTTGTCTCTAGCGAAGTCAACGTTGCCAACGTAAGTGCCCTATTCAGCCAGAGAAAAAATAACGATCTGCAGCGAAGGGACTCCTGCAGAATGTGCGACCACGGTCAACATCTCGCCAACACTAAGTTTACCTTGGTGTCTGCGATACGCGATGGCGGAGAGGAGCAGAGCTGAGTCTACAACGCCACCTTGATACAACTAGCGAGAAAGCCTAGATCGCTCAAATACAATCCTCAATCACACATCATAGGTTCCAGAGCTAGGCATGCTCTTAAGCAAATCTTCTCTATATAATTGACTGAAGTCCTAAAGTTTTCCCCATCGGCTTGCTATTCCTTTGAGACTTCTTCTCGATCCGTTATCTGTTCCATATATTGTTGCCTGCGTCCGAAACCATGGGTCAAGTATCAAGGGATGGTTCTGCTACCGTGCAGTGGTCAGATGCCAAGACTGTGCATATTCGCAACTTCTATATCAGTTCAGACGGTACCCTTTGGATGAACTCTTACGACGGTGGGGAGACCTCACCGGGAGGCTGGAACACTCAGAGCACACCGTTTGGTGGCGGCGTTGATGTTGGGAAGGACACCTCAATTGCGGCTGTAAACATCAATCCCTTCGCTTCCAACCAACAAGTAAGCCTTGTTAAGTGACATGCCACCCTCGATAGGGCATGCATCGGAAGAAGCAATCGCACTGACCTTTCCAGATCTATGTCTTTTTCCCTGTCGCAGGACAAATGCAATTGGTGATATTGAATGTCGCATCGGGCACATGGTAAAATCATAAGCATTTGACTTCTGCCAGTGACTGACATCCTATATTTACAATAGGGTGCAAGCTCAGGATTTCAACCGCAAAGGATTCTCAGGGGTACCCAGAACAGCCGTCTCCTGGATGGACAGTAACGGCAACCTGAACATTCGTGTCTATTTCGTCAAGAATGTAGACAAGATCTTGCCTCCTGGAGCAGACCAACCAACGTACGTGAATGAGATGTGGGAAATAGCCTATCAGAACAGTGTGTGGCAATATGGCAACAATAGCAGCGCCATTCGCAAGTTCAACCAGATCGGAGATCCATTTGGCAACTCAGTAGCAGCTATCACATGGGGTAATGGGAGCCAGATCAGACTGTACTACTATGAAGTCCTTGCAATGGTTGAGTTGATATGGAATGCGCAGAATCCTTGGGTCCTTGGGAGCACTCTCAGTGCACGTAAGCGTCACCTTTTCATGACTCTGTTGATAGATTACTGCCCCTCAAGAGAGCTTCGCTTACAAGCACTAGCACGGGACGAGCAAACCTTTCGCTATCCAATGACGGCCCTTCAATTTGTCTCCTCAAGTGGAAATCAGCTTCGTGTTTATCGTAACACTCCCAGACAGTTTTCCAAGAACCAGCTTGATGAGTGGGCTTTCGATGAGAGCTCCGGTAAATGGACAGTCAAAGCGCTGCCTCATGATCTCATCAAGGGTACTGATGGTAGCGCCCAGCCAAGCGCCGTGGTGTGGACGTATCCCGATCCTTCGCAGGCGCATATTCGGCTCTACCAGTTCAAGGACGGTAATTTCATCACGGAGCAATCCTTTGATCAAGGGTCTGGCTGGAAAGCTAATACTGCGACTTTGGGTAAGTGAGCGGCGTATAGCTCATTGCTTTTCCGTGTCTCTTGTTCTTGCGTATTGATCACCAGTTGGGAAACAAAACGTATGCAATGTCGGACATCAACCGTTCTATAGTGTTTCGAATACATATACCTGCCTTCTCTGAACCTCCGTGATGCATACTCAGACCAGTAACCCTCTCTTTCTGTTTTACCTTCCTGCACAAAACCCGGTCACTCAATTTGACTGGTTTCTTGAGCGTCATGTAGGGCAACTATTGACAGGCAGACGGTGCTAGGACCTTGCAAGAACACTGTTGATGCATTCTTGGATTCAAGAGGAACCCTGAACCAGGTCCTGATTCCCAGATCTCGCTCTTAATCTGCATGGATAGACTGGAGGAAGGTCAATCTTAATTCATCAGCAGATCTGCGATTGTCAATGATAAACTGCTCGGTATCTAAGGGAGCCCCAAAGGCGTGAAGGCATGCTGATGCACGGTCAAGGAAGTATGCTTGGTATGGCATCGAGACCCTTGCCCAAGGCTCGGCCCGGAAGCCGACAAATGACGACAAGCGCGAACATGACATAAACAGTCCATCAAATCCATTTGTAATCCATTCGGGGCATCCATTGCACCTTCCCCTCTTTCTTTGCACCTTTATGTACAAGTCCCTCCGCCGGTTGACCCAATTAACATCTCATTTGAAGCCTTCCCTTCCACTTGCACACTATACTCGCACCTATACTCCCATACGCAACATGTCGTACCTCTTCGAAGACGCTACCCCTCCTGAGGTGAAGGACGCAAAGGTATATCTACTTCACACGCATTGAATCGCTGCACACGACTAACAGTATCTAGGGGCTTCACCTCATCACCCAATCCACACCCAATGGCCAGAAAGTCCAGATCATGCTCGAAGAGCTTTACGATATCTATGGCATCGAATGGACACAGACCATTATGTACATTTCCCCTCTACTGTGGAACCCCACCCTTCACTGCCCTCCACTCGTTCCTCCCATTAGTCGTTAACACACCCTCCCCCCAGCAACATAACAACCAACGTCCAAAAAAATGACTGGTTCCTCCGCCTCGACCCCAACGGCCGCATCCCCATCCTCCTCGACCACACCAAGTCCCCTCCCTTCCCCGTAATGGAAACATCCGCCGAACTACTCTACCTCCTCAAAGAATACGACCGCGACGACGTCTTCGGATTCAAAGACGAGCTTGAGCGCTCTCAGGCTTTGCAATGGCTGTTTTTCTGGCATGGCAGCGGGGCGCCTTATATGGGGCAGGTAAACCACTTTAAGAAGGCTGCTCCGGAGCAGATCCCTTATGCTATTGAGAGGTTTACGAAGGAGACGCAGAGGGTTTATGGGGTTTTGGAGATTCATTTGAGTGGGAAGTGAGTGCTTAGCATTGCCCTTTGCCCCCCTTTCCTCCCCTTACCCCACACCTTTCCTCTCCCCACTTACCTATAATCATATGTTGACACAATCGGCCACGCAGGTACACCGGCGAGCCTCGAGAGTATCTCGCAGGTAACGGGAAGGGCAAGTATAGTATTGCAGATATGGGCACATGGCCCTGGGTCAAAGGCTGGGACTACTCTAAGGTCGCGTCGAAGGAGCATATGGAGGCGAATTACCCACATTTGTTGAAGTATATCGATAGAATTGCCGAGCGTCCGGCTGTCAAGAGGGGAATTGGTGAGAAGTATGCTAACAAATGAGTGGCATGACTGGGCACTGCTGCGACTGCGCGAAGATAGTACTCACTGTAAATGGAACAGTACTTATGAAATGATAAATTTTGATATTTGTACTACTGTCTACGAATGGTAATGCTTTCATGCATGATAATATACCAGCTTTTTTGCTCTCCATTGCGCATTCGCTCCATGCCTCCACTTGCACGAATCGACAATAATTGCCATATATCTATGCTCAAGAGCCTGCTATACATGCCATAACATTACTTCCGCTGCAACATCCATTCGCCTTTGGTCCTCTCCATCCTCTTCAACCTCTATTTTCTCTGCTTAATTTCTGCTTGCTGCCCACCCGCCCTCACTCGCACACCCGCCCACTCGCAACAGCGGTCAGCCCTAATGGCTCCTCTCCCAATCATGATTCCCTTTCTCATCATTGCTCTTCGGCTTCTTATGCTTCATCTCCTCAGGCGAATCAGCCATCAGCTCGCTCTCGCCATTAATCTCCGTCCACTTGGGTTTCCCATCGGGCACATCCACAACGCGTCGCGAATAGAACATGTGACATCTGTACCACACACCAAAATCAGCACTCATCTTCCTCTTTCCCTTTGGTCCTTTGGGCACAAACCCAATGAAACAGGAAAAGGCAAAGAAAGTGGGAATGAAGCTACTCACGTAGGACTAAACTTCTCCCTCTCAACATTATTCCGAAAATCAATCAACGTCGGAAATAACAAAATCATATTCCTCCCCTCATCCATAATCGGCGTCCGACAATACGCACAACTAACCTTACAAGGCAATTTATGCACACAAGTCTTCTCACTGCTCTCATACCACCCCAAATCATGAACGCCCCTCAAGAAATTGATATCCTCTTTATGGAATATCGCACACCATTGGAACGGCGCCCCGTGCAGCTTTTGGCATGTCCGGCAGTGGCAGATTTTTGCATCCAAGGGCCTCTCGCGGGAGAGTTGGAAGGCGATTTTTCCGCAGTGGCAGCTGCCGGTGTAGAGGGGTTTGAAGTCTGGGTCGGAGTCTGTGTGGACGCTGTAGGGGGGCCGCTGTTTCCACTCGTTTAGCTCGCCCGAGGTGGAGTCGGAGTTGGCGTCGTGGGTCCCGTTGTGGGTGCCGGGGTTTTGGGAGCGGGTTTGCGGGGCGGCGCCGCCTTCGGAGGTGGACATTTTGAGGGTGGAGGTGAGGGAGAGTTTGGTGGGTTTGGAGCGGTGAAGGTGGGTTGAGAGTCGTAGGGTGGTGGGTGTAAGTGTTGTGAAGGTACGACGTGAGAGTGATGGGAGGAGACGAGCGGCCATGCAATTGAGGTGAGGGTGGTGAAGGTTATATGGGGAAAGGTGTGATTGTGGTGTCAAGTCAAGGCTTGGTAGTGTATTTCGGTGTCCAAACCTGTAAGGTACAGGCGAGACTCAATTGGGCGCGTGATGATGACATGACTTCTGGGGAGAGTTCACGCGTGGAGAGATCGTGAAATCATCGTCGCGGGTGCTGCCGCAATGACGTTGCTTGAGATCCTCTCAATCTTTACTAATCGCGCTTTATATATGAAGATGAAGCTGCATTGCAAGATAATATGATACAAGTACGCAGCCTAGAGTCTGTCCTTGGTCAATGGTGATTTACTAACGCATGAAGAACCTGCATGAGCTTCTTGCTGAGGTACCGATTCAGGGGTTTGAGTTCCGCAGCGGGAGTGGCCGGAGCGCTAAGATCTGGGAGAGATTTGCATCGATCGATCATCAATTGGGAGATCCTCCAGCCATTGCTCCCTGCCCAAGGAGCCCATGCCTGTACGCCATGGATTACCGGTGTCTGGTTCAAATTGTATCAGCACGGCCTTGAGATTGAAATTGAGCATAGGACGCTATGGTAGGTGCTCCTTGATCGTCACATTGTACTACAGTATCGATCATCTGTATATTGTTGTCTCTTCACTGCTCTGCTGCGCATGTCCGTCGAAAAATATCCATTTCACTCGTTGCCGTCTATGATTGATCGTCATCCCCTCAATCATTCATCCACCTGCGCTTGCACATCATTGACTCGTGCCTGGCTACCTTTTGGCCAATACGCTTGAATGACCTGATCTGGCTCGTTATCAACAGCGCGCGACCTCTTGCGCATCGTTGTCCTTGTGAAGCGCCAAAGAAAGAATAGGCCAACTGCTAGCAGAGGTATTCCTAGGGCTAGTCCTACGCCAAGTCCGACTTTATCTGCTTGAGTCAAGCTCGCAGATGCTGTATCGTTGCTCATGCTAGAAGTTTCGGGCGGTGGAATTGTCGACGAGCCGAGCGCCTCAGTCTTTATATGAATCTCGCCCCCTATAGTCGTTGTCTGGGAGGCCTTGTAGCGAACTTGAATTGGAAGAGCAATCCTCGTGCTTATGCCTACCCCAGGAGCGTCTGTGAAAGTAGGTGGGTCTAAGACTCGTTGCTTCTCCATGTCGTCCAGTCGAGTAACGGGACCCTCATCGGCATTCGTGTTGCACGCAAAGATGTCTCTATTCGGGCTTTCGGTTGTTATTAGCGGACAATTTAAGTTACTATAGTAAGTCAGAAAAGTCACGACACGCTGAATATGCTGATGCTATATTCTTGGGCAGCGCAAAAATACCTTGGGCAGCAAAGCACAACCGTTTCACCAGGCGATTCAAAGCCACTCAATGGATTGCAGCTCTTGTACTGAGAGGGACACACGCCGGGGCTGTAATAAGTGTTGAACCACGCAAAGTCCGTCGTATAGAATCGTTCCGAAGGGCAGCAGGAAGAGACTGCGCAACCCTGGGTTACGGCATTCGTCTCCAGTCCAATACCGGTGGACACAAAGTAATATGCGTTACTCTCGCAGTCTCTCGGAAACGATAAGGGAGAAGGCAGAGGTCCGACATTGATAGGGGAGGTAAGTGAAGGTATTGGGAGCTCTGGTTTGTAAGTCGTGGTCACAAAATATCGAAAGCCGTCAGGGCCGACAACCGAGGACACAGATACGGTTCGTGTGCCTTGATTCTTGCTGTTGTACATTCTCCACCACAAGGTCTTCTTTTAGTTGACATAAAGTAAAGGCGAAGCACTCCGTTTTGTCCGTCAGCTCCTGAAGATGCCGCGGTCTTGGTGGCCCCCATGAGCTATTAGAGACTTACGTGTCTCTCGAATCAATTACACGACAGACAGAGTATGTGATAGGTTGAGCACGGGTAGATCCACCGGATTCGACGGATCGGTGGAGCTAATGCAGCCTCTCATATCGAGCCGTTCCCAAAATGGTAATGGGGGCATAAAAGTCCAACTTTCAGCCCCATGCATGAGCGCATCGAACTTTACACCGCCCCGAGGCCCGCACCCACTGTGAAACATCGATGGAACAGTGAACAGATAGCGGATGCCTATGAAGTGTGCGCCCCTTAGATTGGTCATGTGCGTACGTCAAAGCGTCACAAGGAGGTTTCGGACCTTTCGAATGAACTATCCTTGCGACTGTTTCGCTCTGGTGGGTCTATAGTAGACTGACATTGTCGACAAGGCCTTGTCCTCGGACAAGAGGTATTCACATAGACAATGACCACCGATGTGACCATTGCAGAAGTGGGCGCGTCTAAGCATTCGCCGCGTCATGGGAGTCAGAAGATGAAACTGAAAGATCTTCTTGAGACATCGAAGTCGAATAACATCTCGATGTGCAGTCTCTCAGTATGCGCTCGTGCCGCAACGTCTGTTATATCAACAGACAGCGATCCAAAAGAGGGTGGCATCAACGGAAGCGCGAGGTTTCGCGCATGGTTGTTGGTACAAACAGTTTCTGTTATCTCAGGTCACTCCTTTGCCTGTCACCATATCTCATGCGCCTACGGTGCAGCCGCGTATTCAGTCACTATCAGTCCATCTGCAGTTGGTTGGAAGGGGTGTGCTGCGTCTCCTTCTGCGGCCAGTCGGTTTGAGTGACTTGTTCTGGTCTGCTACGGTCCTCTAATCGCTTCCGTTTGAGCACCTCTAAGCGCCAGAGCACGAAGCGGCTCAGTAGCATCAATCTTTCAATACCCACACCAACGCATATATCGATATTCACTGCACTGCTGAGACCGCCAGATTCGGGTTTGAGAGCACACCAAGACTCATGTTATCTGACTTACTTTTCTTATGCCGAACTTGGATCGCGTATGGCATTGCACACAACGGAATCATATCTGGCCTGAAAGTCGTAACAGAGTCGGGCACTTAACTTTAGACTCCAGACAAAACTGTAATAGAGGTCATCGTACCATATGTGGTCGAGCACACCATGTCTGGTCCGGGGCTTCCGTTAAGGCATCTCCAGGTATTGCGTTGCATTGGTCAGTGAACGTTAGGAAGCCGATTGATTGCGCCTATTATTGGTCAAAGATAGAATGGAGCATATCTAGGACAATGGAGCGTATCTAGGACGGCAAAACGCAATCCTTTCGCTTGATGCGCTGGATGGATCTGGATACCTCGGATAGGACCTGTTCTCTGATGGATATTCACCTAATCTGTGTGGCCTATACATAAGCTTCGTTGTAAATATCGCTGGGACCAGAGCAACCTGGGAGTGTTCAACGCTGTTCCACATAAGTATATGGCAAATCGAAACCAAACAATCTCATGTTCTTCAATCCTGACCCATAGTCACCTGGCAGACACAGGCGAGTAGTAAGTGAGCCAAAGATTTGTGTACGAAACAAAACATGGAACGGGTCGTGCTCATGTGTCTGAAGTCGTGGATTTCAGGCTGGCTGACTTCGCAGGCGAAGATATGCGCCTTGGCTGTGTATTTGGAGGTCAGACGCATACTCGTTGGCCCGGCTAGGAATTCGTCTTCGGTGACAGAGGTGATAGGCTGGTGGTTGAGAGCTGAAGTAAATTGCTGATAGCCGATGCTCTAAGTAGCCTTGGTCTCTCTGACGGCCAACGCCACGGCTGCCATCGTCGCTCACAGAATGAAAGAGGAAAGACAGGTTGCAAGGCGTAGCTTCAAGCGTAGATTTGTCGCGTGTTCCAGCAAGTGTTCAAACCGGACGCGGGCCTCGGCCTCAGTTGTGAAAATCCCCTGGGGTTGCTTGGGGCCAGAGGATCGAGATTGCCGTCGTGAGAGACTCTTGGCAAGGGGGAATCCTTCGGCTTTGTGACACTAATGCAGGCTGTTCACATGCCGCTTCCGAGAAACAAAATTACTCCTAGGAAAGGAGAATCTCAGCCTTGTCTACCCTTCATTCGTGCGTAAAGATTGCCACTCCATCTTACTTGACGTATGCAAGTAGAATTCGTGACAGGGTTAACAAAAAGTCTTCATCCCTAGGTATGCCTTTTTTCATAATAGAAAGTAGTAAAGAAGTCCTCCCACTGAAATTCAACTTTACATTAGGCGCTCCTTGGGTTGCAAGACGCAAGAAGCCTGCGTAGAACTCGGATCTCCTGACTCAATGCGTGGAAGGCTAAATATTTTAGTAGATGCATCGACAGCCAGGGCAGAGCCTTCTACGGCAGCTTATTCATCCACTTGTGGCTGCGTCAGATTTACTTTAGACTGCCTATCCTTTGGCCATTCTGTCTGGACCATTACTTCTGGTTCAAGATCGGTAGACCGCGATACTTTTCGGGCTCGAAGCGTGCGCCATAGAAAGAAGAAGGCGATAGCCAGTAAAGGTATACCAAGAGCCAGTCCAACTCCAAGACCGACTTTGGTAGCCTTGTCAATACTCTGCGAAGAAGTTGCGTCGCTAGGCCTCGGAGTTGTTGCCGCACCGGGTGACGAGGTGTTTCTTGGAGCGTCAACGATGATAGTGTCTGTGCCAGAGACTGTGACTTCTGCAGCCTTATGTCGGACCTGAATTGGGTATGCTACTAGGTCAAAAGTTCTGGCACTGTATGAACTGGAAACTTTGAACGTATCGAGGGTTGCTTGCCCCCCGAGGGATGCTATGTCCGTTGTGGTCCTGGGCCCTACTGTGCTGGAGCGGCATACAATTTGATTATCATCAGTATTGCCTTCAGGATCCGGACAGGTGAAGCCACTAAATTATGTTGCTTAGCGGGAGTTCGGCGACAAACAAAGCAAATTTACTGGAGTGATAGATGTGGTATACCTAGGGCAGCAGAATTGAACGGTCTCATCGGACTGTGTAGACAGGCTCTGATACGGTGGGCAACCAGTGTATTGCGAGGGGCAAATACCAGGGCTATGGAACGTTTTGAGCCAGGCGAAATCCTCAGTGTACACGCTGCCAGAGGGACAGCAAGAAGGTACCAAGCAGCCCTGTGCTAAAGGTGTATAGGAGAGATAGGCAAGGCGTATTGACGAGTAAATATAGTACAAATCTTGAGTGCAGCTGGCTGGAAACGACGTGCTAAATGTCCCAAAACTCGACGTGGAAGTGATTGGTGGAATTGAACTTATCGAGATCGAGGTAGATAGAGGGAGTGAAGGTGTGGCCTGAGGTATGCTCGGAGCAGGGGCAGCCATGATCGCCTGCGGAGTCGTCAAGTTGGAGAGTCTGAAAACGTGGGACAGCAGAAGAACTAAAGTCACAGGTTTTGTCCGTCCAGTTGGCCCCGACAAGAAATTTGAACGTTCTCAAGTTTTAATGTTTAGTTGACTAGAACGAGCTAATGCAGCAGAACCCTTGCCGTGATGCGTTAATTACGGGTAGATCCTTCGTGGTAAGGAGACTAATGCACGTTCGACGCTCCCGCTTGCTGAACAGGAATCGACTTGCGCAGGATCATAGTTTTCGCCCAATCGTTCGACGCCCCGCCTCGTACTTGACTCATCCCAGGCCTTTCATTGATCCGTGAGTGTCCATGATTAGATTGCAGTGACCAGGGTGACGCGGATTATTGTGAACATCTAATAATGAGGCGAGTCAATTTATGATGCTGCCCGACTTCCTGTCTTGCCGAAGGTCCTGCAATAACGAAGTATGCCAATTTTGAGCTTTTGTCAGGGTGGTATATGTTGCCGTTCCAAAGTCATTCTCCAACAGTAAGTTCTCGAGCCGAGGCGCCGGGGCAATTGTCAAGGACCAACGAGCGCTTGCAAATCTAACCCATAGGATTTCATGTCACCAGATAGGGGACGAAATGCAAAGTTCCATGTGGGAATGATGTAAGGAGTAGCCGAGCTTGAATGATTGTGGATTCAGCCTTGGTTTTTGCAGACATCATCTTCTCACCTTACTTGTTGACACAAATTCATTGCCGTGTCAGCAGCGTTAGCATCATGAAAGACCGAGTGTTCACCTGGTAAGATTTGTTGCAAGAGCTGACACAGACATTCCGCCCTAGGAGAACGACGATTGACGACCCCATTAAGCGAGCATATGCAGGTCCTAAAGCTTAGTGACTCGGCTTGAGAATCGTTCATTGTGAGCTTCCATTAGTCCCTCGCTTGTACTGGTAACGACTTATATTCGCTCCGTACTCGGCAATGGTCACAGGCTCAAACTTCGGTGGGTCTTGTTTACTTATGCACGACGTCAAGCAAGATACAGTCTTGTCATCGTCCGGTGCCACGAAGTATGGAATCGAGTAGCGTTCTCGCGTTACACTTGCATCCTTCTGTGTTGGAGGTAGAGTTACGCGGTGACTTGCAGAAGGAAATCGATCTGTATCATGCTTGGTCAGCACCAAATATACTGACTCTGGTAGATGAGCACACCATTGCTAAGCCTTTGGAGCATGTCGCCGACATTGAGAGCCAAGGCACCAGGGGTAGGCGTAGCCTGGATGAATGAGCCAGGATGGTTTGGGTCCTCAAACTCTAGACCACCACAGTCATCTTGAAAAAGCATAGTAAACGTACTGCATGCGAAGTCAACCACATGATAAGTCCAGGGTTGAGAAATCCCCAACCTACCTCCAGTCTTGGTGCGCTGGCATCCTAGCTATGACCTGCTTCCGCAGCTTCTCCGCCGATATAGGCGGGTAATGCAACAGCCGAAGCTGGTTGTTGTTGCCAGTGTGCAAATCATTCAGATACTTTGTCTCAGAGTCCGTTAAGTTTAACCCTAGAGCAAGAGCTTCAAAAACACGAGAAGCAGCTTTATACAGTTCCCAATAGAACTGTGTCATGAAAGAACGAAACCCTGGCAAGGTCTCTTCCGGGAGCCATATATTCTGCTGCGATGGGTTGTGTTCGCTACCGATCTCGTAGCTTTCCTGGAAATTGTCAGTCAAGGGCCACTCAGTCCTCCACTAGACCGAACTTTGAAGTCTTGAATCTTCCGAAGGGAACTACCATCTGTCTCGATCGCATCTTCACTGTTCATTTCCTCTTTCGAGTAGACCTTCTCTAAGCCCGGCTGGGAATAACCTAAACGATTGAGTGGGAGCTCAACGCAAGAGGCAAGGCAGAATCACGAACCTCTGTGTGGCATGGGACCATCTGGATGTGGTGCCTTCATTTTGTCATCATGAGGGAGGGAGTACAGCTTTTTGACCCAATCGAATGCCTCAGCCAACAACGTCGGCTCAACGCCATGCCCTGTTATCTGGACGAACCCAAGATCTCCGCAAGCTTGGCAGAGAGCTTGGGCAGAGTCCTTACGTGACTTGTCATTGTCTTTCGTGCTAAAAGCTGATAAGTCGACGACTGGAATGGTGCCTCGCTCCGCCATGTCAGCTGTGCCAGTTCCTGTACGTGTGATGAGCAGTTGCAGGAGAAGTCGGCAAGCGGTAAATTAACGGCTGTGCTTTCGCTAGTAAAGACGGAAATAAATTGGTAGAGCTGAGGACGACAAAGGCTGCAGCTGCAACGGAATGCAAGGCATCGACCAAGTCAATCACCGGAGGACACCCTCCAATCTTGGTTCGATGGTGAGGAGGCGGGTAAGGGTGCGGCATTTCCTGGAGCAAGAAGCCGACATTGGATACGTCACCCACCCTCCAACTTCCACTGCTTTATATCTCGACGCTGGTGAAACAAAGATCAGCCATCTGACGTCATTGATACCTCCCGGTTACGGGTGTGACGGGCGGCGGGCCGGAAAAGCAAATTGCATCAGAGATATCGGTACGACTACATAAATTAGGAACTCTGCTCCGCTCGTACATGACAGTGCTTCTCGCATGCATGCTTCCAGAAAGTCTATGGATTTGATTCTCCGAGTAGCGTAGCAATCCCCATGTCATGTAGCTAGCCAATGTACAGGTCATAAGGCAGGAGTATGTTGAGAGCTTAATGTACAATAGGCACAATGATGCTATGTATCGCACATCTGTGAAGTCGTCCAACATTGAAGGACATGAATTTCTGTGGTTCGCTTTTTGCGCTGTCAACCACTGCTGAGAATGCCCCCACCCATGAAAGACTTCAACCATAAAGCCAGCTCATGCGAGACGAGTCCATTCATATGTACAGACGAAAAACAAGCAATCCTGAGTAGAAAGCAGAGCCTCTCGATACGTCCAATGTGGCCCTGGATCCTTCACACCGTCCTTTTCTCCATCGCATTGGTCATTATAATCGTAAATACACAGGCCTGCAAGCCCGCCAATTGCGTTGGAAAACATTCATACTATTGTATGTCAATTGAGCTTCCTCCGATTTCCTATGCTGAAGCAATGACGCTCCTACCAGCACCACTTCTATCGCTCATCAAAGAAGACTATCAAATCTATCGCATGAATGAATCTGATCACACCTTCCGCGGTCCGCCGTCAGATCAGGTCAGCGACGCTTGGGATGAAATGACGCAAGGTTGGTCGGCCCGTCTGGCCTTCATGAGGCAATAAAAGTGACTGTGCAACGTCTAGCCTATCCATTCAGCGTACCAAAAAGCGTCATCGACAAAGTCGGTGCAGATCCAGAGACGTCTGTGAGGCTACCACCTGAGTATGGAGGTGGGTTTGAAGCGACAATCGGCATGATACATCAGCTGCATTGCCTCGTGAGCACGCTGTTGTCTCCAGCTGAACTCTAGGTCACTGCTAAGGATTGGTAGAAAATGCTGTGGGAATTCTCTTACTATGATTACTTCCGCACGCGTAATCCTGCGTTGGCGCTTTCGCCAAAGCAACAACATATCCACCTAGGTAAATGAGTTGCTTTAGGACGTGTTGAGCTCAAAGTGATTTCTGATAAAGGTCAATAGACTGACAGTCCCTGGATTTGTAGATCATTGTGCCGACCACTTGAGGCAAAGCATACTATGCCAGGCCGACGTCAACATAATCACGTTCGATTGGGTCAAAGGTCAAGAGTGGCCACAGCCTCATTATGGTAATCCCAAAAAGTGCCGGAATTATAAGGATATATTGAGGTGGGTGACGGAGAACCAGGCTCCGGTGCCTGCAGGGAAGCGAGTGCGGAAGCCTGCAGGTGTGACGGAAAGGGAGACAAATGGGTAGGACGAGAGACGGCGTCATTTAGCTTAGCAAGACCGATATACATCTCAAGATCCACCACATACTCCTCATCAGTCATCAGAATGATTCAAATATCGCTTTTAGACATTAGAATGCATTTTCTGCGGCCCGACGCTGGGCAGCGCGATATCTTCCCGATGTTCCCTCTCAAACGAACCCTCCTTCCCGCTCTCACTGTCCCCGTGTTGACTTGGCTCGGACTCGTAAAGTTCTCCCGATGGAGCTTTGGAGCTCAGCGAATGTAGACTCAACAGGCGTTTCAGCTTACTTCTACTTTCCCGGCTTTTCATGGAATCCGAAACCAAGAATGAGAACGCCGGTAGAGCCGCCACGATCACCGCTACCTCGGTCTCTAGCGAGGTGTATAGCCAGGTGACTTCAGGACGGGCATGGTAGGTTTCAACGAGACGTAGAATCTCCATTGCTATGGTAATCCAGGCTAAGGAGAACACGAGGCCAACGGCAAGCTTTTGGCGGAGAGGCATCGTCAATCGGTAGAGCATCGGGAGTGGTAGTGCCATGACTATTATCGAGTACTGCAGTCAGTCACCTGAACGTAAAGCACAATTTGAAGCAACGTACCAACAAGATCCGAGAAAACGTTGAACACGAACTGCATAGGCAGGAACTTGTAATTCTGCTCTTGAGCCGAAGAAGATGAGCACGCCTCTGCTGTGCGTTAGCGGCAGGGGCGATCTAACAGCTTACTTGGCACAAACTGGGATCCATCAAATGTTCAGCTGAGCCACACTCGGCGAATACGCCCACCAGGATGACTCCGTAGCATATCAATACCACAGCAAAGCCAGCCCACCACGTTTTCGTGCCAGCGCCTGAGCCACGCAACATGCCGCGATAGAGCCAGAGAAAGGAGAATTTGACACAAAGTAGGCACGTCCAGAAGAGTATTGGTATTACTAATTGTGCGGTAAAGATTTGGCGTTGTAAATCCAGGAGGACCATCTCCGACGGGGCTGGCTCCACCCCATTTTGGATACCAGACACCTCGTAGTTGACAGGAATGTAATATGTGTAGGCAGCGCTCTGCCCGATGAGAAGGACCCATGCGAAAAATTGGAATGCGTCATCCCAGTATAATTTGCGTGAAAGAAAACGTCGCACCAAGGGTCGCGCTATGGTAAGCAAGGTCGCAGTTGCGGTCATTATCCATATACTCGACTAGTGGGTAGTCAGTCACTTCTTGTGGGAGTAAATTGCTTGTGACTGACTAATAAACCAGCTTTGGATACACCAAAGTGGAAATTGGTTGACACCATGATTGATCGCTAATCGTTCCAGACGTCCCCAAAAGGAGAACCAAGGCGAGCAGAAAGTTTTGATGCAGCAAGATTGCGTAGGCTTAGACAGTATTGTCCGACAGTCCAAACATTGACAAAGTGAAAGGACCAGCCTGCAGAAGGCCAAATGTAGAGGACAGTGGGGCATCGCACTCGGGAGGTCTTGGGCGGGTAATTGACATTCCTTGACAGGTGCCATACGTCATAGTGTTGTAGAAGGAGCGTCTCCGATAATACGCACAAATCACAGAGCTTCATCTTGTTGATCACAGAAGGTTGCGTGCCGAGTGCAAGCCTCTTGCGCGCGTTGGATGATCGTTACTTAGAAGGGTTTCCGAAGGCGGGGCATATGCACACACGGTACGTTCTATCCTTGGCGACGAACGGCAGGGCATAGCCGACGTAGAATCCGCAATCTTGTGGGGAATCAATGCAGGCCTGCTTTTCTTGTATGCTCGACGGGTAAATGGTCCGTTCCTAATGAATCTGCGCGTTCTTAGGGTTCGTTTGAGGGTCAGTCTCCACACCGCTGAACGGGATTGCTGACTACCTGGCTTCCAAATAGTATGGAGAATCCAGATCATCTTCTAAGGCGTACCTTGACCGTTAGTCTCGGTACTTCTCGCCGTCGCATATGCATATCGCAACTAGCGAATTACAAATTCGGCGTTCATCTTGAAAAGTTTCTCGTCTTTGCAGAATCAGCGCGCATTGAGAACATCGTGGAGTAATTGGTCGATAATGCAACGAGAAATCCTTTCTCCATAAGTTGATGCAGAAAGGGTGCATGAGTCTTCACTGATCCCTTGCGAAATGAGCTGAACAGCGAAGCCATTGCCGTGAGTCGCTTACAAGCTTCGTCTGTATTTCTCATTCCAGTCATGCTCCGATGTATGACGAGGACGACGTGCGAATTACGTAGGAAAGGTTGATATCTCTAGTTCCGTTTAAGAGCGTACTGCGTCGTCGTGTGTGTTGAGGGACAAACATAAGCCAACATCAAGCTATATTTGCACCAACCCCTAGAATGATCAGACCTTGCGTGAAACATCAATTTCACCCTTCCAGATACACCTATTGAGAAGATTCCAACACTGAACATCATCATGGCTTTGCTTACACGATTCCTTGTGGGCCTTCTTGCTCTCGGTGGCGCCATGGCATTGCCTGTGATCTTTGATGCAGGTAAGGGCGCAGGACACCTCTCCGTAATCTTCAGGTTTCATAGTACTGTACTAAATATGATATAGGACAAAATGAAATAAGCAGCGACGGATTGCTTCATGCTCGCCAGGAGGAGGAGGCCACGGCCAGCCCAGACGGCTTTTGGATAACAGCAGACGTGGATGAATAGACCACTTGGACGCATTCAAGGAATTGGGTGCTGTATATGTAGGAGATTTCTATTCATAGAAGGAAACAGCAAGGGCGATATAACACTATGTACCCAATGACAATCATCAGACCACGGACCGTTGTTTGACTCGATTATATCGCTTTGTATTAGAAGTCATAGATAGCAGCACCATCCAATCAATCGGACAAGAAACGACTGTTTTTGGTAGGGAGTATTAGTATAGCAAGTATGAATACTCTTGTCAAACAAGATTAAGGTAAGGGAATCTTCGGGGCATCAAAGCATGCCCTAGTCGACAGGTCTAGAAGAGACCAATGGCAGTCACCGCGTAGCCCAATGACCAATAGTCTCGCGTGCAAGAGTATGTTGATTACTGTCCGCAGTACAGCAAAATCAGAATAGTATTGAACAAGGGTGCACTAGACCAAAAATGGCAACACTGAAAATCCTATTAGGCCTTGGCGGCAGCAAGCAACAATCATTATCACCCGTTGTAAAACACACGGCTTTCAAATACAGCACTACCTTCCCAGCCTCGCCATGCCACCTCGACTCCCCTCCATCTACTATCCACGCCTCAAACAGCCCCTACAACCAACCCCCGCCTTCCTCCTCCCCTTCCTCCACACTTCCTCTAGCCCAGCACACCTTCCCTACACCCGCCCCGCCTCCATCCTCTCCTCCCTCCGCGACAACCCGGGCGCCTTCCGCACAAAAAAGCGCCTCGGCCGTGGCCCATCATCCGGAAAAGGCAAGACCAGCGGGCGCGGCCACAAGGGACAGAAACAGCATGGGAAAGTGCCGTCAGGAATGACGGGGGGGCAGACGCCATTGAGCGTCACGCATCCGCCGAAGGGGGTTGCGAATAAGAAGTACGTCCGCCAAGTATCATAATATTTGGTATAGGCAGGCTAAGCTCTTCGAATTTCTAGCTTCGAAATCGATCTCACCACCTTGAATCTCTCCAAACTGGTCACCTGGATCTCCCAAGGCCGGATCGATCCCGCCCGTCCCATCACGATCCGCGAACTCAAGCAATCGCGGTGTGTAAGCAGCGTTAAAGATGGGGTCAAGTTGCTAGCTCGCGGCCTCGAGGATCTGAAAGTCCCGATTAATATCGTGGTTTCGAGGGCGAGCGCGGCGGCTATAACAGCGATTGAGAATGCGGGGGGTAGTGTGTTTACAAGATATTATACGAACTTTGCGATTAGGAGGATTATGGAGGGGAAGATGGATCCGGTTAATAGCTTGCAGTCGGCTTTTCCTGAGGGTGTTGCTTTGGCGGCGGGAAGGGGGTATGGGGGCGGTGGAAGGGATGATGTGGAGGGGGTTGAGGATAGTGGAAGAGGGTCTGAGATAAGGCAGTATCTTTATAGATTGCCGGACCCGAGTGGGAGGAAGGATATTGAGTACTATAGAGATCCGGCGCATCGGGGGTATTTGGCTCATACAGTGCCTGAGGGTCATGGGCCGAGTCTGTATTTTAGGACGCCGGGTGTGGGGGCTAAGGTGGGGAGGAAGGTGGAGCAGGGGAAGAAGAAGACTGCTGGGAATAAGATGTGGTGAGCGTGAGATTGCGACGTTAGTGACTACAACTTCAGCGTAAATACTTGCATACCTGCATATAATGGCGCACAAAGAAGACATATATGTAACATTCAAAGCGTTGAAATGAGGGACCCAGGATGACGACCCCACAGCTATAGACATATCTTGCCAAAACGGGCCGATTAAGAATCTTCCAGTACATGACTCTTTTGTTTTACCATCCGCATCGATGACGGCTACGCCCTTCGAACATTCAAAATGCCGCAACTCCATCCCTAGACTATCTGGACACATTCTGGACCTCTAGTCACGCCTATAATACTCGCTACCGCCGCCTCGTTGCTCGTACTCTCGCTAAGTATGTTGGTTAGCACATATGTCGCACACCCTGCACACTGAACCACATACCTTCTTCCTCAAGGCTTGCAACCTCTTCTTCTTGGTCTGGCTGTTGATCCAGGTGCCGATGATAAAAGCGATGCAATTGAAGAAAGGCACCCAAGTGTGTTCAGGCAGGAACTTCTGCGCGAACGCAAGGGCGATCGGAGATGTGACCCATGTGACCTTCATGACAGGCATGAAGCCCGCGCGCAAGGTTGCGCGGAACTGGTGGAAGGTTCGTGCGCCCGCGATCAAGGCCATGCATACGAGGTAAACGGAGTTCTGGATGGGAGCAATCTGTAGCCTATTAGCACCGGTTTCCGGTAGGGTCCGCTATTAAAGGCATTGGCGTACAATGAGATTGCTGACAAGGATCTGTGCGATCTTCGCTTTCAAGCTCGTTCGACCTGAGAACATCTTCTGTAGTATCTTGATCAGGAAGTGACCTAATGGCGCGCTGACAAAAGCGCCGTAGACCGCCATTTTTGGGACTCTTGAGTTGACGTAGTGGCCATGTTTGCTCCTGTCCCTAGCGATGTAGGACGCAAGGACTTCTTGTAGGGCGGCTAGTGAGCCGGACGTGAGCATTTTGGTGCGAAGAGGGTTCTTCTGGAGCTGCTCTAGGTAGGCCTTTCGCATCCATTGTTAGCAATTGTGAAGGCCTCCCTGGAGATTCCACTTACGGCTAGATAGCCTTGAGTACTTTCTCCGCCAGTCAATCTTTCGCCAATCTCGTGCGCGACTTCATGCTTGTGACCATCACGGGTACCAGTGTCTCTTACGGTCTCCTTCTCAAACCTGACTCGACCTCCTGAAGCAGGAGTGTCCCTCACGGACTCTTGCTCAAACTTGACACGACCTCCCGAGGCAGGGTGGTCCCTCACAGTCTCTTGCTCAAATTTGACGCGAGCCCCTGGGGCAGGAGTGTCTCTCATAGTCTCTCGCTCAAACTTGACCGACATGTTTGCCTTCTTCCCAGCCCTCCAGTCGTTTTGCCGCAACTCGTAAGATGCGAATACAATGACGGCGCTTCAGTCGTCAAGAGTGCTGCTCACGCGTCTGATAGTGTTGGAGTTATTGAATTGACTCCAAATTCCACAACCGAGGTCTAAATGCCGTTCTGGTGGTCACAACAGAGGCTTGAAGCTCACGTCGTCCGCGGTAGTATTGCTGGCTTGCGACAGGATGCGTTGGTCATTGATGAGCGAGGTAGCATACGATCCACTCCTCAATGGTATCAAAATCTTTATCAATTCAGCATGCAAAGCTCCTCATTGCAACAATCAGCGCAACAACTAGGGATGGGATACCTTGGGCGGAGGTCAAGAGCCGCGACCGCGCCAAGTCGATCTTGGACTAGCCTCTAGCGTTGCCGCGGAGATAAAACAATCGTCTTCCAACCTGGGCTTGACAACTCTTTCGACTTCATCTTGAAGCAGAAAGCTGCAATGTCGTGCTAGTACTACGATGCACTGTATGCAAGGCTTCTTTTAGAGTTGCATATATTACGCAGAACAAAATTCTCAGTGCCCATTGATCTGACCGTCTCTATCTTCGATATACTCACTAGGCGTTCTCACTCCTCTACTCGTAATGTTGTTATGATCAAAGTCCTGCAGACTTCCTTGGATGTTTCCTGGGGATATCGGGATTGCTTTGACCATGTATTGGTTTAACATCGCCTCAAATACGGATCCCACCACATAAATGTACATCATCATCAAACCTTCATTCAGTGGATCTGGCACATCTTGTTAGCACGGCATAGTATACTCGCTTGGAGCTGCTTACCGTGAACGAAGACAAGTCCGCCTTGGTGCTTAACTACACCACAGTTTCTCCAAATTTTCGAAGCGCCTTCGAGGATGAAATCCCATGTTGTGATAGCCGAAGGCTGAACTTCACCCGCTTTATCTGCGAATGAGAGGATTGCTACTCGACAGGAGCCTGTGTCTTCATCAGCGCCTGAGCGGAAACACTGAGCACCACGAACCATAGCGCCAGATCTTTGGGATTTGCTCCATGCTTGACTCGAATTCGTTTTTGACAGGCCCAAAACCAGGTTGCATGAATTGTGGTTCAACAAAAATCCGTCGTTCTCCATCAGGTTTCGGCATCGATCCGACAGCCTTTACGCAATCATTGTTCCTGATCGCACCAAACACTTGCTTGTCACATTTGAAAAACAAGGTGCTGTCCGAATTTCCTGTTCTATTTGTTGCCCCAAAAACTCCTATCCAGAAACTTATGAAGACTAATTGCAATAGCATGACACTTTGACGTGCCTAAGCACGACCACATGGCTGACTTGAAATGGGTTATGGTGTTTCCAGTGGATTTTGAATCTCCTCATGCACGTAAACCCCGCAAGCGCTTCCGGCTTGAGACACAGTAAGAATGACTGTCTAGAACCAATTCAACAACACCCACTCACAACGCGACTCCCGCGTCTTACACCCGCCCTCTGAAGAATTGCATGGATCTTAATCAGACGCGAGGGGCGTCATCCGAGACTGGCTTATGAACATCATAGTCCCATTTATGACATCCTGAAGTTCGCTAGTCTACAATTCATATGATCTAATGGGCACCATGATGTGGACGAGACTGATCTGGACATTACTGACTGCTCTTGCCGTCACTGAGATCTCCGCTGCGACTGTCCAACCCGCAGCTACCTGTGACAGGCAGCTCTTCGGGACTCCAGCCGGCAGAGAATGTCACGAGCTCTTCAAGCAGATCACCACAGGGCAAGACTTGAGACCGCGATTCTTCGTCAACGAGCAATTACGCGTTGATAGCAACGGAGATTGGCCGGGCCTTGAACACGAGGTCGGAGCCCCGACTGTGCAACTGCCCAGATTCTATGCACTGGGTAAGTTCTAAACATCTTTTGCGTTCTTGTCTCTGTCGACCGTCATTTGGGTGTTATTACTACGCCACAACTTAGGGTGACTTAGGAAAAGGAGGGTGGAGGCTCGCATGATCCGAGAGCATCGTCTAGAACGTATGTCGATACGCCAATTACGAGGCGCTGAAAAAGTTTTAGGGACTTGTAATTTTGCCCTCTTCGGCTGGCGAGACCCACATGGTCCTGGAGGGTGGGGTGTGGAAATCAGCAGTTGGGCTTCTATCATTAATGCTGGGAAGACGCTCATGGAGCAATGTCTCGACGTAGGTGATAGATGTGGTGGTCAGGTAAACATCCTACCACGTAAGTTTTACTCTACCTAATACCAGTCTTTCTCACCTTGTCGACTAATACCTCTCGATAATCACAGAGGCGCCTGGAAGCTGGAAGACGCCTGTCCTGACACTCTTTCTTTGGCAATCTAGCGACGCAAAGTTCGAGAGGACATTGAATGCTTACGAGAACGATCCAATCGATACCGTGCCACAAATACCTTCTATGATGATGGAGGCAGCTCAGAACAATGATACCAATGGCGGCAAAAGCGATTCTAATAGCACACCGATCGATGGGACGGATGGTGCTGCAACGCACTCGCAGCCTGAATCAAACGTCGAATGAGTCCAGTCATGCAATCAGACAAAGATCACCGCAAGTGAAGAGTGTTAATTGACACAATACGTACTCTTTGTCGGGACCCAAACGTGGGCCATTGCCATGATCGTAAAGGATAGGGAGTTTTGTCATCCCGCTTCCGATTTGGTAAGTTTCGTCTACCGCTGGTGCTGTGAGGAAGCCGATGGGATTGTGAAATTCCATTGCCATGCACTGGTACGAGTAAGTCATTCTCCGAGCTTCAAGGTTCGTGGATCAACCTGCGGGACAACCCCAGATTTATGCGCGACACTGCTGCTATTCTCGGATTCAAAGTCGCGTAAACTACCGAAGACAAGACAGAAGGTATTCCGCCGTTTCGAATCCCAAAGCAATGTCTTTTGAAAGAATCATGAGAAATGAATCATGCCAGAGACAAAGGACGCGACTATTTGAATTAGGCAGGAAACAATTCCAGAGTCGCTTGACAGATCAAGTCGGGCCCTCAAATTGGAACACGATTTGATAGAAGCTCTATGTCTCTGATTTCAGCGTTTACGCGACGAGTTGCCGTGGTTGAAAGACAGTCACTGCAATGCGCTTCCCATGATCTAATACTTCGTTATTGCTCGTCTTCTCTATTCGTCTACCCTTGGACGTGATGGGAAGATCTTGTCGTCCAATGGCAGTAAATTCTGTTGCAAAAGTTCTTGCCTATCTGTTTGTTGCAACCATCTTACAGCCCCTGCTATGCTTCGGCCAGGACATCAAGAACGAGACATTCGGCGACTTTGAACCAATAAATCCTGATGTCACCGTATGCAGTCCGATCTATGGCTCCGATATCTCACTTGAAGGGTGTAAACTCGCTCTAGATAAAATCTACCCTGGCCGCATTCCAAAGCTGGTCACGGTCACCAGAGACCAGTATCCACTGTACTGGGCTGACGACGACGAAGGTTTGTGTCCCTTTCACCGTTTGCGCTTCACAGGCCAAACATCATTCCGGTGTTCAGCAGCCTTCCGCTTACTACTACATGGTCTATTTAGGTAGACCAACATGTAAAATCACAGTCGACCTTGCAGGCTTCTCTAGGACCACGTCGAAACGTATCTGGAGCAACACCCTACGTGATCGGATCCAAAGGATCATGTCGAGCTGCATAGAAAAGGCGTTGTATGGAGGCTTCATCACATACGGGGTATTGGACACAGGTAACGGCATGTCGAAAATGACCCCATATCCCAAGGATAGGCCAACATTCGTCGGTGAGTATCCCCATGCCCCTATCCTCTTAACTCCACATGCTACGCCACATACCACATCAAAGGAATATACTCCTTCGTAAACACACTTCCCATCCCCAAAACTGCCGTGCACCCCACCATAATACGCTCAACAACAGATGACTCACCCCCCCCAGATTCTCCCCCCATGATAGTCATCTCCATTACCCCCCCTCGAACCCCCAACCTCCGCCCCGGCGCCACCGACCCAGAAGTCCCCAAGGGCCTGCACGACCAAATCTACATCCACAAGCAGCACGATATGGCACTGCCCTCCACAAAAAACAAGCAAGTAGAGTTAATGAATCAGCTCCGCGCCAACATCGAGCGCATGGAACAAGGCGGCAAGGTAGCCTGGTGGGATACCCAGCACTTCGAGGCGATTAGTCCCACGCATGTGGAATTCGATTGCGATGCGAGGTTGGGGGATGCGCAGAATTTGAGACCGAGGGATTGCGAGGATGCGAGTTTTGGGTTTATTGGGAAAGGGTATGCGCCGGAGATTGTGAAGGGGGGGAAGGCTTTGGCCTATAAGAATGGTATGTGATGTGGGCTTGGTGTTTTCCCTCTCCTTTCTTTTTTTGGGGGGGAACGGGGGATTGGTGACGGGGAGACAGGATTGGCTGATTAGGAGACAGGTCAATGTGCGTTCAAAGCCGAGTCCGTTGAGGGTTCTGTGAAGACTAGATGGGATCTTCTGAGGGCTGGCGCAGATCTGCTTATGAGTAAGTGTCTCACCGGGCAAGGAGCGCAGGGTATTGGTGGGAAGACTAGGTATGTGGATGCTGGGTCGTCTCAGGGCTATGCGTGGCCGAAGGGCTTAGTGATTAGTATGGGGAATGTTGGGCTGGTAGGTGAGGGGGAGGAGTCAACGCCGGCCAATGCTACGGCTGCGGTCGGTGTGGGAGCGAGTGATGGGATTCAGCCGGTGCAGGGCGAGCCTGGGTTTGCTGTTGACTCAACTTTGACATCCTGAGGAACTGCAAGTAGCGCTTTGATGCTCGGGATGAGGCTCGCGGAGAATACTCAAAATGGCTGGTTCGCATGTGTTTTTACATAGCCGTCTTGCATTTTGCAGCATCCTGGATGTCTGTTGAGAGAGAGGCTGTGAAGCATCTGCGCCTTTCAAATCTGCATGGCATGTTAAATCGCGCAAATGCAAGACTTTTTCGTGGTAATGCATCTGTGTAGCGGCTTTGAGACATAGATACGTGTGTCAATGTGTTCATTCCACTGTTACCTACTCTTCCATGCAGTGAGCTCTTTCAATGATTTTTGGGTTTGTCGATCGTTCTATTGCTGCACTGTTTCTCAGCTTCTAGTCGAAGTCCTTGCACGATGTCAAGGGTTGATTTGAGGGGCGTTCCGTGCAAGGCTGCGCGCACATTGGGGCTTGCACAGGGAGGTGGAGCCTCTCTACAGCCACATGGGGGTGCACCGTGTGCTGTACCTGTACGGGCTTTCGATCGAGGTGAGGGAACAAAAATAACATGCTTGCTTGTTTTGTGTTCTGCTTGGATCATTCCTTTGGGAGGCGTTGCAGCTGTCGTGGCGCTTAATAGGATCCCTTCTATCAACACCGTCGTCATACAAGAGAATGGATGGATCAAGACCAATATATACGGATCCATGGCAACTAATCTATTGCCTTTGGCACTCAGTACATTAGTCACTTTCTGGAACGAAGCCATTGGGTTGATACACACAACAATACTTCGCTGGGCTCTTTTTCAAGAAGATCGTCTGCAGTTCAATTCGAATCTACGCCTTCTGATGTCGACTCGCGTGGCCAGGTCAAATGCTTGGTACACAAACCTTATATTCCTCATGCTCATGGCTATGTCCTACGCAGCCGCTGGACAAACGCTCTTCTCTGCGGACCCAAAAGCCTTCCCAGATTACAGATACGATAGTGACGAGCCATATGATAACAATCTGGTTGGAATCAACGTGACTGCCCTTGGTGTTCTTTGCGTTGCAGTACTGTGCGAAGCCGCTATTGCGACCTGGGGTTTGTGGCTCATGAAATATAAGATCCCTTCTTGGAGTTCGAATGCTTTAAACAATGGCCTGATTTGTTGCTCCGATGACTTGAAGCCTCGCCTTGGGTCTCTTATGGCTACATACCATCGTTTGCTCAGTATTGAGGCACCTTTGCCAATCCGAAGGATTCCTCGACAGCCGAGTGTTGGCCAAATAAGACCTGCTGCCTTGCTCATTATGACATCCCTTTGGCTTCTTATGGCCTTGACTTTTGTCTGGGCATTCACTTCACAATTTCTTGGAACTCAAGCAAAAACGTACTTTGACAGCCAGTACACCGTTATACCTCAAAAGGGTTTTATACGATTCAAATTGAACGCGATCTCCACGCCGGGCATGGGACGTCAGCTAGCTACAATATCCTTAGCAATGGCACTGCAAATAAATTTTACGCTTGCGCTACATTGTACAGAGTTACTTGTTAACGTGAATCGTGATGAAGGGGTTTGGAGGAAAACGTATCAATGGAGAAAGGGTGCTAACCTTGAGAGTGGAACCATCCAAGCAGCTCATACTAATTGGGAAACCGTGACACTGTTCCTATTCAAGGATCTGATTCACTGGGTCTTTGGGGAATCTGTGCGCTTAAGCGCAAACGATGACTTTTGGGCACATAAGAGACATACACTAAATTCTGTATTCTTCTGGGCGAACTCCCTCTTTGTGTTGGCTTCTCTCACATTCCTGCTGGCACTTTTCGGAACCGTCCTGTGCTTCAAGAGGCCTTCTGGGCCTCAACCAGCGACGTACGGACACATACCGACTCTAGTAGAACTCATAGACGACTGGGGAAACGCTGGCGAGCCGCTGTTTTGGGGCGATAAGGGCTTCAGTAAAGTATCGAGGCAATACAGGCATGCCGGTACTTCCACGAACCCTCAGATGCTGCGTCCAATTCAAATGTGTGCTAGGTATCTGTGACACGGAACATATATGGTGATGGCCAGAGGTATGCCCTTCATCCGCGGAGAAGCTCTGTATTCTGGGTCATCTGCACTATCAACACAGTGACACTGGCGAGTAAGGAGACTTTATTGCATAAAAAAGGTCTAAGAAAGGTACTGCAGTCATCCATTTGGTAGATATCCAATATCCAGTGGAAAGCGAAGTTACTTGAGACATTTCTAGTCGGGTCAGATGTCAAAAGGTGACATGTCTTACTTGCCAAACGTATGTCAGTTCTGGCCAATGTTTGGCAGCCTCAGTCAGTGGATGCCACTTCTGAAACGTCTTGCGGGCTTCTACGTGCCTCTGACGCGATGATGGACACTATCGAGATCATGGCTCTCCGACAACATAGTCATATTTGTGGATCTTGTAAGGACGGGGATCTCTCGGCAAGACAAGATCGAAGGTCCTTCAGCTCCGTCACATTGCTTTGCGTTGTTGAGGAAGCTCCTGTGTCTTGCTTGATGGAATTAGCGACTACGCTTGTGATGTGATAGCTTGCTGTCAGAACACCAGTGATAGCATCAGGAGCAGAGATAGGCTCAAAATCTGTGATATCGGAGGATAGTCAAGTCTGAAAGTGATCTTACGGTTGAGTCTGCAGCTTTTGGTAGCGTTTCTGCGGTTATCGCGGGGTACCCATGTAAAGGTCCACGAGGGTCTTCGCCATTGTCTCATGGTTCTAATCCAAGTAACACTTTCAGCTGACACGAGAGAAGTTGAGAATTATACAGGTGTTGCTCGCGGAGACCTCACATCGAATCATCATGTGCTTGCCATCAATGCAGTCCTAAGGCTTTAGCAACTCGAGACTCGTTAGGAAGATCTCTTGCAAGGGTTTCCAAGACCCTCTTACTGCCTACATGACCCGCGCCTGCTCGAACTGCAAAATCTATGGCATCATCGCCAAACATGTCCTTTTCCGACAGATCAATTCCCTGACGTAGCAGATATCGAATGCTGTCTTCCTTATACCTTGCAATAGCTTTCCATAGAGGGGTTTGCCCACGTTGTTCTTTTGCATTGATCTTGGCCCCTGCTTCCAGTAAGACCCTCAACATCTCCCAGTCGCCGTAGTATGCTGCTAAGTGCATGGGGGTTTCTCCTTTTTCATTGCTAGCCTCGAGGTCACACTTGTGCTTTACCATTTCTCTGACAGATTGAATCTTATTGTAGAGTGTTGCCAGGTGCAGCGGTGTAGATCCAGGCATTGGATCGCCTGAGATGCGTGCTTCGAGATCGACGCCTCGCGCAATCAGGGCTTGTTCGGCGGCTACATGGTCATAGGCGCATGCCTCATGTAACGGCGTCCAGCCACTCTGCTCAGGTGGGCTAGCTTTTGCACCATGATCTATTAGCAGGTTGATGCATGAGACATGGTTCCCTTTGGCTGCTTCAAGGAGTGGAGTTCGTGCTGCGATATTCTCGGCGTTCACATCTGCACCTGCAGCAACCAGGAGGGTGGCCATCTCTATGTAGCCGCGCGCACAAGCCCAATGTAAAGGGGTTCTTCTTGAGTAATGGGCCTGGTCATGCCCACTTCCACGCGAAAGTGTTTTGGCATTAACGTCAGCGCCTCTCTCAATCAGTACCCGGGCCACAGCTTCATTACCATACTCTGCAGCAATGTGCAGAGCAGTCTTGCCGTCTGCATCTTGTGCATTTATGTCAGCACCCTCCTCCAAAGATAATTGGGTTAGAAAGTGATCACCGTCTCGCGCGGCGCTGTGGAGTCCCTGACGTTGGTTACTAGCTCGTTGAAGTCGTTCTGAAGTTGGATTTGATGTATCATATGACGTCCGAGAAGTGTCTAATTGATTCTTCGTTGTTGTATGTCCTGGTGGAGGAATGTTAGAAGAACCTTGGAGTTTGGTGGTGTCACTCCATGGTTCTCCGTCAACAGTCTTTGCGTAGACGCTGTCAGCATACTGAAGTAGCACACTCCCAGCATCTGTCTTGTCTTGTTCTGCTGCCTCTTGCACCAAGCCTTTGGCTTCTGCACTCAAGTTGGAAACACTACATCAGATTAGCCAGTCCACAATGGTCAATTTGTTGATCAGCCTACGTGCTGAGATTTATCATGGCTAAACCAAGAGTCTTCCTGCGTCTTTCCACTCCAGAGACCAGATCATTGATTTCGGTCTTAGAGAAGTACCATTTGAAACGTTTTGTGGACATCGTCAGGCTACCATCTGTTCCGTTGATTGGCTTGGTGAATTCCTTTAACTTGTGAAAGAGATCTTGATTCGTTGACGAGCAAGCAGCAAGCGGCTCATTCAAAGCTTCCACAGCATTCGCAATGGAGCTCTCTAAACGAACCCTTGACTGAACACGTGGATCCTGAATAGAAGACTGGAATGAGGACACAATCTTGGAGATGTTGGACGCATCGTCACACATGTCTACAATCTCCTTCGGAGCATTTTTCACCTTCGTTGCGAAATCGATCAAAGTATTTGTAGAATGAAGCGTGACTGCAGCAATGCTGGTGATAGACGCTATGACTGAAAGTGGATCCGTCATGGTTGCGAATACAGCATTTAGATCCTGTGTATATTCACCATTTCATCCAAAGCATGCAGGTACACATCGCATGGTCGACCTTCGGCTTGGGTCGGCATTACAGGTGAACATCGCAGTGGCAGCTCCAAATGCTGAAGCAGGCATGTAACCATATTGAGGCGAAGTCTTCCGAACCCAAGAAGCCGCTATGCCTGAAAGGTCTTGGCTTGGTGTAATAAAATAATACGTTCATTGCTTACATAAAATTGTGCAAATGTATGCAATACTACGTTGCAGGCAGTTGACAGTCCCTAGCTCGAAACTTGATAATGCTAAGACTCCAATTATCGCTCAGTTACGGGTCTCAAGCAGGAAGTGCAGGACAGTGACAGTAAGTCATCAAGGGACTTTGCAATCATCCAATCGTCTTATTCCGTTGAGTATATATGTTATATGTACACGTTACTGAACGCCTTCGCTTCCGACGATCATCATATCAGGTTGTACACTCAACGACGCCCTGCTCTAGTACTGCATAATTCTTTTACAGTGATATACATCATCTTGGTGGCGGAGCATAGGTCATTCCACCATTTGGGGCCACATAAGCGCCTGCCACAGGTCCAGCATGCTGTCGCAACGACTCTTCCCGCTCTTTGACTTCACGCTCATTCTGCGCGACCATACAGCAACATAAACAAAGGCCCTTTACACAATCGCTACCAAATGATCCTTCTATCTTGTACAGCTTGCGGATCCTGGTGCGATGGACAGCCGCAAGCAGCCATTGGAAGCCGCAAGCCACTGCAAAGAGCGTGCAGCTCCCGTTGCAGCTTTCATAACCTAGCATATCTGTTGCATCCTTTTTCTCTGCTCTTCTGCTTAATCGATAGGTCGTTCGCCCGTACACCATGCAAGGACAGAATATACCCATGCAGCATAGTGTGTCTGGTTCGCAGAGACCATGCTTCCAGTGCGGGTCGCGATTTGCGTTTGGATGGGAGACTTGTCCTGGCCGGTGATTTTCTGGGCTGACATTTGGACCTTGCAGGGAGTGTGGGTTGTAAGTATCCGCACGGTCGATGCCTGGCTTTGGTAGGGGTGCTGTGTTTGATGTCGGCGGCGGCTTCGATTCCGGAGGCTTTGTGGGAAGCGGACCGGGAGAGAGCGGTGGATTAGGAGGCGGCGCGGTAGTTGATTGGGGCCGAGGGTTTTGTGGGGGCTGTTGGACCGGTGCAGTCGGCTCTGCAACAGGCGCACTGTAGGCCGGATGCATCTCCCTTGGAGGCGCCTGTATGTTCGCTTCGAGTGCTTTTTCTGCGGGCAATGGTGTGGGTGAGGCCTGCTCATATCCTGGCGGACTCCGACTTGCTGTCGCGGCGGAGATGGGAGATTCATCGATGACGGAGTTTGTAGGGCTGGAGAAGGGGTGAAAGACGGGTCGTTGCATCTCTACCGGTGTTTCTTGATAGGAGTATCGAGCTCTTGATTGGTCGTTCATATTTGTGGTTTGCAGACGAGGAGCACTGTTTGATGGGCGATTGCGCGGCCGAGGAGCGCTCGTTTGTTGAGGAGGTCTCGAGGCCATGGTGGTAGATGATGGATGTTGGGCCCGAAGCTTGTGGTTCGGAATATATACACTTTTTATCTCCCTGATATGTTCCCGGGGGCGTGTACATGCACGTCGGAGTTTTCAAGTTCTTAGGCACTCCGTCAGTCGTTGAGGTAGCGATATGGCGAATGTTCTCTTCATATGCCTAGGGATTTCGATTCTTCGATTTTCTCAGCTCTCGCTATCGTACTTGCGTCGATGACATGAAGTCTGAAGTGGGTAGTGGCGATAGATCTGGACAATAGTAGCATGTCACAGTAGACGTTTGGCGCCGCAATATGCAGAACATGGTGATGGCAGGCACAGCGGCTTGAGCGAGCAATGCTCGCTCATTGGCTCTGTTGGCAGCTTGTCAGAGCGTGATTGACGACGAATAAGCGCCTCGCCAAGGTTCACATTGGCGAATGGGAGATAGCACCGGCCGGAGCTAGTGTTATATTTCCACTAGTTCAGGCTTACCTCAGCGGTGCTTACGACGACCCGATTCGTGCCTCGCCCTCTGTCAAGATCTCACCGCGACAAAGATGGAAATATCTCTTTTACCTCTGTATACCAAGAAGTCTTAGGGAGTACAGATCGTTTCAACATCATCACGACAGCCTGATTCTTGGCCCAGTGCGATTCGGCGATTGTAACTTTTGAAAAGATACTGGTGTAAGTGTACACGTCTTTTGCTTGTCATGCTATGCACGCTTTTGTGCTGTCTTCTACCATATTTGTCGCTGAACGTTAGCACATTTGGTCAGTAAAATGTGATCTCAAGTGTCTCGCAAATATAGGAAGCGGTATCCACTTCGATGAAGAAGTCATGGGCCGGAAATGCTTGCATGCTACGAATCACGTACTCCGTCTTTTTTTGTCCACAGAAGACGATTTTTGCAGCGTCAACAAACACCCGTTTGACAATTACCAACGGCGGCATACCTGTATTAGGAAGGTCAAAAGTCCTCCCAAAGGACATCGGATCTAGTCCGGAACTCTCTTGGCTCAAGATGTCGCTCGTATCACTAATGCAGCCTTGTTGCTAGCGTATCGCGTACTGCGCCCGACAGTGAGGGGAAATCCTTCGTGCCACGGTAAATGTTCCTCAGGCTGGCCCGTTGTTTGTGAGAGGGAAGAAGGACCACACAACGGTCCTTCAAGCCTGCTTGCGACTGGCTTTACAAGCCTTGATGACGTCACAAAGCTCTAAATTGTGCGATGGCTTGCATGTATCTTGTCACCGACCAAAGGAACGACTCAGCTGGAAGGCATGTCCCGATGCCGAAGGCTTTTCAGTAGGCTAATCCTCCCGCTGGTGACTGGAGGGAAGCTTGCGCAGCCTTGTGGCCATAAGCACCGACTTGTGAGGTGACCCTTGGCCCCCTTATCTAAGTCTTCCCTCATTCGATGCCCTTAGATTGTTCCAAGATCATTGAGACGCTAAGCAAGATGCGCGAAATACTAGGCTGTTGCCTTAGCTTTGAGGATTCCTCTTCACAAATGTGACGAAGGACTCGAGTAACTACTGTCCTTCTACGCTGAGCCGGTCTTTGAAAAAGCATGGACAATCCGGGGGAGTCGTAACGTTCAGATTCTGGGATGTCTTAAACAAGCTATCTCATCAACTCCTCTCCGTGAAGCAGACCCTACTTAGTGAAATTGTGTCAGTAATGCTTTGAAACATGAGCGAGCCGAGCATGCATAAGGCTTTCGAAGTCCCTTGCGCGTCAGTGGAAGCTACAAGGACTGTAAAACTCAGCTGACCAGCAGACCAGACTGACATCTCATGCCGACGCAACACTTGAAGAGGAGCGATACGGCTGCCTACCGCAGGATGTATATCTGGTAGCATTCCTACATTGGGCAGCCAGCTCCTGTCGTAAGGAAGCAGAGGACTCGGACTTTCCTCAGGAAATCAGATGCCCCTTACTATGGTGTAGGGAAAAGCATGATGATCTTGAGACCTTACTTGTTCATTTACAAGTGTGCCCTGGTCTTAGTGATGGCTATTACTGGTGCTCTGATTGTTCCAAACCCGAGTGCTTCATTCCGAAGCTCCCCCGCGCTGCTTTGGCCAGCGCGATGCAGCACAAGGAGTCAAAACTTAAGCGTGCTGTGACATTCTTCAGGCAAATAGGGCGCCATGAATCTTTTACGAAACGGCGAACGCCATCGCGTGGAACTTCAGTGCTTGGAAGCCCAAGCCCTGTACCTATAGGCAGTCAAAATGAATTAGCGGAGCTGAAGAAACGTAGACGAAGCTATCAGATCGTCCCAGCGGATCCAGAGGTTGTCCAAGCCACCGCAAAGTCGAGACCTAATAGTACCACTCACAATACTAATTCGCTTGGCTTTGATAGTGCAACTCGACGGGAGACACTTTATACTTTCTTTGAAGGTAGATCGAGGCGCCTGAATGATGCACTTTCGCTGATCGTATCCAGACGAGCCGCTCTCATGCTTCGATTTGCCTCAATTGGAATCCCCCAATGACAATGAGGCGCCTTTCATAGCACGACAGTCACTGTGCGAACTCGATGATCCAGCAAATGGTACTATGGTGGAGCTCCCTGTTACAGAAGCCTCACAACTACAACAATGTGAGAATATGCTTGTAGACTGTAAGCTTGTGTCGCCCGTGTCACAGATTTCGCCTCTTGCGCATGACTCTGCATCTGGTTTTGCTCCTAAGCAAAACGTTTCATGGGCAGAGTCACCGTCCGTCTGCTGCTCGAGGCTCACAGATCAAGCCTCTAGTGCTGAGAAGCATGGTTCGACACAGACTGATAGCAATCGGGCATCAAGCACGATCGGTAACAAAGATGGCGTTAACACATCGATCATACCTGGGGCAGAAATGCCTGCTGTACTTCCATACAACGTTCCCAAACATATGAGCCTTCCTGCAACGAATAGAAATTTCACCATGTTAGAAGACAGCAGTTTTGAATCTGCAGAGTCCCAGGTCGAAGAGCTTTGCCTCTTGGTATTTGCCTTGAATAACGAATGGATGGAGAGGATGGACCATTTATCATCTACACCGTGGTCGCGCTGTCCATCACTGCCCGCCTCGGATCTCTTCAAAAACGGAGTCGATTCGCTGAAAAAAGTCTACAGTGGAATATTACCGCATACCTTCAACCAAATCTTTGCTCTGATAATTATTGCTTGTTCTACAGCTTATTCTGTGCACAAGGACGATGAACAGTATGACTGGCGAGCTTTTTTCAATGATGCCTTTCAATGGGAGCAAGCCATCGCGAATGACAACGAGCGAGGCCAGTTCAAGCAAGCATTGAGTTGCCTTGCGTGCTGCGAGGAATTTCAGACGGAAGGCTCCAATGACAAAGCTGACGAGTCAGACATCACAAGCAGCGATGTACCAAAAGCCGCAAGCCGCACCTGCAACGATAACGGAAGCACGCCGGAAGAAAACTGCACTCGAACTCGCTGTGATGGCACCCGCGAAGAGGAACAAGAAATCCCTGACCGACACAAGGCTCTGCAGGCCCTAAGGAATGGAGCAGTTGCCAGAAGCTGTGCCCGTTTTCTAGATGGTAGATTGGCTCTGATGTACTTCTAGCGACCGATAGCTAATTCCATCTCAGGCCTTGCGTATACCAGGATCTCGGTACGAAACAGCGCTCTTCTGCCTGGTCACTTTACTTGGTACACTCGATGCAAAGAAAACAATGTTCGGAACTTGGTAGATTACTTGATCCGACCCCTACAATCAGCAAAGGGCATTGAAGCGCTCTTTGACATCATCCTCGATGCAGAGTTCCAGATACATATGGGTTTGCTCCGCACTCCACGAGAGGTTGAAGTAGCGTTGCTGTATGGGGGCAAGGTTTGTTAAATTGGTCTATCACTTGTATTTGCCAGCTCACAAATGATAGCTGTACTCAAAGAATCGGCAATTCTACGAAAGGTTCCAGGCGGTCGTTAACCTCATCACTAATTGGGCTATGCAGGAAGCGGACTCAAGCTGGCGCTACCCATACTACGCTACTCATCTTGACAATGTGCTTGCCATCGCATTAGAGATTGAGACTCGTCAGCAGAAGATCCTTGATATGCCGGCAGTTGATTGCTGGCCGAATGCAAGCGTCCTTGAGCTGTCACAAGACAAGAGTCCTCCTAGTCGTCACAACCGTACTAAGTCAAGCTCTTTTGGGCATCGCCAAAGCTCCATCCCTACGCCTCTGACAGCAACAAGTGCTAGCACTACCTACTCCTCTGTTTTCAGTACATGTGATAGCGCAGGGACTACGTCGACAAGGATATCGCAAGCATCATCTACCTCCAAATTCAACATCCTCCCAATCTCGGAGGAAGGAATGACTAAGTGCCCGGAGTGCCCTGCTACCTTCACAGGTAGTTTCTCTAATCGCCGGTCGAATCTACGCAGGCACATGCGAACATCCTTGAAGCATGGCGGTAAAGAGGGGCACAGGTGCCCCGAATTAGACTGCGGGCTCACCTTTAGCCGGTCGGACAATCTAAATATGCATATTCAACGGGCACATATGAGCGTCGAAGCACCCAGAGAGCCAGGTTCGGCTAAGAGGAGAAGGGGCACTGACGCCTAGGTTGGAAAGGATGGTGTTACACGAGGCAGGCACTATGATGACTCCTTCCGTGAACGACTCAACAGCATCGTACTTAATTTGACGGCTCCTGCAGCAGAGGATGAATCGTATGTCTCCAAGTAGGTTTTGGGACAGACCAAGATGTTGGGTTTTGGGCATTGGAAACAACAGCAAACGAAGCAAAATGCAGGAGGGTGCCCTAACCCACATATTGACTTGGAGGCAGCTTTGTTTTAGTCGTGGTTTTATTTCTGTGACCAGAGCCTAGTCGTAGTCAACAACGATGCTCAGACCATTCAAAAGATTTCACATTATCGGATGACCATCTATATAAGAAGCAAAGCCTTGGCTTGATGAAATCCATAGCGAATTGCTCCACGCGTCTTTCCAAATTGCTGAGACCACAAAAGTGTTAGTTTACTGTTGTGGTGGACCATAATGTAGATGACGATGTTGTAGACGCGACATTGCCAGAGTAGACATTCACTGTAGCCGTGAAATCAGGAAAAGGTGGATGACAAACGGGCTGACAGTCAGATTGCCCAAAATAGGCGACGAAGCAAGTCATCTTACCTAAAACGCGGGGCAATCTCAGGGCAAGTTCGGCCCTTGCTTGGCTTATGTCGCTCTGCATAGACCCTGTCTAGGGCCTCTCTAGCCTGTGGGGGTTTCTCCCTACAATTCCCGATCCACTTTTGCCTGACCACCGCCCCTCGACCCCCTTCTTCCCTTCTTCATAACGCTCGCATCGCTCACTCTACGACTATACAGTTGACAACTTTCGAACAGCAGCCATCAGTCTCCCTCGTCTCTCCTACGAAGTTACTGCCGTAGCTTAACCTCTGCGCCCTCACCAACGGCATCGTTCAAGCCTCCCAACCCTCCTTTGCCGCACCAGTCGCGCAAACTCGTCCACCCCAAATCCCCCGAACGCTCAGATCTTTGCGCCTCTGACGAAGCCTACGACACCTTGAGCGCAGCATTGCAGCTCGTTGCGACTCAGTATTACCACACTCCGTGACTCTCTGAAACATCCTGAGCCCCCGACCCAGCCTTGTCGATTAACCATCGCAAACAGCGCAACCAGACGAGCGCAAAGGAGCCCAGAGGACTTTTCACACATTGCGCTGGCCATAGAGTCCAGGGCCCCCTTTTGGGCCCCCTGACATGGCTCATGAGCCTCAGGGTGGATTGGGGAGCCAACGAAATGCTACTCTATCGCACCCCACGGGGTTGAATCAGACACCGAACACTTGCGAGACAAATGGCTATCTCGCAAAGGCGGAGCGCCCACACACGGAGCAAACCGGACAGAACCTTGGACCGAGCTTAGGCAAGCCTCTAAGAAAACCTTCCGACGCGGATCTGAGTAGGGTCGCCCAAGCTTGGGAGGAAGGTCATGCAAGTACTCCGCCTATTGATGTGCCGCGGCCAAAGGACAGTTACGTGGGGCATTTAGGTGATAGCTACCATTTGGAGAATGGATTACACAATCACGAGTATGAGGAGCTGTCGCTGGATGACTATATGCGGAAGAAGAGGCCCTCTATTTCATTCAGCCCAGAGGTGACCCTAGATTCCGGACATCGTCGAGGCTTGGAGGAGCCGGTACGCAACTCGCTATCGAATGCAAAGCCTATCGATAAACTTGCATACAAAGAGCAGGAGAGATACCCCACGCGCCCTTGGTCAATCTATAGGACTCAGAGCGAGGCCAACATCACTGACTACGACGATATAACTGGCGAGCCTCTTGAGAGACAGGGTCAATTTTCCCCTGAGCCACAGTCCCCAATACCTTCTCCTCTTCAATTGAACGTCAGCACCTCTGCTCCACCCCAGAACCATATCAATTTCGACCAAGCAGCTTCTTTGACTTCAGACCTCACCGCATCACCAATACTCGAAGAAGCACAGACGCCTCCAGACAACATGGAGATCCTCCAATCGCCTATATCTGCTTTCCCACCTTTCGCCCTACCCACATCCTTCGAAGACTCAAGCGCTTGGCCAAAGCCACATCGGCAAATCTCAGGCTCGAAAGCCAGGAACATTTTCCTAGAACGAACGAACAGTATGAGGCAGTCACGAAGGCAGAGTACGCGGCGATCCACATCTTCCTCCATGTCACCAGCGTCGACTTTCCTCTCTCGGTTTGCAAGAGAAGAGCACACTCCCGAGCCTGACAGCGAGGGGCAAGAAGTCCGCGAGTATGTGCTCGGCAAGCAAGTCGGTTTCGGCGGCTTTAGCAGCGTGAAAGAAGCTTTCACAATCGAAGGTGACGAGAAGATAGTTCGCGCTGCTAAGGTAGTCCGGAAACAGCTTCCAGGCAAGAACGAGGAGGAGAACGATCGCCTTCAGGCCGAGTTCGATCATGAGGTGCAGATCTGGCGCTGCCTCGGACACCGCAATATACTTCCCCTCATCGAGGTTTACGACACCGATTTCGCCACATTCTGCTTTACGAAATTGAACACGGGAGGGACACTGTACGATAAAATCCGGGTCAATCGGCAGGGGCTCAGTAGAGACCTGGCGAGAAGATATACATTCCAGCTAGCCTCCGCTTTAAGGTATCTGCATGAAGACGTCAGAATAGTACATCGAGATATCAAGCTTGAGAACTGCCTTATCGACACCTCTGATCCTGAAGCTGCTAGGGATGGGGGCAACCTTCTCCTGTGCGACTTCGGTCTAGCAGAATTCGTAGCAAACGACATGCGCGGCAACTCACCAGATCCTTTCAATAGGCGATTGAGCCATGACCGTCAACCATCGCAGCCGTTCAGCCCATCAGACGCTGCAACTTCCGTCGCGGGAAGCCTTCAGTACGCATCACCGGAGCTCATCATGAGCCCTGCGGGCTTATTAAGTCCCTGCGTTGACGTATGGGCATTGGGCGTCGTTGTCTATGCCATGCTTGCCGGTGACCTGCCTTTCCAACACATCTTCCAACCAAGAGTGACAATGATGATCTTGGCGGGCGAGTGGGATAGAGAGGTAGTCGAGAAAGCGCCAGGTGTGATTGGCTACGAAGAGGAAACGGTGGAGTTTTTGCAATGCTGTCTCGACATGAGCAGCAACAACAGATGGACGATTGGAGAGGTCCTCTCGAGCCGGTGGTTGAGAGGGATGCAGGAGATGCTTGAGGAGAAGGAAGGTTTCTTCAAGCTTTGAGCGAATGTCTTATCTTTCACGTGGCTTGTTTCATGTGGACTCTGCTTATCCATGGGAGGAGAGTTGCATTTTCGTTTATGCTGTTGGCACGAGCGCTAGGATACCCCTGTCGTTGGATAACGATGACATGATTTGGACGTTGTACTATACATTGAGCGGAAGAGGTGTGTGCGTTCAAGCATTTGATATGTGCCAATAGCGCGCTATATTTGCTCATTCAACAAGCATGTCAAGCTTTCAATTTTTGCAAAACCTTTGAGCAAAGCTTCGGTCTTTTGCTCGAAGCGTTCCTTCGCATACAGTCACTTTCAGATGCAGAAACAAGCCGATGTCCGGCTCTTCTCTTTGTCTGGGCACATGGTGCCAAGACCAGATTGCGCGTCACGAGGCATTTAGAGTTCAGATCTATGCTCTTAGTCACTCAGATATAGCGAATGAGAGTAGCTCTAGATCATCCAATTCCGCAACTCTATATTAGCGTCTGGGCGCCAAGATAGTATCCCGGTAAAAAAAAACGGTTGGTGAGAAACTCCATCCATATCAAAAGCCCACAGGTGCCCCCCACCTCGTGAACTTTCTCTTGCTCCAATACGCCTACAAATCTGATTTCCGTCGACAGGCACTTCACCGGGCATGCCTTCGAGTTTCGGACCCTCATCTTTCGAAGTACAAGCCTACTCGCCCTCCCCTCCGCTCTGGGCGAGTCCCGAAGCCAACACAGATCCCACACGGCCGCAAAGGTGACATCGAGGACATACATTCGCTATCGTCACATTCGCTGGAGCCTTTGTCTGGATATACATAAGCAAAATCCATTGCATTACTAAAGAGGGTTCAATTGTTTTGGTCGATTCGGCCATCACTAACCGAACTCGATCAGTAAGCAGCGAACAGTTTGCGTCTCTCGCTTTCATCGCCACTGCAGCCTGTACATTGCGTCAATTGGCCGGCCGAAAGATACGAAGCTCAATCTGAGATAAAACATACAAGAACTATCGGGAGTCTATCGGATTCTACAAACCCGCTCAACTCCACGAAAATGTGGGACCAACTCTCCGTTAACAAGCCTCACTATGCCTACCTCATCCTCGGCGGCTTCACCTCTCTCTTCATGCTGTGCTCCCTCTTTGTCAAAGAAAAGCTGTATATTGGTGAGGCTACCGTGGCAACCCTTGTGGGCGTTATCTTTGGCCCTCATGCCATAAATGTTTTCAACCCTATGAGCTGGGGCAATGCGGACATGATAACGCTAGAATGTTCGCGCATAGTACTGGTCGTGCAGTGCTTCGCCGTTGGAGTCGAGTTGCCGAAGGCATATATGGAGCGGCATTGGCGGTCTGTCGTGTTCCTCCTTGTGCCCGTCATGACATACGGATGGCTGGCTACAAGTTTGTTCATCTGGTGGCTCATTGAGCCCTTGACCTGGCTAGAGAGTCTCATGGTTGCTGCGTGCGTCACTGCTACGGATCCTGTGCTCGCGAGTTCCGTGGTTGGGAAGGGGAAGTTCGCGAAGAGAGTGCCGAAACATCTGAGAGACTTGCTGTCTGCTGAGTCAGGCTGTAATGATGGCATGGCCTTTCCATTCATTTATTTGAGCTATTATCTGATTCATTATCGTCCGGACGCGGCGAAGGTTGCCCAGCACTGGATTTTAAATACTATTTTTTATGAGTGCCTCTGGGGGGCGGTATACGGGGTGCTGATCGGTTATGGTGCACGACATGCGATCAAGTGGGCGGATCGGAGAGGCTTGATCGACCGGGAGAGCTTTTTGGTGTTCTATTTCGTGCTAGCACTGTTCTGCGCCGGCACGGGTGCCACGCTTGGGCTGGATGACTTGCTAGTAGGATTCGCTGCCGGAGTTGGGTTCAGTAATGACGGATGGTTCACACAAAAGACTGAGGAGTCTCACGTTTCCAACGTCATCGACTTGTTGCTCAATTTGGCATATTTCGTGTATCTGGGCTCGGTCATTCCCTGGGAGCAGTACAATAATCCAGCGGTGGGGATCACACCATGGAGACTTGTCTGCATCGCCCTCTTGGTTCTCTTTTTCCGTCGCATCCCCATCATGTTGGCCTTGAAACCTGTTATTCCGGATGTTAAGACATGGCGGGAAGCGCTTTTTGCTGGTCATTTTGGGCCCATAGGTGTTGGCGCTATCTTTGCGTGTCTACTCGCCAGAGCTGAATTAGAGACTGATACTACGGAACCTCTCGCGGTTGTGCCTACTGATCCGCATGAGCACAATTATGCAGTCATCTATCTCATCTGGCCCATCACGACCTTCTTGGTTATAACTTCGATCTTGGTCCATGGCTCTTCAATTGCAGTCTTCACTCTGGGAAAGCGCATCAATCAGTTCACATTAACGATGTCTTACACACAAGCCAATGAGGAAGGCCCGAGCTGGATGAACAGACTGCCTCGCATTGCATCCAACGCGAAGGGTTCCATGTCTAAGAGCAAAGATGACTTCAGTGCAGCATCTTCAACTGAGAAGCTACCAGACTACCCACCTGGGACGTTACCTCCAATAGGTCTTCCCGGCAATTTCCTCCGCCGACAAAAAGAGGAAGACACGCCTATGGAGAAGCCACAAGTCTCGAGACGAAAGTCAAAGTGGGATCGAGGTATGGGTCCTGGCGGACCAATTAGTGAATCTGCAATCAGGCCTCAACGAAGAGAAGATACTCTTGCTCCGGAAGACAGTGTATCCGACACGCTGAACGAGAAGGATACCAGCCCGTCAGGCAGTAGTGACAAGGGTGAGCCTCCAGACCAGCTGGAGATGGAGGAGAAACAGGAGTATGAAGACGCAAAGGCGAAACGAAGACCCCAACATAGAGACGAGCCCGAGCTGGAGGTTTATGAGGAGGACAATGAGTTCATTGTTGAAGATGAAGAAGGCAATGTTGTGGGTGTCCATCCTACGAGGGGCAAGTCAGATCTCGAGAAGCAGCAAATGGTTGAGGAAGATGAGAAGAAGATCCGAGAGGATAAGACTGGGCAATTTGCGAAGGGCAAATATCACCCGCATGAGAAGGATGAAGGCAGCGACATAGAGGAGGCAGTGGAAGAGACTGTTGGGTGGAAGAAATTGTCGCAGAAACTGGGCAAATGGGATGGGTTCAAGAAAGCAAAGAAAGAAGGTGAAGCCAAGCCCAAGCAGCCACCGCCGCAACCAGAGCACAAGAGTGGTCAAGCGGCGCATGCCTACCAGTTCGGTCAGACCTTGATCGTCGAAGACGAAGACGGCGAAGTCATCAAGAAGATCGACCTGGGTCCCAAGTCCAGCAAGCGCGCCGGCCTCCGGGGTGGCGTCCAAGACGGCCCTCACCACTTTGATACGGCGCCCATGCGGCAGGGTCTACGGCGCATGAGCGACTGGGCGGGCATGGGTCGCCTACACGCTGGTGACGGTAAGGAGATTTCGAAAGCTGGCGAAAGCAGCAAGCCAAAGAAACCCAAGCCTGGTGAGGATCCCAATGAAGATCGCATTCGCTTCACAGTCGGCACGGGTGGACGAAGGATGAGCAAGCAGGAGTTTGTTGAGCAATTGCAGCAATTAGATCCGAAAGCGCGACGGCAAATGGTTGAAAATTCTGACGCGCCAAGAGATGTCAAGGACGAAGTGCATGCTGATGCGAAGCACGAAGAGCGTGGTGGCGAGAGTGCTATGCGACCGAGATCGGGGAGCAGAACGAAGAGCAGCCCGGCCCCTAACACGGGCAAGAGCGCACCTTTAGGTGCCGTGCCTGAGCAGCCGCTCGATGAAGACACCGGGGAGCCCATGCCGGTCATCCACCGAGTCGATACTGCGCGCCCTGACCCTAAAGCCAGTGACAATGCGAGCAGGGAGAGCTTAGCCGCTCCGTCATCGGTTGAAGACGTACCCAGCCACGATGTCTCACAGACAATAAGGCGACGTACTGCGGGCACTGACGAAACAGCAGCCGAGCGACGGCGCAGGCTGGCGATGCAGCAGAATGATGATTCGGAAGACGACGGGACCGAGCGCGTTCCTCCCTCCCTACAAGCTCGCGGGCGCACAACAAGCGGCAAAGACGTCAGTGCCACTCAAGGCAGCGGTGGCGGCGAAACAGCAGCGGAGAGAAGGCGGAGGATAGCTGCACTCGGAGGCGGTGATGAAAGTGATAGTGAGGATGATGGCGGCGAGAGGCAGCCGCAGTGGACGGGGCACCAACCTGTTGCTGAGCCTAATCGCATCCGTTTTGCGGAACAGGGTGGTACATATGGTGCGGGACAGAGCCAGGGACGGAGCGTGCAGTGGGGCGAGGGCGTTAAGGTGGGAAGTGGAGGGGGTGGAAAGAAGAGGCGATGATGATGAGTACACCAGGAAGAGTGTGACTTGAATGGCCGAATTGGAGCCAATGAAGGGGTATCGTGCATCTATGGCGGGTGCATGTGGTGGGATCATGTCGCTTGTGCATTGTGAATATGACTGCGCTATCTGTATGCATGGCGATTTGTGGGTAACTAGCATCAAAGCGGAGGAGAGATGTATATAGCATAGAGAAGCGTCTACAGTACCTGAGCGCAGTACAACCAACGAATGCATCAACAATAAACACCAAAACCCTTGGCATGCCGCAACGAGTATCGTCTCATCTAAGATCTTCATCTGCCTGCATGCAAGAAGCACGTGCCTAACGTCTGCAGATACTCGTAGGGTAACGAGCCAACTGGCCATAGCACAACTGGCATATGTGAACACGCAGAGTATCTTACGTTGACAATCGTAAACAATTGAACAACTCTACATAGTAGCAATTCCACTACCACGTTCCTCTCCCGCCAATACTTACGTACCCCGTGTGAGACGATATAATGAGAAGATCTGAGATCGATGACGGCTCCCCGGAAACTCTAGGCCCCATATTAGCGCTCCCGGCTACCGTTGCTTACGCGATCGATCTGACCGACCCGGCAACCCCTCGGATTGCCACCCATTTCCATTATTCACCACTTTCCCTCCCTTCCCCCCCCACCACCACCATCTAAATCAACGACCTCTCTCTTTTATTTTCATCATTATTGCCAGCAATTGCTGGTTTTCCCCTCATACCCCAGACTTTCGCGTCCTTTGTTATAGCTCTCCACCCCGCGGCTTCCCCGGTGAGCGTGCGGCAAATGTCCAGATAACCACCATCATCGTCGTCATGGCAGCACTCCAACCCAGCAACGAAGACGAAACAACGCCCCTGCTGCATCAAACCTCGTCTCAGTCTCAATCGCAAACTTATGAGTCGGCGAGGAGCCACCAGCAGAATGGGTCTGCTGAAGGTGGGCATGGCGGCGGGGGAGAAGGGGTGGTGATTGTAGATTTCGAAGAGGGAGATACGGAAGATCCGAGGAATTGGAGACGGGGGAGGAAATTGGCTAATGTGGCGGTTATTGCGCTGATGGCTAGTATGTGGGGTTTTTCGTTGTTTGCGGTGCGTGTGCGTGTGCGTGTTTGTCGTTTTTGTTGACTGTCACTATGCGTGTCTAGTTTATTTATTTTGTTTTGCCTTATAGAGGACGCTAAAGGTGGAGGTGAGTGGTAAGTGGTAAGTGAGTACGGTTTGGCTACTGGAGGTGAGGTTTTCGTATGGTCATGTGTTTGGAGGCATGAGGACCTTTGGTTCTTGTCTCGCTTGTGTTGCATTGGTCTTTTGTTTGATGGATCAAGGTCTATATAAAGAGTTGAGGGCTAGGTTCTGAGACCAGATTTGGAGCTATATCATTGCGGCCGTTTATTCATACATCCCTCTTCTTCTCACAAAAGACGACATTTTAAATTTAGATTCTCATAATGACCCATTTTGAGAATACCAACGCTAAGCTCGAATTTTCTCAGTACTTTCACCTCTGGCCTCGTCAATGTTCACGCCTGGTATCGCGCAGATAGCGGATGACCTCAACACCACGAATGATACGGTTGTAGGCGCAACGACAGGCTTCGTCATCTGCCTCGGCATCGGACCCCTCATCCTAGCTCCTCTAAGTGAAACATTCGGTCGAAGAATGCTCTACCTAGTCTGCTTCAGCATATTCTCTCTCTCTCAAATCCCAACAGCTCTTTCCCCCAACGTCTCTTTTCTCATTGGCTGGCGCACCGTCTCCGGCTTCTTTGGATCCGTTGGCATCGCAAACGGCGGCGGTACGCTGAACGACATGTTCCACCCCTCCGAGCGGGCCAGCATATTCGGCTGGTATCTCCTCGGCCCTCTGCTAGGCCCTACTTTAGGTCCGCTATTGGGCGGTGTGGTAGTCGAAAACCTAGGCTGGCGCTGGCTCTTCTGGATTCTAACTATCATCTCCGCAATCAACACCCTAGCTGCCTTCTTCCTCCTCAAAGAGTCCTACGCGCCCGTCATCCTTTCCTCCCGCAAATATGCGCTCATCTCCAAAGACTCCGAAGCCGGCGACCACACCAAAACCTTCAAGATCCCCAACCAAGACGACCGACCCCTCCCCATCCGCCTCGGTCACTCCATCCAACGACCCTTAAAAATCCTCTTCACCCAACCCATCGTCTTAATTATGTCCACCTACCAAGCCGTCCTCTTCGGCACAACTTACTCCCTCTGGACAAACTTCGAAGCCATCTACGGCCAAAGCGAGACCGGCTACGGCTTCTCTACCACCGACGTCGGGCTCATGTACCTCGGTCCCGGCATCGGCTTCCTACTAGCAGTCTGGTTTATAGTCCCCTACATCGACACAGTCTACAATGATCTGACGGAGAAAAACGACGGCAAAGCCCAGCCCGAATACAGACTCCCCCTCGCCAACGTCGGCGCCGTCATAATCCCTCTCAGTCTCTTCTGGTACGCCTGGACGGTCGAGTATCATGTCCACTGGTTCGTCACTATCCTCGCGACCCTCTTCTTCGGTCTAGGCCAGATCTGCATCCTCAATACCTGCCAGAATTACTATATCGATAGCTTTAGTGAGTATGCAGCTAGCGCTATTGCGGCGGGAGCGGTGTTCAGGAGTGTGGTTGGTGGCGTGTTGCCGCTTGGGGCGAGCCAGCTTTTTGAGAGTGCTGGGTATGGGTGGGGGATCAGTGTTTTTGCGTTTTTGAGTCTGCTGTTGAGTCCGGCGCCGCTGCTTTTTATGCGGTATGGGAAGATGGTGAGGGAGAAGTTTGCGGTGGATTTGTGATAAGTGCAGTGGAATATTGGGTCGGTTTTCTGGGTTTTGGGTAGTTTGTGATGCTTTTTGTGTTCGTTGCATGGCGTGGTATAGATTGTATAGCGTTGTTGGCATTTTTCGTATGTTTTGAAAAATGACTACCCTGGTTAGCAATGGCACGACACCGCTGTCTGTTATTACTCTGTCTCTCACCATTCTCACATTACAATTTGTAAGTCCTGTACTACTTTGATTATCATGTGCTATTCTTTATAAATCTGTAGTGAGTCATCAGTCTATCTTAAGCACAGAAGTTATCTAGCTATTTATTTATACTTACGTAGGGAGGGGAAGGGGAAGAGTGGAGCCTTTTTGAGGCTCCATGCGGACGCTGAGGATTTGGGGCGGGTAAGATGCGCTGCTTCTTCCTAAACTTGTGGAAAGGGTGGTGGTTCTCAGATTGGCCTTGGAAATAATGAAGTTGTTGAAGGCAAAAGGATAGGGCGAGTATAAGATACGCGACCCATCAATTCTTACCTTTCCTTGACACGCACGAGGTTGAGCCTTGAAGCATGAGTGGGCTTCTCGTTGTCTTCTTCACGAGCTGAATGAAGAATGGAACTTGACAGGGATGCTAGGCACAATGGCAAAAACGTATGTGGTAGGAGCCGTTCAACGCGACATGGAAGGTGACGTTCGCCCCTTCCCTTACCAAGGTCTTTAAAGGCATCCCACTCGACGAACTTTACTAAAACAAAATTTGCGCAATGGTTTCTACCAACAACATCTTCCGTCAGCACATCGTTCGTTAGGATCAGTATATACGGCTATAGCATACTCTAAGCCTGCCCGCCTCTGATGAATTTATCAATCGCGAGATCAGATACCATGTCTAACATTACTATCGATCCAAGCAAGATCGTCGCTGATGATCGCATCAAAATTGAGATAGCCAATTTTCAGGTTGTGACTTCTTACAATTGGCTCAGCGAGCCGTCGTCTACCATTCTAGTTCCCGGGGTTCCACCTCTATGGGTGCAAAGGCCTGGCCCTATTCCTATCGAGTCTGAAAGATCTACGCAGCATGATACTCAAGCTACGAGTTCTAAAGGCGTGCATCCACTTGAAGCGGTTGTGAGGGCAGTTGATACAGCGAATCAAGACCTTGATTTCACTGACATCGACATCCTTACGGATAGATCGTCGATTCGGGCGTTGTTTTCAATTCTGAGGGGTAATTCCAATGCGCGACACGACTGGAAGATCGAAATCATTGGAAGGACTCTCTTGATATCAGAGCTGGAGACTGATCAACCTGCTGGGTCAAATGCACTTGCTTCGACAGATCAATTCCTGGCTGCAAGCTATCGACAAGATTTTCTGAACAAGTATCGCAGTATACCCAAGATGACGAGGAAAAGCACATCTTATCACCATGTCGTACGCTATACTCTCGGGGGGTTCTCATTCCTTATGCAGGTCCCCGTCGACGGCTATATCATACGCCGGAACCCTAAACACTCAAATCCCGTGACGATAGACGACTTCATTGATGAGCCAGCTGACATTCTTGATAAAAACAAACTCAATGCAACACCTCTTGATATCAAGCCAGATCCGGATCAGCAGATTTTCGTGCAGAAAGGCGGCTGCAGTATCGTTCACGAAGTCACAATAGAGATACTCCTGGAGGGAGAAAGGACACCAGACAAGATACCCTCCAAGCTGCCCGATTTCTTCTTTTCACAAACACCAAAGGTGCTGGTCTGCCGCTATCGTCGTCCCACCAAAACAAAAGACCTCTTCCCCTCAGTCACTGTCGAGGATTTCGAAGAAACCAACCTTGACAGCAAGATCGCCTGCTGGCAGAAGGAGAATAAGGCACATATTCAGCGACTTATTGTATTGCTGAAACGTTTCATCAATATCGTCAGGGCCAAGAACGGTAGACCACATATAGTGACTTGTGAGGGTAAACAGGGTGCACCGTTCATCATCAAGGACGCTCTCGCGCTCGATACCCCGGTTGCAGATACCTTGTCATACAACATGGAGAGGCGACTGAAGAGTCAGTCGAAAGACCCTTTTCTAGAGAGACGAGGCGATGATCACAAATTCGTGAACACGCTATGATATAACGAAGAAAGAGCCGTGTAATTCGTTCGCTAGCAAGAAAAAATCTCGTTAACAAGCTGATCCTCCAGAACCAGCATTTTGACCCTTGTCTGATTTAAGCCTCTTTACCCCTCCTTTTTCCCCTCCTCGGGTTTTGAGCTCCATCATCATCTCTCACCTACACCGCTACCCCCAAATCTCCACCATCCTCCCCTCTCCAAAGGCTGACTCTCCCATCACCTTGCCCGATCTCCCTACCCTTGCACTCTGCGTGCCAAATTCTACACCTTTTTTTCTCAACCTCCCCACGCTGTCCCCCCAAAATCCCACGATGTTTGCGAACGCTATCCCAATGCCATCAACTTCATCCCTCTTACATCTCCGTACTTCCAAACTCACCCTAAAATCCTTTACTGCCTCATCTTCCCCGCATATTTCCCAGTGCAGAGAAGAGTTGCAAGGTATACTCTCCACAATCCTATTATCATCTTAGATGCTCTTTGGGATATCTGAGATGGATGGCTGAGTTGGAATGGGTGGGTGAGTGCTGTTTGGTTAGGGGGATGCCGCGGCTCGATGGGCTTGTAAGATCAGTACGGCAGTCGCAAGTGTAATGGGTGGTAGAAGGGACAAAGGGGCCTTGTGACTTTCTTGGGCAAAGGGTTCGAAAGTGTTATGGAGGTAGAGGAGATGGTGGATATTGACGAGGATGGGGAGTTCAGGGCGGTCGCTGCCTTTTATGGAGGTGTGGACTCGGATATAGACATCATGCGCTGGAGAGTCTGCGTCATTCGCGGAGATCGTTGTGAGTGAGATGATCGGGCTGGAAATGGTCGTGCGAAGGTTGAGTGTTACTCTGCTGTCTTCTTTTTGCTTACTTGAGACCGAAATTACCGGATCCCCTTCCTATCATCCATGAGCATCAATTATCTGATGTCCTGATTGAAAACCCCATCCTTTATGAGCTTATCTCTCTATTTGCTACCACTTAACAAGGTGGAAAGACGAAAAGTCGAGACACTTGCTAGATGACAGTTGATTTGACTAGGAAGCCGCTAATGCAGGTGCACTTCAAAAGAGCCTAATCTATTTCTTCATACGGCAGTCACATGCAGAGCTTTTTGACATCCCACGTAAGACCGAACTAAAATATCTCCAGCATTCCAGATTTGTCAAATCTATGCCTTCCACGAGAGACCGAGTGACCCTCAGCAGGTTGCGAATAGAGCAGTTGCTGATAATGCTCACTTGAGGCAAGATGAAGGATTCAGACGGTCAACCAATACATCGTGAGCCGTGATCATCGCAGCAGCTTACAAAGTCATTCAGGGGATGCGCGTGACAAAAATTAGCATATGGAGAGATCTCGGCACCTTTTCCATGAGTCTAGCGTATCCAGTGCAAGGTTCAGGGCTCGGAGATTTGCGGCTTACTCTATTGTCGCTAACCTGACGATCAATCGAGCCATACTCAGCACCTTCAAAGTGTTACGCCCCTTAGGTATACGGAGCATGACACCAACACTTGATGAGGGAGTGGTTGTGGCGACGTCCCCTCAGAGCAGCTCCATGTCGAAGGGCATTTCCAAGGGCGAGCCGTAATAGATTAGCCAATACAACCCCAGACTGGTGCTAGTAAAGCCTGACGCATTACCGCCAGAGGGAAGGCACCTCGTCTTCAGCTTGTTTTTCAGAATGTTGGTGTCATCCTCCGTAGCCACGCCGCCTCCTCTTATCAGAGGTGGAGACTTTTTGCAGAGTCTAGTGCGAGGAACAACCAGCCCTGCCCACACCCTCAAGCTAATGATTTGAGATTGAAAACGCTGAACGTTGCTCGTGATTGGGCACCTTTCGTCGTACTCAAGGCATAAAGACTTCTGGAGACTTGCAGAGGGACGTAGGTGCTTGCAATGTTGTTCCGCTAAAGATCTTAGCAAGCCTTTGTGACCCAATTTCTCGTGTCACTTGGCTCAGCCTAGCAGCACTGCCATAATTAAAGCTACAGGTATGAATCTTAGGTGATCGTCGCTATTGTTGACTGTGATGGAGAGCTTCAGATGACCGAATGCTCATCTCTCAGCGTTTCAGTTCACGAAGTGAGGCGGTAAGCTTCTATGCTATGATACAGTTCAAGCACCTGAATATCTATAAGAATCTGGTCTGCCTCTGACTTTTATCTGCCATTATAGTCAAACACATCTTCAGCATTCTCAATCTTCTCGCTTAGAAACATATTTCTTTGATATTTCATCATTTTAGTCTTGAATTCTCCAACCAAAAATGCTTATGCAGGCAATGTCATTCGGAGCGCTTGCTCTCTCCCTCCTAACTCAAGGAGGCGTCGCAGCACCAGGTTCAACACCAAGATCACTTCTTCAGAAGAGATACAATACACTCACGGGATGCAATGCCGCTCAGACGACCAAAGTCAACAAGGCTCTAGCAGACATGGCAAATCTCGGTGCGATAGCATACAATAACGCAGATACGTCCAGCTTCGGGTATAGCATCCCAGACTGTTGCAGCGAAATATCCGTCTTCTACGACCTTTCAGCTGACACGTTTGTCCCCTAGGTACAAACATTACTTCAAAGACGATGAAGTTGATGTTTTCAAAGGAGCTATGAACGCAATATCTACGAACAATGATCCAAGTAATGCTGTCTACACATTTGTGGTCAATTGCAATCCGACGGGAACGATTCGAGAAGCTTGTGGGACGGGAAAAGCTGCGTAAGAGGATCCTCCACGTCATCGTCACCTTTACGTCCAATTCCACATGCTGACGGCCTCAATAGGAGCTACGCCATCACCGATGCCTCCGTGCCAGCAGACGAGAATGATCACAAGACTATCTGGCTCTGCCCGCTCTTCTTCACAGGTCCAGACACCAGGAATGACCTACCAAATACTGATAACAAGGACGAGCTAGACGCATGGTGCGGGCAAAGTAGCTACAAGAGCTTCACCACAGCTGGTCAGTCTTTCGTTCCCATCCCCTTCTGCATTTGATTTGTACGGCTGGACTGACATATCACTAGGCTCTGTCCTCCTCCACGAAGTAACTCACCTGGACGCTGTATCCAAGTTGTTCCCACTGGATGCGTAAGCCTTGCCCTCTCCCTCCGTCTCCTTCTGATCCCCCGTGTCTTCATTTGAGAAGTATCTTATACTAATTTTGCCATCCTCCAGCGATGATGAAGGACTACACGGTACAGAAGACTACGCTAAGGGTAATTCTCCAATTGAATGGGCGCGCCGTCTCAAAATCCAGATCGATAACCAACCCAACCGTAAGGATGTGATACAGCCAATCAAGAATGCGGAGAGCTATGCTGGGGCCGCCACGGAGCTGTGGGCTCAGAAGATTTGTGAGAAAGCATTCATACCGCCCAAGACTGGGTATTAGATCGAGCATAGGAGCCGGAGAAGCAAAAGAATAAAAAGACTTAGCTTAAGAGGGGACAGTGGGAGAAAGGCAGTTGGGGATAGATTGTTTTGAATAGGAGTGAGGGAGGATAGGCTAGTTTTCTCGGATCAGGGGCGTTTTAAGGATATTTTCTCAACGGTAATAGATTGTACTTACGTAAGGCTCAGCACAAATTGAACGTTATCACTCCTTCTACGTTCGCATCCAGCTGACTACTAACTTTCAGGCTTCGTACAGCGATGGCCAATGGCTGTGAACATTTACATAGGATACACAAGGCCACTTGCTTTGTCTAGCATTGCTTTTCGAAGGCCTATCTAGCAAAGTCAATTTGTATGGGGAGTGCTATGCACATCAATACCTGATCATGACGACACACCTTTTCCTCAACGAACTAGCCTCTCTCCAAAGAGAAGGTGTGTTATGACTCTCCGGAGTGAGCGGCGGTTCCCATATTTGACAAATCGTTTATCGTTGCCTTATACGAGCAGTCTTGACCTCTCCTATGTCACTGTGAGCGGCAACGAGAATCCGAACGTGACAATGTGTCTTGCTTACTTTTGCTGAACCTCATCCTCATAAAACGAACTGGGACATCCCCCCCCCCACTCTGCAGATAGGATTCTTGAGTGAGCACGATGTTCGCACTCCGTCCTTGCACAAGTTGCAGAGCCAGTCCTGTAGCAGTTATCAAGGAATGTGCTCCGGTCTCTGCCTCTCTCATAGATGGTATTCTAACCTGAGAACGGCCCTGGACGACTAAGTTCCATGACCGAGCACGCTCTTGGTCCTGAAGTCGATCCAGTGACGATGAAAAGATCTGCTTCTCGCTTGAATTCACCGTCCGATAATATTTGGTGGAAACCGCTTCGTCGTGTTGGGCTGGCCGATCGGGATCCGTTTCATGGGTTTTCGAGATGTTCGGTACATGAGAGCTTGGGGCGTGGGCATGCTGGTTTGCTGCTGAGCTCGGAGAAGAAGATTCTGGCGATTTTGAGGCGTTAGTGCTGTGCTTGCCCTTCTTGCGAAATGTTGGTGTTGTATGAGATGAGTTGCGTATAGGCTCCGTATTGGTAAAGAATGCAGAGTGAACTTCGAAATCTCTGTGGGGTGTGAGTGGTGCATTTTTTGGGGACGACAGGATCTATATCCCCCCTGCTTCTTGAAGAGCACACTACAAACATATGCGATGAAAGAAGTTTTGGGACTCGGTTACGGAGGCAGGGGAGGTGGTGGGTATTGAGGGGGGTTGTGGGGAAAGGAGGTAGGAGGGTTAAAGTGAGGGCGAAAAAGCTGGTGGATAGTGGTTGGTTACGAGGGCGTTGTACGAAGGCTTCCCTGTGTTTCTTTGCACGGGGTTGAATAACTTGAGCAAGGTTATTTGGGCGTGCCATGGAGGCCTAGGAGTGGGCGAGCTGATAGGACGCTTGCAATAAGAGGGGCGTGGCTGGCACTTAGTGGGAGGCAGCAATTGTGTTTGATGAAAGGCCCCCTTGTGCGGAGTTGCATGGGCGTATGGATCGTCTTGAAATGTGTGCGCAGGAAGCGCTCTAGAGGCAGGTCTTGCAAAGGATGAATGGGTTGGTGGATAAGTATGGAGGGCTCAAGATGCTAGAGGGATGGGGTTTTGCGTATGGTAGGTGAGCAACTGTGAGGTATACGGAGTCGATGGGTGTACAATCTGCATCAGCTGCCTATATCATGGCTACAAGGCTCCTAAGTCTCGGAGAAAAAATTGCAATGCTGACTGCGCGGGGGTCAGAGACCGCTCGTGAGAGGGGTAGCCTGAGAAGAGGTAATTGGTCGCCTAGAATCAGAGAAGACAATGAATTATACGTATCTAGGCCAAAGAATCTAGAGGATGCTGACTATTTGATGGCGTAGAACGAGTGGTGAGGGTGAAATTGTCTCGCCAAATGATCTACGTGGAAACAGGAAAGCTTTCAAAGTATGCTCCCATAGGCTTGTCACCTCACCGGGGGGTCTCGTTCTCCCTAAACTACAGTTCTACGAAGCTTTCGGTCATCTAGACCTCCTAATAAACAAGATTTCTGTCAAGACAACACTATTCATGAATGGAAGAGAAAAGAAAACGTCTCCAAACACATCATCCCTGTTCTCAAACTCCAAGCCAGTCTGTCAACGTCCACTTCCAGAAGCAGATCCCTCAACGATTTTCCCAACGTTGTCAACAGCATTTTTCATGTTCTTCTGCGATCTCTTCGTTTTCTCCCCTACGGCAACTTGTTCGTGCTTTTCTTTCTTGTGTTGCCAGACTTCAATCTGGCGTTGTTCCGGCGTTCCAAAATGAGCGTGTGGGTGTGTATGCGAGTTGTTACTGTTCGTAGCAGTGTTTGATTGGTCGTTTGGCCTGAAAAGCGGCTGTCAGTTTGATGATGGACAAACAGTCAAGTGTGGATGAAGTAGGAAAATACGAACGGCATCGTGAATAGTGGCCCGTTGAGGGAGAAGAAAAGTCGACTTAGAGTGATAATTGGTGCCAGAGTGTTTTTACGGACCCGATTGGAATCTTTAGCGAGGTGAACAAGAGCAGTAATGAATACAAAGTATCGCTTTGCAGGAGCTTTTGATTATTTGATGCTTGATAAATGGCCAGAAAGAAGTGCTAGCCGCTTGAGTTTGTGAGAAAGGCCATCGAAGTATGGCCCCTTTATACTTGGCGTTCATGGCCTTTCGAGCCTCCATTAGTTCTTATTCGACTCGAATGGGTGTGCGTGAGCTCACCGCTTCCCAAGCCTTTCCATAATGTGGACAGGGGTTGCAGTCCTTCGACAAGGGTGAATCGGAAAAGGCCAACGCGAGTCAATAAGAGAAGGGTGCAGCCCACGGTAACGGTCATCTTGTGATGGTAAGCCAATTCTACCAGATGGTATTGATGTTGTCCCTCACAAAACACATGGCTGTTTTGGCCCACCATCTCTACATTCGATCATCAGATGACTTCTCAATTGACTAGACCAAGCAAATTACTGCGATCGTCATCATTATTCTCTCAAGCATTGAAAGGGTGGGACGTAAGAAGAGGCAATGGCTGGGCCTTATTCGGGTGGCGGACTCGACCATGGTGGTCTAGGCGGCCCTTGGTTCGGACGCTATTTCTGTGGGACGCTATTTCTGAGACCCCTGGTCTCCGACGTGACCTCTAACACGCCCAAACAACAGTCATGTCAGATTCTTGTGAGTTGGTATGGTGCGTGGAGTCCTTCAACAGCCTTGGATGGACACGCAAGGTAGAGGAAGCCTGAGAGAACAGCCTTCGCCCGTATCTCATATTTAGCATTGAAGGGCTCCTGAGGGTTCCGGGCCCTTCCAACTCCAAATAGTTTGTCGCTTCGTCTGCGTCAGTAGTGCGTCAACTAAAAAGGAAACCAAGAAAACCAGATCGGAAGATTTCGGACCCTTGGACAGATCGCAAAGTCGAATCGCATGAGATTGCTTTTATTGGTAGCTTACATGACTAGGCAGCCGTTGCATGGCTACAAAATGAAGACAAGTGGAGGATAGCGTAAGGTACGGAATAGTTCAATTGCCCTTTGTATTGGAGTTACATGAGCCACTCGATCCAGCAGAAAGGTAACAAGTTAGAGTGCCGCAAAAGTGCCTTTAGCGCCAGGGGAAAGAAGGCTTTCAGTGTGTAGTCCAACCTATCTGGTCACATGACTGAAATCTGCTGCGGGCCTGCCGAGTTTATGTAGGTCGTATGCATGGACGCAAGTCCGTCACCTCATGTGACACCTATCACATTGCATGCAAACGAGAGAACCTGCATAATCTCCACTCACACACTTCGCTAGTAGGTCGCCAATCATGGGCTGGCGGAACAAAAAGAGCAGCTTCATAGTCCATACAATCGAAGTTGTTCACTGCAGCTAGCATTAGGCCTCGTTTACGGACGGCGCTATAGTCACATTCAATTTCTAATCGTCATTTCCTCGTCTTCGCTTGTTGGGCCCCTGCTCTCTTGAAGGCCTCATGATCTCATGCGCTCTTTCCAGGTGCAGCGCAAGGTTGTCCGTCCGCCTGCAGAGCTGGTCACATCCTTGCACTGTGCACTTTTGCCCTTTGTTCACGCCATGTGCTTTCGATGTACGCCGATGGCGACGCAAGTTGGACTTAGCGTGCGGTTTCTTGAAGGTGGCTGGGCAATCCGGACATTTTAGCACCTCTTCATCTGGTAATGTCGGGTGTTCACAAGCAGTATCCGAGACTTCAGAATTGACAGTCGTAGGAGAACTGGCGCTGCCAGAAAGCGAGAATGCAAAAGAAACACCCGACGAACAGCTGGTTGCAGGAGATGGGTTAATTGAGTCATTTCCCATATCATTTTGTGTTGTGTACGACTGTCTAAAGCCGCAAGTGAGGTGTGTAGGCTGGATGACATCACGCACAGCAGGGCTAGGCGGGCTTCTGGTGGCAGAGACATTATTTGCGGAATCCCATCGTTTGTTAGCTTCCAATGAGGTTGCAAGGACGCAATGCAGATAGATTCTGTAGTAGAGCTGAGACCTAGCTAGAGACGGTAGCATCGCGCTGTCAGATAAAGAGAAAACGGTGTCATGAAAATATTGGTAATGCTGCGGTGTGCTTGAATAGGCCTAGTATCAATAAGCGTGAATCGGCGTCTCTTTCGCACTCAACTTACCTTGCCACCTTGAACCAGGAAGATTGCTACTTCATACGGATTGCGGAGTCGTCCATGCTCGATCTGACTTCGAGTATCCGATACGATGTCTTCATATGCTTCGAGGCCATCCTGCTCTTCCAATGGCCGAATAATCTTGACAACCATGTCATATACAGAATGAGCCATTTGGTTCGTCGACCAAGCAAAGTGCTCTGGCAGAAGGCACTTGTTTCTTTCCAGAATGCGTGAATATGCAATTCCTTATATCTAGTGTCAGTGTTTCGATCCCTAGAAATAGATACAGGCACTCTACTTTGCAGGAACGATTTGCAGTCTTTCATCACTCTTCCACTTTGCAGCCTACTTAGCAGCTGTGCCTGGTCAGAAACAGAATTGCTTTCATACGACACAAGGTGGATCGACGGCCGGATAGAGTTGGCTGAGGTGACTGTATCCTGAAAAACATAGGCCCGTCGTCGAGTGCTACGCGTGGAAGACGGCGTAGCAGGCTCTGTTTTTCTTTTGCTCCGGCGTTCTGGCTCTTCGTAATAGCCTGCTAGGACGTCGAGAGCTTCCACAAAAAACCGTTTATCGTCTTCTTCGTTCAAAGTATGCTCCCAAAGACGTAGATCGTTGAAGAATTCGTCCCAATCACAACAGGCCTCGTCTTTGTGTAGAATATGGCCCATGGCGTAAAGAACGTTTACAAATGCAAGGATATCATCACGTCCAGGAGATACGGAACCGTCAAAGCACGCAAGTAAAAGGCTGATACCCTTCTCTAGCAAGATTGATGGACAGGGGTTTGGGCTCAAAAATTGCGAGAGTGACAAGCTGAGCCGTCGACCCATGTGTTGCGACCATTCAGCAGACACGATTGATACCATTGAATACAATTCCTCAATCTGCGATTCAACTGACGGAAAGGTGCTAACTTCGTCAACCTCCGAGCTTTCCAATGATACGGCATCTTTGGAAGGGATACGGATTCGCAAAAGTCCTCTATCAGCTGGCGTGATCTTGGCGCTGTCGACTGCAGCACAGGGTGAATTTTCTAGTCGTATAGAAAGACCGATAGAAGCTTCTGCGTATGTAGATTCACGATCCTCGTCGATTCGAGACGATAGACTATTCGTTGAGTGCCATGAGTCGGAAGAGCGACTGCATTCCACAGCACGCTTTGTGCTCGAAGAGAGTAGGAGGGGCGATTCTGGTGAAACGACACATGACTCTATGGAGGAAGAGTCAGAGCATGGCAACACAAGATTGCCGCGATTGAAAGGCGTAGTACTATCCTTCTCGAGCACCCATTCTCCACCAGAAAGCTCTGGTCGCTCGGAATTACCCTCAAGTTCACACAAAGCACTATGGTCAGTCTCCGGTAACACCGTTGTTGACATAGAGGGAGAACTGATCATTGGGTCTTCCAGGACAGAGGATTTATGCAATGATTTTGAGCTTTCCTTCCAAGTGCTGAGGGGAGAGCGTGGGGAGCGCCGAGTGCCTTTCCTCAGGATGTCGCACAACTTTGCCGCTGAGTACCTTGGCGTTAAAGACCTGAACAATGCTCTCGTCTGCTCGAGCTTCGAGCTTTTGACACGTGGGAGACGGAAGTTTCGATGATCGTTAAACATATAACTCTCTATTCGGGCACACCGAGGGCATCGGCCATCACCCGCCTTCTTGGGATCAATGCCAGGTGGAAGTCTGCGGTGGTATTTAGCCTGGCACAACTTAAAAGCAGGAAGCCTGTACAAACGCGAAAGGTATTTCTGAGGCTTCACTGGTCAAGTGTCCCATAGTCGAGAACTTTCGCTTCCACGTTGAGCGCCAACATCTGGAGCCATAGACTTACGAAAAGTTCCAGTATATTACCAACATTTAACATAACATAGGACATGACAAGACTACCGTAGAGACGAGTGGCTAGGCCTGGCGGACTTGCTGCATTGCAGATCGATCAACAGAGCACACTTAGGGGGTGTGACGAGTGCTGGCAAAAGTTGGGGTACATGGTGGGCGTGTCTGACACATTGACGGACTCAGGTATCTCAATGCATGCCAGTGTCTTATCGCACCCAGTGAGCGGCCGTCCAATGCCAGGTCGCAAACTGACGACCAAGCACATCTGGTTGTGGGCATTGGTGGCGTGAAAGCCGAAATCACATACGTGCATGTACATCAGAGCAATGCAGTCTTAGCCTAGAAAATGAACAACCCTTGAAAATTGTTCACCAGCATCGCTCTGAAAGACGTTATCGTCGAGTCCATTTCAAATCTCGCATTAGCAAATGCAGCGTTGCTCTGAGTGCCATCACTTCACTAAATTCTCTGGCAGTGTGCGCAATCCTAAGTCAGATGACCTCGTTGATCGCTCGACTTCGTATGCAACCTGCATGCCAATAGGACTAGACGGAGGAAATACGTGATGCCATTCGAGTTTGCGACGGACTCAATCTTTCTATTTCTGGAAATGTCTTGATGTTAGTTCGATAGCGGTCGCAGCATGGCCGCATGTGCAGTGCCACAAGATCCGGGCCCTGATGGCCAGACTTGGGGAAGCATAATTTTATGCTCGGGCCAGGCAACATTGATGGCCTTAGGTCACTGCGGACCCGTGGTCAACGGCAGGCGGTCAGACCGTTGATGATGTGCTGGCCTGCTGAAACTCAATTGAGAGGGCTGACTCATCTAGAACGAGTCCCACGGACATTCGAGCGAGCTAAAGGGTGGTGAAGTGAGCACTCAGGAGGCTACGATCGCTAACTTCCTGAGTCCCTGATGGACTCAGACTGTAGTCTTGTTTGCCTCGTTTGACGAATTAATTGCCTGATTTCATGATTCACCAATGTCAATGATAGCTCGCAAAGAGCCGAATGGTTGGAGCATTCCCCCACTTGATTTCTTGACGATCATCGACTCTGGATGAGGTCTACACGACTGGAGGGACTTGAGTAGTCCCGGGTGCGGACGAGCAGGGCCTTGAAGGACTGTCGAAAGGTCAAATATGGCCTCCTCACCGAGCACCCCGCATGCTCACCAGCCAGCGAAGCAACCCACCAGCTCGAGGCTCGATCAGTGAATAGCGGAAGTCGTCGCGACTGAAAGACTAAACGCAAAGGCTAGTTCTCTGCAGGTTCTGGCGAACTCCGCGCTTCCCATCCCACCTGCTTATGGATTTTTTCATGAGTCCTTCGTAGGGTGAAAACCCCTCATACAAATTGGGCGCAAGAGCCAAGGCTCTAGAGCCATAGATGCATGATGATCGGCTGCGATACCCCTTTGTCAGCAGCTCAATTGCATATATTTAGAACGGCATGTGAAAGTGGCTGTTTGTCGTCATCACCTAGGAAGATTGGTTCAGATTTGCTAAGCAAGGACGAGGTGCCCATGAGGAAAGCTCGTCGATGCACCCGAACTAGTCAAAAGCAGGAGAGCGACAAGCTGAAAAGGGAGGAGGGCGGAACGCCTGCTGATTGAAAGCCTGCAAGAGGTTGTCTTCGTTTGTTGAAGAGTTGGGGATCCATGATCTCATATAGTTCTTCCATTTTGCTATAGCAGGTGATGCGTTTCCCCGAACCACGCGACCCGTAAAAACGACAGTGGTCCTCCTCCACAGTCTCTGGTTAGAAGGAGCCAATACCTCTCGAGAACATATCTGTCATCTTTTGTCCTTCATCGCTTCTTCTCCACGGCACGGTCCCCGGAATATCGCAAACCTGCCGTAGACTCGACCCCAGCTTTACCACACCACACCGTATTGATCTTGGATCTATTGCAACTGTCTTCTGTACAATTTTCTGCGTTGCTGCACTCGAGTCAAAGCGCATAATGAAGTGGTGCCCACTGTCATATCTCGCTTGGTTTTTCCATACGGGCTTGGTAAGGAGGAACGTGCCCCAGTTCGTGATACCTCGAACGACACCGCCTTGTGAGAGGACCAGAGAGCCAGCTGTGCGCGCTATTCTAGGTGCTGAGTTAATGGTAGGTCGAAATAGTGGGCGAGATGGTCATACTGTTTGACTTCTTGGACATTGCCTGGGCGAACCTAGGAGTTGTTAGGACTAGGCCAGCAGAAGGTTGTAGACTCTGACCATACCACAGCTATCATCTCATACAACATGACGTCGACGATCCGTTTTCATCGCTTTTGATCCTGCATGTCCCTCTACTTAACAGAGATAGATAGGAGATGGATTATTTCTCTACCGGTGATCGCATGGTCAAGCCCTACCGGGTAAACTCCGGCCATTGTAATGCTGACTAGCGTAACGATCATGTACTCCGGATGTTACCCCCATATTCAATCGCATCTACAACGGTACATAATGGCCAGTACAATTGCTTCAAGATCATTGTTACGGGCTCTATCAAAACCGAGATGCGCCCAATCCTCCTACAAACCCTCGCCTTCCACCCAATGGCAATGCCAAAGAGTCCTACCCCACCGCTTCCCCGCTCGATCATTCGGAACTTCAAGAGCTTGTAAGAAGCTTTCAGACCATCATAAAGCTTCATCAGCTGATATCTATCTTCAGTGTTTGAGAAGAAATACACCAAGGACCACGAATGGATTGAAATGTCCTCGGATGGCAAGACAGGTACGCTCCCGCCCTCACGCCCCACTCCAGCAAGTTCTTTTGTCGCCGACCTTCTACCACCCTTATCCACCTCCTCAATCCACTCTACACACCACACTTGCCCTCGCTCCGACTTCATCGCCCCTCAAACCCGCTCCCATCCTCCTCAACCCCACCCCTAACCTCTTCACAGGCACAATCGGCATATCCGTCTACGCAGCCAAGAACCTCGGCGACGTAGTCTACGTCGAGCTACCAGAAGTCTCCCTCCAAGCGACCCGCGGCGACGCCATCGGCGCCGTCGAGTCCGTGAAATCCGCCTCCGACATCATGACCCCCGTCTCCGGCACCATCACCGGCGTGAACGAAGCTTTGCAGGAGAAGCCGGCGTTGATCAATAAAGACCCGGAGGGCGAGGGGGGGTGGATTGCGAGGATCGAGGTCGATCCGGAGAAGGGCGGGAAGGAGTTGCAGGTGTCGTTTCAAGAGGGCGGGGAGGGCGAGGAGGCTATGGGGTTGATGAATGAGGTTGAGTATGGGCAGTTTGTTGCTGAGTAGGAGGCAGCGCCGGAGAGTGGGCGCGGAAGAGGCAGCTATGTGCGTGCTGGTGAGTTGGTATAGGGCGTTTATGGAGTCTGAGATTCAGTCCGCAAGGGCATTACATGCAGTGGTGGCATAGGCAGTTGAGATTGGAGCGCAGACGCCTTGGGCTGTATGAGATAGGAAAACAATCAAACTTCAATATCATGAATTACAAATAAGACTCGTCGCCCACACGTCTGCCCTGCAATTTACTGCTACCCGATTGGAGACGGTCTCCTTCTTTGATTGCGAAGGTAAATGAGGTCCACGCGATGGTCAGTAAGCTATCATATCCAGTTTCTTTACTAGAAATACCAGATACCAAGATTAATAGCAAGCAATTGGGAGAGACAGATAAAGGTGGTGAATCAAGATTTCCCACACGTTCAAGCATGAATCGGTAGTAATAACAGTCAAATCACATACGAATTTCTTAGAAGGCAGAGGCCTGGAGTTCAGAAGCATCGACTTTTGCAGTTATGAGTGTTGGGATGGCAGATTTGGATGTGCATAACCAATCTACAAAAGAGTAATCGCCGAATCTAGAAAAAATGCCCTTGATTACTGATTGTTAGAGGCCTGAGACTTCGGAATCTTCTCGAAGGCACAAATTGCTGATTTTCAACATGTATGTATTGTCATCCCAAGATAAGGGCATGCATTAGTAAGACTTTAAATAATGCGCTCATTCGCTAGATCGTCAGACATATTTTACTTCGGCTGTTTGACTGTCACTGATCCAGCCAGCTATCTTCGAAGCTGCCGAAACTCCCATCAAAATCGGCCTCCAGCGAGAACTGGTTCTCATTGTTCTGGCCGCTACCATCAAAGTCATCGGCATTAAAGAAATCTTCGAACGTCGAATCCACTAGAGACGTATTGGGCGCCGGCGGAACACTCCCTACAGTGTTCGCATTACTAGCTTGCTGATTGACGGCGGGGCCACTCGTGATATTGTTGTTTCCTTGGTTTATTGAAGGCTCTCCCGAAGCGTTCACAAAGTCGTCTAGGCCGGGGAGCAAACTGTTGAGATCCTCGCCTGTGCCTGCACCATTCCCTGCAACACCGGTGGTGCCCAAGTCCATGCCGCCCATCGTGCTATCGCCAAGAGCCGTGTGTAGATCAGCGTCTCCAGCAGAGAAATCGAGGTCGAAGTTAATGTCTCCAGTGTCGTTTGGGATCATCTCGGCATCCTTGAACATTGCGTCGTCTTTGAAAAACGAGTCAATGTCAAAGTCGTCAGCTGCGTTTGCTTGGTCTACCTGTTGGTTCCCAACGGCAGTAGGACCTCCAATTGGGTCTAAAACACCAGCGGCTTGATCATTGAGAGCTGTCTTGGCGTCTTCTGCATTGGCCTCTGCCCCCTTGGGCATTGAGATAGCAAGGCCATTGGTATTTTGCGAGTCTTGAGGCATGCCATCTAGGCTAGCGGTAGGTTTAGCATTCTTGACAGCATTCACAGCATTTCTTTCATCTTCTGCGGGTGCTCCATCGCCCTTTTGGGCCGTATTCGCGTTCGCCATCACGGTGTCCTCCTGCTGGTCCCCTTGAGCGTTGTGTGGTACAGCCGTGTCTCCAATTGTGTCCATGTCCCTAGTTACATTTGGCTGCGCTTCCTTGCTGGAGTCTGCCTTGACTGCTTGGTGTGAGAGGCGCTCTCTCGCAGCGCGTTTCTTCCGAATCTTGGATAAATCTCTTTCCATCACTGCCTTTGCTTGAAGCTAGACAGAAGGGTCAATAATTGTTTTTATACGAGGGTCGGCTTTGCTGACAATCTGAATCTCAATCTCATCCAAAGCCTCTTGAAATCTTGTGTTTGCGAGTGGCACGAATTCCGTGAGCCTTCTTCGAGCAAGGTCCGTATGCTGTGGGCTTCGCAGGTCTGGATCACGAAGCACTTTGCCAGTCTGAATCAACTGTAGAGATCTCAGCGTGGAATTGGGATGAGTGCTTGGGATGCCGTACCACCATGTTCAACATCGCAGGCAATACATGCAAAGGCTGATCAAGGGAGTGAGCTTCAGCCATAATGAGTCCCGAATCCTGTGAATTTAGCAGACAGTTTGGTCAGATGTTTGATGAGAAACCAAGACTGTTCCAAAGAGCTGTCGAAAGGTTTTCCTAAAGCTCGGCAGAAGATGTGACAGTGGTGACGATTCGGGAATATAAAGTCGAGAACCGCTTAGCCCTACTTAGCCCCAACGCTAGGCGTGTCTTAGCCTTACCTTATCAAAAGCCCTGTTCCGTCTTTAGTGCTGCCAAGGCTGGGAAGCTTCTTTCTGTTTCGTGGGAGGTTTAACACCCAACTCCTCATCTCCACCATCTTTCCTTACCTTCTCCATCTATACAATGAAATCCGTTTGACGTTGGGGATTTGCGTGTTTCGCATCTCCTTTTCCTTTCGTCTTTCCTTTCTCTCTTCGGTTCCTCGTCTCCTCCCGTTGGTTTGCTCGTTGCTTAGCGCCGTCCTACGCTCTGTCAATTCGCCAGGTCCTTGTCGCAAAACGCAGTTCTACAGCGAGTATCTACTGTCAGCACGACCAATTTGCTCTATCTCGCCTTTCCTATTGCCTTGCAGTGGCCGACCATTTTTCGTATTTTCTCTGCACGAGATATTGCTATTTGCTAGCTCGAGCGTAATCTGGGAATACTACCAAGTCAGCTTGCATCTACCTCATCCCTCAACCTTGCTTAATTGCGGTGAACAGACAGTTGAGATGACTGAACTCAAGATGGAGCCTTCTACTATATCCCTACCTCCACCACCGACGTTTGCGGGGGCCCCCGGCCAGCAGCAATACGATCCCCACAATGCGAACGGCCACAGCAATCCATCGCACATGCCTCCCCCTCCTCTACCGCCTTTAGTCACCGCTCAGAACGATGGCGCGTTCGCGTCACCACAAGGGGGCTCCGCAGGGCTTGTAACCCCTGGTTCTGCCGCTGGAGGGGTGGTCCGTCGTGCTGCACCTGAACCCAACAAACGCGCTTTATACGTCGGTGGTCTTGATCCAAGAGTCTCAGAAGACATTCTTCGCCAAATCTTTGAGACAACCGGGCATGTGACAAATGTCAAGATCATACCCGATAAGAATGTGGGAGCGGTAAGTCCTCCGATGTTCTTCCAAGAAAATGTCACCACATCCTCATGACGGAGATGGATACTCCTTTGCCACCTAATCACACGCTAGAGCAAAATTCACTTCCTTTCATCTCGTTTCTCGTCTCATCCATTTGAGGCTTACTTTCCAAATTTTCTGCCTTACACCGTTACTGACTTTTTGATTGTGACCAGACCAAAGGCCATAATTACGGATTCATTGACTACGACGATCCAGGAGCAGCAGAGCGTGCTATGCAGACCTTGAACGGACGCCGCGTTCACAATGTGGTAAGCTGTAAGAATGAATCATTATAAAAGGCAGTACTAACACGCTGTAGGAAATCCGCGTGAACTGGGCTTATCAATCCAACACCAACACGAAAGAGGACACCACAAATCACTTCCACATCTTTGTTGGCGATCTCAGTAACGAGGTAAATGATGAAGTTTTGCACCAGGCCTTCTCCGCGTTCGGCTCCATCTCGGAGGCTAGGGTGATGTGGGATATGAAAACCGGTCGTTCACGTGGCTATGGCTTCGTCGCATACAAAGATCGCCCAGATGCTGAGAAAGCGCTCAGTACCATGGATGGTGAATGGCTTGGATCTCGCGCCATTCGCTGCAATTGGGCCAATCAGAAAGGTCAGCCGTCTATTTCACAGCAACAAGCTATTCAGTCCATGGGTATGACACCGACTACGCCCTATGGCCACCATCAGTTCCCGTCTCAAGGACCTCAGAGCTACGAGATGGTTCTTCAGCAAACGCCACAGTGGCAGACTACCTGCTATGTCGGAAACCTCACGCCTTACACTACTCAAAACGATCTTGTGCCACTCTTTCAAGGGTTTGGATACGTTGTCGAGACGCGCTTCCAATCTGATCGTGGCTTCGCCTTCATCAAGATGGACACACATGAGAACGCCGCAATGGCGATCTGTCATTTGAATGGTGCTCAAGTTCACGGCCGCCCCCTCAAGTGCAGCGTAAGTGCTTGCTCCAGAAGATACAGTACTACGCTAACGTAATGACTCAGTGGGGTAAAGACCGACCGCCTACCGGCCAATTCGACGCATACTCTCCTCAACAGCCGCAGACGCCTAGCTACACCTCCTCTCCTGGATATGGCTTTCCTCAGTATGGTGGGCCCCAGTCCATGACACCTCAGAGTGGTCCGACTTCCGCTAGCCCTATGTCGGGATACCCACCTAATCAATCTCCCATGGGGGCCCCTAGCCCTGCTGGTCGTGGCTATGGTGGATATGCAGGTCAGCCACTTCCGAATATGCCGCCTCAAGGCTATGGTCAGATGCCTGGCAGCGCTGGTGGTTACGGTCGTCCGGATCAGATGCAACATAGTTACGGCCCACCTCCAAGTGCCGGTGGCTATCAACCTCATAGCCAGTCCGGCAACTATCAGCCTTACCAGCCCTAGGGATCTGTCCACTGATCCATCACCAGACGCTATCGCTCACAAGCGATCGACGGAAACGCAACACATGGCTAATCTCGCTCGTATTAACTTGTTTTCCAAGCACCAAGTCCCTAGCTGCAGCGCAGCTTATAGGGCGGTTCCCAAATCTTGTCTGCCTCCCTCAGTAACATTCTATTCCAGCCAGCATAATGTATTCCTCGCAGGCCTTTCCATCTTTCGATCTTATCACTAAGTGTTGCTCACATATTCTAGTCTGGGTGTCGGAAGTCTACAATTCTTGTTGGTGAAGGGGTTGTCTTATCAGTCACTTTAGGATTATGTGAAGTGTGATGTGGCGACGAATTTCCTAGGCGGTTCATCAAAGATTTCCTCTATCTCGCGAGTTCTCTCGTCAAGTTTGTAGCCCACCTTGGAATTCGTGACTTAGAATACCCACTTTGTACCTAAAAAGCTTTATCCGATGGAATGAGAAGTATCCTTGACAAACCATCATACGTTCCATCTGACTGCCAAGTTTCAGCAAAATACCGCTGATGACCCTCCAAAGAACATGCGCGAGTCCGTTAGGCCCTCAAACGCATACACAATTCTTCATCAGATGTGGTACTGGGCTTTTGAGTTGATTACTGTCATGTTTGTCTGATCAAGCTGGCTGTACATTGCCTGGCTAGCGTAATCAGCGCGGCTAGGAGAAACGATAGCCTATTCATAGTAAGCTGAAAGACATCCTTGAGATAACGAACGTGCGGCGAAACATTACCGACAGTCATGTCAAAGCGACGAATAAAAGCCATATAGATTTGCTTCTCGTCGCATTGAAGCTATACGAACACTCGCTTCGCGAACTTAGCAAATACTGACCTCGAATTTAGCGGCGACGACATTATCGGTGTGCCTTAACCAAAAAGCGCGATGTTGACGGCCTTCGATCACCACGACATGTATCCCGACATACAGTCTCGCTACCATAGCAGCGTGCGATGCGCTCTTCTTTTCCTCATGATCTCTTCAACTATTGCACACCCTCGACCTGAAACCCCTACAACCCCACCAACAGACTTCAATTACACCCTTGGGGCCATTCCAAACGAGGATACATCTTGCGTGACACCCGGCCTACTTTTCCCTGACTGGGAAGGCACCCCACTCAAAAATACGGACTGCCTCACTGCCTGGCAAGAACTCTATACGATCATCACCCCGCAAGTACAAGCCGAGCGACGCTGGACATACTGGTATGAAGAACCAGCGCCGAAAGCTCCTCTAAATCGGCAGGTGCCTCTGGGGATTGTGAAAGGTGCGCATTGACCCTCTCACACTTCTCGGCGCCCTTCTAAGGTCTCCGAACCATGGTTGAGATGGGCCAATGTTGATTTGTTACAGGAACCTGCCACGTCGCCATAACAATGCTGCGCCAATTCCCCAAGAAAACCGGTGCCATCCGCGATTTACCGGACAGAGTTACCCCCAGTGGCTACGACGCGCTGAGAAAGACCGATGAAGCGACACCCGCCGATATCGGCGATGCCGTGGCTAGGAATGCGGAGTGCTTGATGGAGAAGCCGAGGCCGAGACCGAGTGTTTGGGCTGTGGGAGGGACGAATAGTATTGGGGTTTTCTTCTGGAGCAGCGATTCTAGGCTTAGTTTGACTTATGGATGCCAGGGCAGGTTCGGAGGGCATAGCCAGAAGGACTGTCAACGCTGGAGCGAGGAAAGCCAGGGAGGACCCGAAGAAGTCGTGAATGCTATGGGTTTGGAGGTGAGTTGATGAGAATTTGCGGCCTTGGGGGGCCTTGGATGTTTAGGCATTCTGGGCATGCTTGTTCTGAGGTGGGACAGTAGAGTGCAGATGGAGATTCGGCACCAATGAGCTGCATCTGTGCCTTCCTGCTACCCAGTATCCATTTCATGACTTTTCATTCAGAGAGTCTCCACTCTCACTTCTATTCTCCTCACCAAGCTTTCGCTCTGAGAGTGAGGTTCCCGTCTCTTCTCCTATGACGTTACGGTAAGTTAGTGCGTCTGCCTGCACTTCTCTGCTTGCGCTTACTGAAATGTTTATCTGCCTGTACGTACCTGTTTCACCTATGTTTATTTAACTGCGTCTTTCTGCCTGCATTTGTTTACTTGCATTTATTTACATATATCTGTCTGCCTGCACATATCTCCTCACAATTGTTTACTTATAATCATCCCCCTGCAATTATCTGCTCACACTCGTCTACTTTATGCGTTCTTCGCACGCATTTGTTTAGGTCTCAACCATAGAGTCAGCCTTTCCCATCACTCAGTGAGCCCGTCACAAAGACTAGGAACCAACACAAAACTTTGCTCGAAGATCGTTACTGTCATGATGGACAGTGAGCAGAACCAAGCCGGCCTAGTAAAACCCCAGGGAGACGAGGCCCTCGCGGCAGCGCCGAACCCGCCTAGCATACCCGACGTCCCTACATCAGCATCCCAACAGCATCCTGAAGTCGTGAAAGCACTGCAGAAGCACGAAGCAAGAATCTCCGCAGAACTAGAAGGACAGTCACCGAATGTAGACCTAAAAATAAGAGATCTTGGAGTAAAGACATTCCAGCTCATCTGGAAGGACTTCAAGCACGTCGAAGGAGAGGCGGACAGGGACAGAATCGCTCGTGATGTAGCAGACGAGATCATGAAAGACGTTCACAACATCGGACAGGAATGTCCTCCACTCAAGCCTTGGGCGCCCTCTTCCACGAAGACTATTGCGATGGAGGCGTTGTTCGCTCAGTACACGCAGGTGGGTGTGACAGGGACGGATCTTGCGCGCAGAATTCAGGAATGTGATAAGTTCGTACCGCTTGCAGAGGCGATTGTAAGGACCGGGGAAGCTGATCGCTAGGAGCTTGGATGAGTGGGAGGTTGCTGAGGTTAGAGATTGGTATGTTGAGCAGATAAAGGACCTTGAGGACCCTGCGGCGACGTATGAGTTGCTTAGTAGTGGTCTGCACCCGTTGTTCAGGATCGTTGGATTGGTCCTCCGGGTGATGGGTATCAATTCATCGAGGGAGCACAGAGCTGAGCGGACTGTTGCGACCCGCGCAAATGGTTCCATTTGCTCTACATCTACGTAGAGCAGAGAGTGAAATCGCAAAAGAGGACTCGGTGAGCCGCAGACGTACTAACGGACCTTCAAGCGTGTGTATTGAAGCAGGCATTTCTTAGCAGTTCTACTACGTGAGAAAGCCTTTGCTGGGTCACTGACGAGTGGCCCTGGCGGCAAAATAGATTCTATGTCTTGTAGCAGAACAACAGATTGCTAAGCAATCTACGGTCGTCACTTGGATCTGACGAGACGCTGCTAAGAAGTGGATGCTAGCATTCAATCCTACAATCAAGCAGATCAATTCAGCCCAAGGAGGAGATGTTGATGCTGAAAAGTCTTTGCTGAAGGAAGGAATTGATGCAAAGTCAGAAAAAGAAGCCCAGACAGCGCTTGTAACGACTTGACATGGAAGTAACGAGTAGATGGTACGCTCCTTGTTGAAACATGTTGCCCACCCAGATCCAGTACGGTTACAGCACCCACCGAGCAGTAGCATTACGTTGCATGTAGCTGTTGGCCTGAATGACCTCAGTGCAGTGGATGTGCTGGTAGATCAGGGTGCTGACAAATACAGTGCATTGAAAGCATCCGTCACTAATGAAATTTCTATGCTACTCCAGTTCAAGGCTGATATTTCCACCCAAGATGACCAGGAAGACACAATTATGCACCAAGGTGCACCTCAGGTGACTACGAGCAATCTTCTCTTTGCTGAACAGGGTGTAGACGTCGATGCACTCAACGATAAGCATGAGACCCCTCTTTTACTTGCTGGCGACTTGATCATCACCAAATTGTGGATATACTTTTAGAAAATAGTGTTGACGTTAATTGCTGCAATCAAAGAGGGCTCACGCCTCTCATGTTCGCGCCAGAAGCAGGCAATAGCCGAATCGTACATCGATTACTCGATGGAGGCGCATACATCAACCGTTACAACTAACAATCGCATACAGCACTTATGAAAGCCGCGGCAGCTGATCGTATGAACACTGTAAAGAATCTTCCCGAGAGAGCCGTAGATGTGAACTATCAGGCCCAAATTCGGAGACAGCTCTCACTGTACCGGAAACCCATATCCGTGAGGACATTATGCTTTCACTAATGAGTTGTAGAGCCGACATTGCTCAACACAAACCAATAAGGCAGTCGTCGGTTATGCTTTCAGCAAAAGCCCATTAGGCACATATTCAAGATCCTCTAAGCGAGCAGGAATGAATGACATACGAACTCGAGATGAAGCACTCGACCTCTTCGTGTAAATGCAAAGACGATGCTGTCGTCGAGCCACCACCTTGCTAGAATATACATTGCCAAACCCTTTCAGCATCTAGTGTTGCAATGAGAGCAAGTTGAGTGGAATATGTGGGTACGCAAGCGTTAGCCAGCCGGTAGCCAATTTCCTTAATACTCATTGGCACTCAATTCCTAACGCCAACGTTCTCTTTAGTCAAACAATATCGCTGGCTGGACATGTTCGAAATCAGGGATCATTTTGCATCCTTTGGAGAAACGGTCAGTACGTTGTTATCGTACAAAAGCCTTGACGTCCTTGTGCACGACTGAGCAGCAAGTTGTGATCAAAGTTGGTGTAGCAGCAGCTATCGGTGTAGCTATAGATGTTCTAGAGACTTGTGTCTTAGAGTGTCTTTTATAATGATACGGGTTCTGCTATGGCAATTTACCCCGGAAATGGTATTTTGTTTCAGCCTTCGTACTCCTGGCTGGCAGCTTGCCTGCTAAGGCATATCATGATTGGTTAAAGCATTAACAATTAACATGATGGGTCTTCGGTGCGTAAGGCTGGCGTATGGCGATGATGATGTCATGTTCAGTAGGTAGCACACACGGTGGGTGAGGTAGGACGATCATGTCGGCACTGCTGTCTTAAAGTTATGTGTGCCAAGGTGATATAACCATAGAGTGCTGCCCTATGCATGTAATATCGTTACCGAGCGAATAAGGCGCTGTTAGTGCCACAGGATCACCGCCACCATCACCTTCTTGGATTTGAGACATCATGCATCATGCATACTTCGATGTGCTTTCCCAACTTCCCCATTCATACGTTACCCTCTTCAGCCCGACATCGTATGCTGTGCCTCTTTCTATGCCCTCGATCGCGAGGTGCATGCACGCATATTGGAATACCGATTTGCTCCCAAGCGCGCCACTCTAATCACCTTGTATCTTGCATGAGGCTGCCCGCTGCACCAAGAGGTTTATTTCGTCATACGTCTTGCCACACGTAAGGCTTGCGTGCCAGAAACTTTTCATACATCACTCCGCCAACTATCGGATGGATAGGATAGACAGCACGAGATCCCTTCGAAGAGCTTTTGCAATTCGAAAAAATTTCCAACCTCCTTCAATCTTCATAGGAAAGCTGCTCCGAAGCGTTGTTCACTGCAAAAGAGTCAAAAATTGATATGGCCTCGTCCTCTGAGAATATGCCTCCTCCAGGCGACCCCCCCAAAATTCCACAGAAAGCCTTCGAGGGAGCCATTGGGGCTATGCTCGGACTTGCCCTGCTGGTGGCCGGCGGTCGAACTTATGCTCGATTCTCGACACTACATCGCTTGATGGTAGACGACGTGTTCTTTTACCTCGCCAACTGTATGCTTATAGCTGGTACTGGCTTGCTTTACGCCGACGCACCTTTAATCTATCTTCAGGCCAATGTCCAAGCGGGATTGCAAGTGCCCCCGAAAGACATCGTTTCACAGCTCATCCGAAGCCTGAAGGTGCAGACTGCAATGACAGTGTTACTCACGGGCACCATTTTCAGCATCAAGTTCTCTTTCCTCTTCTTCTTCAGGCACCTCATCTGGCAGTCTAAGCGCTTGATGCTGTGGTGGTGGGTGATCTTGAGCATCTGCATTCCCACCGCAGCTGTCTTTATGTTTTCAGATTTTATGGCCTGCAGTTATTTCGACGAGCGAATCCTGGGTAAGTTCTCTTCCATTGCAGCCCCTGTATCATCTAAGATCAGAGCATAGCTGATGGATCTGGACGTGACAGTTGAATGCGTAGGTCCTAAAGCGCTGTCCAGGCAGAATGCGGTATTCAAAGCCTCCGCCATCCTGGACATTGCAACCGACGCGTTGGTCATCTCCGTACCCGTACTTCTCCTCTGGAATGTAAAGGTCTCGCTCCGCCGCAGGCTGGCGATAGGGGGCATACTCTGTCTCTCCATTTTTCTAATAATCCTTGCCATCATCAGAATTTCGGCTGGTAATATTTCGAATGGTCAGGTTGACTCTGCATGGGCTATCTTTTGGCTCCAGATCGAAGCTTGTGTGGCTATCATAGTCATCTCCGTCTCCGCTTTTCGAGCTCTGTTCGTAGCAAAACAGGCAAGCAGGCACAATAACGATAGAACGCATGGTCGAGACCACATACATACTTCTGAAGACAGTCGCACTCCGTGGAAGGCCAAGCCACTCAAGATTTCGAGGTCAAGCACTCTCACGAGACAGGTCAGCTTTGAGAAGGACCAAGAGCTCTTCACTAACCCAGAGCCTGTCTTCCAATTGTCAACCTCAAGGCAAAAGTCAGATTTGATGTCAGTTGATCTCGGTGCATACCGTAACGGTTCCTTCGAAAATGAAGTGGAGCTACCGCTTCGAGCAGTCGTATAAAGACCCTGTTGGTTAATGTGGTCAACACAGAGAGCTTCCGAAGATCAGGCTCGCCAGGATGTTTTTGGGCTGGTCTCGACTTCCTCACGTACGTTTCAGTCTTCTGATGTTGAAACGTGACCGCTCAATTCAAATTATCAACAGCCTAGCAACACACAGTTGCTATAGTACATGGATGAATGCATTGCTTTTAATGGAAGATGGGGTGACTTGGCCTCAAAAAGAGTGGTCGACAGGGTCCGAGACCGGTATTGCAGGCACCTTGAGGCGCTAAGTTTTTCATATTGAGTAGCACCAGGACATCAGCGTCATTCCATTCCCGTCGAAGCGCTTTCCCTTTTGGCAAAAATTTACATAGATGCTACACGAGCACCTCCATTGGTTGCGACCATTATGTCTTGACAAGTTAAAAGTAGATAGCACCTTGTGGATGAGGCTGCATTGACGTTTCTACTTGCAAAGGATATCGACCTGCTTGTTTCTGGAAGTAAATGCTAGCGTCCACTTTCAAGTAGTGTCTCGCTGGATTCAAGTGGCGATGTTAGATTGAAGTTTCTGTATTGCTAGAGGACAAAGCTTTGAGTTTGTTATCAGGTCCACTTTTCAGTGAAACAGCGAAGGTTTTCTCGCGTGGCAGAGTGCCCCACTCCACTACAGACGCTTGAAGGTCCGTCAGTACGTCTGCGGCTAACCTACTACTTCTCTCAATTCAACTCGCGTCTATAGTCATTGGTGCATTGATACACGTGGATTAGGCTAGAGCTCTCGTTGCAAGATAAGTGGGAGAATCGTGTTGGGATAAAAGTCCGTTGAAAGCGCAGTCGACTATGCAGGAGAGATCATCAGGAGTACTTTGTAATGCATTTCGAACACCGGAAACAGTTGTCGGATCTAGTATGGGCTGCATTCGCAGAGCTGTCTAGTGGAATCTGTAGAGCTGAGTAAGAAAACCTAAAGCGAGGATAGACAAGCGTAGCGAGGGTGCTCAGCAGCTGGAAGATTCACAGTCCATGCGAATGGAACGTGAGAGTTTCCAATACTTGACATCTTAAGCCAGGCCGATTGCCAAGCATCCCATCGAGTGCTTTGTTTCCTGACAGAGCGCTGTCTATAAAGGCTCGTATATCATGACTAATACTAAGATGTAATCGATGGCAGCCATCACAGGCTCTGCTCACTAGAAATTGGTCGGGCCGACTAGTGACTGGGAGTTTCCAAGATCTGTTTTTGAGACTGCTCAGAAAGGAGATCAAGTCCTGTTGCATACGTATATCAAGCCTCGCTTAGACTGTCAAGAACAATAGTTACCGGGTGGCAAATCACCTGTGAAGTCTCTCTGATAGCCTCCAAGAAGCGTTGAAGTCTATGATTGTACCGAGAGTAGCAATTAGGCCGTTAGTAAGCCTTTTGCAAGCAGTGTGAGACTACGAAAAGTTAGAGATAGTGACCTAAGCAAACCAGCAGCCATGCCTTCAATCGAATAAGATCACCTTTCATTCAGGAAGAAGTAAGCGACGATTTGACTAGGGCTCAGACCATCAACCACCTTGGAAGCCAGCATCGTCATTCCAATTCCAGGCTTTCCCTCACACCAAGAGACACCTTGAGCTCCCGTCGAATCGGGACGTCCAGACCTAACGAAATTCTTCCGTCTCTATGAACCATTCTCCAGTCCCAGCAAACCGTTCAGCCCGACACCTCTGATGGAACATTTCTTGCACTTCAGGACTAGCAATCCATTTGAAGATTTGCTGACCTTTGGAGTCTAGGCTCTTAATTGGGCTAAGATGTCGAATGCGTTGCAGCGCTTCAGATCCGATGTCTGAAAACATGGTCGAATCTTTTCGGCCAGAGCCTGCGATCTTCTAAAGGGTTATGCGTGCGGCATGCGGCCCGATTCAAGTCCACCAAATTCGCAGCAGATAGTATAGTCGACCTTGCGACCCCCACCTCGTGTCGCCGTGAGACGTGAATTACAAGGTTGCGTAGGCGGCAAAGCAGCTGGATACGACTCTTTTCAGCGCTGTCAATCATCTTCTAAGGGTACTCTAAGCAATTTACCGTAAGATCCAGAGCCTGAGTAAGCTCCATGAGTTGCGAACCCATTCGTTTCGCCCGTAAGCTGCCTTAGAAGTCGAGTAATTGACAGTGAGAGCTAGCTAATACGGCCTCGGGGCGTTCGAAGCCACCACCAAACTTCTCCGGAGCAAAACTAAGTGAAAAATCAAGCAGGACTCCGAGTGTAATTTCCAGGCTTCCAACCAGGCCGATGACAATCGCGACCGCCCAACGAGGCCCCATAGCGATTGATACCAGCAAACCACCGCAACCTGGTTAACATAAGCTCATAGTCACTTTCTGTTGAGCTAAAGCAGTGGTGGTATGTATCTGATGGGTAGATCTTGCCATAACTAGACTGTACGGCTGCATGTTCCAAATTATTGAGCATGCGAAAATTGAAACGATGGAGCATCGTTCTCGCCGCCTCTCCCTCTCATACAGTCTCATACTTGATATATGTGCGTCCTAGGCATGTTGATTGGTGTTCAGGCTAGGTCTAGGCTAAACTTGGGGCAGTCCACAACACGGAAATGCGTACAACGCCTCAAATGGTCCAGCACTGCTGATCAAGACCATGTTGTAGTAAGATAGGTCCCACTGGACTGGCTTCTTTCTGGCTTCAGATGTCAGATAGCAAACCAAGTTCTGTACTCCGTAGAGATTGTTGACTCGACTTCTTAGTGCCATCCAGAATCTAGGCTGGTCTATATCAGCGCTGGATGTGACATTTTAGGCATCTTGGTCTAGTTCTACACCTCAAGTGAGCCGGTACGATCTAATCAATCTTACAATCGGAATTAGTATTGTCCTTCAAGGGCTACGAAACGAAGAAAGACAGCTTCCCGCTTTGTCACCAGCGTCCCTCTCGAGCTACGCAGCCAGGATGCCAACTGCGCATATCTTGCTTGGGCCTGGGAGCTGTTAAGGTTCGCTCCCTTGAAACCTCAGGCTCTTCCGAGCCTGGATAGTCTTGGCATTTGCTCATCTTTGAGCAGTCCACACCAAAAACTTTCTCCAAGAGGAACTATATCTCTTACCCCTCATCATGATCCTACGTACTCGCCAAACCGCTACCTACCCTGTTATATAACAACTTGACAAGATGAGTCCTAGAATAGGGGCGCGTCTTGCGCGCAACAACGCACACCTCCCACTCTCACGCCGATACCTTCATCACCCCGCCTTCACAACCGGAGGCATACGGCCTGCTGGTGTTCCCTCGACTCTCAGACATACTAGACAATTAAGAGACCCATATGGTGTTAATCGCATACATAATCTACCTGCCATACGCAGTGTCAGCTTCGTCCGCAGCATACCAAGTCTCGCAATTAAACTCGTGCGGCTTCCAGCGTTGTTGGGAGCTGCGACCATCAGCGGACTTGCTTACGTGCAATACCAAGCTGGGCAAGCGGCGACTTATGCTAGTGATGTATTCAGACAAGGGAGAGATATGGCGACAAAGGGCGCAGGGGAAGTGTTTGGTGGGGCGAAAAGCTTTGCGGACCGGATGGGAAATGGCTGGGAGAAGACCAAGGAAGATCTCGAGATGCCTACTTGGCTGCAAGAGCTGTTTCAGAAGGGTGAGAGTGGCAATGGAGGCGGAGGACCACCACCAGGCGGGCCCGGCCCAAAGGTCAGGAGTAGTGCTGGCGGAGCAGCAGCTGCGGGGACAGGAGCTGCATTCGGATATTCACAGAGCGATGAGGAGGATGAAAGGAGTAATCAGCAGGTTGCCAGAGATGACCAAATGATGGTGCTCACAAAGAAGATGATTGAGATACGGAGCATACTGCAGCAGGTTGGACAGTCGGACACACTGGTTCTGCCTTCTATCGTGGTTATTGGTTCTCAATCGTCAGGCAAAAGCTCAGTCTTGGAGGCCGTAGTCGGACATGAGTTCCTGCCAAAGGGCTCGAACATGATCACGAGAAGACCAATTGAGCTCACGCTTGTGAACACCCCAGAGGCGCAGGCTGAATATGGAGAATTTCCTGCTCTACAACTCGGCAAGATCACAGACTTTTCACAAATACAGAGAACCCTTACAGATCTGAATTTAGCCGTGCCCGCTGAGCAGTGTGTCTCCGATGATCCGATTCAACTGAGAATATCATCTCCTAATGTTCCCGACCTTTCTCTCATCGACCTACCGGGCTATATCCAGATATCTGGGCTAGATCAACCCACGGAGCTGAAGCAGAAAATTGCAGATCTTTGTGACAAGTATATACAGCCACCCAATGTCATCCTCGCCATATCCGCCGCTGATGTGGATCTCGCCAACTCCACAGCTTTGCGAGCTAGCCGCCGGGTCGACCCAAGAGGAGAGCGTACTATTGGTGTCATTACGAAGATGGACCTTGTCGAAGCAGAACGTGGAGCGAGCATGCTCGCGGATCAAAAGTATCCCCTAAGACTCGGCTACGTAGGCGTAGTCAGCCGCGTACCACAGCAGACCGGTCTTTTTTCTCGCGGAAGCGGCAATATCACCTCTGCAATCACGAAAAACGAAAACAACTATTTCTCCTCTCATCCCCTCGAATTTGGTCCCGAATCTTCCCTCGCTCTCGGCACCACCACCCTCCGTAAGAAACTTATGCACGTACTCGAACAAACAATGGCTGCCTCACTCTCTAGCACCTCCGAAGCAATTCACCAGGAACTGGAAGAAGCTACGTACGAGTTCAAAGTGCAATACAACGACCGCCCTCTGTCTGCGGAGTCCTACCTTGCCGAATCCCTTGACGCCTTCAAACACTCTTACAAAGCCTTCGCAGAATCGTTTGGTCGCCCGCAAGTCCGCGAACTTCTTAAAGAAGAACTCGACCAGCGTGTCCTCGACCTTCTTGCACAGCGCTACTGGAACAAGCCGATCACAGACCTTAATCCTCCCTTGCCTGACCCCGAACCTCTTTCCGACCTCCCCAAAGCCGCACTCGACTCACCCTACTGGCACCGCAAACTTGATGCCTCCTCCTCCGCCCTTACGAAACTCGGCATCGGCCGTATAGCCACCACCGTAGTCGCCAATGCCTTACAAGAGCATGTAGACCGTCTAATCGACAGCTCAACTTTCGCGTCCCATCCCTTCGCTCGCAAAGCCATCACGGAAGCCTCTCAGGGTATTCTAAGGGACCAGTTCCCCTCCACAAGTGACCAAGTAGAAAATTGCATCAAGCCCTACAAGTTCGAATTCGAAGTCGAAGACGCCGAATGGGCTCAAGGACGCCAGAACGTAGCCCAAGTGATGAAGAAGGAGCTCAAAGCCTGCGAGGGCGCTATCAAGCAGGCAGAAGAGAACGTAGGCGGCAAGCGGAAGATGAAAGATGTAATGTCCTTCATCGAACGAGTCCGAAAAGGCGAGGTCGTGCTCGAAGGTAATGGGCGAGGCGGCGCTGGTGGGTACAGCGCGGACCTGCTTGCTAAAGGTACGTTCCCTCAATTTCCCTCCAAATCTAATATTACCCACTTTTCCTACTCCTCCATCTTCAGCCCAAGGCTATATACTGACATTCCACAGGCCGCGAATCCCTCTTCCTAACCCACCGCTCCGCCCTCCTCACCCTCCGCCTCTCCGCCCTAAAATCCAGACCCTGCACCACATCTCCTTCTACCCTTCCCGCCTCCCCCTCATCCCCAAACAAAACCCCCAACCCCCCGCCCAACCAAAGCTACCAAAAATACGCCTGCCCAGAAATCCTCCTCGATGCTCTCTCCACCAAACTCGTCTCCACGGCAGTCCTGTTCCTAAACGTCGAATTACTAAGTGAATTCAATTATCACTTTCCGAGGGAACTGGATAAACGGCTTGGTAAAAATTTGGAGCCAGAGTTAGCGGAACGGTTTGCACGGGAGGATAGGAAAGTGGCGGGGCATTTGGATGTTATTAGACGGAAGGAGTTGTTGGAGGTTGTTTTGGGGAAGATGGAGGGGTTGAGGGGGTTGGAGGGGGAGAAGGGACGGGAGATGGAGAGGGAAAGGGGGTATACTGGCGGGGGAGGGAGTGGGGGGAAGGGGAAGGAGAGGAAGGGGTGGTTGTTTTAGGGTTGAGGTGGATTGAGGTGGGAATGGTGTTGGGGCCTGGTGGAACTGGAGTTTGGAGGATGCATGGTAGGAATACCCCTTTTAGCCACTCAATTGGACTTTTCCTATTGTACATGATTGGCTTTCACCAAATTCGAAGCCCGAGGGGATTACAGAGTCCTGCCGCCAACGCCATCGCTGCGCTATTATTGATACACCAAAAAGACATGCTATGCTAATGTTCATCCTCGCCCACTTTGTCTCCCTATCCTCTCCCATTTCTGCAGTCGGAAGGATGTTCCTATACCGCCTTCAGGACTTTTTATTTAGATACCAAGCTTCTACCCTCTCCTTCTCAGGCTTAATCATCCACAACCTCCAACCCCACCGTCCACGCCCCTCCAAACTCCACCCCCACGGGCCCTCGTTTCCGAAAGCGTTTCCACGCCGCAGTCGGGATACCAATATCCGCCACATTAATGCTCAGCTCAGCATTGCGAAATGCTTCTCTGAATCCACTGCCCAGCAACCCGGGTTTCGGCGCCCCGAGACACAGAACATGTTCCGTCATGATAGCCGTGAACGGATTATTTACGTCTAATACCACAGCGCCGGTCGTAGCGTCGACCCCGCTTGGGACGTCTAGAGAGATAGCAGCGGTCTCGTAGTAATTAGCCCAAAGAGCTAATTGCGCGAAGTCGGTTTGCGTTTTGCCTTGCAGGTCGTCGTAGATGAGATGCATGCCCAACATTGCGTCGAGGATCAAGCTGACTGGTGCTTTGAGAACTGAGAGCGTTCGTTGAAGCTGTTCGGGGGTGATGACCCGACCTTGACATTTCCGGAAGATCTCTAGCTGCCGCTTCACCGGCTCGAGGAGATCCTCGAAGGTATCCAGGCCGAGCAGAACAAGTAAGACGCGCGTTCTGTGGTTCAGTAGGTGTCGGGCTGCTGCTATGGCACGGGAGCCAGTGCTGTGATTGCCGGCGAGAATGACGACGATCGGAGTGGTCGAGGGATCATTGGGGCCTGGGCCTGTAAGGTCGGTCTCGACGTTGGTGCCCATGAGACTCAGGGCTGACGCCGCGATGGCATGCGCGGCATTCTCAGCGAGAATGTCCTCCGTGAGGCCGAAGGAGGAGATTGCTAGGTGTTCTAGCTCGAGCATTTGGAGCGGTGTGAGACTTGGGCATGGACGACCACTCTTAGTGAGCTGAAAGTGTGGCCTCGGCCGTTGGGTCTGGGTTGAGATGCGGCGGGAGAAGCTACGATCTATGGTCGACGTACGAGACATGGGTGTAGTCTCTCTGATATCTGGGAGTGAGCTAGAAGCTGTCATGTGAGCATCTGTACTGTTGAAAACACTACTTGGCCTTGAAGGTTGCTTTCGAACAAGAATCTTCCGGACGCTGCGATCACTTCCCTTCCTCTCCTGGATGTCAACCTCGTCATCAGCACTGCTATGTTCCGCTAACTTCTGCTTTGGTGAACCTAGGACCATCTCTGTGTGGTGCAGGTTCTTGCCTCCTGCTGTACCCGCGCGAGGTAGACGATTAAAGGTGTGAAGTCGTTCCTCGTCTGCAGTTGTATCATCCTGCCTCATCTGATCGAACAATTTCCGCTTGTCAAACTTCGACAGATTCTCCGCGAAGTTGAAATCCCCCATCTCTTGTATGTCCGTAGCATCGCCAGTTGCCCAGCCATTCTGATCCTCCCCGTTGCGTCCTTTGTAGTCCGTGCGGTTTTTGGCGGCTTTCAATGCCGTAAGGTCGTTCGCAGCAGGAGGAGTGTACCCTGTCTCGTCTTTCCCTTTCTTCTTGTTCGATCTGCCGCCTCGCTTGTTCGATTTTTTTGGCTCGAGAAATTGTCTCGGCCCTGTTCTAGGTTGCCCTTTAGAGATGTCATTGCTCTTGCTGGGTGTCTGCCGACCCTGAACTCCATTGGTAGGTGCTTCCAACGTCACCTGCGAGAAAGGTTCGGAAAGTGTTGCGGTCGGGTCGAGGTCTGTCTGGATTTTGATTGTGGATGCAAGAGGGGCTGCTGCCGTTGCTGGATGATCCGATGCCTGCTGTGGGGCATCTGATGTGGATGCTGGGGGTTTGGCTTGAGTTACAGGTCCACTAGATACTTTTGGAGTAACCTTGTTCCTATCATAGCTGACAATAGCCGGGTCCACGAACGGTTGCTTGTTCTCTTCGGACTCGATTGCTAGATCAGCAATATTGCCAGCAGGAATGACGAGATTTTCGGGGTAACGCCTTCCAGTGGAGATAGAACAAGCTATAGCATGTCAGCATTGGAAGCCTGGTAATGCCATTTCATCGTTTGCCCGCCTTTGCTAAGGACCAACTGCGATCCCGCTCCGATATCTTTCACTCTACCCCGTACCTTTTCGCCCGGTGGATCAGCAAGTGTGATCCGCACAGTGAGGCCAATGAATTCAGCAGCCATTATACTGTTGAGCCAAATCTATTAAGATCCCATTGCGTGTGGGGGGATATCATGCACGGAAGATCTGTAGAAAAAGGTGTGACGCTGATTGTTTGAAGATTGCCGCGCTGCGAAAGCGCGCTTCGAGGCATTCGTTATATTCTGGAGTTAACAACATAAGATTTCGCATCCTATTTTCATACTCTGCTACAATACATCGTACTACCGCCGTAGTATATACTCCTCAGCAACCTATGCATTTTAGATACGAAACGTTCAAGAAGCCAACTTGATCTTTGTGCCCCTACATGCCTTACTCTCAGCTACTTGCATTATCCATACATCGCTGCTAATTCTTCTTCGTCTGACCCTCCATGGTAGCCACGACCCGAGCTACGCCTCTTAACATTCTCATCCACTGTACTTTTACCTGAGACAGCCTTTCGTGCCGGAGGCTGGCCGAAACAATAGAGCTTGTCGTAAAAATGTCGAACCTTCTCATGAGCCATTACCTTGCGTGGATCAAACCTCAGAATCTGCAAACCCTCCTGACAAGTAGCTCGACTTAATGCCACATAAGCTTGCCCTTTCTCGAAGATTTTTCCTAGGTCGACCTTCACACGTTCGAGTGTCTGACCTTGTGCCTTGTGGATTGAGAGAGCCCAGGCTAAGATCAAGGGAACCTGCAAACGGGATGCCTGAACCTCGCCGCTGGGTAGCTCAATCTTCCATGATTCTGGCTGGACAAGCATGCTGCGTGAAGTACCGTCTGCGAGCCCAAATTGAACGTAGGGCCACCTCTGGCCCGTGCTGTTCACTCTGATCTTTTGCTTGAGTATTTTCCGTGACCGCGTCATTTCCTCGTCATCAGACGCCATCCCTTTCACAAGCTTGAACTCCTCCTCATCTTCCATAAGAAGTTCAAAATTCTTTTCGTCCATGAAGCCACAAACCTTACCTACCGAACCATTCACGAGGGTTTCGTCAATATTCTTGATGAGCATGACTTGTGCACCCTCCTTGAGCCTAACAAGTGCTGGAGCCATGCAGTTTTGAAGCAACTTGTCACGTTGGACGAGATCTTGAATCACGCCACCATCTAGAGCTTTAAACTCGAACTCTTGGTGGAGTAAGTTCCTCATTTTGGCGTTGTTAGCATTGTCAACCTCAATGCGAGTGGGGAATCTGACTTCCGTTAGCAGGCTGTGCCTCAACGATTTCACTAACTTACAGCTCGGTGGCTTGAAAATCATCATCAAAGCTCAGGCCTCTGGAGAGACTTCTGAACGAATCAATAGACCTCTGGGTCAATTTGCCCAAGCGCATTTCGTTGAGCATGTTGGCAAAGACTGGGTCTTTTTGACGGAAGACTTGATTTAAGCCGATAGTATGCTCGATGGAAGTATTCCATGTAGCTGCATCAAAGGCAAACTTTGACTCAGTTTGATGGTAGTCAGGCACAGGTGGGAGCTGAAAAAAGTCGCCTGTGATAACAAGCTGGATGCCGCCAAACGGCCGCCCATTGTTTCGCACCGCTCGTGCAATAGACTCAAGCTTATCAAAAAGATCTCCGTCGACCATTGAGATCTCATCAATTATTAGAATCTTTGTACGCAACCATCGAGTCTTCGCCTTCTGATTGCGCTTAATTTTCTTAACTAGAGTTGGCACGTCCTCCTTTCCAAGCCCGATCCCAGCATAGCTATGCAAAGTCACACCGCCAACATTACAGGCAGCAAGACCAGTGGAGGCTGTGACTGCAACGCGATCAGGTTCACGCATGTACTTCCTGCGCAGAACCTTGATTATCTCACGTAGTAGAACTGATTTTCCTGTACCCGCCGAGCCCGTGAAAAACACGCTCTTCCTTCCATCAGAGACCAGGTCCAGCACTTGCTTCTGCTCGTCACTAAGGAATACTTTAGGCAAGGATTCTCTCTTCGGCTTCTTGACAGGGTTTCCATTCATATTCTTTGTAACATTGTCCTTTACCAGCTTTCGATGACCCTGACGTAGCTTCTTCTGTTCATCCTTCACAGCACTAGCCGTTGTGTTCCAGGGCAGCGAATTATTTGAACGTTTCTTCGAAGGTGGTGTCGCTGTATCCTTGTCAAACCCGTGAAACCTCTTCCCCTGTAATGCGTTGCCAATAGGTACTGGTGGCCCGTCGCTATCCAATTGTGCAGCCTTGTTGTCCTTTTCCTCCTCAACCCATGGAAGTAATCGACGCTTGGAGCCAGTCTGCTTCGGTGTAGGTGCGGTCGCTTTTGGCGGAGGCATTTGGTAGTGTGTGGAGGGCGAGGATGACCAGGGTATGGGGGCGCTACTTGCTGGAGTCTTTGGCGTGACATTGGGCTTGGAAGACCAAGTAGGCATTTGAGGATAGAGCGACTCTGAAGCTAGCGTCGAAGAAAGTTGGGCTTCCCGGTCCTGTGAGTTTGGGGGCAGCTGAGGGTGACGAGGTCTTGAGGAGTCTCCCACAAGTTTTTTGTCACTTGATGACTGCCTATCATCATCTAAGTCAATGTTTTCGTCGTCGTCAAAATCATTCTCGTCAAAGAGAACATTTGCATGGAGACTGTCCAATCTACTTCGCTCCTGAGATGGTCTATGCTGTTCGATCGAGCCAGAACGGCTGCTCATTTTCTCCTGACTACCACCAAAAGACAATCCCCCACTTATCTGCGAGGCCGTCCTCTTCAAAGGGTTGCCCGATGCCGGCCAAGAGGAGCGGGAATTGAGGATTGAAGGTTGCACGGGTTTCAGGGCACTTGGCTTCTGGGTTTGCAGTGCATCCTGTCTCCCTGGATCAGGATGATGCTCTTTGACAGCCCTACCCAGCATAGTCTGGGTGTCCCTCCTGGCGTGTGAAGCGTGCGAACCTTGCCAAATGCTGGGGAAGAATTGACAGCGTTTGTGTCGAGAGAAAAGTGGAAGGAGCGAGGACGAGCCGATCAATCGTGAACAAGGGAAAGCCAGTGTGATGTAGACCTCTCCAGTATTCCTTACATCACGTGTCAGAAATCATGGTAGTGGCATAGGCGAAGCACGGAGAAGGCTGTTGTTTGTGGATAGAGCGACTTCTGGTGGTCGTCTTTTCCAAGTCGCGTCACGAATTGAATGCACATTTACGCTAATCTCATTCTGCACTAGCGTTCGACTGTCTTGGCAGCAAACAGTCAATACCGTATCAGCTTGAAGGCTTCAATTAGCCCCTTGTTCAACGCTGCCGATCAGATAGTTGTTCCCGGGAGCACGAAAACCTAACGAAGCTCCCAATGAGCAGTGGAGGTCCGCCTATATGTCCAGGAGCTGAGTTCACCTGAAGCGCGTATGCTTCCCATGACATCTGTATGTCATCGGCCGCTTCAAGATCGTGGACTAGACCCTAGTTTGTAGAAGTAGGCCCCGTTGAAGCAAAATGATGTTTCGTTCTAATTGCCACGCTGAACAGGTGGCGCGCTACTTTATTATAGGGTAAATACAGGGTCCTTGGCTGGACAGGATGTCAACATTGCTCACCCTGTTGTAACAGACTGAGTTGATTCTGACAGTGCGTAACAAGCAGTTTCAGGCGTCCGATATGATCTCAGTGTTCAACGTACACGTCCACGGTTCGCGGAAGGACAAAATGCAGGCGGCATCTCATAAGACTGTTCTCTGTGCTTAAGGCTTTGCAGATGCGTAGGACTGGGTTTCAATATTGAACAGCCTATGCTTCTTTGTTGCTCAAAACTTCTAGAGAATATGTATGCTTAGCTTCATGATCTTTCAATCACATAGCGGTTATGTGTCCTGAATATTCATCTGGGTTAACCCAAAATGAACACCATTCCCACCAGCGCATGGAATCGGCGAGACTGGTAAAGAAGTCTATCATGCGTACTCAGCGCCTGGACATTGCTTTGGCATCTATCTCTCTATCCTTCCAGATGCTTGTCCAGAGGATATTGCTGGTTTCACAGTTTACACACATTTAAGTACTGGCAATCTGTCAACAGATCCCACGAGAATGAACCCCACTCGCCATCAGACTCAGGTTGCTAAGTCAATTCCTCCGCCATACTGCTTCTGTTCATTGCTTCAGGTTCTTCAACTCTTTCAATCTTGCTGATACCTCCTGCCATGATGTTGTTCTCCTGGTCAGCGCCGTGCCTTGAATAGGACCTCAGATCATGGAGAGACTTCCAGATCGCTATCTCTGTATGAGCTAGATTCTGTTGGTCGCCTTCATCGAAGCCCTGAGCTTCAAGATATGGACGTATGCTATCTACACATCGTCCACAAAATCGTATCACCTGTGCTCATGCTGGTGCAAGCAGAATCCAACATCATGTGTCCTATACTTATCGCGTAAGTTCTACGTGACAAGTTGCTATTCTTATCTTGTCAAAAAAGGTCACTAATATAGTAATCAGTCTATTGACCAAGCTCACCGATGCATGGCTCCAAAAAGTCAGCAGTCCTCTCTGGATCCTAGAGTTCAGTGACTCTACTTGGTGTTAGTCTTTGCTAGACTATGACTTCTGTGTTATACATCGAGCACATAGACGCCTCATTGGTTCCAGACTTACTCTGAGCTGCTCGCTCTCCGCTTCCTGCTTCAAAGATTATACTCTGGACGTCTCTTTCAAATCCATGACTAGATGGATTTTCAGACGATAATAGAATTTCACTCGTCTGGCTAACGGAGAACAGACCGCTACTACTACTGAAGTGTCTCAGATAAATCAGCCGTACATGGGTGATGGGCATACCATGCTCGCAGGTAACTGGTACAACAGCCTAGGTATCTCCTGAATTACCAACGGGAAAGCAATCGGCGATAATAGCTTGCATGGAAAGTCTCTTTAAACTTGCGAGTCTTGATCGAGAGTCTGAGAACTCGGAATTGTAATTAAGATCATGAAAAGGCTACCACTTTGCAAACGGCTTGTTGGCAGTCGCGGCGGTCGAGCCACTCCACGTTTGCGAGGAAATGATATTTGTGTCTGGTCTGTTTCTTATCGATGCATCCAAGGCTTCCATATTACACAATCGCCTCTTGAACACTGCTACCCTCGTAGATTCGACACCTGGACCCACGTGGGGACTGGCACACGTCCAAGACTCGCATACAATTTCCAAACCAGCGAGCATCCTCGAGCAGCATCCCTAAACAACATCACACAGCGCGTAGAATCCCTCACGAATGGAGTTGCCTAGAACAATTTAGCATCCTAGCTTTCTGCTTTGCGTAAGGGCCTCAAATATGGGCCCATCGGTGGCCATGCCCATATACATTAAGCTAAATCGATGCTAGGATTAGAATGACTTTCACACTCATACCTCGCTATCATGTGAAGCACTTGCCACTAGCAAGTAGTCCAAAAGTCTCACTGGTCCTGTCACCACGCTAATATCCATTACACGGGGCCCCCTTAAATTAAAAAAGCCATTCGATATTAAAAGCTGAATCACCCGCATCATCCATGACCTCGCTGACTCAAAGCAAGCCAGTGAATCCCACTTAGCTTGTCTGCAGTCCTCTACCTTCGTTGCTTGCTTCTCCGTCGTGCACAGCAGATCCTGTTGTGCCGTTACTCGTACCATTGGCGCCAGCGGTGATAGTTGTATGGTTAGTAGCAGGCGGACCATTCTCCGTGGAAGCATCCTACACCGCGTGTCCTGTCGTAACGTTACTCACGCTATTTACACCAGTGCTGCTCGTCAGGTTGGTAGTAGGTGGAATGTTCTCCGTGGGACCATCCTCTAATCCTTCACACTCGTCCTCCACATCTCCGTCCTGCACTGCAGGTCCCGCTGTGACATTGCTCACGCCATTGACGCCAGCAGTAATAGTCGTCACATTAATAGCAGGCACAGTATTCCCCGTCCCAGGCCCCCCACCCCCCCGCCCGCCTCTCGCCAGCGCAGTAGACTTGCCAGGATACAAGCCCGGAGGCGGTCCCGTCGATCGTTCGGGTGTACCATAGCCCTTACCGCCAGCGATAGGCGCCCAGGCTGGCTCTTGACCAGGCGTCCAATCTTCAATGGACACAATGGCAGCCTTAGACGTATCATCAGGGATATTACTCCCATCCGGATACGTCTGCCACCCCTTACTCGGATAGCTCTTCTGATTATTCTTCATCTGCGTCTGCGTCGCGTCGATATCCCAGAAGAAATTATTGGGAAGCACAGGCTGCGCGAACAAGTTGTCGTGATAAGCGGGTTGAGGTAGCGCCATGAGCCAGCATTTGGTGAAGTGCCAGTACACGCCCCGAGGGTAGACTGGTTTTTGCAGGTCTGGGTCGTCGATCCCGGGAGAGGGAATGTTGTAGAGGACTTGCACTTTGGCTCTGTCGATTTTTATTTGCGTGGGGTGGGCGCAGTAGGTTGGGTCTGAGGGGTCCGTGCTGCAGATGTCGGTTACTTTTACGATGTGGTCGGCGCCGCCGCCTTCGGGCCACATCGAGATGCAGACGTCTTGCATGCAGTAGCCTTGTGGATGATGTGTTAGTCCGAATAGGCTCGTGCATATGTGCAGAAGGGAGCCTCACGATCAAGGCCGGCGTACTTCAGCCAGTATGGATGGATCGCTGCCTTCTCTTGCTTGTATGCACAGTCGGGAATGCCACAGGCACTAGTATCACCTTAGTGACAGTTACTCTAAAATTGGAGGCTACATACCTCTGATTGGCATTATCCCACACTCCCGGTTTATAATCATTCGTATTCAAACTTGGGTTATTGACCTGACCATACGGAAACATCGACATCCTGCCATGAACCATACGACCAAAAGGAAGATCAATATCTCGTGGCTGATAGTAGTCTGCAGCCCGGTCTGAAGTTTTTGGTTGATCCATTATCCTCTCAGGTGCACCATTATGGAATGTGTTTGGTGCTTTTGCAGAATCTGGGATAGGCACAAGGCCTGGATCTGGGATTGTAGGAGAGCCAGGGTTTGGAGGGCCATCGTCTGGATTGCTTCGGGGTATCTTTAGTCCTGATGTATTAGGAGATAGGGTTATGCAAATGAATAGTATAGCGCGAGAAAGCAATGAGAGGGAAGACATCGCAGATGTTCAACCAAAAAGAAACAGTGAGCGACACCTTTTACATTGCCAAATTCAAAGGGAATCATTATGTACGCCCTTTTCGACGCGGGTCTGATATGACAAGCGAGGTACCAACATCTTATGGGCGGCATCTTTGCTTCTGAAACAATGATACACATCCTTCAAACAGACTCACCAACATCCTTCTTAACCTCGGCATTGTGGAGTAGATGATAGTGGAAAGATTGGTACACTTCTTCTTCGAACAGTTTTCTTTTTGCACCCCGAAGATTTTAAAACAGCGTTTAGAATGGAGATGTGCGTCATGCGATTATCTAGTCGCAAGGGGCATCTTGTGTTTTGCATACGCGACCCGTGACAGGAACTCGGATAGCTTTCCGAAATGATAGCTTCGCTGCCTCATTGATGATGGCGCATATAACCTTTCGTCGTAGAAGTAAGCGCTTACCTATTGAGATATGGCATGCTCAGTCTGATTACACGAAGAGCCATTTGTTTTCAATGTTTGACTCGTATCTGGAGGACTCAGCAAACTGAACCAAGAGAGACAACGACAATACTACAATGTGGGTGACTTTATGTCACCCAGCGTGCAGTCACTGCATCACGATCTCGGTGTTTGTGAGACCCATCTGTTCCTCACAACCTTCACTCTTAACCCTTCCGCCAAAGATGATGTTTCATGGTGTGCATTGCTCCCTCGGGCGACCATGAGCGGTCAGGCCAATGACCTGGCTTTCTGGCCTCTCAATTCTGCCGAGTGCTTCCTTTGCAACCAAGTATTCATAATTTTGTCGTTCCGGAACATGACAAGCAATATCTAGGGCTTTCTTGTAGGCCTCATTCGCACTGCAAGTTGCAGAAAAGCCGTTGGCTAAACGGAGATAGCTCTAAAAACATATTGGACTCCTATATCGACCACAGCAGCTTACTAGTACCCATGAGAAGCATGCGTAGAGGGTAGTCTCTCACACCACTAAAGTTGGAAGAAAATCATAGCATCCGACGAAGATCCCCTCATTCGGCTTTGTATGGCCTTGACTGTGTCAAAATCAAACTTTGAGGTGTACTACTTAGGCAAACATCTGGAGCCTGTATCCTGAGCATTAGGGTTGACTAAGAAAAGGAGGTTTGAAGTTATGAAGACAAGATCCACTTTAGTTCTAGAAAAGTTTTTCCATAGGCCGGAGCCCAAAAGGCCAGTCTAAAACATATGCAGTCATGATTCTATATACTGAGATCTCTTTTCCTTAAGGTTGCCTTATAGGCTTTCCAAGCATCCGTATTCGGGGCCTTAAGCAGCAGTACTTCGAATCACGACTGCATATCTATCAGACTGGCACCGTCTGTTCTGTCCCTCCTTGATCAATCAGCTTATCGCTTCTAAAATGTAAGATAGTGTTGGGTCTCAAGGAGGGATTGACCTCTCCGGACGGCGTCATCGCTGGGCTCGGAGAATACAGAGTACTGAACAGCCTATGCGCCTGCCAGAAGTCAGGACAGCAAACGTCGCCTGATGCAGACACAGTCCTTGGCCGAAGCAGCTCTCGACACCAACTCTCCTACAGCTCCTCCAGCTCTCGTGGAGACCATGCCTTCTTTATTGGCAAGAGCAAAAGGTTGCAGATAAGGATCAAACAGCATCGATAAAGGCTCCATAGCCGCTTTCCACCTCGTCCGGGAGATCACACCATCCTGGGATATCACGGTCATCCTACACACCGCTCATACAGCCTCCTCATGAATGGGCAGGGGGCTCGATGTTGGCAAGGCGTGGCTTCAAAGAGCATGGCGAATGAAGGCTCAACGCGCACATGGTAGACCTGTGTCCGTCAAAGAAGTTGGCTACGTTGCTCAAGACCACCGCTGCATATATTCACGAGCAGAGCTGACAAGGAAGTTGGCTAATATGGAGAAGCCACTCGGTGAAGATGGCGTCAACAACGAGAGTGTCAACAAAGACTCTTTATGCACCTGGCCGGAGATGTCCTGCAGATCTACGAGCTGTTGTCCCCCATGAGTCCACACTGCTCTGTCGCCGTAAGCTTCGGGAATGTGCATGGGTCGGGAGGGGGGAGGAGGGGGGGCGCAGATTTGCACCTGGAGCTGCTACACTAGTATCAGGAGTCCGTCAGCGAAGAAACAAGCAAGAAAAGTAACAAGTCGTTTCTTCTGGTCTTTCACCGTGTGAGTGGGAGCAGAAAGGCAGGGTAGAAGAAGACTATAGCCTACAACGTATCGGAAATTGACCTCAATGTCAATGTGCAACGAGCCACTTTTTCTGGAATGAGGGATTCTGTCCTGGATAAGTGGTCTCTACCTGATGACCTCGATCGGAAGGCCAGAAGGGGAGGAAAACACCAACAGTGAGTAATTTCAGCCATAAGTCCATGAACTTACACAGATCGAAGTCGCGAGAATCTCTCACTACGAGCAACAAGCTCTGTAAAATAGTCTCATCGATTCCAGTTCCGCCTTACAGAGTATGATTGAATCAAAACTTATTACAGAGAAGTCCTTCGACCCACAAGTGTGGCAATTATCCTTTTCTAATCCGCCGTCCCCTGTCCTGCGCACACATGCTAACCGAACATTATTGTACTACCTCACAAGCTCGCCGGAAACCACTCTCGAAGCAGCAGAGAAACCCACCCACCACAAACCTTCTTTCTGCCTCCAGAAGTGCCATCTATACCAGATTAAATGTCCGATCTACCTTATGATGACCTGTACCATAATCTAGCCTATCCATCGGCTTCTCATATCTTCTTGCCCTTTCCATCTAGCTACCTCATGGAGCTAGTGCACGAAGTCAGGGAGAAAACGGGGGATAAGGACGATGTCTGCAGGTGTGGGAGAGACGACCATCACGCATTTCGGCTACGCTAGGTAATTGCGTGGTTCCGGTGTGGTAGGGACCTTTTTCTGGATTGGATTAAATGGATGAAAGATTCGGAGCGGGAAGGTGGTCTTGCATATGTTTCTGACAGACCTTTGTTTTTTCAAAAAAAAGTAAGTGAGGGATGTGCTTGGTCAAAGATATGTATGCTGGGGGAAGAAGATAGCTCGAAGGCTTTTGGGATGGTTACGATTCTGCAAGTATAGAAAATTCGGGTAAATCATACAGATGCGCCTCGCTTTCATACCAATAGCAAGAATTACCTCAACGATCATCCCCTCCACTTTTCCCCTTTCCCCGTGATAGATCAAAACCTCACGAGATCGAACTATTGACATGGCCCAGATTAGGACCCAAACTCCCCTCACACCCGGTCACCCCCCTCACATCCGCCGCCCGTGATCCCCACGGTCTAACCCGCCACCACCTCGCCTTTTCCGCAGTCTCCACATCCCAATATCCGCCTGAACCCTCCTTACTCCAATTTGGCCACTCAAACCTCCGGAAACACTCCCAAAGTTCTCCACCCGGCTCGAACAAGCCCGCATTGTTCCCCCCATAGAGGTCCTGTCCGAATACGGAACTCACACGTTCGACCTTGGTTTTTATGACCGGGTCGGAAGTGCCGGCCCAGGCGGCGCCGAGGAAGAGCGTCATTGACATGCTACCAAGGGGTCTGTAGTCCAGCAGGATCTCGGCAAGCTCGAGGATTTGGGCCGCCATGGCATCATTTTCGGTTTGCGCGCCGGCTGCGATGGAGGCTGGGTTGCGTTCTTCGAGAAAGGGGTCAGCGGGCGGAATGCGGACAGTGATTTCATTTATGAGAATGCCGATGGCGAGACCGAATGCTAACATGCGCGCGTGGTGGCAGTGGATCATGCGCTTAACTTCCAGGGTGAAATCTTTGCCTAATTTGATGGCGGCGTCGGGGTAGCGGTGGAGTCTTGTGGCGGACCAGCGGTCGAGGAGGCGTTGGAGGACGGTTTGCTGGGACGTTTGGACTGCGAGGAGGGAGGATTGTAGGTCGAGAATTTCAAGGGGTGGAGGGTTGGGGTGGTCGAGCAGATAGCGTGCCGTGTGAATGATGTTAGGGAGTTGGACGAGGCAGAGCATGAGGTCGCCGTCGGTAGTGCCGGTGTCGAGGTCGTTGACGACAAGGGAGCGCCACTCTGTGGGGGTGAAGTGGATGCGAGGGTCGAAGAGGGCTTCGATCGCCTGTGCAAGTTTAGAAGAGCAACCCGATGACGTTGTGTGGTGACTCTATCGCAGGGAGGCGGTGCCACTTACTACTGGACCTCGTAGCGTACAGAGCAGGAGGCGTTCAAAATCATCTTTCGGGCCAGACAAGCCTCGACTCTTGAGGATCTGTGATGCACCTACGAAATGACTGACTGCAGGTGTGGAATCGCGCATGAAGACCTGCAAGGTTCGGATCAGAGCTCATACAGCTACGAGCCACTGGAGTTTTCAATCGAAACTGACCTGGCAGATTGACAGCAGCATAACAGAACAAAGTGCCTCGGACGACCTCGCCTGGACAGGATCATTCAAGCATTTCCCCAGGGCGTTGAGCGCTCGAGAATGCTTGGTCAATGTCCTAGCATTGGGAGAAAGATAGCCAGCACAATAATTGGTGTGGGCAGCCATGAGGACATCGGCAGCGGCATCTAGCGCCTCGTTGACTCCCAAGCGTTTCGGAATCTCACTCAGGAACGCGCCGAAGTTCCAGACTAGCTGGTGGCTGATGTCGATGGAAGGGGAAGACTTGTGGACGAATACCTGCGTCAGTATATCAAGCTCACTGCTGGGTTTGCGCGTCAGGGCTAATCTGAAGCTAGTCGATGGCTGTGGGGCTGATTCTAGTGTACTGGTGCTGTCGTCGCTCGGGTATCGTTGCTTGAGCTTTGGCCCTTCGTCGCGGAAGTTGTATCGCTGTCGGCCATAGCCCACACACGGAATATTGTTCTTGCGACACCAGGAACAGCCATTGGTGACAGCGTCGCACTATATGCCCATTTAGAGATAACGAGTTGACAGATCAGGAGCAGTGCTAGCCAGCCCTACCTTCTTTTTCCTTCTACGGCAAGCATCGCAGCCACGACTAGTAGGTACACCAACCATGATTTAATTCATTCCTCTATTCGTCTACGTCCTGCGATGTGGTTCCTTATAACGTTTCTTACACCGCCAGATCTCGTCTGCCAGGAGGCTGTGATCCTGCGGCATATTTCAAGCTTTGGCGCCGCCTGCAGTTGGTATATTCAGCAGAGAAGCAACGGTGGGACGTGCATCATAGGGCTGGCCAAGCGATATCGCGGCTCTCCGCCGTGACGTATTCTCTGCAGACTTGGCATTGAGCGAGCCAATCAACGTAGGATCGCAGCGTGCAGCCAAATACGGTTAGGCTGGTAAGGCTCTCCGCCCCTTAGTCAGCCAAAGTCCAACATTTTCTCCTGAGGCTGACTGGCAGGCATAAAGTCGTACCTCGGCATACGTCAAGGTGCTCATCGCTTGCAGTCCTCCTGCATATATAATATTTGAGTCCGATACCTTCGCTCGGCTCTTGTGCAATCATTCGTGTTTGATTGTTTGGATACGCAGCCCCGCTAAGAAACCTATTTAAACACGGTAAATTCATTCCACCATGGCCAATGAATACAAAGATACCTGGACGATGCAGAATCTCGGCGAAGACAAGCTCTACAATGTCTTCGGAGATGTCGGAGATGATGCCAATGCCGACGCCGACCCACCTCCTCCGTTCGAGGATTCACATCGAGCCCCATACCCCCAAGAGAAGCCCACCCAGCAAGTCGCTGGTAGTGCTAAGTCTGACGGCGCAAACACGAGTACCGCACCAGCGTATCCAATGCAACCTCACCACACCCCATCACCTGTCCTCACGCTCCCCATACAGTATACGAACTGGATAGGAAACTACATCCAAGTGCTTCCCAATGCTGACGAGGATGCTGTTCCAATGTATATCGCGCATGCCACGATGTCGAAGCCACACCTCACGCTCTCGGAGCCATCATCCACGAAATCTTCCACTTCGTCCAACTTCAAATCTGGGTCTCAATTTGGAGCAGTAACCTACCACTACACCAGCTTTCGAATTGATCTCACGCTGAACGGCCACCCTATACAACTCACAACGACCGGCAAACTCAAGTCGCGCTATACTTACACCTCGCCCACTCTCGGCGGAAGACAGTTGACATGGCGGTTTCGGAAAGGCATGAGCACGGATTTGTTACTCACAGATAATGAAACGGGCGCGTTGCTGGCGCGATTCCATTTTGGCGGATTTTATTGGATGAAAAGGGGACGGATGGAGGTCTTTGTTCCCGAGGTTGTTGGCGAGAAAGGCTCGGTCGCGACTGAAGGGGAAGGAAGAGCGTTGTTGGAAGAGCTGGTGACGACGTGTATTGCTGTTGTGCATTTGTGTGTTTGGGTGAGCTATACAGCGATTGTATAGCTGATAGTGAGTTCCTGCAGGCATGCTTGTGCACACAGTGTGGGGGCTGGTCCACCTCCCCCATATGATGTCTTCGTAATAGGAACTTGTGTTTAGACCCTCTGCGATGAACATTCTGTATTTGGCGCTGGTTCCGCATTTGCAAGAGCTGCCATGCGACTATCCAACATCTGCACGGTGTCCCATCGATGAAGTTCGGCAGCGATCATCGCAGCTGTATCCCCAAAGACCGTCTTTGCATTTAGATTGATACCCCAGTCAACCAAACGTTGGATCATTGGCAGCTCATTCACCTCAACAGCCTCGTGCAGTGCTGTAAAGCCATCACAAGTGCAGACATTGACATCACTACCGTGTGCATGAAGCATATCTAGGACTTTCAGCGAACCGCCGCGAGGAGCCCTATAAAACGCTGTGGTGCCAGCAGTGCTTTGGGCGTGAATATCAGCTCCGTGCGAAAGTAGTAACTCAACAATCTGAGCATGTCCATATTCAGCAGCAAGATGTAGGGGAGTCAACTTCTTATACACAGTCCTGACCTCTGTGTTTGCGCCGGAGTCCAGTAATCGCTTGGCGATGATGTAGTGGCCCGCGTATGCTACGACGTGCAGGGGTGTCATACCATCCCAGAAGCGCTGGTGGACTTCTTCGCCAGTTGGGAAGATGAGGTCAACTAGAAAGCTGACACCATATAAGAGTGCATAGAAAAGTGCCGGCTGAGCACGTATGCGTTGCATCATTCCAGGGCCGCGAGAGAGAGCAGGCATCTCACAGCGGAACACCTGAGCCCAGGAATAAAAGTGCAAATTGCGCAGTGATGGATTGAGGAACCAGTCTAGGTGAGGCAGTATGTCATGTTCGATTGTACTCCGATCTGGGTTGCTGAGTTTCAGGTGCTTGATCCAATGCTGGGCGGCGTATAGAAGCAATTTATACTGCGCTATCCGCTTTGACAACTGTTCCGTAGCACAGGGCTCGTCAAAATCAGCGAATGAGAGATATTGAATGCATATTTGCGCCATTTGAAGATGGATCAACGATAGATCCATATGGAACGCGGCGACTGAGCTTCGCTTAATGCGGTCAGATCGCAGAAATTCCTCGATGGACAAATGAGCGAAAGCCACACGTGTGTCTGTTTTGGTCCGATCTAGTATGACCAAACTTCCACACATGGCAGCAATATCGTCAAGATCATTTGCAATGCCATCCTGATCAAGAGCTGTGTCCTCTGGTTGTACGGAAATGGCTTCTGAAATCTCCGACAGCGCCAGCGCATCGAAACTGCCGATCAACCATTGGAACACCTTCAAGATCTCTTGAACAGCTTCCGGTCTGTTTGCTTGAATGTGCTCCAGGGTACGTATGTAGGTCTCATCTAGACCGCTAGGTAAAGTGTGTAAGGCTGCCTTGATATCACGATCAGTCCTTAATTTGCAGACCCGCTCGAGCTGGATATGAGCCCAGAGAAACCTTTCATTCAGTCAGCAACTTTCTCGAATGTAAGATTATTGGACACCAATACATTCCGTCAGCCCCATCGCAGAGGGCTGACACGATAGCTTCCTGAAGACTTCGGTCTCTAAGTTTCAATTTGCCTGAAGAAAGCCTTGTATGGACCTGGTTCCTTACATAATGGTGAATATCCGAACCATTATTTTGCGTCAAACACATTGACTGTGTAATATGCAGGGACAGTTTCTTCTCGATCTGTACTTCTTGGCGGCTTGTGATTAAAACTCGAGCTGTGGTCTGAATAGTTGTTGGCGATCGCAATTTTTTCAGACCGTGTATAAAAGGCTCGACGTCAGCACACTCATCAAGAGCATCTACAACAATATACACTGCGGAAAATCGGACTGTGAGGGCTCTCAATAGAGTCAAACACTCTTCGTCGCTAGGCATTCCACTGCTTTCACCACCCCTGCGACTGTACAGCTCAGTCAGATCCTCTACGCATCGCGATTGTTGCTGTAGCAGCTGATTGATCGCACTTCCAATGAAGCTTCGAAAGCGTTGTGTCTTTGATTCCTGATGGCTGCAGTAGAAGTACACTAGACCAGCTCTACTTGAAGGCTTGGAAGTCCGGGTGCGAAGGTACTCAATAATAGTTGATCTATTGAGTATTGAACGATCTATCACATAAGATAGGCTTTCTGACTACTTACGACAGGACGGTCTTGCCACAGCCAGCTGCAGTAGAAATTCAGTCTAAGATTTGAAAGTCGGTACAAAGACTCACGAATTCCATACAACCACATAAGGCTGTTTGCTTCTGAAAGCCACTCGCAGAAGCTGGCGTCTTCAAGGAACCATGAGCTAGTGCCAGGTTGACGGCGATTGAATGCATCCACGTGGTGATCCTCCTGGTGCACAATTTCACAGCGAAGCCATGTTTTGAGCCTCTCTTTTTCTTCGTTAACATGCCTTTTCTCCTCCTCAAGTCGTAGGAAGCTCGCAGTATCCTCGGTCTTCTTTGCGGACACCTCAATGCGATTAAGTGAACCTCTGCAGGGGGTCATCTGATGAGCAAGTCCAGGAACAAAAAAGGTCTACATTTGGTGAGACAAAAACTCACGCAGCATCAATGGACAGAGCTGTTGTGATGATCTCCCGTATGACGTGAAATTGTTGCAAGAGCTCCTTCACTGCCTTGTCCTTGTGAGGCCACCTGAGCCGCTTACGAAGATTTTGCGCGGACTCCTGTTCATTTTCTCGGCAAGCAGCGATACACTTGTCAACAGCTTGCAGAACATCGTTACTTTCCAGGAGCACCGCAGTCTTTTCCAGCCGCCTAAGCGCATCTTGGCCTATTCTCGTGTCATCTTCCAGAAGTAATTCCAATTGGTCAAGTAATGAATTCAAAGCGGCCGTTTCAATGAGCAGTTGTCGTATCTCTTTGGGAGCTTTGGCCACTTTAGCCAAGTACTGGTAACCGCCGGAGAGAATTCTACCGCTAAAGTGGATCAGAGCTGTGACCGAAGAGACGGCAGCGATTGCTGCGATAGGTTCCATTTTCCCTTAGAATATCTCTTGATCATCTATTGGTAGCTCTTGAGCAGCTGAGAATAATAGCCCTGCCCATCCAACCCTACCATGTCGGGTGACATAAGATGGTTTCGATGGGTTCCTTGGCTATTGGTAACCCTCTGGCTAGGTCCTTGAATCCACACTCTCGCTCAACCAATGAATAGGGTAACAGTCTGGCTATCTTCTGACCAACGAGATCCTCACCGAACTGTGGCAATCCAAGCAGGCTTCATGAGGATCCAAGGCTGAAGAAATTTATGCCCAAGCCCTCGGTAAACACACTAGGTTTCAACTCACGTGGATGTTACGCATTGGAAACCAATTCCACTTGGCAAACCGATGGTGTAATGACCCTGACAAATGCCGCGGGGATCCTAAACCCATGCAACTTGAAGCTAGGCTTATTATATGGTTAGCGACAAGGTAGGCCCCTTGAAACAGGGCATAGTAAGCCCGCACCTTGTTCGGAGATACTTGGCGAGAGACTCAGCTTCTGACTCGAAAGTCAGTGGCCATCAAAATCTCAAGGTAAGCACGCTTTAATTTCTTCACGTGGAAGTGAAAATTTTAAGGTTGCTGACACGCGGAAGCGGGCCATAGCCACGCGCTAGTCCGCATATGGTGGTTTGGTGCGACAAGACTTATCAAAACCCCTTTTCGTCCGGAACTTCGTTCGTCTTCACGGCCGCTTAGGCTTCTATCTGGCTTCGAGAAGTCTGAGTCATAACTGCAATGCGACACTAAATGAAAGCGACCCGAGCTTCGATCTGGCTTTCTAGAAGGCTGAGTCATCTCATTGATGCGACTGCAATTGCTTGAATCTCTGCAAGTCGTGGAAGTCATGCGCTAAACGCGCCTAACCTCTCGGAACTCCGACTCCGACTCCGAGGCCTGTCAGTATTCAGGACTCAGGACCAAATGCGCCTTGCTCTGTGCCCCTGCATACGATCTGATCTCACACGTGCGCAGCCGCAGTTTCACGGTAGATGATACACATGTGGCCGGTGAGGTAAGCATCAGACTCGCTCACACTGCCTATAGGCAAGGTAACTGCAAATCATGAGGGAAGCTAATGACTGTTCGTGATTTGTAAAACTAATCGAGCGCAACATATCACCCAATACAACAAGGTCGTACATTGTAACTGCGTATCAATTGGAGCCTTACAAACCCCACAGCTTTGACTGCCTGGCTTCCAAAATGTATATAACGAGACAACAATCACGTACTCCAAATCCATTCCACCACTGTCTTCTTCTCTTAAACACTCATCGTCCTCGGTACTTATCCATCACACAGTCGACCATCCGCCGAACCATAGCCATACTAAAAATGCCCGCCCTCGCCGTCACAATCGGATACGCATCAGACCCCGCGATAAATGCAGCAACCGGCACGAAGTCCTCATCGTCCACCAAGCCAAAACCACAACCGAGCTCCCAATCGTCTGGTCAGAGTACTAAAGGCAGCACAAAAGCTAAACCAAAGAATGTTCAGAGCTCGAGGTGACGACGACGACGTGACTGCCGAAACTTTGAGTACCCTCCAGACCCACAGCCAATTGGAATCCGGTCTCATCGCAACAACATCGGACGGAACAGTATCGAGGGCAACCCCATGAACGTGACTGTCGAACAGAAGAAACCTTGGATAAAATCCTTCCAAAATCACCAAGATATCGACCACCCATACACAACACAGCTTTTACTCCCAATGACTTCCCCAAAGCAGACTCGCAAACTCATAACCCCAACCTCCCAACTCAGTCCTCAATTTCCGCACCCACGAACGACCACACATTCTCTCTTTCATAAATGCTATCCTTCCACATATCAAGTAGCAATCAATCAAACCTCGGTCGCGGGCGATCGAGACAGCTTGACCCGCTCTCAAAGCATCAGCCCACGCAACTTTGCGCCTTAGCGTCTCGGCGTCCAGGAGGCTAGAGAGGAAGAATCGAGGATGTACGATACAGCGCATGTAAACTTTCCTACCGGCCGAATTTCGGTGGTGGGTGCCTGTACGATTAAGACACTTCAAGAACGGCTTTTTCAAGATTGTATAGTAATGAAGAGAAATGTATAGTATAGTCTAGATCATAATCTAAGCCAAAAATCCCAATCTTACATGATCCTCAGATGCGCCACTTTTACTCCTCCCCATCATCCTCCCACTCCTCCTCCTCCTCCTCTCCATCCTCTTCATGATCCCCAAACCCCCCCTCCTCCTCCTCATTCCCCATCCTCTCCCCACATTCCCCCATCCCACCATCCCCTACCTCCGCACCAACCTCCTCAACCTCCCTACCCAACTCCAACACCTCCTCCCTGACCTTCCCCCTCCTCTGTTTCGCAACCTTCGAGATCTGACTCTGCGCGCGCCTCGAATACCCCACAATCAACTTGACTTTCTCCTTCCGATCTGCTGAAGAGACGCTCTGGGTCATGAGGCGATTAACCTGCGTGACGCCGGGCATGATGTGTTGTTTGGAGATCTGCACGTATGTGGCTGCGAATTCGCCGGCTATGGTGTAGTTTGTGCGGAGGGAGAGGGCGTCGTTGCGGATTTCCTGGGGGTTGGGATGTTAGTGCTGACGAGGATAATATGTTTCGTTTTCTGTCTTTGATATGAAGAGAGCGATGCGAGTTGAATTGGCAAGGGAAATACGCACCTCGAGGTAGTAATTCAATCGTCGCTCGTGGGTTTCTTTTTGCTCGGGGGTCGGAGAAGGCAATTCGGCGATTTGCTTGGCGTTGCCGAGGAATTCGGCAAGGTAGTTGGAGTCGATGGTGGAGACGTGTTCGTGGATCTGGGAGAAGAAGCGTTGGAGAGTGACGATGTGGTTCTGAAACTTGGTGAGGTGATGAATGCATCGGGAGAGAATCTTCATGGTTTCGGCCTAAGAGGTAATTTTAACGTCAGTACGTACTTTGAGTGGTAATGGTGGTTACATGTTCAAAGAGGAGGACATGCAAGTTACAAGGATTTAGAAGGGAGAAGGGACAGGCTGGGGGCGTGACTGAACAGAATTCGCCAGCGATGGTACACTTACGATGGTAACATCCTCCCGGCATAGACGCTGTAATTGGAGTTGCATGTCGTTAAACTCATCTTTCGCTCTCCGATCCATCTTCTCTAGGTCAATGTAGTATCTCTGACTCTCCAAGAAAGCCTGCTTGCTACTTTCATAGTTCTCTCGTGCCTGTCGAAGGGTGTCCTTTTTCGTGACCTCGGCAGCGGCAGGGGATGAATCAGGTCCCACCTTCTCGGACGTCATCTTCAGGTTCAATGTTGGTCCTCCCGCAGCAACAAGACTTGCAATGGCAGAAAACGCTGTACCGACGCCGTCGGCTGCCGTTGAAAGGCCATTCATGAGCGCGTCCGCTGCCCGAATACCAACTGCTTTACCGCCTGCAATGATGGGAGATTGTTAGCAAGCGAAGAGGAGTGAGACTTGTACTCTGCAATGTGTGCATGCTAATAAGCCTACCTGCGGGTATCTTCCCTTGCGCCACTTCCATGTCTTTCTTGTGAGCTGCAAGATTTCGTCGGTGAAAGATGAGTTGTCGTTTCGCGGAGTCTAGCTCCTTCTCTTGCTGTTCTATTTTCCTGTTTTGCTCCGCTTCTTCACTTTCTAATTTCTCAGATGCAATCCGAGCGTTATCTGTATCGTAACTCAGCCTATTGGTCCATTGCTTCTAAGATCACGGACGGACGAACCGTCTGATGAGATACAGGCCCGTTTTATCTCCTGGGCAAGATAGGCCCAAGCCTCGAACTTTTGCTGCATCACTGCTGTGCTTTGTACGCACTCGAGAGAAAGTTTCTTCATATGGTCAATTCGCCGAGGAAGATCTGATCTTGCGAGCACCTCGTCTTCGCAAAGACGGAGTATCTTGTCGATCTAAACGTAAAGCAAAGGTTACTCAAGGTAATCGATGGTGAGAAAGCTGATACCTACTGTACCGCCGTTGCTGTTGATGATGTTTGCCACGTTGCTAAGCTTTGTCATACGCGTCTCTGCTTCGAGGAACGCCTTTTGTCCATGATCCGCACAGTCTTGAAGATTGGCTCGTAACGACGTATATCTGAGATGTCCTTCAGTCTTTGCTTATCCATGAGTTTTAGCCCTGCTATACGCACTGCAAAACGCCTGTCTTCTTTACTTGTACGGGCCTGATAACATTCGAGGTGGCTGCGACAAACGCTTCGCCGAGACAAACGAGCGTTTTTGGGGCGGCGTTCAACAATTTCCCCCAATCATACTCGTCACTGAGAACGAGATCTTGAGAGGAAGCATCGAGAGTTTGGCGCGTTATGATGCTGGAGCTTCGTCCACGAGCGATCGGTTTTGTGCTAGTCATAGTGGGCGGACGTTCAGGATGCAGAGGACGGTAAAGCTCCAAATGCAAGGAAAAAGCACGAAGGTAACGTGTAAAGTATTTATTGCAGTCCAGGGCGATGCCTTACCAAGACTTCGTCATCCATCGTCTGAAGAATGCGGCTCACAGCCACTCACGCATGCCACATATCAGATTTCAGACAGCCTTTCACAGCCCTGTCTGTGCTGATTCGGCGCAGGTATCAGCCTGGAGTCTAGACCAAAAGATCGTCGCTGCGAAAGCTCCTTCGCGCAAACGCAAATACTGTGGCCAACCTATCTAACTTGAATATGTCGTTTCAGACCTAGGTATAATTTCCGTAGCCGAATCTGAGTATCCCTAGCTCCGTACTGGCTGCGGAGAAGCCTCGGTAACCTGCGTTGCTGCTATGGATCTGGCTGTCAGTTGTCGAGACGGAACCGGCCTCTAACGAGGACACTTCTGGGTCTATAACAGGTATGGGGTCCGTTGACTCTTGATGATAATTGTGTCTACAATGTTGTAGTGTGTCCTTATTTCCAGGTTGCAAAGGGACGAAGAAGTTCGCCGCCGACTTGGCGATGCAAAATACCAAGACATTAAAGGGGCTGTGCTGTCACACTTGCCCCTTTGGTGCCTGTGAAACTTCCTCACAGCCTCAATCATCTGCCTCGTAGGATCTCTCGGCACGTAAGAAGGTTTGCTGTCAGCGGGATTTGGGATCAAGCTTTTGGAATGACTTCTATAGCCCAGACATTGTACCCGAGTCGTCGCCATAAGTTTGCACACGCCCCGAAAGTCATCTCTGTTCTCGTACCCATGTTCATCCGCGAATCGCACAATCTAAGATGGCAAGCAAAAGCAATCTGCAACAACTCCGCGCAACTCTTCTAGAAATCGAAACCACGGCGCAATCTCTAGAAAGCAGACACGCAACACTCGCCATCGAAGTCGACGCTCAAAGTGAACGCGCAAGCATCAGCATTGCAAATGACAAGAAAGCGCTCGCTCAGCAGCTTGTCCGGACCAGCCGGTCACTTACACACACCATCTCGACATCGAACGCATTGACCGTGCCCAGCCACCCTCTGCTGTCCTTCGCCAGCTACGTCCCCTTGGTCAGTAACGTACTTACGACCAAAGACACGCTCACCACTGCTTGCACAACCCTGGTCAAGAACTTCACCGCGTTAGCTACATTAGCCGGCGAGGCTAACGACCGTCTCAACGGCATCTACCGCTCAACTCTTCAAATAGAAGACGAGATCGGACTCGTCGCTCATTCGCTCTCCGAGCTTGACTCGAGACTGGCTGATCTCGATGACCTGGAGCAAGAGCTGGAGGACGTAGAAACAGAACTCGCAGACCTTGAAGAAGCCCAAGAAGAAGCGCAAAAGGAGCTAGAAGACACTCGATTGGGAGAATATATTTGGGATGAGGAAAGACGGCACCAGAAAAAGAAATCACGATGGTTGTGGGCTGTGGCTCCCGTTACCTGTGGCTTGTCCGTTCTGCCGGCTATGTACGCTTCCCATGAAAGACGAGGCGCGAGGCGGTTCCGTGATGCTTCCCGTGATCGAGCTCGGAAGCTTGGGACAGAGATTGAGGAGGCGAGAGAGCGAAAGTCTGAGTTGGAGGAACTCGTGCCCGAGTATGAAGGCGCAAACCAACAGCTGGAGACCTTTATAGATTCGACATCCAAAGTCAGCCGTGAGAACCAGGCACTGACAAAGTTGATACAGGCCAAGTGTGAGGGTTATCTCAGTCTCAAAGAGGAGACTGTGGCAATGGCCACTAAGACACGGAGTCTACAGGGGAAAGTGGAGATGCTGGAGTATACCGATGGTGTGGAGGACGTGCAGAAGATCATGCTAGGCTTAGTTGATGATCTAAAACGGGGACGGATGACGAAGCTCGATGGTCAAGGAGGCCTCAAGCTGTTGCTGGACTGAGAGGTCTGCTAATGCGTTGAAATCGGTATATCACCGAACAGCCTCCCTGACTGGTAAAGGCTGGTCTTAGGCTGTGGCATTGAAGCTGGGGGGCCGGGTCCATGCTATAAGGCTTGCTCACGACAAGCTCGAGCAATAGTTCAAGACTAGTGATGTGAGAGTAGATCACGGAGGTTCCGGGGGCAGTCCTGCCATTATCGCAAGTCTTAAGACATCACAGACATAAAAACAAGTATTCGGTTCTCCGAGAGGTCATAGGGTACGACTTCACACAAGACCCCATAAGTAAACACAACACAAGAAACAAAGAAAGAAAAAATCCTCCTAAATGAAGCCACCCTACGGCAGCCTTCTCCTCGCATCCCGCAAAATCTCCCCCTCCACCAACGCTTCCACCACCAGCACCACTCATCCCCACACAATGCCTCCCCCCTCCTCCGAGCCTCAACCCCTCACGATTCCCCACACGCCTACCACCCCCCTCTCCCCCTCCCTCCGCTCCGAACTCCTCACGACCCTAACTTCTCACCCCCTCCCCTCCAAAACCCTCTCCACCACCAAATCAAGGAACAAGACCGCTGGGAAAGACTTCCTCCCGTCCCTCCTCTCGACACTAGATTCAGCGTGCGAGAAAGAATCATGGCAAACAAAAGTCGGACAACGCGTGCGCGAAATGCTCGAGCGAGGGGACGCGACTTCATATCATCAACTACTTGAGATGATTGTCAGCGAGGCGTTGCCCAATGACGAAGAAGAGGAAATACACAGCCAGCAACCCATCCAGAAAGCCGGGGAAAGGGGCGAGGAAGCTGGAGACAATAATGGAGAGGTGGGCAAAGTGGATATCAAAATCCCCAAAACGGCCATGAAAGCAGGCACAAAGATCGTGGTATCATCGTTAGAGGCCGCGGTGGAGAGGGGTGATGTGCAGATAGAGGATGTGGGGGGAGAGGAGAGGGAGTGGAGGGATTGGCGGTGAGGTGGGCAGCTAGCATACAAGGATTTCGTTCACATGAAGAGGGTGGAAGGAAGGTGGTGGCGGGGCGATTGAGGGTGTGGGAGTGCTGAGACGGAAGTTAAGGTTGGGGAAGGGTGCTCTGTGATGGTTAGATTTGATGAGGTGGTGGGTCTTTGGATTTTAGGGGGGTTAGGAAGCTAGGTGAGTGCATGGTGGCTTTTATGTTGATGAGACTGTGATACTGACTCATTTTACTAGTTGAGTTGCTAAGGTGACGATCATCGTCTCGCCGGCACTGGGGTCCATACGCATGGACGCTCGGTCGTAGTGATATGGTCATGAATGCTGTGACCATGCATAAGAAGGGGGCAGTAGTTAGAGTAGCTACTGAGACAGAAGCACGGAGGAAATGGGCGCCAATCAGAAGTCTCAATACGTGCAGCAGGAAAGAAAGACATTAAACGTAGCAAGTAATGCAGCTTGAGGAGCAATTGTTGAAATCTATCTAAGGCGTGTTCCTATTCGCCGTCACAAGAACCTGCGATCTCATATCGCAGCGGCATGTCAAATTAATTGCCTCGCAATACCTCTGCCGTCACATTGCGCCCTGTATGCACACTAAAAAGACATTCGATCGAATCCTCCACCAGCCATTTAGTCATACAGACTATCGTCATTCCCTGCCTCTCCAAATCCGTTGCCATCAGCAGCACCTTGAGCAGCCGAGTCCGCATCAGGGAAGCGGAAGAAGTTGCTACCACTGCTGTTCTTCATCTGCTGAGCAAAGGCTTCGTAGCGTCGGATCTCGACATCGCTGACTGATCGCCTAGCCGATTGCATGGCCTCCTCGAAGTGGGCTTTCGTGAGTTCAGGGACAGGATCATCAGCTTCAGCGTCCTCCTCCTCCTCCATCTTGACATCTTCACCGGCCGCTTCTCTCTCCTTGGTACGCTCAATGTCGATACCGATAGCTTGCTTGATAGCGAGTTTGACTGCGCGCTGCGTAACGAAACCAAGATCAGCACCTGAAAAGCCGTGCGTCTTGGAGGCGATAAAGTCGACGTCGACGTCGTCGGCAACTGGTGTTTTGCGTAATTGAGCTTTGAGAATGCCCCTTCGTGACTCCTCATCAGGTAGCGGTACGTAGACGAGAGTGTCCAAACGACCGGGACGGCAAAGTGCGTTATCGAGTTGTTCCGGTCGATTAGTAGCTCCGATGACAAAGACGTTCTTCTTTGATGTCATGCCATCCATTTCTGCAATCAAAAGTCAGCATTGCATAACGGTATCGAGGTGTGAGAATACGTACCTGTCAAAAGCTGGTTGACGACACGGTCTGATGCACCGCCTGCATCACCGACAGATCCACCTCGTGATTTGGCTATCGAGTCCAGTTCGTCAAGGAATACCACGCAAGGAGCAGCCGCTCTAGCCTTGTCGAAGATGTCTCGAATGTTGCTCTCTGACTCACCAAACCACATGCTAAGGAGTTCAGGGCCTTTGATAGAGATGAAGTTGGCCGCACATTCATTGGCGACGGCCTTGGCCAACATGGTCTTACCAGTACCTGGAGGACCATAGAAAAGAACACCACGAGACGGCGAAAGACCGAATTTGAGAAACATCTCGGGGTGATCGACGGGATATTGGACGCTCTCGATAAGTTCGCGCTTGACGTTCTCCAAGCCACCAATGTCGTCCCAACGAACGTTGGGAGTCTCGACAACAGCGACTTCGCGGAGAGCAGAAGGGTTCGAGACACCGAGAGCGAAACGGAAATTATCCATAGTAACACCTAGTGAGTCGAGCACTTCGGCATCAATAGTGTCTTCGTCGAGGTCGATGAGGTCCATCTTCTCACGAATTTGCTGCATAGCAGCTTCGGAACAAAGTGATGCAACGTCAGATCCGACATAGCCATGGGTCTCAGCAGCAATTGTCTCAAGATCGACATCGTCTCCGAGTTTCATGTTCTTGGTGTGGATTTGGAGGATCTCAAGACGGCCAGTTGGGTCTGGAATACCAATATCAACCTCACGATCGAAACGGCCATAACGACGGAGAGCAGGATCGATCGAGTTGGGGCGGTTGGTTGCGGCCATGACAACCACATTCGAGCGAGCCTTCATTCCATCCATTAGAGTGAGCAGCTGGGAAACGACACGTCGCTCAACCTCTCCGTTTGTTTTCTCACGCTTGGGCGCGATAGCATCAATCTCGTCAATGAAGATGATGGCTGGGGAGTTCTTCTCCGCCTCCTCGAACGCTTTTCGCAAATTTGACTCCGATTCACCCGCCATCTTTGACATGATCTCGGGTCCATTAATCAAGAAGAAGAAGGCACCAGTCTCGTTGGCTACAGCTCTAGCCATGAGGGTCTTACCGGTACCTGGTGGTCCGAACATGAGGATACCTCGTGGTGGCTTGATACCGATAGATTTGAAGAGCTGGGGATGTCGAAGTGGTAGCTCAACCAACTCCCGGACTTGAGCCATCTGCTTTCGGCAACCTCCAATGTCATCGTATCCAACCTCGTTCAGGTTGCCCTCCTCATCCTCTCGTTGTATTGGTTCGCCTTCACAGTGGATGATTGTGTCTTGTGCAACGATTCCAAACTCTGGTGGGTCGACTTCCACGACCTTGAATTCTACCTGCCTCATGCCACCACGGACTGTGAAGAGATCGTTCATTCGGACGGGTCGGTACGCCTCTCGGAAGTACGGTGCAAGGAAGACATCGAACAATGAGCCAGTGATACCTTCAACGGTGTCTGCGATGGGTAGGACTGCAATACGCTTGGCCTACACAATATTTAGCAGATGTGACGCTGAACTTTGCTGTGCTCTACTCACGTATTTGATATCGGGACAAGGGTTGACAGTGATGATATCGCCGTGCTTTACCCTCAGGTTGTGCCTAACAACGCGATTTATGCGGGCGCTACCATCATCCAGATCGTCATCTGCCAGCACAATCAAGACGGTGTCTTTTCGCTTTTTCCCCTTGACTAGAACTGTATCACCCCGAAATAGTTGAAGTGTCTCCATAGTATTGTTGGAGAGCGCAATAATAGAGTTGTCATCGTTAACGGCATCGGTCACGCTGTTGTCACGTCAGTCTGGCATCATACAGTTCACCCAGGCTATCAACGTACATCAAAGCATTTGGCTTCTTCTTCTTTTTCAATATGGCTGTTTGTGTGTCATCAACCTGAGATCATTTATCAGTACCATTCTTGCTCCTTTTCATGTCACTGAAGCTCACCTCTTTCTGTTCGGCTCCTGAGGCGTCACTGGATAGGCATCAGCATTTGCGTTTGTATGTATTTGCGTGTAGATACATACTTCAAGTTGACCCTCGGCTTTGCTTTGGACTCGACATGCTCAGGTTCTCCCGACATGTTGCCTGCCAAGCTATATCGAGATGAGGTGATGTTTGTGTTATGTAGGATCAAGGTGTAAATCGCCGGTGTCCTTTAAGACTTTCTTCAAAACTGGGTATTGACGCTAAGTGATGGGTGGAGGAATGCAGAAACAGTGAGGAGAAGATCTTTTCAAATGGCGTGAGGATGTGGTGTTGTGGGGTATATGATTGTTTGACGTGAGAAGCTCCGGAGTTGAGAGTGGTCGAGTGATGATGCAGAATTTCTTGACGTGACACTAGGCTGTGTTAAGACTAGTGTGTTGCTGACTTCACATAAAGAAGGCTTTCGAACCACAAAGATGCCTGCGGGCTAAAACTTTGACAAGTTGCAATACCACTACAAAGGCTTACGCGTGTTTCGGTGCCTGGATGTCATGGCTAGGGTCTACTCATGCAGCTATTCCCGCTGCAATGTTGCAAATTCCTAAATGAGGTATCTCGAAAGTCGACAGCCTTGGCATTGAAGCCGCCAATAACGTCTCACTATCAATATCATAGAGCATACGGAGCTATGTAAAGCTATACTTCGATCATTGAAGCAAGGTGCTCTATTACGACGCTTTCTGCACCGCGAACACTCCGCTGCACACTGCGCAACGCGTCGACATACCCCAGTCAGCTATGTAAAGGCTATCCGATAAGCAGCCGAGGTCCACGATAATGGCACCTATTTGATCCCATCTCTCCTTTTTCCTTGCATCTTCAGGCCTTGAGCCTTCTTTCGCAGCTTTAGCAGCTTCTTCTCGTCTCTTACGTCTTCCCTGTTCACAACAGCCACCAATGGACGCCCCGTCCTCCTCACCACCAGCAGTTCCCCCACCATCACAACCAACCATCTCACCACCACCCCCATCACCCTCCAAGTCCCCTCCTCAACCCTCCCCATCCTCCCTCTCCCTACCCAACCTCTCCGCCTTCCTCTCCCACCTAACAGCCCACCTCTCCAAAACCTCCACCCTCGACACAACTCTCCTAACAGCAACCTACACACTAACCCTCCTCTCGCACCTCCTTCCTCACCCCCTCTCAACCTCAAAACGCCCCTCACCACTACTTCGCCTCACCACCTCCATCCGACCATTAACATCCCTTCTCTCCGACCTCCGCGTGCACCTCCGATTATGGGGTCTCATCCCCCTCCTCAACGCCGCGGTGAAGCTATACGGGCGTGAGGGTGGGCCGGAGGGTGGGCGGGGCAATGGGCGGGAGGGTAAATCCCAACCCTCCACCCCCTCCCCCAGATCCTACCCAGAATCAGCAAGAACCCTCCTAGCGTGGACCCAAATCCTCTCCCTCATCCTCTTCCAATCCCTCGAGAACACGGCGTTCCTCGCCTCAAAGAACGTCATCAGCTTACACTCCCGGAAGAGGAAGAGTGTGGAGCTCTGGTGCTCTAGGGCATGGATGACATATACATTCCTCGAACTCGGAAAGCTGGGGTGGGAAGGCCAAGCCAGATGGGAGAGAAAGCTGGAGAGGGAGAGGGCGGGGAAGATGAGGAGGGCTGGGGAAGTTTTGAAAGAAATGCCGAAGATGGAATTTTGTACAGACGGCGTCGTAGAGATCGCGAAGTCGATGAGCTCAGCGTCACAGGAGAGGGTAGAGCAAGTTGGGGCGGGGCCGGATGAAGTGGATGGGAATCTCAAAGAAGAGGAATGGGAGGAGGAAGAAGCGTACTGGCGAACATGGAAGAAGAACATAGCAGTGAATGCGGCGTATGCGCCTATGACTGTGCATTATTCCCGCGAGAACCCGCTGTTGGCGGATAGGACGATTGCGGTGCTGGGATGCGTGGTGGCGTGGTGGAGCTTTGGGGATGCGTGGAGGAGTAGTGCGTGAAGCTTCCATTTGGAGAATGTATCAGGACTATACTTGCTGTTGGAAGGACGACGAAGAAGCCCATGGGGGTAAGAGTATCGGAGTGAAGGAGGAAACCAAGCAGAGGCATCGCAACGAGCTCGAGTTGATGAATTATGATACCATTGCCGCATTGCATTATCTACACCCCGAATTACTGATTATAGCGAATTGAAAGCTATATACCGCTGAGCCTCTGAGCTCAGCTCGTTCACGTCACGCGAAAATATTAGTATCAGCTATGTCAGCCATTCCTGCATACAAGCACTTTGTACACGGGCAACATTCGCAAAATGCCTGCAGATCGTCCGTCGCAGATATGCCTCCTATTTTTCCGTGACAGAGATGTCGTTGTGTGACACCAGATCAAGCCGGCAACACAATATCAGGCGCCTGCATCTCCGCCGCCTCTTCAGTCACAGCAATGCCCCTGGCTCTGCCTTCCGTGACATCGAGTTCCTCAACATCACCCATTACGAAATCACCCATCACCAAGTTGCCCTCAGCTCTTGGCCCGAGAAGGTCATTGACCGCCACAGACTCGCTATTCTCTTTAGGCATCAACCCCTTCTCCCTCTCAACCCTCAACGCCCTATCCCCCGCCTCCAGCACAACAGCGGCAAAATCCCTCTTCTCACTCCCCACCTCATCACCATGGCCTGTCCCAACCAGCATACTCAACCCATCCGAGCTCGCCTCACTATCCTCACTCGACCCGGACACGCTCGACGAGGCGGAGGAATTCGTGCTAGACGTCCCCTCGCGCCTCTGCAGGAATTGTCGCACTTTGCCCTTGATGGATCGTCTGACGCCCAATTTACTCTCCCGCTTGCTCTCGCTGTCCATGGCGCGGACGCCGAGGTCGCCTACGTCGCCGACGGAGTGTCGAAGCTTCACACCATGTCCGTCGCCCTCTGAGAGAGATCCGAGGACTACGTCTCTGCTGTCCCAGCTCCGCAATTTGGGGCCCGGGGAAACAGAGGACGGAGGTGGTGATGTTAGTCCAATCGTCTTCATGACGCTTACGGAGTTGAGGTATGGACCCCATGGCTCCGCTTCCAGACTGTTCAAGCTCAGCACCGGCTCATTGCTGGCTGACTTGTGTTCGTAAGCGTGATCGATGCAGGCGTAGGCGCGCTCACGGTATGTGGGTCTGCAGTAGGGGCAGGCGAGGAGCGTGCAGTAGGGGTAAAGGGCTTTTCGACCAGTTGATTTGGACGATGTTGGGGGCGAGTAGGCGGATACTGCTTTTGTCGCTGGTGCTGATGGTGGGGTGGGCTTTGGTCCGAACGAAAAGGAGACGGGTAGTGGATGGAGTGGTTTGGGTTGCCCACCTTTCGCTGGGGATGGTGAGGGAGTCGGTGGAAAGTCTTCTTCTGAAATAGGAGTGTTGGCGGGTTGGTGGACTTCGCTGATTACGGGGTACGGCAGGTGCGGGTTCGTGTCGACTGCCTCTTCGGCTCCTGCTTCACGCTGTTGCTGTTCTGGTTGCTTTTTGCCGGCGACTGCTTGCTTTGACGGGCTGAGGCCTGGAGGTGGGCGCAGCTGTGAAGATCGCTCACGCTCTTCGGTTTCGAAACGGACGCGCGCTGCTTGGGCCACGGTAACAACTTCTTCCTTCTGGATCCTGATCCGTTTTACTTGGTCACGTGTGTACTCACCACGTTGGATTGCTTTCTCAAGCCATGGAGATAGCTCGGTCGTCAGCATACGCTGCCCTTCGCATTCTATTTCGAAGATGCTGGGCTTTTCGTTCCATCTCTCTAGGTCCACAGAGTCATCGTCGCTTTCGTCCCCTATGTGGTGTCCCGGTGGTTGGTTTCGGAGCCTAAGATTCAGATATTGTTCCGGGTCGGCGATGCGGTGAAGTGGTTCAATTGAGAATGGCGTACCGTGGTCTTGTGTGCAGGCGTACACGTAGCCCGTCGGTGATGGTTGTTGGCAGTTTTGGCACGTATAATTGCCGTATAGACGCGACATGCTGAGATGCGTGCATGTGAGTTTCCGACGCGTGGAGGCGAAGTCAGCTACCTGTGTAGCACTTGATCCTGATGCTACGCGAGAATATTTTGAGAAGAAGTTGAGTGCACTGGAGGTGGACTTGGTGGTGGTCGATGAGGTGGCGGCAGTGGAGTTGGGAGCCATGATTGTTTTGATCTGGGTGGCGATCGGATGGATCTTGCTCCGGATGGAATCGAAGATCTTGAGTTCAGTGTCTGTGAAGAAAGAAGGGGGTGAGGAAGGTGGGAGGGAAGTGGCCATCACATGGCCATTGATCGTGATTGGTAATTGAGAGTGAATTAGACGAAAAGATCTGTTCACTAGACAAGACCGCGAAAGCAAAGATGTAGACAGCACCTGACACTTGGAGTTCGTTGAGGGGTCTCGGTGGTGGGGCTTCGTTATCATCGTGAAATGGTGTCGACCCGAAAGGGGTATGTGACGTAGTACCACGTCAAGCAGAATGCCAATATCATTTAGGATTGTCACGAAAAAAAGCGAGATATTAGCAGAAGATGTGCTATGTTATGCTGCAAAACACTACGCAACTAGGCTGCTCGTTTCTTATGCAAGGGCAAAGGATCGGGCGAGGCAGCAGCTGCCTGACTTAACGTGTGATCCTTCACCGCAAATAACTTCCTTTGCCGCCTTTTGATTGTTTATCCTTTTTTTCTCTTTTGGGCTGTAATGAGCAAAGAACTTAGAGACTTTGGGATGTTTTAGCTCACTATGCTTGTTGAAACCTTGCCATCACATTTTCGAATCACCCCGTAATCAAATAATCACTCTCCATCAAGCAGCGGATGACCCCATATATCCCAGGCACTGGCCAGATCCACCATGCCAAGCTGATGAGCCAGCGCACCCACGATGTCTCGATGGCACGGTTTTCTGCCTCCCAGTCGTACTTCGTTTTGTCATAGACAGAAGGCAAGTAGTCGGCATGATACTTGCGGCGTAAGTCAACATACCCCTCTTTGTCATAAAGGCTCCAGAACTCTTCCTTGGTGTAGTGATTGTGCGCATACAGCCACTTTGCGCCCCCAATCTCTTTGACTTGTCTCTCCAGCTTCCGATTTTCCGCGACGAAGTCTTTCGGATGGGGCAGTCGCGGTCCATAGACGCCTATGCTAAGCAGCATTCTCCCTCCATCTGTCATTGGACTGGTGGCTGTCTCGGACCTCTGTGCGGTAGGGTGCCTTGCTGTGAGCACATGGACTCCTCCAACGTCAGAGGAAGGGAGCGATACAAGGTCGCTGGTGGTAATAGCGCTGTTAGCCATTGGCCAAAACCCTGAACGACTAGTCTTTTTCATGGGACATATCCAAAATGGATAGATACCATATTCTCGATCTAGCCACTCAAGGAAGTCATCAGCTTTTCCAATCGGAATCGCAAAGTCTTGGATTATATTGTCCTTGGCCATGCCAGTCTCATGCAGTCCATGATACAATATCTTGCTGTGCATGACAAAGTCGAACAATCTCCGCAAAGGTCGTATGAATGGCATGGCAAAGTACGTGAAGACATGCCTTCCACTCCAAAAAGCCCCGCGGTCGTATCTAAACAGATAGTCAACAATAGGTACGGTTTCGGTATGGCGGATGGCGTCTTTCGTAAGGACATGTTGGGCATGAAGATAGAACCATTCATCTTGAGGGCGGCGAAACTGCTGCATCTCCGCCGATGGCTCAGCCTCGTCTACAAGGCGCCCTGTGATGATCAACCCCCGAGTAGCACTATATTGTATTGCATCCACGTAGTCAATGGATCGATCATCAATGTGCTTACGAAGCCATGGTATAAGCTTCTCCGTGCCGTAGGCCGGGTAATACGTAAGTTCAACAAGGGGTTTAGCCTCCATCAGTCTGATTTCCAAAAGGGTTGTTACACCAAGAGATCCAAATGTGCCTTTGACTCCTTGGAATAAGTCGGGATGTGATGTGTCTGAGGCTATCAGTACGTCTCCGTTAGGCACCACGATCTCAATCCAGTTGATTGTGTCGTCAAGAAAGCCATGTCTGAATGAGCTGCTTTCTCCCGCCGTGCCAGCAAAGCCACCGCCAACAGTGATGCTGGGAAACTCCGGGACGACTAGGGGCACAAGTCCATGTTTGAGAGTCTCATCAACCAATTGTTGCATGGATACGTTTGGCTCCACCAGTGCGGTCTCGTTACTGGTATGGATGTGGATGATGTGATTCAGACTGCTGGTGTCAACAACTTGGTCTTTGTTGCGCAAGCTCTTACGGGTTGAGTGCGTATAACCGTGGAAGATCCTGAAAGGCTTCTTCAGAGCGTAAAAAGTACGGACTCTGGCAGAAATGTCCTGCACATCAATGGAGTGGCGATCCATTGATGAGACTTGTGAGATTCTCGTGCACATCGAGTCGAAGGAGAAAAGGAAGTCTGCCTGAAACCGTCAAGTGTGTGCATTAAGCGCTGAGTATTACTTGACGCGGGTCATTGAGTAGGAAATCACGGATATTTATTGGTTCACCGCTCAGATGTCTGCCATCACGCAGAATCAATCATTCCCTTGGGTGCTGTCGCTGCGGCGTCGATTGTTGGCGAGTACTTCACTTCGTTCACCTTTCCTTGGTCACTCTCTCCTCGTGGGATGATCGATGATGTCAATCTTGGTATGATCTGTTGCCCCAAATTGGAAGCATATTGTATCGCTGGCTTTAGAGAAGGCTGAGTCATCGACAAAACGTCATGTAGTGCGGTCAGGACAGGCCGCCATTGCGGAGAGTAAAGCGCAATTCTTGCATCGCCAGCTTGAACTCGTCACTCACCAGCTATCAAAATTTCCAAACCCTCCTCCGCCCTTCTTGGCTTTCTTTGTGACAGGCTCCGCAGCAGCCATCTCCCACTCTTCGCTCAACCCATCTCCAACCGCTGCAGTATCTGCATTGAGATACATCCCAACGTTGGCCCCTTCTTCTGCATTTCCGTTCCGTATCCTTTTACCCGTCCAAGTGACTCTGTCATCGTCGCCCTCTTCAGCCTCCCTTCCTTCCCTCTCCCTCGCCACCTCCTCATCCTTCTGAAACTCCTCGAAAGGATCCACGAGCACATTGAACTCCTCGATTCGCACATTTGTGACAGGACGATCCTTTTCAGGACCGTCCCTTCCCCTTTCAAGCCCTTCAAACTTCTTCAGCGTCTCCTCACTCGCTGTGTCCTCCGCTACAATACGCCCGAAAATGGTATGCTTGCGATCTAGATGCTTTTGAGGACGATACAGAATGAAAAACTGGCTGGTATTCGTATCCCGACCTTTATTTGCCATCGAAAGCACACCTCGTTTGTCATGCGAAAGCTGCGGTGCATGGATCCATTCATCCTTGAAGGGTGCTTTCCAGCTGCTTTGGCCGCCACGGCCCGTGCCTGTCGGATCACCACCTTGAAGCATGAAGTTCGGAATGGTACGGTGAAAAGGACAACTGTCGTAGTAACCCCGTTTTCCAAGGGTCAGGAAATTCCAGACAGTTTTGGGAGAGTGATAGGCATCGAGCTCAAGGTTTAGCGGCCCAAGAGTGGTATGAAGAGATATCAATCCATTCTGTTTGATCTTCTTTGGCTTTAGAAGGACGTCTTCTTGAGAGAGCTCCACAAGAGCGCCGGATGTGTGAGGGGTCAGACCAGTTGAGGTTAGGGATGCTGCTGCACGGCCGGTAGTATGCTGAGCTGTGGGTTTTGTAGCATCATATGGTTTTGGCGTGCCGTTTGCGTTACCTTTCGTCCCCGAGTTAGTGGCTTTCGTAGTCACGGCCTTGTCATTTCGGGCTTGCGCTATATACTTCCCAATCTCAGGCTTGCTTGAGGGATCTTTCAGCACAGAGGCTGCGCTACCCAAGGCAGATCTGTTGACACCAGCATTTCGTTCTCGCTCCTGCTCTGGAGTCAAGGTATTGGTTCCTTCTTTTATATGCTTGAACGAGCTCAAGTTCCTGCTTTCCAGATTTTGGGGGTCTTGTAGGGTAATAAGGTCTTTGCGTCCAAACTCTTCATCGCTGACCAAGTCCCTCCACATCTTAGGCTTTATGTTCAGCCTTTCAATCGTATCGTAAGCAAACACGTTGCCAGAGGTCTTGAGAGCAGATATGTGCGTATTATTGGTGAGAACTTTGTAAGTCACAGGATCGACATAGTCGCCTTGCTCATTTTTAGCGAACTTCAGTCGTATCAGGTCGTCGACTTTCAGCTTTTGCCCCGTAGAAGGATCCGTTCCATGTTGACGTAGCCAAGATAGTATGTTGTCGATGTCGAAGATGGTTCCATTTGGCGTACAGACGGGCGTGCTAAACGGTTGGAGTGAGATTGTACAGAAGTTGAAGGGAAGGCGTTTGAAGGTGGTATCGGCACGATTGGATGTGGAAACATTCGAGCCTGCACTAGCTGAGTATGCTCCATCCGAGGACCACTCGCTGTGCGTAATCTAGTTCGACAGTCGATGTCAGCGTTTGTTCGGCGCAGAAGCGTAAAGGACGTTGCTGGGAGACTTACGTACAATTTGTCGGTTCCTTGAGCGCGTAGATCAGCAGAGCACCTACATACTTGTAGGATTGCATAAGCTTACCTTTACCCATGCTCACTACTTAGTCAATCAATTCAGCCTAAGACATAAAATTATATTCCAAACTCGTGAGCTGGCTTGCCAAGCGTGCTCAAGGTCGATCTTGTTTCGGACGCGACAGGGGGCTTTGAGGCTGCCGGCGAAGGTCTGCTTAGTAAGCTTCGTCTTCGCGTCCAAGAGCTTGAAATCTTGCCTTCGTTTTCAACTAATAATACGTGATGTCAAGCTGAGGACAGGGCTATTGCTCTAGTGTACGTGCTACAACATGTCACACGGTCTTGTATGAGGTCTTGGCTGATGGGAAGCATCTGCGATTGGATTTCATGGGTTGAAATGAAACAACACCGAGACTCGTATCGAACGATTCAGTACAATACGTTCGAACTCACGTAACGATTGACAGCACGCAGTAGCTCGCCTTTCTAAAGCCGACAAGGCCAAGCCAACAAACCACACTACTGGAATTGCTGGCACTATTATTCGGCCTGTCTGGACCTTACTACTCCTGTGGATGACAGCCAACGAAGAGAAAGGGTCTCCATGGGGTTGTATTGAAACATCAAAGCGATTGTTTGGGCCATTGAGATACCTTGATCTTTGCAATGCCTGACCATCAAACTTTGCCAAATGAAGCCGCAGGAGCTCTTGAGTATGGAAAATCGCTTATGGTGTATGCTCCGATCACTGAGGACGACTTTTACAAGGCCCCAAGCGGCAGCGAACACGCTCCTCCAGGTACTCTACTTAAGCTCGAGGCCGAAACAGATGTTTCCAAATACATGCTGCCGCCGACAACCGCTTTGTCACGCTTGCTCTACCAAAGTGAATCGTTGCAAGGTTCACCTGTCCCTGCTTCGGCATTCATTCTCTGGCCTCTCCATCCACGGACTCAGCCTGATGGCAAACATCCTATCGTAGCGTGGGCGCACGGTACTGCTGGCGTGTACGAGAACTGCGCTCCCTCGAATTACAAAACGCTTTGGCAACACTGGCTAGCACCTTACCCACTCGCCTTACACGGCTACGTCACGGTTGCGCCTGACTATGCTGGCTTGGGAGTTGCGAGGACCGCTGATGGCAAGGATATCATTCATCAGTACACAGCCAACCCCGCCCAAGCGAATGACATGGTCTTTGCCGTTGAAGCTGCACGAAAGGCTTTCGCCAAACTTTCATCCAACTTTGTGGTCATAGGCCACTCCCAAGGGGGAGGTGCGGCGTGGGCAGTAGCTGAGCGGCAGGCGCAAAAGCCCGTAAAAGGCTACCTTGGGGCGATTGCTGTCTCTCCTGTCACGAACATTCTAGAGCTGCCCCAGGAAAGCAATGACCTGGTTCCGATTATGTCTGTATACGCTGTACCGACGATGCAACAGCTCTACCCTGACTTCCAGCCCGGGAGTTTCTTTACCAAGGAGGGTTGGGAGAGGTTTATGCTGGAGCAGCAAGTTGGCGGCTTCACTCCAGTGTTAGCAGAGATTATGACGGGGTTTAAGGTGGTTGAGGATGGCTGGAGTGACAATCCGTTCTTGCAAAAGTATGTGGAACTGACCGCAGCCGGGGGTAGAGAGGTTGGCGGACCGTTGCTTGTTATACAAGGAGAAGCTGACGAAGCCATGAATGTTAACACCACGAACAGCGCGGTTGAGAAAACCAGGAAGTCTTTCCCAGAGTCACAACTCCAGTACTACACATTACCTGGGGTGACGCATCTACCCACAATGTATGCTTCGCAGCATGTTTGGCTGGACTGGATTGCAGATCGCTTCCGAGGTATCGAAGTAAAAGCTAGTTGCGAGCGACAACAAGCTAAGGAGCCGGCCCGTCCGCTACAGACGTATCAAATGGAGCCTAATTGGACTATTGCAGCCAATGCAGGGAATTTTAGATTACCTTACATGTAGCGAGAGATGTATCTTTGAGATTGAAAGCTACGATAGAGAAGAGGCACTGCCTTGAGTGCTTGAACGCTCTCTTTTCTATCGGATACGGTGAGGGTTGCCGAGGCAGAACTGGGATCAGTGCCGAAGGAGACTCTTGCGATCATGCTCAAAATACATCAGCCTACGTCAACAGTAACTCTTAAACGTTTCGGTAAATTCATTGATTAGGCTTCATACGAAGAGGAAGGTCTAGGACGCAGTCCAGCTTTCTCATATGCTTGATCAATCATCATCATCTGCCTAATGGAATCTTCACCATCAATCCATATACCTGAACCCTCTCTTCCCCGTATGACATTTATAAATTGCTCTAGTTGGTGTCGATATGTCGTCCACGAGTCATCACCAACACCGCCCTGATACTGTTTCATGTGCGTCTTCTCGGTCCACCGCTTCTCAACACGCCCATCCTTTGCATTTCGGACGACGTGTTCTTCAATGATATCGATTCGATGCCAGAGAAACGCGAGCAGCGCATTCCATATCACCACAGTCCTCGTGACTACCTCTTCCGTACCCTGAGATGTCGGAACAACCCTCTCACGGTGTCTGACACTGCACATTGGGGACTTAAGCGTTGGCAGCCTGTCGGTCAGCCAGGGAAGATAATGGCCTCCAGTCGTATCTTCATCCGCGACAGTGTGTCCAATACCACCATTTGGGAACCTCCACGTCGCACTAAAAGCGTGATCAATATCCTGATCATATCCTGGCGGCATTTTTCGAGCGCTAGCTGAGAGACACTCTGCAGGCTCGGCCCCAAAGACCTGACGGATCATCTGGACGCTATATGAACCTAGATCCATCAGACAGCCTCCGGCAAGCTCGTACTTGCACCGAATATCATCATACGGTATAAAACCCTTAGGTAGATGGTGCGTCGCCGTAGCCTCCTCAATCTCCGACGGTTCCAGCAACGACAGAAACTTTCTCATTGCTGGATGAAATCGCACATGAACAGCGTCTAACAAGACCAAAGACGACGCTCCTCTTGGCCCTGATTGTTGCAAGAGCGGGCTTCGGAAAAGGCGTTCCGCCTCCCAAGCGTTCGACGTTGAGGGCTTTTCGAGCAAGATGTGCTTCTTCGCTTTCAGTGCCTTGATTGTCCACTCATAGTGCAGGCTATTGGGGAGTGCGATGTAGACTGCGTCAAGCGTGGGATCGTCAAGTAGGGCTTGGTATGAGCCATGAACGTTGGGAATGCCATGCGTTTGCGCGTACGCGCGAGCTCTGTTCTCGTCTCGAGCGGCGACGGCCGCTACGATAATGTCCGGATGGGTTTTTGCAGGGACTATGACTGCGAATGGGCTAAGACCAGTGTTTTCAGCTTACAGCGATGGGTATGTGAAAGGGTTTTGTTTGTTTCTACCTACGCTATATTGGATGCTCCTATGAGCCCTAGGCGGAGAGCATCTTGTTCTTTTGGAACCTCTGCTGGGCGGAAAGAGCGCCAATTCCGATTGGCCCATTGCGCAAAGGACAGCATTACGAAGGATTGTCCGATGGATTCTGATTTCTCTAGTTGTCTTTTAGCAGTGCGTTTGGCTTCAAGCCGAAGAACGCACCTTATGGTACGTTACCGTAGGCTGGTTGCGGCTTCAACCACAACGGTGCCCTAAATTGCATCATCAGCTGCGCGTTCCGATGCCAACAGATTCTCGCGCCGAAAATGCAGCTGAGCCGTAGGGCTGCAGCTTGAAGCGAAGGCAACAACACCTTGAAGTTGACAGCTCACGGACAATATCCATGGGTTTTGCGTCATGTCGATGCGCGCTTCCTGATCCTTCACACGCACTCAATCTTGTGGAAATCTGGAGCAACTCATTACATCATCTTGCATATAATCTAGAAGCGAAGGAATGCCGAGGCGGCGCGAGTTCCAGCTTCTCTGGGCATTCGCTCCGATCGGACTTTTACGCCGGACCGTGTCGGGGGAAAGCTTTCGGTCTCATAGGCTCCTCCGGTGCGAATGTAAAGATGTACATCGTCACTTCGCCAATCTCACACGCCGGCACTAGTCGCCTAGAAGATAGCAAGGAAGGCTTATGGCGGAGCAAGATCCGGGGCAGCTTAGCTAGTGTCTTTAACATGAGGGTGAGAAGTGACATCGTGAGTCCTCTTGTGGTATGAGCGTCATTGGTTGTGCAAGTCTTGTTTTGCCTTTGTTGTCACGATGAATGTCTATGCGCTCGGGGTCTGTCTAACGAGCTACCACATGCCCTTTGCTATACTCTCTGGAGCTTTAACTTCATCACTAGAGAAAGAAGGCTTTGATGTACACCAAAACTACATTGGATAAAGCACGACTACAACGCCATGGAGGAGAAAGCTCCAACCACTTTCAAAATCATCATCGTTGGTGCTGGAATAACGGGCCTTGTGCTGGCGAACATTTTCAAGAAGATAGGCGTTGACTACGTGCTCCTTGAGGCCCATGCAGACATCGAACAGCCTGTTGGAGGAAGCTTCGGTATATGGCCAAATGCTGCAAGAATATTCGATCAGATTGGTTGTTGGGACGATATCAGGAATGCTGGGCAGCCTCTAGAGGCAAATAACCTGCGGAACCCGGACGGCTCGATCATGATCAGGAATGATATCTCGAGAGCGATGCATGAGAGGTTCGTGAGAATGGATTTGTCTTGCCTACATATACATGTTGACACATGACGTGTTGACCGTAGTTTTGGCTACGAAGTCATGGCATTGGAAAGAAAGGATTTGGTCGAGATATTGCATCGAAATCTTGGTGCCAATGACAAGATTCAAGGCGAAAGACGAGTCAAGAACATCATCGACGAGGGTCATGCCGTACGTGTCGCTTTGGTAGACGGCGACAACATTAGGGGCGACATTGTTGTCGGTTGCGATGGGGTCCACAGCACCGTCAGGCAGCTTATGTGGGAAAATGCAAACGGATTCTTCCCAAGCATGATAAATGTCGCAGAGAAGAAGAGTAAGTCTATCAGCCACAGGAAAATTGGCTGGATCTGACGAGACATATCGTCACAGCCATAGCGTCTTCCTATCGCTGCTTAGTTGGAGTTGCGCCGCTCATTCCAGGGCTCGCTCTGAATGAGCTAAACGTAATTCAAGGACAGGGAGTCAGTATGACAATCGTGACCCAGCCGACAAAGACCATGTTCTTTGCTTGCATCAAGGAGAACGTCACAACCCATTGGCCCAAGCGGTCAAGCTTTTCCGCCGAAGATGCGGAGCAGGAAGCTGCACAATTGGCGGATCTACCAATAACGGAGAATACGCTCTTCGGAGAAGTCTGGAAAAAGCGATGTAGAGGGTATCTGTGTTCCGTCGAGGAAGGAATACTGACACACTGGCACTTCCGTCGTTTGGTGCTTGTCGGTGACTCCGTCCATAAGGTGCGCTGGTAATGGGATCACTTTCTGCCGTCGAAACTGATGTGTCACAGCTTTCGCCTGTCGGAGCTCACAGCGGCAATTGCGCCGTGGAAAGCGCGGCTGCCCTTGCAAACTCCCTGTGCAAGACCTTGTTTTCCGGTCCCAAGGAGGGCCCCAGCACTGAGTCCATTGAATCGGCATTTGAGGTCTATCAAAGTAGAAGGCTGCCTCGATTGAAGAAATTCTTTGGTTCAACCTATATGCTGACCCGATTACATACTTGGGATACTTATTGGCATTGGCTGATAGCAAGGTATGTGCTGAAATGGATGGATGGAGCGAGCGCGTTGCAGAAATTGATGGTGGGTGCGGAAAAGGTTGACTTCTTCGCTGAACCCCGTCGTGCTAAAGGCTTTGCTCCATCGGTGGCGGTTAAGGAGACGCCTGGACTTGTTTCCAGAATTCGACAAGTTGTTGGGGGTCTTATCAGTACTTGCCGCTGGCTTATGAGGCCGAAGAAGGACTAAGAAAGGCATGGCAAAATGGGGCGAGGCTATTCTGCTAGCCATTGGGAGCCTACATTTTAACCCAGTTGCTTTGTGTCTGGCCCAAGACGAGGTATGGAGCGACCAGTGAATGAGTCCTTCTTGGAGGTGTGGACGGTGCAACCGATTCTTGCAGACTGACAGCGGATATGCCGGGGGAACCGGGAGCAGCCATACTTAAATTAGCATGTCCTCTTATCAGATACCCATGACGTCCCGGCAAGTCGAATATCGAGATCTCGGCTTACTTAGTCACTGATGCGACTTCCGGCGCCCCCCAAAGAATCATAAGGAGCTAGGATGGAACGAAGGATTCTCAGGAGTTCAAGCGCACGAACACCAACAAAGGCGGTGTGCAATTGAGAGCATCATGAATGTATTTGCGGCGCCATGGAGCTTCCCAAGCACGATAAAACTTGCGACACAGCTCGATGAGCTAGGAGTAGTATACTTTAGCCGACCGCTATGATATGCATGCGTCACTGGCCTGTCAGCTCCCGTAGGCCTATCAAGCGAAGGATTGGGTCTCACTAGCCACATCTGGGATAGAAGGCTTACATGTGCATGCAGCTAATGCTAGTAGGATTCACAACCCTGTCGTTTGAATCCTCCTGCCTACAGCAGAGCCGAATCTCGTTTCATGGCCGCGTGGCACTGCTGTACAAGCGAGATGCGTCCCAGACTAGCTACGTTTCAAGGCTGTCAAGGCGCTGAGATCTACGATCGCGAGGTTTTGGACTGGCTAAACCAAAGTTGCAAGCCACAGACTTCAACTCCTGGTCTTGCTACCATAGTCTATGGGTCAAATGTAGCTAGGTAGTCTCGACCCGGGGCGATAGGGTGCTTCCTTCCGCTGGTTATCTACCAGGGGTTTTTGACGTACGGTACAGTATGGTACATCATGACCTGGCCTTCACTCAACTTTCAGGCAACCGATCAAACAGGGCTCGAGATACACGGTCAGCTATGACCTGCATACGTGACTGGTGGGATTGGTGGCTCCACTAATGTACTACCTGCAGCCGCTCCACTGGCCTTCACCAATTAGCTCAGTCTTGGAGCTGCATGAGGCTAGCACAGTTGTCGTCAAGATCATAGCTGAGGGTTCACCGAGCCATAAAAGCGACAAGTAGGACTTCTTTACATTAACGAAGGTTTGCGTGACTCGAATACCAAGGCTACACAATGCCAAACACAAAGCTCAGAGCTTCATGTGATGCATGCCATTTTGCAAAAGTAAAATGTGAAAAGACGGGACAAGGCTGCCGAAGGTGTTCTTCCTTGCAGGAAACCTGCTGCTTTAGCCCGGCGTTGCCCCGCCACTATCAGCGACGGAAACGCCAGAAGTCATCCACCGACATCGACAATGCTCAATCCGTCCCCACGGCGGATTCTACCATAAGCTCTAGTATTCCCAGTGAGGATGGGCATACGATGCTTATCCCGCCCGATACTGGGCCAGAAACATGGAACATCCCTGGCTTCGCAGGTCTTAGCCCTAGTCCAACGTCCAATGAAGCTCTCGATATCTTTTCCAACAGTATCGCAGCCTCTTCCTGGCCTGATCTGGCTCCAGGCTCTGGTGGCGAGCTGTGTCCACTACCTCGCTTAGACCATCAAATCTTCAGCCTCAACAACCTCTACGATTCCCCCAACAATACGGCAACAGCCCCAACCACAGCAACAACAACAAGCGTCACAACCCCACAAAGCCATGTAACCACATCCGGATCCTCCCGGGCCGCCTCCTCATCAGATGCAACAACCCCAGCGTCTAATCCCTCGCTATTCGAACCCCTCAACCTGTCCCCTCCACCGAACACCACACGATCACACCACGATGACCACACGAAACGCTGCACCTGCACCACACACCTCCTAGCAGCCATGAAACACATCCAAGCCCATGCCGAGCAGGCAGAACCTGCCTTAGACAGCACTCTCTGCGCCAACCGTGCCGCCGCCGAGGAGTGCACGCGAGTACTCAGATCTAGCTGCCATACGTCTCATGATGCGGTATGCAGCTCAAGTTGCTGGTACATCATCTGCGGTTTGCTGGAGATCATGCTGGCGGGGTATCGTAGGGCTGTTGAGAGTTTCTGTCGAAGATTGGATCATCAGGAAAAGAAGTATGATGGTAGTCCCTCGGACCTGGGAGATGATGAGGATGGGTTGGGTGAGTCGGGGCTGGCTGGACTGCAGCTAAGATTGGGCAATTTTACGGTGGAGAAACGTGATCAGGTTATGTACACCAGACGGATCGTTGCTAGGGAGATTGAGAGGTTGAAGAAGGTTTTGGGGAATGCGAAGGAGGGGGGTGGAGATGGTGAGGAAGTGGATCGCATGCTGAGAAGACGGTTGGTTAGGAAGTGTGACGATGCTGTTAGGGATGTTATGGCGTAAGTCGATATAATCGAGTTGCAGTACCTGGATGAGTGAGTCTGATGCCGTTTCTTACCTTGCGTTACGACTATCGGGGACTGGGGTGTAGAAAAAACAAAAGTTTCGGGATATCATCAACGTGTAGCTGCTTTTGCAAACTGTGCCTTACACCATAGTTAATCAGACCCCTCAAGACCTGTGTTTTCAATATACACAAAAAATGCACATCTCATATGGTGAGTGACCACATTCGACACCACCTCATCACATAATCGCCTACACCAGACTTCCCCTCCTGGTCCGTCCGATCATCACACCTGCTCAACATAATTCTCCATCTCCCCCCTCGTACTCAACGTATTCGTCTGCTCACCCCCCATCTCCTTATTATGCCCCTCATGAACCCGTTGCGCAAGTTTCAAATCCGAATCATCAAACGTCGAGATCTTAGGCGCATCCCTCGGTGCGCGTTTCAGACTGAAAAGCAACGTTCTCGACGATCCTCCCCTGAAGGCAAATGATGGAGTGAATCTGGTGATGATTGAGCGGAATTTCTGGACGATGTTTTTGGGCACGAGGCGGCCTAGGGCGGGACGGCAGACGATGAGCGATACGACTATTACGCCGAGGCTGGCTTCTACGATCGTCCAGCAGACTGTGGTGTGTACGTCGTCTGTTTTGTGGGGGGTTAGAGAAGAGGGTGGTTGGGGGGGTGGTGGGGGGGATGGGGTGCTTACAGGTTACATCTTTGGGACCGAACCAGACGGTTGAGTATCGTATACAGCTTACAATGCATGTCCTGAATTTTCACCAATCGTCAGAAGAGTCCCCAAAGTCGAAGATGTGCGAGTACAACTTACACAGATCCAATAAGAAACAAAGCAGCAATACCCCATTTCTGCGACGTCGGCAGATGCAGATTCTTGATCAGCGGCAACGGCGCAACCAGAACCGCAAAATCGGTCAGGATCCACGGCATCGGCTCCGCTCTCGCGATCTTCAGCTGGTCTCCACAGTGCCCGGAAACGTTGGGATTCCACAGCGATTCGATCGGAAGACAGTTCAGACATGCGGCGAGGATGTTGGCGATCCACCAGAGAATCACGATGATGGCTAGGATCCAAGTGACGAGCCGGAAGCGGGGCACGACGAAGATGCGGTGGAGGAGGACGATCAGCGATAGTTTGGCGAAAGCGAGGGCTGTGGTGTTGGTGAATGCGCCGGCGAAGAAGATCTGGGAGGGCGGAATCCTCTCAGCTTGCATGGTAGAGCTAAGTGGAGTGGTTCGGAGAGGTTACCTTTGCAATCCATACCAACTGCCCGTCCCTTAGGGTTTCCGCATGGTGACCTAAGCCCCATACCCTCGTCGCTGAGAGAGTCAGTACCTCAGCGACAAATGTCTTACTTCAAGTCTGTATATTTACCGATGGCATAGACAATGATCTCCAGACTAGCAGCAACCTTCGGGAAATTAGAGCCCATTGTGTATTTAGAGAACCATGAAAGTGGTCTTACGAATGCGATGGCTAAGAGCACATCGTCCAATGAAATTCTCAAGCGTCTCATTCTCTGCGAAATGCATCGCATCACGAAGGCTGCGGTCATGATGGCCTGAAAGATCGAGGCCACGACAATGATCTCCACATCATGGTTGTCTGACATATTTTCTGTCTTGTGTTCTTGACCGTGAGGCCGCGAAGGCTCTTGGACATCTAATGGTAGTGAATAGTGTTACTGAGACGAGAGCTCAAGCCAAAGACTGACAGAGTGCGTAGACAAAACTTCCACCGCAAGTGAGGTACAAGTGAATGTATCTGCCCCCAGCTGCAACATTCCGTCCCATCCATTTCGCGTAGTACTGTTGCATCCATGGTGGGGCAATCATGCAGCCTTGCCGCAGAGTTGACGTCAGATATAAGATGATTGAAATATTATTTGATCGTTTTGAACTCCTACATGCACGTAAGATCCTACAGGATTCTCATTGCTTCTTCCGCAGCCTGATCAGCAGTCAGCTTCTCGGCATGTGAGGTCGGGCCGTATCGGCGCAGCTCGGTATGTACATCGGATAATTACAATTTCCTGTTATTTTCATTAGATTCATGTTATATACCGGCGTCTGTGTTTTGATACATACACCTCCTTTTGTTGTAAGGAACGTACGTTCCTTCAAATGGTTGGATAGGTTAGAATGACTCTGCATTCGCAGGGTTGGAGAGTTGGCTTCTCTCCTACTTGAAAGCCTGACGCAACCACCTGAGCGATCCAAATCAAAGGAACAAATATGTATCAAGGCCATGGATCCAGTCAGACGAGCACAAGTAGAGATGGCAAAGATGGTATTGAGCCGTTGGCAATCGTTGGAATGGGTGCGATGTTTTCCCCCCGTCTACGTGACTCTGCATTAATCATAACTCAAGGCTGCAGGTGGCCTGGGGACGTGACAGAGCCAAATGCATTGTGGGACTTCCTGGCAGCGAACAAAGATGCATACGAAGATTTTCCTGCAGATCGTCTCAATGTTGAAGCCTTCTATCATGAGAAGCAAGGCCGTCCGGGATGCTTCAACTCCAAGACGGGTTGTTTTATCAAGGATCCATACTCATTCGATCCATCCTTCTTCGGAATCAATCCCCAGGAAGTAATGACGATGGATCCATCTCAACGCAAGATCCTCGAGGTTGTGTATGAGAGCCTTGAGAGTGCCGGTGCTACGCTCGAGGAGATCTCGGGCTCCTTGACAGGCTGCTTTGTGAGCAATTTCAACGAAGATCATAAGATCATGCAGCTTCGAGATCCAGAGTACCCGCAGCCGTATGGTTTGACTGGTAGTAGCTTGTCCATCCTGGCAAATCGCGTTAGTTATTGTTTCAACTTGAAGGGACCGAGTATGACACTTGATACGGCTTGCTCGAGCTCGTTATATGCTCTGCATCTGGCCTGCTCAGCCATCCGTAATGGAGATTGCGATGCAGCGATCGTGGCAGGTGCGAATCTGCTTTTGTCGCCAGAAACGCAGATCTTGTCCGCGGAGCTTGGCTCAATATCGCCATCCGGCAGATGTCACACGTTCGATGCCAAAGCGGACGGCTATGTTCGGGCAGAAGGAGTGGCCGCAATGTATGTAAAGAGATTAGATAGTGCGATTGCAAATCGAGATCCAATCAGGGCTATTATCCGGAGCACAGCCATCAATGCGTATGTAACAAATTGCCATAGTAATGATGTGCTCGTGCTGAATTAGTATAGAAATGGCAAGACCGGTGGTATAACGCGCCCAAGCTCGGCCGGTCAGGAAAGCGTGATGAGGAAAGCATACGAACGAGCTGCTCTTAGCTTCTCTGCCACTAGCTATGTGGAGTGTCATGGCACGGGCACCCCGGTTGGGGACCCTGTTGAGGTTGCTGCTGTTGACCGAGTCTTTGGTGACACTCGCAATGCAGAGAATCCACTACTCATAGGTTCCGTGAGTGTGCGATGCCGGAATATCTGCTCATTCTGATTAGAGAACAGGTCAAGACCAATTCAGGGCATGGGGAAGCCGTAAGTGGAATGCTAGGGGTGATGAAAGTTGCCCTTGCTCTGGAAAAGGACCTCATCCCCGCGACAGTTGGGCTGCAAACATTGAATCCGAGAAGTAAGTGAATTCTAGATAAAGCATCGTTTTACGAAGGTCCACTTTCTCATCCTATTCTATGAAGTTGATCTTCGAAACGGTTCTCTCAAGATCGTTACCGAGAACACACCTTGGCCGCAGAAGGGCCAACGCATAGCAAGCATCAACAGTTTTGGCTTTGGTGGCTCAAATGGACATGTGATTTTGGAATCTACCGACTCCCATTTGTCAAATGCTGGTGACACTCAAAGCTTGAGTCGACCCTTTCCATCAAATGTTGTTGCAAATGGTTCGGTGTCTATGAATGGCTGCCATCAAAAGGCGAGCTTGTCGAATGGTACTACCGATCATGACTGGTACTTACTGGTCTTCTCTGCTCATAACAAGAAAACGCTCGAGGCGAATGTCAAAGCCATCGCCAGCGTAAGCAAAGACCTTGACTTAATTGACTTGTGTTATACACAGTCGTGTAGACGTTCTCTATTCTCTGAAAGATGCTACTTTGTTACTAGTGACTCTTCTCAAAATAGCAACACCGGTCTCCAAGTTCAGTCATCGAAACGCGTTGTTGGTGCCAAAGTACCGAGGCTAGCCTTTATCCTTTCAGGTGAGTTCGAACCCTCAAAGTACTGCTCAAGGCCAGGAATTTATCTGTTCTCCACTCTAGGGCAAGGCACACAGTGGCAACGGATGGGCTTCGACCTGATGAACAGGTTCAGGATTTGTAGAGATACAGTCCACGAGCTTGACAGGTACTTGAAGAAGGTAGACAAGCCACCACCCTGGACACTTGAAGGTAATCAGGGGTTTCCCGCTCGAAAGAGAGAAGGTTGACAGACGGCACAGGACACATAAAGACCCAGTCACCGGATCTTGACTGCGCAGAGATAGCCCAGCCTCTAATTACTTGTATCCAGATGATGATCATCAAGCTGTTGCGACTGTGGAGAGTAGAGCCCACTGCATGCTTAGGGCATTCTTCTGGTACGCAGCTCTCAAAACTTCTGAAGCTCGCACTCCCTCCCCGCTGACCGCTGGCTATAGGAGAGATTGCCGCCGCTTACGCCGCCGACCTGCTCTCATCGCAGGAAGCTATCGTGTTAGCATATCTGCGCGGATCATGCTTGCATAAGAATCGAAGACAGGGGTCCATGTTGGCGGTCCCACTTGGGGAGCAGGACTTTAGAGTCAAGACTGCTGACTGCGAACATGCCTTTGTGGTAGCGTGCTACAATTCTCCCAAGAGTATCACTGTAAGTGGCGATCGGGAAGCGATATCCCGGGTCCAAGCACATCTTGAGAAACAGGCCATCTTCACGCGACCTCTCAAGACAGGCGGAAACGCCTATCATTCCCCGCACATGGAGGATGTAGGCCGAGAATACGAGGCAGCTATCCGTCAGAACTGCCCAACATTGGTAGATAGCAAGTTTCGTCACCCCAGATCGCTGTTCTTCTCGACGGTGGCTGGGCGTCAGTCCCTGAAGATGGATGTCTCAGCAAGCTATTGGAGAAGTAACCTCGAGTCGCCGGTGCTATTTGAGCATGCCATGACAGAGACTCTGGAGACCGCATCAATAGACACTCTGATAGAGATTGGACCTCACAACGCGCTCCGAGGGCCTCTTCATGACATACTGAAAGCGCATGATGCTGACACCTCAGTAGCATATCTTCCGACAATGATTCGGAAGAAAGATAGCGTAGAGCGTCTCCTCTCGACAGCTGGGAGCTTGTGGATGAGCAATTATCCAGTCGCTCTCGACATTGTCAACCACCCTCATGAGAGACTGCACAACTCTCACGCTGAAACTAAGGTAGTCCCAGATCTACCACGGTATCAGTGGCAATACGACAAGAAACTCTACTCAGAGCCGCGTTGGAGTAGTGAGTGGCGCCTGAAGCAGCATCCTAGGCATGACCTGCTTGGAAGCCGAATACTGGCTGGAGGCAACAATGATGTAACTTGGCGAAATGTTTTGAGACACCAAGATCTAGATTGGCTGCAGTACCATTGCGTGAGTAATGAATATCTTTCCAGAGTGTGTGCGAATCAGCTGAGTCTGGGGTAAGATCTCGGGCAAAACGCTGTTTCCAGCGGCAGGATACATCTGCATGGTGTTACAGGCGGTACATCAGCTCTGGTCGCTTGAGAAGCGCAAAGATCTGCCGGATTTGCAACTTGAGGACGTGACCTTCCTCAATGCGCTCTTAGTCCCTGACGGCAAAGAAGGTGTCGAGACCTTTCTGACGGTGTCACCCTTGGACATTGGCGATCATCTAGCGGATGCTGATTGTGTGACTTTCCGAATCTCTTCTATACTAAATAAGAAAGCGCGCGAGAGTTCGAGCTTGCATTGTCACGGTCGGATTCTCTTGAGCCAAAAGGCAACAGGTACTAGCCCTTGCAACTCGCCAAATCCGTAAAACACCTCAAGCTTACCTTGCCTTTAGATGAAGTGGATGAGCCACTAGGTACCGATATTACCGATGAGAATCAGAGACCTGCTTCTTATTGGTATGACAAATTCAAGAACATTGAGATGAGCTATGGGCAGCCTTTCCGGTTATTGCACAATATCTGCTCATCCTCTAATTCTGCCACCGCTTCAGTCCAACCAGCGCAATGCTCCAATGGCGAGTCGGAGTATGTTGTTCACCCTACTACACTAGATGCAGCGTTCCAACTCTGCTTGATCGCAGGGTTTGATATCCACGGCTCAGCGATCATGACCGCGTCAAGTGTTCCGACAAAACTTGGGAAGCTGAGGATAAGATAGAGTAACAAATTGAAGAGAAGAGCGCTGATAGTGGTTGCTCAGAGCGACCAAGACTTGGCCCGCGGCATACGTAGTACCACTGACGTCTTGTGTGAGGACAAGAGGGCGTTGATCTCTGTCAAGGATTTGGAGTTTCTATCCATCGGCGGCGCACTATTCGAGGAAGGACACCAAAATATGGACCCGTTCTGCCGATTGACTTGGGTTCCAGATTTTGAGCACCTGAGCACAAAGTCCGTCACCAAGCTCATTCCCATTTTGCCTTTTCCCTCGCTAGAAACTCGTTTGGAGAAGCTCGTGCTGCTTCAGCTGCTTGAGTTGTTTGATTCGCACCGACAGACCTTCGTCAAAGGGCATCACGTTCCCCACTTGCAGCATTTTGTAGACTGGGTAACGGAGCAAGTGTGTCTCATACAGCAAGGCGATCATCCGTCTTCGCACGCTCTAACTAGAATACCCTGTGAAACACGCGCCGCCGAGATCGACAAGCTTTCTCAAGAGCTATGCTTAGAGTCTGCGGAATCACGGCTTTTCTGTCATATCTACGCCAACCTAGGTCCCATATTTCGGGAGGAGAAATCCGGTATCGAAGTTGCTATGGAAGACGGGAGGCTTGATGACCTGTATAAGTACGGCCACCGCGTTGCCGAGGGCAATCGCCGCCTGGCTGAAACCGTAGCCCTCGCAGCTTGGAAGAACCCGAACATCGAAATCTTGGAGATAGGGGCAGGCACGGGGAGCGCGACTGCCGAAATCTTTGATCGTTTGAGAAGAGTGGATCGAGAAGGTATGTTCGGGAAATTCGCTTTTACTGATGTGAGCCCGTATTTTTTGCAGGTTGCGAAAGATAGGTTCGGGGAGCTGAGGGGTATGGATTATTTTCCGCTCGACATGGAGGATGAGGTGGGGATGGAGAGACTAAAGGGACAATTTGATCTTGTGTTGGCTTCGAATGTAAGCATGTTCCTGTCAGGGGTATAAGAGAGGCTCACTAACTCGTGGCGCAAACATTAGGCTGTACATGCTACGTCCAACATTGTCCAGACTCTTCGGAACCTGAGGAAGTCCTTGAGAACAGGCGGCAGGCTGCTGCTGCTCGAAATTACTCAATGCATGTTAAGTCCATTCCAAGTTATTATAATGCGTGCTAAACGGAATAAGCTCCTCTTGTCGCTGGCTTGCTGCTCGTAGGTCTCCAAGCACCTAACTAAACCAAAGAGTGTAGATTCTGAGAGTGACTGAAATAGGGAACTTTTTCGGACTTTTGGAAGGGAGAAGATGACGAGAATTTCCTCCGGTCTAATGGGCCATTCCTTTCGAAACCTATGTGGCAAGCAGCGTTGTCACAAGCTGGGTTCAGTCATGTAGACTTCTTCCTTGATGATTATGAAGAAAAGCCATGTTCAACGGTGATATGTGCCACCGCCATTGGTGGATATCCTATGGCTGGCCCTTCGATGAAACATGAGACGGAACCGTTCTCCCTGGTAGCATCATTTGTCCCCACATTAGCGGTCTTCCAGGCGCTAATGATGCTTCAGATCTACTCGGAGCATGTTGAGCATGGAGCATCGCCATTGATGAGTCCCGCAAAGCTCCAAGGTCAAAATGTTGACACGGTTTCCTTAGCAGGTAACACGACTCCGGCTTCAAAACATCTCGTCTTTTGCGTGGAAATGGAAAAGCCAATATTCCAAGATCCAACCGAACATGAGCTCAGAAGGCTGCAGGGTCTGCTGCAGGGGGCAGAGACTGTCTTGTGGATCACTCAAGGTAGCCTTATGGAGGGTGCTCGCCCCGAATACAATATGATCAGTGGCATTGCGAATGCTTTGAAGGTCGAAATGCCATCGTTACAGTTGTCAACGCTTGATCTTAACGAAGAGGCGGGTTCTTGCCCTGACGTCTGGGTAGATGCGGCTTGGAAGATAGCGAAAAGAGGACGAGGCACTAAGACGAATACTCAAGACAGAGAGCTACGGCTGTCGGAGGGGATCATTTACTGTTCAAGGATGGTTCCTGATGAAAGCCTTAATATTGGCCCAGTCACAGACTCCGTCAGTCCTGGTTCGTTGGCTAATGAGGTCAAGGTAAGAAAAAAATCATGCAAAAGAAGATGACATCCCTACTTATACCAATTGTAGATTCAAGTGCCGATCTATAAATCACGGTTCGATCCAGAGGGCACGTATCTCCTCGTAGGGTGTCTCAGCGACGTCGGTCAGCTGTTGACTCGGTGGATGACGATGCAAGGTGCAAGTCATCTCACCTTCCTGAACAGATCCGGAGCCTCAAGTGAGGACACTGCGAGTTTCTTGTCTGAGCTGAATCACCAGGGGGTCACAACGGAGGTTACTAAAGGTGACGTTGCTATGCTAACCGATGTGGAAGCGGTCGTAGCATCTTGTACGCGCCCGATCAAAGGTGTAGTGCAGGGCGCCCTTGTCTTGAAAGTCAGCGACTCACAAGTCCTATTAAGCACAGACAGTTCCTCAGCTGACACTTCTTCCAGGATCAAGTATTCACAAACGTGAATACCGCCACCTGGACCCAGCATCTGAGTCCTCGCGTGAAGGGCACTTGGAACCTCCATCAAGCGCTTCAGGGCCACAATCTTGATTTCTTCCTCATGTGGAGCTCTTTGACAGCCATATTTGGCATAGGTACACAGTCCAACTACCTCGCTACATGCGCGTACATGGACGCTTTCGCTCGATACAGACATAGTCTGAGGCTTCCAGCTATCTCACTGAGCCTAGGCCACATTGCTGATACTGGCCATATAAGGCGTGATCCTGGCTTGGCGGATTCTTTGACCCGTAATGGTCTTTACGGAAACTCGCAAGGCGATTTTCTTCATTTTTGCGACGCAGCGTTGGCTGCACCAACGACGGAGGGGTCGTCTTGGTACTTCGGCGACCAATTCGCCGGTGCCCAGCTCCTTGCTGGTGTTGGACCAAGCGGCTTGAGGAATCTCAATTCTACCCTCCCACTGAAGGACATGAGCTGGTATCATGATCCTCGATTTTCGCTTCTTGTCAAGGCTTCAAGAGATGATACTGCGAGAGGCTCTGACGGAGGAGATGAGGAGAATAAAGCAGACGAGACTCGCTCTACCGCAGAGCGAATTCGCTTGAAGCTTGCACAATTGCTATTCATTTCTCCCGATGATATCGAATTAGACAAACCGATCACCAATTACGGTATCGACAGCCTGATAGCAGCGGAACTTCGTAAGTGGATTACCTTGAGCTTCGGCAAGGTTGTGTCGACGATTGACATCCTGGATTCGGGGACAAGCACGCTTGACTTGGAGTCCGAGGTCCTTGGCTCGAAAACGTCATAAACACCAAAAGCCTATTGTCTTCCTGAACAGAGTAATCTTGCAGCTCTCTACGGCTTCTATTGGCCCGTATTTACGGCGATGAAAGCCGTATATGTTCTGACTGCAAGCCGCCATCGCTGTTCGTCGTGCGAGCTTGAAAGATGCGGCGAAGGGACCACAGGCTCAGACCCTTTTGCCAGAGGATCAAATTTACCAAACAGCGCCAAGGGTATTTCTTTGTAGTATGCTCCAACTCTTTTCGAGCTCTAATGAGGCCTCTGACGTCTGAAGGGAGAAGACCGTAGGCCCAGAAGGCACGGTGGAAAAGGCGGCACCTGCTGAGAAGGCTGTAGGGAAACGTTGGTATGAAGCAAGGACATTGCAAAGCCTTATTACTCGTGCACGGCATCAACAAGAGGGGCTTTACAGTGTCCGTTGTTTTAATGATAGGAGAGTTCGTAGAGTTTGTAGAGTTCGTAGAATTTGTGGAAGAGTTGGCCCTCCCCGGCGATACCATCCAACGGGCAGCGCTAGGCAGGGTTCTCTGTGGCGTCCGCGCAGAACGAAGCACGGCTGCGCATCTTCCGTGCCAGCCGTTAAAGGCACAACTCATTCTACTAAGCAGACCTCCACTAACCCACTGCCTAACCATCAGTCACTCCACACTGTTTTACAATTCAGATTCAACGCGTATTGACATGATGGGTTGGCCATGATATGGTCTGATTGGCAACGATATGCTGGGATGGGCAAGCGGAGAGTAGGACCGCGAAATAATCCAGCTTGAAGACTTGTCCGAGAGCACAGGAGATGACCCTTGACTACTTCATTGTGGCAAGAACACTGTGTTTCATTACCGAGGTCCATGCAGGTGCTGGGACGGCCGCAATCTCTATCATGCTCAAATACTGAACATTTTCGATCATCGACAGCGATAGCCACTTCTCATACATCTCTTCAGCTAGCTCGACCAACCCCACCCTTTCCTCACATGGTAAGCACAGCCCTGAATCGCACATTGCCCGACGCCATAGCGTCGAACGCCTTGTTCGCATCAGCCAGCGGGAACGGTTCGACTAAGCACTTGATACCATTTTTGCTGGCAAACTCGATTGCCTCCTCAGAGTCCTTGGCGTGACCCGAAGGCCAGCCGGTGACGGTTTGGCCTTGGGTCACGAGCGGGAGGGTATTGATTTGGACGTTACCGCCGGCTGGGGTAGGTCAGCATTTGGACTGGGAGTGAGGGCAAGTTGCGATGTAGGTGAAGCGGCGGCGTCCAAAGTAGACGTGAGAAGTGAAGTTCGGTTGAAGCTTGCGTGTAACGGGAGAAGAGGCGGTGAAGTATGGGGGGAAAGAGGGGGAAGGGGAAAAGAAGGAACTGAAGGGAAGAGGGTGCACCACTCACGAGCAAGTATCAACAGCTTCCCCAAAGGCTCCAATCCACCCTGCAACTTGCCAAAAAGCTCCGGATTCGGCGCCGTAGCAACGATCATCGCAGCGCCACCCATCTTTTGCAACGCGCTCGCATGATCCTCCTTGCTCCCATCCACATACCCACTTGCGCCAAGTTCGCGTGCAAACTTCTCCTTACTCGCCGAACTTGACAACGCGACGACTTTGTATCCCATCTTGGCCGCATACTGGATTGCCAGATGCCCTAAGCCGCCGAGGCCCTGGATTGCGACGATCTCACCCGCCGGTACTTTCTGCTGGCGCATAGAGTTGAATACGGCGACGCCCGCACAAAGGAAGGGCGCAAATTGAACCGGGTCAAGAGATGGGGGGATTGAAACGACGGCTTCGGACCGGAGGAGACAGTATTCTTGGTAACCGCCGTCCCGGGATACGCCATTTATGGCTGCATTTGGGCAGACTTGGTGGATGCCGCGTTTGCACCATTTACAGGTTCCTTCGGAGGTGTCAGCTTCTATAATGGTACGAAGAAATATGTCAAGGACTGTGGAAGGCAACAAGGGGCGATAAAGATGTTTTGATGGAAGCAAGGAGGTCAAGAGAGCTGAACGAGGACTGACCGTCATGTCCACCGTGCCATGGCCCGCCGACTCTGTCGCCTACCTTCCATCTCTCCTCGCTGGGGCCGAGAGCGACAACCTCGCCTATGGTCTCGTGGCCCGGAATCCTAGGGCTGCAGCAGCATCAGACCAGGTGATACGGTGCCGACTGAAAGATTTTCATACAATGAAGTGAATCCGCCTGCTTGCACCATCATGTCTGAATGACAAACACCCGTTGCAAGGACCTTGATCAGGACTTGCCCTTCGTTTGGCTGCGGCGTTTCCACATCTTCAATAGCAAGTGGTTTGCCTGCCTCCTTGAAGATTGCTGCCGTGTGAGTCTTTGGGATTGCTGGCGCCATGCTTGGGTGTGAGTAATTGTGATAAGAACAAGTGAAATTGAAAGGGGAGGAAGGGATGTATGTGGTTTTTGTAGCTTTTGAGAGTTTAGTAAACAAGTGTTTTGATAAGCAGAATGGTTTCTAGGTTTTATGTGACGTTGTGTCGTAGCTTCTACGCCGCCGGACGGTCCGAGCGAAGTCCGTTCTCTTATGACGTGAAGTGCTCTTCCCGTTACCTACAAGGTGTTTCTGAACCGGACGACAGGCGAAACATCTCGTTGAGGACGTAACGGCTATACTGCTTTCAACGACTATTCCACATTCGGCATATGCGATGGGAAAAAGCGTATTCCCAAACCGCATTGGCGCAAGGGTCTGCATTATGGCGCTGGATTAATAAGAGATCAAGCACTAGATCGCAGCTGACAGCTGCAGGATGCCACGGATTATGCCAACATCCATGCGAACCTTCAAAAGCGTTGTCCTAACGTGGGTCATGCTTCTTTCCGCGAAGTCAGACGTGCAAAAACCTAACGTCCCCGCATCCTTAGCGTGGCTTTTTACCCCGGACTAAAGCTGCTTATCTTCTGGCGGGACCAACTTGGCATTGGGTGGGTTTGCGAAAAGAATTCCTGCATTCATGCAAGTTCTCGTGGAAGACATCAAGGACGAGCAGTTGTACCGAGTAGCGGACTCTTATCCTCTCCTCATGCGTACCTTATGGAGAAGACCTTGAAGGAAGGGTCTAGATCATTTTCGTATTCTCTTTCGGTCCGACGTTCATCCGCCCGAAAGAGAACGGTGACGACATTGCGAGATTCTGGTGAAAAAGCTCGAGCTGACAGCTCCCCGGTATATATGTAGCTAGGGAAGCGCTGAGTTCGAACGGCCTTTCAACTACCTGAACATATTTGCTGTCAGTATGGGAGTCTCACATTCAACGGCGAAATGGGTCGTAAGTCGTCCCGGTGACTTTCATAGCTAGAAACTTACAAGTCACAGGCCCCAGCTTCTTTTGTATACAACTTCGCAGCTCAGCAATATGGCATGTTTTCGACCCCAAACATGAAAGATATAAATGACCGCAACATCTCTTTCTGGTCTCCTCAACCCTTCTTCATCGCCGGCTTCTTCGCCCCTCAGCAAATCTTTCAGCTTGCATGGCTGTATCGATTGTACAAGCTTGACTCCAGTAAGCCAGGAGAGAGACAAGAGCTGGATGAGATCGCAGACTATACTCCATGGTACGTCCTGGGTAACATCTGCATTGGTACCTGGATGTTCTTTTGGAATGCCGAGGAGCTCAAGCTCGCGAATGTGTTCGTTCTTGTCAACAGCTTGTCCCAGCTGTACTATGTCTTCGGAAAGCAAGGGCAAATGAACACGAACTCATGGACCTCCATCCTCACGCATATTGTGTCCAAGACGTTTGCCGGCATTGGCGTTCTGGACATGCTTCATAACAGCAGCGTTGCGTACTTCAAGGACGTCCCCGCAAACTTGACCGTCAAGGTTTTGACAGGTGTTGGATTTGGTCTGGCCAGCGCAGCAAGCGACTGGATCCTCGGGGGCTGTCTGGCGTATGATCTAGTTGCTCTTGCAGTGGGTCAACAAGGAAGCTGGCGGCAACTGCTGGGAGGCTATGCCTTTGCTTCGGCTGCCATTGTCGCCGGGAAGAACCTGGCTAGGTAGGTGAGATTTATCCGTTGTCCACACGCAGAGCTAGGCTGATGTCGCACACACTAGGCCGCCATATTCTAGTGACGCGAAGTACTTGCCCACCAACACGGATGAGATCTAGAATGCCCTTTGAATATGAGCAACAATGAAGCAAACCCTCGGCAGAGAGATTTCTTTTTGGGAGTGGAGCATATGTCGGTAGCGTGTATTAGCAATGCAGCACTCACTCCTTACCTTGAAAAATCAACTCGTAGCTTGTCCTGATTTATGTCCATATGCCCTAGGCCGTTCTCAGCCTAGCTCACCATCCTAGGCCATCGTCTTCTCTTATCAGCTCCTTATCAGCTGAACGAACCACAAGCCCCGCCAAAGTCTTCCTTGCCTCTTATGTTCGGTCATGCTCGGTCAATGGGCACCAATATGGCACTGACTGGGGCGCTATCTGAGCCTCAGCCTGTTGTATGGCCCGGAGTGGCTCTCAGTCTGCGCTTATGCAAGATGCGTTCGCAGCCCGAGATCAGAAGGCGGTCCGTTACCTTCGAGCCTTCCACACTTGCATCCGACTTTCACCATGGGATCCTCGGCGCTGGTGATCATGTCATTGATTCTACCTTACCTTGTGCGCTCCATATGACTACCCTTACAGCCAGCTTATACATCTGACTCTATTTTTACTGCTGTTCGCTTCTTACTACATCGAGTGCGTAGACTCTGCCTCTCCAAGCTCAAGGTGTGCTTCTTTCACCGTTTTCCCACTATCATCATGGCCGGTCGGTAGCATAAGAGAAGGCTCATAAGCAGACAGGTGTGCTTCGAAGGGTCTCTGCACAGAGTCTCAAACGAATGCCAGCGGCTTGTGATTGATTCCTCAATATGTCGCTGGCGGCATTTCCTCTGCACGATTCGGCCTTACCCGAACATTGCGCGCCCACCAGCCTCTACCTCGAAAAATTTTCATCAGCTTTCCACTCATGCGTACCCACCACACTCGCCTTCCTCTCCACATCTCTTGGCATTGTCAGTATCATAGCATGGCTCTTTGCCCAGATGCCGCAGATATACAAGAATTACAGGCTACAATCAGCGTCAGGGCTTTCAGTCTACTTTCTGGCAGAATGGCTGTTGGGCGACATAACAAATCTACTGGGAGCGCTGTTGACAGGACAAGCTTCCTGGCAGGTAGCCATAGCAACGTACTATGTGATTGTTGACGTCTCCCTCACCAGCCAATTCTTCTGGTTCACTCACATCAAACCATGGAAGAAGAGAAGAGTCATCGTATACGAGAATGACGATCCAGAATCGCCAGATTGCGTTGGGGACGGTATGGCAAATGGCATGGCAGTCAGCCCCGAAATTGCTGAGGACGTCGAGCATTTGACGTCTAATGCGGCAGTATATAAGCCTGGCAAGCCATCAAACGAGAAGACTACGAATCATAAGAAGCAGTACGATGAAGCCGCCATAACATTGCTCTCGAACGAAAAGAACGAATACAGAGCACCTTCATCGGTCAACACCCAAATCGGTAGAAGGTTACCAACCTTGCTCGTCTCCTTTGCCGGCCTTGCGACCGCAGCTAGTCTCTCGACATCTGACACCACCGAGCTGCAACCCAACTTGAGTACGTCCGCCCTCTCCTCCGGCTCTGAAACTGCTGGTCGCATCTTCTCCTGGGCTTCCACAGTCCTCTACCTGGGCTCCCGCCTCCCACAGATATACAAAAACAGTGTCCGCCGCTCCACCTCGGGACTCTCTCCATACATGTTCCTAGCAACATTCAGCGGTAATTTTTTCTATTCTGCCGCTCTCATGACCAACCCTTTAGCTTGGCGATCATACCCATCTTACGGAGGCCACGGTTGGGCAGGACCAGAGGGCAGTGACAGATTCGAATGGGTCAGCTTGGCAATACCGTTTTGGCTTGGAGCTGCTGGTGTCTTGGTGCTCGATGCTACTGTGGGATTGCAGTTTTTGGCTTATCGAGAGAAGGCTGAGGAGGTGGAGGTGCTAGTCGAGGATCGAAGAGGTAGAGGAACCTGGAGGACAGTGTCCAGCTGGATGCGGGGATGGGTGCCAAGTCCTGGGGGAGCGAAGCGGGAGGATGGAGAAGAGGATGAAGAGAGCCCGCTTGTTGTTAGGAGACGAAGTCGGAGTACTAATTACGGAGCTACATGAGATTGAGCTGAGTCGCGACACTCAGACGCAGTGGCTATCTGTACGAGCACCGAATTTCCACAGAATCTTGGCAAGCAATGAAGCCGAAATTGTTGGGTCTAGTCTGTCAATGGTAAGGGACAACAATGGGTTCTACTACTCCCTTGTTGCAACTTTGGACAAAGTGCCCCTTTTGTCAGCTCTATCTGACTGTCGTCAATATATGGTCCGTGTTGACGCAACAACACTTGGTCATTAAATCCACATCGATATTTATATACCTACAACTTTCACGTCATTAGTAAGAGAGCCTTGACTGGTCACTGGTTGCAAAAAGAGCTGGCCGCCTATTAGCCGATCATAAAAGATGGGATTCCTTAGTTTAGCCCCAGAAGTTCGATTGATGATCTACGACGAGCTGTTCACCTCGATGGGACATAATCCCTCCGTCTTACAAGCCAGCTGCCCGTGGAGATCCTCAATACTAAGTCGGATAATAGTGGCAAAAGTATCCTGCCTGCTGCCGGCATCCTTCTAGCGTGTCGAACTACCTACCAAGAGGCGTTACCTATTTTCTACGAGACTGTGACCTTCCATATCTCCTTGAATCCTGCCAGAGGGAGCATCTGTCTGGCAAGTCTGAAGGATCAACTAGCTATCATGCACCACCTAAGCCTCGATTATGAGTACAGCCAGTGCCGTCACGGGCCAGAAAAATCTCCGTTCCAGACACGAATACAAAGGGAATTGACACATGTACCGTGGGCTGCAGAGCTCACAGATTCCATTCACCTGATAGCCGACAACTGTCTCCAGCTGAAAACATTCACATTGCATATACTCTCTGACTCAGTTGTCTACAGCCCACTCATAAGGCCCTTCAATCGCGACTACAATCTCCTAGACGCCGCCCTCAACGGCACAACAGTATTCAAGGCTAATCTTTGGGCCGTGCGTCATGGCGGAACCCCCCACCAACGGCATGAAGGCCGGCAATCACTCTTGCACGAGACCCGTGGGCAAGAGGCTCTCGCATCACATCATGACTCCTATCTGGGTCGCGCTTTATGCAAGATCCGTGCTCGTGACCTCATCACCTTCGTCGCATTCAGCGGCTTCATGGGAGGACCGGTGGATTCCTGGGCAGAATTGCGGTCAGCTCTCCTAGGGGCATTCTGGCAACGCAAAGAGTTTACGCTATGGCCGCAGCTTAGCTTATGCAAGCAGCAACGTCAAGCTCTTGATCGGCTGGCAATCCTTCCACACCCGTCACAAGAAGTTCCGTTCGTAAACGTGTGGCACTACCGGCCTGACGGCTCAAGGCTGGAGAAAGCGCCTGAGTGGAAGTCTGCGGTCGATGGGGAGGTGGAACGAGATTTGGAGAAGGTGATGTGGAGGGACGGGCAATATTGCAGCAAGGAGGAAAGCGTCGACTAGCGAAGAAAATGCTAGATGGCCAATCCTTTGCTTCTTCGAAGGTAAAATTCATCAGTATTCCTCGCTGAGTTCGGAATGTAATCAAAGTATACCCACCTAAATTATAAGTTGAAGACAGCCACTTCCTCGCGACGACGTCCACGTAAAGGCTGCGTCAAGAGATCCCTATTTCAAATGGAGCAAAGCCTGTGCCTGTGACTGTTACCTGATGTTCCTCTGGTGCTATCCAGCAGAAAGCCCCACAACCATCCTCGCTACGTCCAATATCCCTCTCCCTCTAACACGAATCAAGATCCCAGCCCCCTTTCATCCCGCGAAACATCATCTACCCAATACCCCCTACAATTCACATCAACCTTTCGCACGATCTCCCACTCATCCCGCTCAGACTCAAACCCCCAATAATCTGCAAGGCCGCAAAAGAGACATACATCAATGAGGCGTCCTCTCTTCCTTTCTGCCCAAGAACGTTCAAGAGCGCCAGTTCTGTTTCTTCCCCGGTCAGTCATCTCAACACCTTTATGTGGTTCTTATAATACGGTACTTATCCGTTATCCGTAGTCAATAAGCACCCCTCCCCCTTTTCCTGTCCTTTGACCAACATTTGCGTATACATCTTTTCTCTCTCTGCTTTTACAAAATGTTTTGTTTATTTAGTAGGAAATTTTGTGGTCTTGGTGGTGACTGGCTGCTGGTACCATGGGTTTCATGTCCACATCTCACATGGGGCCCCAATCCTACCTGATTCGCAGCTAAGCCGCGGCGTACGCTATCAGAGATGTCTTCTTTAGAGCCACGCCCACGTCCCACGCCTAGGACTCACGAATCGGAACCGCTATGATTTGGGCAAAGAGCGACAGACAGTGGGTCGGCACGATTAGTTTCTGTGCTCGGTTTTTGGTAATTTACGTCGGCGGTAAAGGGGATAGAGATATAGAGGGAAAGGGGGAGGGGGGATGGTGCGCTCAGTCTTCCCTAGGTTGTGGATGGGGGCCCGAGGGTGCTGTTGATAGAGTGGATGTCAATTGGGGGAGAGCAGGTGCCCGGGGTGATGGGGGAGTGGAGGTAGAGATAGCGGCGAGGAATGGGTTGGACAAGAGAGAGATACTGAGGTGGCTGAGGGTGTAGGGGAAGGGTGGCGTTGGTTAAGTGGTAGGAGGAGGGGATTGTGAGTGAGGTGGGTTGGGGTGGTTTGGGGTGGGTTGGGGTGGGTGGATTTCTGAGGGTGGGGTGAGGATGGGAAGGGATGGCCGTGTTGGTTTGGTGTTTGGTGAGGCGGCGATGGTGCCGTAGGCGGGCGGTGGAGGAGGCGGTTGAGTGGACCTTGATCGGGCTTTGAAGGAGAGCAGGTGGGTTGAAGGGTGTTGAAGACGCTGGTTGCGTGGGAATCGATGAGAGAAGGAGAGAGGATTCGAAGCAATTGTATGCTAGCGGAGCAGAAAAAAGAATCTTCTTGTGGAGGGAAGCGATATTGACATGGTGGGAAAAGATTGGAGCCAAAATCTTCTTTCTGAAGTCTTCATTCATGTCTTTCATCATTACAAAATTGTCGTTCAATATCCTATCTTTCTCGCTTTCAAAAATGTTGTCAGATCAAATCAGATCACTTACTGCTCTTTGGCCAGCCCCATCTCAGCCGACTGTCCAGAACCTCGTCATTTCCCTCAATTCAGATCGTCCGTGCTTGCAGTCAAAACCGAAACTTGAATTCCCGGTCTCCCCCTTTCTTTGCTCCACTCCATTTGCTCGCCCCGGCTAGTCATAACACGCCGCCCGGCAGCTGGATACTACTCGTCTGCCCCCGTCCCCCCAGGCCTTGATCATACGGGCCCTGGGCCCCTCCGCCCATTCCACCCATCATACCACCACCACCACCACCACCGTAGTGGTTGGTCGTATGGCCCTCCATCGGAGCGGCATGTTTCCGCAACATGAACATCGGTTTCTTGCCCTCGCGGTCCAGTTGCTTGAAGACTATCAATGGCTTTTCTTTCAAACCCAGGCACCGCTCTTGATCCCCGTGCACGATGTATAGAGCGTAGTTTTTCCAGTCGGCATTGATGTTGTATTTTTTAAGGGCGGCGGGCAGGACTTTCTCGCATGGGTCGTCCATGCTGACGCGGAAGGATTTGAAGATCTCGACGGAGGGTCCGCCGCCGGAGGAGGTGGGTGGTGGTTCTTCGGGTTGTTGTGAGGGAGGCGTGGGTTGAGATTGGTTGAAGTTGGAGACTGGAGGTCCCCGAGCTGTTGATCGACTGTCCTGGAACGTGCGCGGCGTGGGTGTCGGGTTGCTTGCATTGCGATCGAAGTTCGCGGCAGAGCCGTAGCCGCTTGGGTCCTCCGCGTGAGAGTAGATGGTGCGCACTGTACCTTGAGGTTGAGGGTCGCGGTATCGGTTGTAAGTGTTTGGAGAGGTGGGAGAGGGCATGTTGGCTTGGTTTGGCGAGGTAGATGGCTGCGATCCACCGTTCATACCGGCGGTAAGATGGTTCGATGCTGCGATTGCGGCTGCTGAAGGATCCAAGGTCGAATCAGTAATTGCCTTTCTCTCTTCTTGCACGCTTTGAGGGATGTATGTAGGCGAATTGCTCTTTGGTGCTTGGCCAAGGAACAATCGCTTCTTGGAGAACTTGCGAGAAAGGACGCTTCCTTTCACTTCGGGCGGAACTGGGGCGGTGGGGGACGCACCGTTGTCTTCTGGGTGATCTGGCGAGTGGCTTCCTGGGTGGTAGGGGAGTGGTTGTGAGAGATCCTTTGCTCTGCGGAAGATAGGAAGAAGCTCGTCTCGTAGCTTTCGATATTCCTCAGTGATCTTTCGTATCTCAGCTTCGGCTGCTTGTATTCGATGATCGCGGATTTCGAGGGATCTTATGATTCTTGATATGTCTTCACGGGTGGCCTGCTGATCCAAGGCACTTGCTTCCGCAGCTAGTGAAATCAGTATGAGCGGTGAGTCATGCAACAGGCCGTGAACGTACATGGCGGTACCCAATGATCCGAGTCTATCGGTATGCCTTGTTTCTGCTTGACATCATAAACTCCTTTCAAAATTGTAAGGCGGTGACCAATGCTCATAACCCCCATTTCTTTCAACTCGTCATGACGTAAGGCTATCAGCGCTTCACCGATAATCTCGTTCTCTGAAAGCACCAATGGGTCAGTCTCAATCTTCCACCTCAATGAAGTTCGCTGTTGGTATGGCTCACCTAAGAAGTTATCGCAATATTGGTTCAGTCCCAGACTCGATATATAGTCTGCGCATTGATCTGTACTCCAACCAACTATGGTGTGGCCTGGAGATAGCTTCCCCAGATCCATGTGATTTCCAAAAGCAGTAGGAGTTGGCTCTGTAGAGGGAGGGTCGGTATCGGTTGGGGAATTCTCATCGTCTGTAGGAAGTATGGGAGATGTCATGATGGACCGTTCATATTCGTCATCTGCATCCGAGTCGTGATAGGTAGGAGGTATAGCCATGTTGGCAGTGAAGGAGCGGTCAGATCACAGGGTCAATGCTCCACTTCGTTCCTCCTCTTTCGAAGGCCCCCGTCAACTCCGCGGCTGCAGCATAGAGGATGATGGACGGGGTGCCACTCTATTCTCGGTGTATCCGCGTAGTATTTCCAGAAGCAGCAACAATAAGAGGTGTGGCAGCCACGTGGCCGACGTAGAAGTGAATGAATGGTTCAATGGGGCGATGGAGGATTCACTGCTGATTGAGCCTATTGTGATAGAGCATGTGTAATTTTGACGGAAGCTTGTGTGTATGGCAGGCGTATGTTGCAGTCATATAACAAGGCTGTAGATAGGCAAGTAGAGGATCAAATGGCGGTGATGCAAAGGTTGTACGTTGTATGCAAGCGCCTTGCACATCAGCTGGAGATTCAAGGAGAGGATGATCGACAGCGTGCCAAGGGATCCGGGCCTTCCCTTGCGTCTCCGCATTCGTCCGCCTGCAGGCTGCAGGAGGATTATCCGATCAGCAATCTAAACATGAACACTATGCTATGTCCCTGTTCGGGGAGCAATTCCCGCTCGTAGCTTGCAGCAGCGGAAAGCTTGGTCTTAAGCAGCCTGGAGATTATCATTGGTACGTATTCGTATCTACTTTGGCTATCGTGACAGTCGATGCTCTCATATCATACACCCCCTTTTTCATCGAATCCCCGTCAACGTTTGCTGATCAGCAATGCAGATGTGGTATCTATACAGGAAACAGAATGCTCAATGTAATGCAGAAATCCCAGATGCAGACTTGTCACCGGTGTCACCGCAACCCATATATCGCGACCAAGAGTAGAGCGGTCACAAGAAATAGCGCGGGAGATATTCTTGCATTCGGCGGCGCAGAAGAGCCAATATCCAGGATAGTGCCTCCTCCGCCGTTGCCGCCAGCGTCTGTTACTGCTGCCGCCGAAGAAGACGAAGATGATGATGAAGATGAAGAAGATGCGGCGTCGGAGGAGTCGCCAGCATTTTCACCAGTCAGTGACGCATCAGCTGGGGAGCTTGTCGTGGTAGCTGCACTGGTTGTTGTTTGAGCCTTCGAGGAAGTCGTCAAAGTCGTCTTTGTGGTGCTTGTCGCACTCTTCTTGGTGGTGGTTGTGTCATCATCTGAGTCATCTTTATTCGAAGGGGAGGACGTTGGTGTCGAGGTTTGTTTATGCTGATTGTTGCCAGCTGGCGGCGTGTATTGCACTACTTTTGTGGTCTCCTTCATGGTTGTCACTTTTTTGGTCGATTCTTGCTGCTCGTTTTGCGACTTTGAGTCGTCGGACTGCGAATCCTGAGTGTTTGGATTGTCCGATTGCGACCCTTGCGACTGGGAGCTCCCACCCTGTGGATTGCTCATTTGCGAGCTGCCTGACTGCGAGCTTCCAGAACTTCCTGCGCCTCCCGATGTACCTATCACGTTCGAACACAGCGTACTCGTCCCTTGATTGATGAAAAACAATCCCATCAGAGTGTTTGGCAAGGCGCTTGTTCCCTTGCACTGGTCGTTCAGCACCTTCGTCAAACCCTCCAGGTATTCTATGCATTTTGACGAGCACTTATGTCCATCTCCAAAATCCTTGTCTGAACAGCCTTGTAAGGGTGCAAGGTATGCTTGCGTGCAGTCAAGTGAGAAACCATTGATGGGCTGAAAATCGTACAAGCTCACGGCGAGTGAGCCGGGTAGGCAGAGGAGGAGACGGAGGAGGAGCGGGCGCATTGCAATGCGCCAAGGTCGTTTGCGCTCAGATCAATGGATGAAGATGTCCAATTTGACGTTTCTGGAGTGGTGCTTTGGTGTCGCAACACAGGACAGGTTGTGGCGGTTGTGATCGACGTTCAAGAGCTGGGATGACTTTGGTTACGTCCACCTGTAGTGTGGTGTGTCGAGGTCGTACGAAGGTGTTGGTGCTTGGGAATATGATAATTAATTAGACATCACATCTCATCAAGATATGTGATATGATAAGTTTGACGGCAAACTGTCTTCTAATTCATGTATCGCCTAGCAAGGCTTTGCACTGAAGAAACGGAGGATGAAGAATCGAGTCACCGCAGGTGTATTACAATTAATGCTGAGTCGCGAGAGGCTCCTCTAGAAACATCCACGCTCAGCGCGTCATGTACAAAAGCGCTTTGGAGAATGAGAGTCTTTCCGCCAGGGACGTGGAAGGGAAGTGAGGATATGAAACCATCGCGAAACTGAGGCGTGAACGTAGCCGCTGTGGATGGACGGCAAGGCAGGCACTAGCATCTTTGCGCCCTGATTGGGTCACAGTCATTGTCACTTCAATCACCATAGAGACGGTAGGTATTGCAACGTCGCCAGTACATGGCTGGTCAACGCTGAACTATAGAACCACGCCAAAGCAGTCAAAATGGAACTGGAGGTTGTTGACGTTGTAACTTCGAAGTCGTGGTCGGTTCGGGAAGCGTTCTAGAACTCTCTTGGCGTCCCGAAATAGTAAACTCCGAATGTCCGAAGGCAAACTCGTCAGCCACCATAGCTCAGCCACGCGGGGCAATTGATGACCGAGGGGTCCCAGATCGCATCGTACATATAAGCCTTCGAGTGTCGCGGCCTATTTCGTTGTTTTCATCCATACAAAACCTGCATCATATCAGACTAGTCTCAGTCACCAAGCGCCTTCAGTGACATCCTCATTCTCCGAATACCCATACCCACAAACGTTACAATGTCCGATCCATACAACTCCGCCCCACCTGCCTACGGCGGCAGCCACCCTCAGCCCGGCTACGGCCAACAACCACAATATAACCAGCAGCAACCACAATATGGGCAGCCTCAACAGCAATACGGCGCTCCAGAAGGCTACGGCCCACCTCGCCGTCAAGACTCCTACGGCCCCCCTCAGCACGGCGGCTTCCAGCACGGCACCGCCGGCTCCCAATACGGGGCATACGACGCCTCCAACCCTCAAGGCCACGCGGGCTACTACAACCACCCTCAAGCTGCACAGCAGCAACAAGGCTACGGCTACCCATCCCCTCACCAGCAAGGGTATGGCCAGCAACCCTCTTACCCCGGAGATCCGAATGCGCAGCACACGCAGCAGCCGGGAGGGGCAGGGTATCCGCAAGATCCAAATATGCCGCCCCATGATCCGAATAACCCGGAAGGGGATAAAGGATTGATGGGTGCGATTGGAGGAGGCTTGGCTGGACATTATGGCGGGAAGAAGTATGGGAATCATGGCTTTCTAGGCACGATTGCGGGGGCGGTCGCGGGGAGTAAGTTGGAGGATAAATTCAAGGGGAAGCATAGTGGTGGGCATCATGGAGGGCACCATGGGGGAAGTAGCTGGGGTGGGAAATGGTAAGATATGACTATGAGAGAACGCTCTTGGCAAGGAACATTCTCAGGAGTGCGTTTTTGACGACTTGATGATGGAACGGATGTTGATCGTGTATATCTGAGATACTGGCTTTGGCAATGGATAGGGTAGGATAGCAGAATGATCATTAATGCCTCTTAAAAATTTCTCGAGTCGTAGACTAGAGTCGGCCACTATCGCGCCTTCCCCTTTTGGGCCTTAGCTCATTCCTATGTTTTGACACTTGCTTCGAAATTTGACACGTCCCGTTTTCAATCTTTCACTTCCATTCGTGTTGAAGTGTCTGCATCTACAACATCCTTATCGTCCTTCAATCAGCATGGTGTTGCTGGTCCGTCCGTGTCGCGTTGTGTATAACGCTTTGCAGTCTTACGTGCTTCCGACCTGCAGAAGCAGGCTGAGTGATTCCCCGCATTAGGTCCCCTCAAGGTCCCCTGGTCTTTCTTTGCGGTATTTGTCGCAATCACAACACCCCATTACGTCTTCTTCCGAGCTACCTCTTGTCCATAATTACATGCTTGTAGCTCTTTCGTGGTCACAATCATGGAGGTAATTGTTCGCAACCTTGATTTTCAGCTAACGAAAGCTCAAACTGAGAAATTATTTCGGCCCAAACTCGCAGTGTTTGGAATCAACACGTTCCATTGCCAAAAACTGTCGGGCAAAGGGAATGCCACTATCACGGTCCTGGATCCTATGAAATGCCAGCGATTTCTGTACACGCACGGACAGACAATTCCTGGAAACAGAGGTTTTCAAGCTGTCAAGATCAAGCTCTTCAGTCACAGCCAAAGACCACTGTACGTTATGGTCAGCAACCATGCACCTGACAAGTGGGTGATCTTCGCCATTCAAAATGAAGAAAGCCAACGCTACGCTGCACTAAACCGTAAAGCATTAATAGTTCCTGGGAAGATCGAGCCCCGCCAGAAGCAGGCATCTCAAAGGGCATTTGAAATTGCTCAACTCAAATGTGGTCAATTGACCTACAAAGGACGTAACCTGATGTTCTCTGCACATTACTCAGATACTCGCTCCGGCCGCATCATCTTTGCTTCCCGAGTTCTGCTCATCAAGCTAACTCCAGGGCACCCGAGGCAGTCAGCATACCACGTCCACATTCCCTATGATAGTATCGAAGCGTTCATGGTGGGGTCAAACTGCATCACTCTCTCCCTTCTTTACGCTCCAAAATTGTACGAGGTACTCAACACCGCCCTTGACAGAAGTATGGAAGACAGACTCCGAAGTCTTACCGTCAACGATTCGACTCTACAGACTTTCAGACGGAAGAGAAGATCAGCGCTTGACGAGATGCACGACAAAGTGATTGGGAATTGTTTTCATTACCGACTTACGCTTGCCAAGCCGTCTGATTCTCGAATGGTTCAGGCGTTGAACAAATTTTCTGAAATCCCCAAATTGGCCATATGGAACGTTCCAATTCAGCCCGACATTCCGTTTCCGGCACAGATGTCCAAACTGAACGAAGTATTAGCCAGAAATGAACAGGAAACTAAGCTGCCCTTTGAGGTGAAATTCCAACTACAAAGAATGGCGCAGAATGGCATTCTCCCTCCATTAAAAGTCGTCGATCTAATTCCATATGTACGAGGATTCCTCCAACTTGTAAAGGCACCTACAATCGCTAGTGCATTGCGGCATCTTGCCAACCGCATCCCAGTCGCTGGACCAGATGCTGAAGAAGAAGACTTCACTCTGATAACTTTAGCAGAGTCCCTCCAGACCAGCATCTCCGCCATCTTAGAAGACGACCCTTATTACCTGCAGCTAGCCGAAGAGTACGACCATATTGCAATGATACACAAGATCTCAATCACCCCGGCTGGCACCTACCTCCATGGTCCAGAACCCGAAATAAAAAATCGAGTATTACGCAAGTACTCTGCTTACCTCGACCACTTCATCTCCGTCTCTTTTGAGGACGAGAACGGTCATCAGCTGCGGTTCGAGCGGGATGTTTCCAGTGAGGATGTTTACTGGAGAAGATTCATCTCCGTATTAAACGGAGTAATCTCAGTTGCTGGGCGGCCCTATGAAGTAAGCCGTTCCTTCCGAATCTTTGTTGTACCAGAGCTGACCTCTGCAAAGTTTTTGGGCTTCTCGCACTCGTCGTTACGAGGTATGTTGTTTACACTACAATATATTGTGAAAATCATTTGTGGGTGATGCGCCATATTGATGGCTTGGTTGCGCTCAATTGGATCTGTACCTCTAGCAATGCTAACTTAAAGACTGTAGAACAAGCTTGCTGGTTCATGGCGCCATTTACCATGGACAACGTCTTACTTCATGCAAGGGCTGTGATCAAAGGTCTAGGGGATTTTAGCCTAATCCGCTCGCCGGCAAAATGCGCTGCCCGGATTGGCCAAGCTTTCTCACAAACTTTGAGTTCCATATCAATCTCGCCAGATGCTATCTTCCAGATTCCAGATGTCGAGCGAAATGGTCGGACCTTCAGCGACGGCGTTGGAACATGTTCAGCTGAAGTACTCAACAAGATTTGGGAAGGGTACAAAGAAGCTCGGGGCCTCAAGCCCACCGTTTTGCAGATACGTTTTCAAGGTATGTAGTGGGTAAACTCAGCTCCCTTGTTTTGGAATGTGTTTTAAGAAACTATAGGTGCGAAGGGCGTAATATCGCTCGATATGAGGCTGCGTGGGGAGAAGATCTGCCTCCGCCCATCGATGATCAAATTCCCAGGGTCGCCCGACATGGATATAGAAATTTGCGGAGCTGCCAATAAGCCGTTGCCGATGTATCTCAACCGTCAGCTGATCAAGATTTTGGAAGATCTAGGCGTGCCAGCACAATCATTCCTGCATTTGCAAGCTTCCGCTGTAGAGGACCTCCGTTCGACGACGATCTCTCCTATCAACGCGTCGACGTTTTTCCAGCGCAATCGGATCGGCACGGCTGCCAAGCTACCCTGGCTAATAAAGAAGCTGCACTACATTGGATTCGACTTCGCTGATGATGATTTTCTGAGGGACACACTAGAAATGGGTGTTTTGATCCAACTGCGAGAGATCAAACATCGATCTCGAATCCTCGTCAAGGAAGGATGGACTCTTTATGGTGCCCATCATGCTCTATTCTGCCTGAAGCTAGACTAACGGGGAACAGGTATCATGGATGAGACAGGCTTCTTGAAGGAGAATCAGATCTATTGCACCGTGCACACTGACCGTGGTTTACAAGGCCTCACCGGAGATATGATCATCACCAGGTGTCCTGCGCTACATCCTGGCGATGTTCAATGTGTACAGGCTGTTGATGTGCCTGAAGCTAGCCCGCTACGAGCTTTGCATAACATGGTGGTTTTCAGCTCTCATGGTGCGCGCGATCTGCCCTCTAAATTAAGTGGTGGTGATCTGGATGGCGATCTGTACAACATCATGTGGGATCCTGAACTCTACCCGAAGATTAGCGCCGAACCAGCAGAGTACGAGGCTCCGAAGCTCGAAGAACTTGATGATCCTGTTGAGAGAGGACATATGACAAACCATTTCGTGACTTTCATGGAGAACGACACTCTTGGTATGATTGCCACTTTGCACCAAATTTTGGCAGATCAAAGTGAAACAGGCACGCTGAACCCCATCTGTATACATTTGGCTGAGCTTCATTCAGCTGCAGTGGACTTTTCGAAGACTGGCATACCTGTGAGCTTGCAAAATCAGCCCAGCGAAAGACCCACTGACCACTTCACAGGTCTCGAGACTCGCACTTCCCAGGTGGCCTAAAGCTCGACCCGATTTTCAAGCACCTGGCCCTCGTGTACTTGTGGAGAAAGGCTTAAGTTTTGAAGAGGTGGGTTGGACCGAGCCAATAGAAGAGAGCGACGAGGTCGATGAGGCGAATAGCTATGGTCCTCCACGGCTTATCTACTACGAAAGTAAGAAAGTGCTCGGACAGCTATACAGGGCCATTGATGAGCACAACTTCTTCAGACAGATACAAAAATCATCCGGCCAAGGTACTTCACCGAATCATACGTTGATCGACCGTGTTTGGGAACATGTATCACAGAAAGCACTGTTGATTGAGTGGAAGCACTGTCTCGAAGAAGCTTCCAATATCAAGGAGAAGTAAGACGCCTTCCCACGTGGCTTCCCAAGATACTTTTGAAAATCATGTACCTGCAGTGTGCCTAATCTGACAATGTCACAGTTACGAAGATAATTTGGCAGACACAATGATCCAATTTGCGTCCCATCACAGCCATCCGGTCTCCGAGGTAGAAGTGTTCAGTGGCAGCATACTTGGCAGAGACTCTTCGCAAAGCAAACAGCAGCGCGAAAATTCCACTACAATGAAAGATAAATTTGACCGAGACGTCACTTACATTACAAAGTGGATCACCCATGGCGACCACGAACATGGCAGTCTGGAAGCTTTGGAGAGAAGCCTTGCCTGTTTGTGGGTTGGGATCAAGGGTCGTCCCAGTGATACTGCTAGTAAGATAAGGAAGAAAGTTGGCGAGCTGGTTAGCTTCAAGTGGATTGCGGCTGCTGTTTGCTTGAGAGAAGTGGAGAAGATGGCACGTGGAGGTGGTCAAGGTGCGGGAGACGTGGAAAAGATGATGGAGATGCTTGCATTGTGAGATGATAAGGAAGATGGTGGGCATATGATGATTGCGCCAGGGGATGCATTATCAGAATGGGATTTGGCGACAATGTGTCTGATGGAGAATAGCATGTGGATGCATGAAATGAGGACGGATCAGCGCTTAAATGTTGTGAGAGGCGTGCATCCACTACACGACGTGATAACGCTTTTGTACGATATGAGCTACAGTGAACGAAGACGACTTCCACACTTTGCTTGCGTTATTTCCCGCCGGTGCGCAACTTCTGGCAGGCCCTTGGGATATCAGCTCCTTGTTCTTCAGGTCAATTTGCAGATGCTCCCTGAAAGAGGTCATAAGTTTTGATGACAATGTTGTAAGGAGGGACATAAGCAACATTTTCAACACGGGCCGGTGACTCTGGCCATTCCAGGTCATCCAATACATTCAACATTGTTGACAATACACATGAAACGGTTCAGAGCAACAATGCTGGACTCGACTCGCAGTGGATAGCAAGATATAGAAGATTTAGAAGCTGATCTCTTCTTGTACATTACCCTAAGCAGGAATGTCCTTCTTTGTTGCATGCTAACCCTAAATTTCTTCCCACGCAAACAGTCAATGCAATAAATCCTGTCTGTACCCCGCGAGAGCATTCATTTTCAAAACTCAGTCCCACTCATGACCACTAGATCACAACGTCAGCCTGGATCGACTTCAGCAGCGTCACATATCCTACGAGGTGAGCGATAGCGATCCCGCCAGAGAACATGAAATTCCCCCCCTTGAATCCCCATGGGGTGGGAGCTCCTTGACGTCGTTCGTGCAAAATTCAGCCCAGCTCGCCATTGTGTCCTTTGGGATGTTTAATCTATGCGATCTGGAGCACAGCTTCAGTACAGACACTTTGATGTGTGAATATGCAGACTTACTACTGAATTTCTGAGCCCGACTTCCCGTTAAGCTCTTTGTGCAGGTGCATTTTGAACCTTGGGCCGGAGGGTTTTGGGAGCCAGATGTTGACGTAGCTTTGATCGTAGGGATCGGGGAAGTGGTGAGAGGGGCGGGAGTATTGGAGTGTGAGTTGTTTCTATTTCGCAGATCGGTCAAAGATGTAAGATTCAGAAAGCTCTACTAACGTCTATGGTAATATTTGAGGGGAATGCCTACCAGATGATAGGGTTTGTAGTCGGCTGAGATATAAGTCGATATCCCAGTCTTTAAGGCGTGAGCACCCGCCGTAGTGGCCAGAAAGGCCTTCTCCATCTGAGCCATCTTGGGTTCGACGCTATGGTTTTCTTCGGTACTAGAAATCTTGGGATATTTGGATTGATTGCACTTGTCATACATTGCATTGATGCTCCCCCTACTGATGCGGAAATGATTGCCCAAAAGTTCATATGTTGACGCCGTTATCCCACAGCGAAGACCCTAGCTACATTTGTGCCTCCTCGAAAGCACAAGTGTTGTAAGAGGTGTCCATTGTGGTGGTGGATTTGTACTACATGCACAACACGAGCAACGTTTCACATGCGCGACACCCAATCTGAAAGGCTTTTCAGCCAAAAAAAAAACGGTCGGGGGGGAGGGGGGGGGGGGGCGTTGTGGCGTCCCGCGCTCAACGTTGAAGACTACAGTGCGATTGAGGTAAACCTCTCTACCCACCCAACTTCGAACATGTTGAGCATTTCAAAAGTCACTTCGCCTCCTGCATCAACGGTGTACATCGGGCTAGCAACTTGAAATGGCTCTGGCTTCTGCTGATCTCACTTCGCTTCATGAACATGAATCTTCTTGACTTCTTCGACGGTGATGAGATAAGCCTTGCTCAGGGTCGCTGGGTTTATGTGAAAGCATGTGTTCAAACTTGAAGAAGCCTCAGGAGTGAAGTTTGCGCATTATCGAGTCTTCAGGCTTCGAGTAGCCGATCTTTGAGAAGTTAGATAGGTCGCAAAATCTTCCAAGATTTCACACTCGATACCGGTTCGACGTTGTGGACATAACGTCGTGTCACAAGTGCGGTAACGGTTCTCACATATGTGGCTTTATGATGTCTCATCCAGGGCGTCTACAAAACCGTGGGAGTTTGACTGGAAAAAGGATCGAAAAATCGTGAAACAACTTTTGTAGCCGGCTTTGAGCTGTGGCTGCCCTGCAGCTGGCGCTTTTGTGAGACCCTGTAAATTTGCGTGGCTAATTTTGCAGTCATGAGAAGAGATGAGAACTTGGCTGAAAGCGTGTGGTGACTGGGAATGATCTCGGACAACCTTCTGTGACTGCCACTTGTTTGGGGCTGTGTCATCGACGTGCGACTTTGGTTGAAATGAAGGGCAAGGTGCAACGCAATCAGACGCTCCAGTGAGTAAGTACGGGATCTGTGGTTATACAGGGTTGTTTCAAGGATGAGAATTGGGAATTAAGGAGTGGTCATTTGATTATGATCCCACGCGGAGTTTCAGGAGAACAAAGCAGAGACAGCGTACAAAATTGTGCATTTTCACCTTTCAATTTTCTTTCGATGTTTCTACGACCTCAGAACTGGGCTCCTCAGTGAAGCACACCATCTCTTCAGTAAAGCAGACCATATTTGCAATGCCAAGAAAAGTCGAAAACCGCGGAGGAAGTCGACCCCGAGCTTTTAGGTATCGCGGAAGAAGGGTCATCATGCGATTTGTATCATTTCAAACGAGACGTTTGGCAAGCTGTGATAATGTGAGCTCGGCCCAAAATATTTTAGATGTTGCTAAATGCTTGCCTAGTATCGATCTGAAAGATGGCGGTTATGGTGGCCACGAGGAGTTTCCGAATGAAGCCTTCATAAAGGATTTCTGGACAGAAACTATAGCAATCCATTCTATGTATGCTATCCAGCCCCAAGGCTGTCCGTTCCTGTCATATGAGACTGGACTAATCGATGATGATATCTACTCTAGGCACAGCTTGCTCGTAAATGGAGCGGCGATGATCACTATGTCAATATGTTCCTGATGAGCTTTAGTGGTCAGGCTTGGTTGAAAAAAGCACTCGAGGAGTTGGACGGGAAGACTGGCATAGAACTCGGACTGTAAATGAAGAGATGGTGCACAGTGTGCCTGTACTAATCTCTTCACAGGAACCCAAGGTTGCCAATTGCGGGTGCTGGTAGAGGTGACTGAAGCAAAATCTATGTCGTATCTATACCCAATGTACCAGCAGGTGCACTTCTTGTATGGCAAGGGCATGACAAGCCACCGCGTAAGCTTTTGAAGCGCCCCCGCTCTTATGCCATCAAAGCTGACATGCGGTGCCAGTGATGTTCGAGGGCAGAGTCCCAGATGAGATTGCGCATTCTAGTGTGTCTTGAGATGCGCGTACTTGGTGCTAGGATCTGATGGAAGAGGTGGGCGTTAATATTGACGAAAGCATTTGAGTCTGTGGACTCCTCAATATCTAACCCTAGTCAGTCCTTTAATGCGAGATTGTCAACAAGAGCACTTTCCTATGGAACAGATAGCCCTGAACAAGCACCAAAGAAAACGTTTCGCCCCTTGATTACATGGCAGATCCGTGTCAGCCATCGGATAAATGGTCCGCGGCCGAAAACGTTTCATCGGCTTCGCGGAGAAATATATTTTGAAAGTCTATTCGAGCCATGTGACGGACAAATCGTGGATGAAACAAATTAGGGTCTCGAGCCTAGGACTCAAAAACTGGATGTTTCCCTCAAATTTTCCAAGGCTCACCAATTCCGATCCATTCCACTCCCATCATTGAACAAAATGACCTACAAACCCTCCGAAAACAAACAGAGAGATTGGCTTTGCTCGGGAGACCCTCCCCTTCCACCACTCAAAGAATATCATCTCATTATTACGTGGGTTCCGCTTCGCTGAACTCCTTTGATGAGCTGATGTCACGCAGGTACAAACTAAGAGGCAGCTATTTTATGGCAAACTATGGTTGCAGTGGTCTTCCAGATTATGTGATGGAACATGCAAGCCTTGAAGCTTATATAAGCACCAGAACATTGACCTCGAACCCTAAGAAGCTGACTAGATGATGACAAAAAGATGGGCTTCTTTGTTGAAAGCCTACGTACGGCGCGGTTCTCATACGGCTTTGTCTTCGCTTTCAAATTCAAGGATCCTGCCAAGAGAACAGTGGTGAAAGAGTTGTTGCATGGTAAATCAGCCAGGGAACTACCGAAGTCGGTCTTCACCACACTCACCTATTGTTATACCTAGCTCACGATGGACAAGTCTCAAGCATAGGACAGACTGGCAGGATATACATGTCACCGATCTTACGGAAGTTCTGAAGGATGAGAGTTTTACAGACCCGCACGTCATCTGGGAAGGTCCAATGGAGCGTCCGAGTATGTTGCTCACGAATGCACGAGCACAAAGCCTCCTACTAATCGAAACTCTAGTCCTGGTCCGTCGAAAGTTCGACGACGTGAATGAGGTGTGTAAAGAAGGAGGTCTGCAGCTCTGAGGGGAGTATGGGGTATGGGTCGGCTTCATGCATTCTGAAAAGAATCTGAGCAGGAAACTGATGGGAAAGGTGCGAGGTGTTGTTCAATCATTCTTTTGCCATTACTGTTTGCTTTGTAGAGCTTGGCGTTGAGCCTTGAAAGATACGTAGATGTAATCGTTGCTAATGTCTTGAGTCATGATAAGCATGTACAGACTGAACCTCGTAAAGTTCTTGATGACTTCACAGCTTAAGGGCCCACAGAGGATGAAGCAGACCCGATCTGGTACCGCTCGGCGAACCTCGGCACACCAAAGTCGAGGGCGCAAGAGAGGAACACGCATTGCCAGAGACGGACGACGGTGCCCCTCTAAGCATCAGCTGACAAGCAAGAGCAGCTCATTCGTTGCCCTATAACTTTTTCAGAAACGAGTCGAGACGTCGAAATGCTTCGCAGTCTCGAAACAAGTCCTGGTTTTGGACCATCCTCGGATCAACTTTTCTTTATTCCAGTACTCACATGCTTGCCAACGTGATACCGCCCAGAAACATGAGTGGTTCTATGAACACATCCCTGTCTTGATGACGAAGCGTATATTTTCTTTGATGTTTCCCTACCTTGTGAAACAAGGAGCAACGTCCTGGAGATTGTTTATGACTGGCAAAGTCCCCCATCTTTTCTCCAATCCTACAACACTTACATCCCATCAGCTGCTTCTTGATTCACCCAAAGCTTCAAGACTTAAGACCAATTTATTATCAACATGGGATATCTAAACAACTATTACTTGAACGAGTGGCTTACGCCTGTAGAAAATACTAAAGAATACAACCTGATCGTAACGTGCGTTGCTTACCTTTCTCTTTAGCAAGATACTGACTGAGTTTATAGCGTTAAGACCGTCGACGAAGGCTTTGGACCTTCTAATAGTGTCGGCAGCAAGACTCTAGTCCGCCGGGTGAAGAGAATTGACACATGTGGAGCCTCTGTGAGTCTTTTACATTTTTACCGCCTCGATTGATGTCTTCGAACTTCAAAATTAGCTCATATGACGCCTGACGTATAGATTCAGCTCCGCCGCGAATCGGACTCTAGTCCGGTCAATGTCTGGGCTTTCCACTTCAAGGATCCAGCTATTGGAGCGTGGGGACTACGAGATGTGACAATTCGCGACCGCGAAAAGGGTAATCATACGATACGCATTTGTGCCTGGCAACTTTTTGTTCCGGGCACAAATCACTATATCGGCTGGCTAAATAGCTATCGTTCTCCAGGTCAGGCACCCTAGAAGTTACTTTCGACGGGTTGAGCTGCTTACACGTGCATAGTCGTCATAGAGATCGATGAAATGTTTGAAGTACTGGACGATGGTACAAAGCGTGGACAAGCATTGTGGTCTCATGAGTCAAAAGCTCAACTGCTCACATTGGAAAACACCAAAAATGAGCCTCATGAGGATCAAGGATTCAAATCCCGAGACTGGCATGCCTTCGTTGCGTGAGTCAGCATATGTCGAGGAAGTATCAGTAATATTTCAACATTTAGCATCGAGAACCCGGTGGACGAAAAGGCAGGGGCAAAGAACGAGCAAGATGCATTTGTGCCGAAGCTTCTGGAGACGCTTTTTGAGACTACCGATGTGGTAAGCTAACATTGATCTTGATATTGATACGTCCTCAAGAGGGACGGGAGTGATACTAATTAGTCATACAAAAGACCCAACTTGAATATAAGAGCAATGAATACCTTCGACGTACAAACGTCTTCGCAGTCAAATTTAGAGACAGAAATACTTGGGTGCGTGCTAGAGAATTCCTACACGGAAAGGATGGTAAAGAAGTTAGAGCGTAGGTTTGATCGCTTGTGTGCACTCAGAATTAGACTGACCGGTGTCATTAGAGCATTGAAACTCAATGTTATCAACGATGAGTCTCTGAAGAGGTTCAGCGGCTTTTACATGCTCTGGGTGACAGCGGTTCCGGAGAACCATGGAAAGCCATCGTGGGTTGTATTGACCGGGATTCATGGGTCACCTGGTTGGGCTTGAACACATCTATACTCATCAATCGGTGCTGACTATACTCTGCAGCGCTGCTTTTTAGATATCATGGAGATCCAATTCTGGCCGAGTTTGAGGGACAGGAAATGTCAGGTAAAATGGTGTAAATTCTGCATAATCGTCAACAGTAGCAGCAAGGCCACAGTCTGCCTACTGGCTTATATATGCTACGATGTCTGACCGCAGAGACTTTGGAGAGGTGGAGTTGTTGATAAGATGCTGTTGTTGTACTTTAAACATCATGCATATTGCGATTTTGCGAATCGAAGCTCAGATTCAATTGCAGCCAGGACCATTATGCGTTTGTTTTTACCAATCATTATCGGGTTCAAGACTGATGTCAAACTCAAGCGCCGAGCGCAGAAGGATCACTCAGCCCTTCAGGGTAGTTCTTCACATACTTCCCACACTTCTGGACCTCCCTATTATAGAGCCAACATGACCTCCGGAAATTATGCACACCAGCCGTAAAGAGCTCACCCCTCCCATTCGGGCCCCTGGTTACCCACGTGTTATCCTGCACTTGCTTAATCTCATTCCCGATCTCGCTGTTGAAGCACATAATGCAAGTGACATCATGATGAGACATTTGCTTTCTCCGCAGATCATGCCATTCCTCGATGAAAGGGATGCATCGAGGATCTCTGCCCGGTTGAAAGTAATCTCCATGAACATTATTACCCCAAAGGGGGAAATGGGTGCCCAATTGACAGTACGTCCAGAATATTGAGAGCGGGTTGGTGTGGTCGTGCTCGAAACTCGTTTGGCACGCTGGGATTGGATTAGTAGCTGGTCAGGCAGATATCGAATTTGAAAATATACCTTGTGAAATACTAATCATGGGATTGTCATCCTTGTAATATTTGACCGCTATCCATTTGTCGATGTTTATGGCGTCCAGGTAGCTCAATGTTTCATTACCGTACTCGTCTCCACAAACACAAGGCAGTACTTTCTCCTTATTGTTCGTATGCTCGTAGAAATCGGCTGGTTTCATCGGAGACATGCAGATTGGTAGCCCAGCAGTGAAAGTCGTGGCGTCTTCTTTCAAAAAAGAAGCCACCGAGAGCTTGTGCTTGTCTGATCTAAACTCATATCGGTCTTCCTTCCAACTCCGGTAAGAGAATTCGTACAAATCCTGGAGTGCGACCCTCCATCTGTTTTCTGGGTTCTCGATTAGTTCAATGCCGTATAGTGGTTGGTTCGCCGTGTCCCAGGAGTTACTCCAGCATTGAGCTTGACATATGATGCCATTATCAGGCTGGAATCTTGCCGTGCTGATCGTCAAGGTTGTGGGGTAAGCTATTTCCCTTGTGCGGCTGCAGACTATTCCGCACATTTGGAAGGTCATTGACGCTAGTACTGCTTGGTAGACTAGATTGTCGTTAAAATATCTAACATAGTCAGCTTCTCGTTCGCTGAGTTCGTAGGGAGAGTGGCTTCGACGTACGCTTTCACCTTCTCAATATCTGCAACAAGCGGATCGCCTTCAGCACCGAAGTTGAAGAAATCTCCTGACCGCACGATCTGTGCAAATTGGGTCAACCCAGTTCCGTCGAGTTTCCCTGAACGCTGGGTTAGGCTTCTCTTTTCAGTCCATCGATTAAAAGCTCACCATTGGCGCCCATTCCATCTCCGCGGAAGAGACCGGCGTGAGATCTTTCCAAGTCCTGCTGAAATACCTCAATACTATTTGCAAAGTCATTGTCGAGCATATCATCGATCTGCTGGTGCGCATCTTTCGGATGTTCAGCGTATTTGGCACAGACCATAGACTCTAGATCTTGCCCAAGACCCTTTATTGAATGTCAACCTCAGTTTAGACTTTCGGATCACAGGGCAACGAACCAGTGGAAGCACGTTTTTCTCATAGTCAGAAGCAATTCGGGGAGACGCTAGAGCGTATTTCAGAAGATATCCATGCTGCGCGACCTCCATATATCCAACGCTGAAGTCTATTCCTCCAAATGTGACGATTCCGAGTAATTGCAATGCAACCTTTGCGAAAGCAGCGTATAATTGACATGATGAATCTCTCCCATCAGAGTGCGGAAAGTGGAAGAAGCGTGCGAAGTCGGACATTTCGAGCCGTAGCTCATGTTGCAGGCGTTCCAATAGGTTCTGATAAAGATGAGCAATCATGTTTGAGGCATCTAGCACGGTACTCGACGCTATAGTCTTCGTGAGGGAGTTGACTTACGTAGGCGGCTGTGTAAAACTCGTGAGCTTTTTGCATCTGATAGATGGTGAAGTACCGTTTGCGAGCAAGAGCTTTGTCCCCTCCTTGAGCGAGAGTGGTTGCATAGATCTTGGAGCAATCAGGGAACTCGCATTTACCGTTGAACAAGCAGTTTCTGTGCAAGGGCCCGCCTGCCCATTCGTGCATCAGAAAGTTGGCGTAGCTGGCAGCGTCTATGAAGTTGGATGATTTCTTGTCGATGTGTCGATCGAAGTCTGGGAACCAGGTCTTCACGCCGGAGGCTTCTATGTTCTCGACCGTGGTGTCGAAGAACGCATCTTTTTCGCATGTTACATGCGTAGCATTGACGGTCTGGTTGGCAGACCGTGGGAAACGGAGAGGAATACGCTGGCAAAGGCATATGCTCAATTGCGCTGCGAGCGAGAATATCATCAACAGTGTCTTGAAGGGTTCCATGTTGTGAAAAGAGAGATCTTGGAACGCACGGTAAGTGATGGAGAAAAAAAGTGTCAGAGCAAAAGCGCACACTGAAATAGGCGAATGGCTTATCCATATCTGGGTTTGAAAACCGTTGTAAGCCACAAGCCGTGGAGAAGCACAAATGCGGGCCCATAAAGCATTAAGTCTACCTTTTGCCAAACCCAACAGGAACTGGATTTCCCCAAAATCAACGTTCGCCATGGTATATATGGTGATGCTAAATTTAATAGCAAAATATACCTCATCCTGAACTGACTTCTGCCCGCGTTTCGAATACCAAAGCCTACATGTCGAAGTTGAATTTGCGTAACTTCTGCCTTTAAGACAGGTCCTACTCCGCCTTCAGTAGCATTGACCACCCGTTCCTCTGCCCTCTCAGCCTCGTAGACTGAGCGTATGATCCCGCCAAATAAGTACTTGGTCGAAGATACGGTCTCTCAATCCGCTTGAGAAATCCTGTTGCTACTAGTCAAGGCATGTGCATGATTTTGGTCTTCCTGGGTGGTGTTGTGAGATAAGCACAGGTTTCAAGTTCAACGGTTTCTTTGTTCAATGCGGGGCATGAATGAAGTCTCGGACTAAGTATTCCGCTCATCCTGTCTCCCACAACATGCACATGACGTATCTCATCGTTTCAATTCATCGATGTCCTGCATCCTGCAGGCTGGAGATTAGATGACCGCGGTGAAGCTTTTCGTCCGCTCCGAGAATCTCGAGCGGATGCTGGAAGTGTCTAGAAGAATCCTGCATTTTCCTAGCGGCATACGATTATTTAGATGCAGATGGCAAAAATCGTGAAAATGCCTCTAAGAGCTCAAACATCCACGTGATGGGCGAAACATGTCTCAACCATCACGTTAGCGCTTCAAGGGTGTTCAAACTACTTGCGTTCGAGGTTGTATGTCAGCAGACATTCAGAGACTGGTAACGTGTTTCAGTGAGAACGAAGGATTGAGAAATACTTCTGCAGGAAAGTTCTTCTCTTCCTCCATCCTCTACAGACAACCATTCGTGCACGCATCATTCCACCATTATTACGAAAATTTGACAGCCTAAACATCTGGACAAGTCCAGTAGAGCAAATATGACGGAATTCGGGCACGCCGTTATCAGGTCTGTGGCCCCAAGCAGTGTGGTTAGAATCGTCATCGCTCAATCAATCCAGCTTCAACGGTCAGCACGCAGGCATGGCGAAGACTATGGTAAGACGAATCGTGAGGGCTCTGGGCTGTGGAGAAGCGAAGTCTATCGTGAGTCAAGCAACGATCACGCCACCTATTGGATCTTGGGCTCTAGTATTTCGCCGGATTTGACAAACTGACCAAGTTGTAGGAAGAAATGCCCTGTGAAGAACCCGGTCATGCTGGCAAAGTCTCCTTCATGGTCACAGTCGATAAGCGCTCAGCGTTCAGAGACAGGAGAAAGGAGTCCGACCTCCAGTATGAAAAGTGAGGTAGGATGCCGAATTTATGGGACAACATCTAATGAGAGCAGTGGTGGGGTCGACAGCTTCTGTTATCACTGGGAGGATGTCGATGAACAAGTCATGATCTATGTACTCGACGACACAGTGATAAGTTGTAAAGCTATGCCAACAAAACGGAATGATTGGCCAGGTAAGCTATGATCACAGGCCGCCCGCTCGCATGGCTTTGTCTGATCATTTATCACAGAGTTCAAATTTCAGAAGCGCGAAACTGTATCGAAACCAAGTGATGATCGAAGGAAATGAGTGTAGAACTTGATTATGAAAGTATTAAACACATTAATAGATTAAAAAGGCGCAGCCGAAATTGAAAGGACGCGCTATGGCTATCAAAGGCTTTGCAACTTATATACAAATACACCTGGCCACTACCACAGCTGACTTGCTTCTGCGGTATCACATAAGAAATGACACAAATCTTCAGCACAATTCAATGGTGCGTTTGCATTCCAAGCAGTCGTCCAAGGATCCTCAGCGCCTAGGCCATCAGGGTGTTCAAATATGATACCAAACATCGGGTTTTCTTGTGGTATATTGTAGTCAAATTCGAATCGACACTTCCAGCATCTGGACATCTCGTCGAACATATTTTCACCGTTACTGCGAAAGGATCGGGCTGACTCGCTACGATGGTCAAAGGCAAAAGAAGCACCTAACGGTGTACCACCGGCCCTTGTTCTATCTACCGATAGATTGGTCCATCCACCATAAACCATTGCTCGCATGAAATCTCTATAATTCTCCAGCGACTGGCTACAGTCTTGAGCAAGAGCGAGGAATGTCCGAGTATTGTCATTGAATGCCTTTAGACGGCCGTTCATGAAGCTGAAGCGATTTTGTACAGCTTTGCCCTTGGTGATCAACGACTGTTTCCTTGCAGCGTCATTAAAGCGAGCTAGCCTACTGGATAAGCTGCTCTGCTTCGCTAGGTCTAACATCGGCGGCCATCGGTCTCCCGAACATGCCACTATTCTATGATGTATACAAACAAAGCATACTACTGGTAGGCCCGTGTCATTGTTCGCTCCGGCGCGCTGATACTTGACAATCCTTGTCTTGAGCATCTCCTCTTGCAGAGTGGCAAGATTAGCACTTGCGGGCAACTTCTGCAAAACGACCAGCACCAGAAGCTCCATTGCTTGCCTGTTTGCCATCGTGCATAGATCTTGGCCGCCTTCTACAGTGAAACTTTCAAACGGAGTGGAGATGTCAACATCTAGCATTACTAGCTGAATTGCTAACTCGTCAAGATGTACACGAAGCAGCTGGCGATGATGGTCAATTTCTTGAGAGCGGAATGACAACTCTGCTTGGTACCAAATGGCTAATGCTATGTCATAGTAATAGTGAAGAGAACGACGAAGTTCCCAGAAGTATTCTTGCTTCTGCGATCTAGCTGGTTTGTTGTCGTCAAGGTCTGCAGCTATCCAGATGTGGTTGGCCACAAGAGAGCTCAAGCTTGCCAGACATTGTAATTTCTCAGGTGGAGGTAACTTTGCATAAAATGCTGTCCATTGACTTCTTCCGGGCTTGAAGCAAACGACTGCAGAATGGGTAGCCATTTCGAGAAAATGGACAGGTTTCAAGGTAAAGAAATATATGGTATCAGTAGGAGTCGCGGTGTGCTAGGAATGGAAGAAAAGATGCACCCAGAGTCTCTAGATACTGCAACTGGAAAGACTTGACTACAATCGAGATTCATATAGAAATGAGTGTCGATTTACCTTATGCAATTCGTTAATCTTAAATGAGCAAGGTCGTATCACCATACTTTGATGAAGAAGAGGGAAGCCATCGACGCAGTCATGCCCGAGAGTTCCACCACTGAGTTCCTTCGAGATCTTTTGTGCTTTCTTATAAGCTCAAATGCTTCTATTATAGCGAAGAAATTTATCATTGCTTTCTACACCGGATTCTTAACGCTTTAAATAGAGAAGGTTATATTTTTTTTGATAAGTTTTTTGTTTAAACTGCATTCGGGTTTTTGCTCTCGGTCTTAGTAGAAGAATCTTTCTTTGTTTTATATGCCCTATATATATTAAGAAGGTTCCACTTGTATCCGATTGCCTACATCAAACACCAATGAGACTTTCCCATTGTCCTTCTGGGCATCAGGAAAGAGCCGGACCATCGGATAAACCTTTTTCCGATCCCACAGTCTCGTCATTCGACCTCCGTTTGTCTTTGACGACGTAGAGTACGCAAGTGCTATCCAAGTGTTCAAGGCTCGAGCTCAACAACACAGCCTGACACCTCGTTGACATAGCGCCCCAAGTACACGTCATCATCAACTCTACAGTTCATTTGGCAAAGTTTCATTGTGTTGCAAGCCATGGCACCACTATCAAATCGATCGAAGTCCTTGACTAGAGAGCAGAAATTTGCGGCAGCCAGACAAGCCATTGCCAATAGTTCGCGGCCTGGAGGTGAGCCATGTCTTCATTGCTCATTGAAATCTCTCTAATCATGCTTTAGGCTCTGCTGTCATGCAAGCCTTGCATGAATTCACCCAGGAAGAAAGACATGCGTTTGCAGAATGGTCCTTGCAACGTGCTACACCTCGCCTAAATGCGTATGCTGGGATAGGTCAAGCACATCCTCTTTTGGACGTGGAGAGCTATACCATGGCATTGGTGAATGTAGATTTCGGCTCAACCGGCTCGATAAAAGATTTTTCAAATAAAGCGTTCGGTCATCAAGATAGGCCAGGAGCTCAGCCAATACCTTTAGGAAATGATAGCTCTTTCAGATACTATCTTCGCTCGCAGACTGCCGTTCTACGCAGAAAGACGGCTCCATCTTTGGTCGAGGCTGACATACATCCATATGTCGTGCAGATGCGGAATGAAAATGCAAATGTGAGGTCTCCATTCGAGTATGGATTTTGCCTTGGTTATCTAGATGTGCATTTCGACAGCCCCGATCTTCCTAGCACACAACACCATCACTCAAGCCTTCAAAGGACACCTTTTCAAGTCTATCTAGACCCTGATGGGAGATTCAAGTCGGTATGGATCGTATTCGATCCGCACTTTGAAGACGAGCTTGGAAACAACATTCAATTTGGCGACAATCCGAAGGTTTGGGATTACTTACCATCACCACAAAGTGATCGGCCAAATTTCAAAGTACTCAGAATTACCAACCTTGATGAGATGAGTGATCTAAGTCAGCATCGCAACTTCTTTGGTGGATTAAGCGGGAACATGTGGTCAGGTCTCAGACCGGAGACATGGTCAGCCTCTTTCGATGAAGTACGAGACGTGGCAAAGAGGAGCTTTTCTACTATATAGTTGAATCTAAGAAAAGAATGCATCAGGCATAGTGCATGTATTATTAATGCATAAATACCGTTTTGAGCACGGCAATTTCCCTCAATTATGTTAGTATATCTGAGGTTTGGACATGGGATGTTTTTGCGTTTCTTTGATCTATCAAGGATATTACTGAGCTCGTCTGGTGTCAACACACTTAATTACGACTTGTGAGAGTAACGTTACCCCATTGCCTCTCAGAAGCTAGATATCAAGAAATCCGGGAAATTTCTTCACACATTTTGCGAGCTTTGCGAACCTGACTGTCGCAACCTAAAGTCAACGAGATGGAAGAGGGAGGGGTCAAGATGACAATTGAAAGACATGAGAAACATGATTGGCGTAATTTCCGCCAATACTGCTCAGCCACATCATGGGCATTGAAGATGCTTCAATTTGTGCTCTCGGTCATCAGAAGTACTACCTGTGAGCTCCAAGCATGTGCAGACATATGACTAATTCCAAATTCTGCTTAGTATGAGCAGGTTCTCTCTTCAGATATCGGTCAGAAAGACAGTGGTACAAATCACAGGATGGGACACATAGCGATCCAGCGTCCTACACTCCATCCTGCCACATGATGTGAATGTTTGACCTGTCACGCCTCTTGCACCCTGAAGTTACACAACAGGAACATTGAACTCCTTGTTTCCAGTCCGCTTGACGCACGTCTCATGAACAAGATTCCCTGCAAACGGATCAGCGAACAGCATATACCCAACATTCATAGATGGCAAACCGACCCCAGGCCATTAATGCCCAATTGTCCGCATTGACCCTCGCTTTCTCAGGAGCAAGGTCGTAGAAATGGCCTGCAGCAAGGTTCTTAGCCTCCTGGGGCTCGTAAGCAGCATCCGTGCCTTGCGCGTTGCTGATGTCCTCGGTCCTACGAAGTCAAACGTGAGCCTCTGCTTGAACAGTATAGAGTGGCAGCTATGGCATCGTGGAGATAATATGCGAGGAAGAGGAGGAACATGATTGATGAGACGTTCAAGGCTGGAGACTTACGGGCCTTCGTAGCGAGGGAAGGTGGGAAACCCTCCATCAATCCAAGGCGCCAGGAGTGTGTGGGTCAGCTCGTGAAGAAGCACACGTTCTGTTCAATCATCATCATCAGCTCGGTGTATAGTATCATTGGGCACTGGCTCTGACCTCTCGAATTGTAAAATGGCAATGGTTTACCATCTTCGCATTGGATGTCTTTCGCGTTCGTCATTTCGTCGAAGAAGAACTCGTTGCAGAAAGTGATCGAGTTAGTGGTGGCCATGGTAGTTCCGATCTAGCGATTTGTGGGACCGCACTCGTTACAGCTGATGGTGAGTTGATCGGGAATGTTGTCGTTGATGCGCAATTTGGATCCTGCACGCTTGTAGAATTCCTTGCCGTAAGCCATCCATGTATCATCCATCAGACTCTTGGGCCAGAATGCTTGGACGAATTCGTTGTTCTTGTTGAAGTCTGTCTGCATTTGTTTGGTCATTTTGTGAACATTGGTGGCTGTGTCGGAGAGAATGCTGATTTGATCGTTACTGCAATCGCTGTATTTGATATTGTTGATTTGCTGCAAGGCGCGTCCGTTGATGATTGGCTTCAAACGGCTTCCTCCAAGCGACGTCTCAAGGAAAGGGGCGCCCAGTGAGTGACCGATATGGCAAGCGACCATGAGTGATTTAATTGGTGCCATGGAGAAGCAGGCTCAGTCAGTACTGGAAGACGAAAAAACCAAAACTGAAACCTGGATTTCGATCATACTGGGTGGGGCTGGCCATTATATGCTGAATGCTTTCCGAAACACTAAAGCCTACACAGTCGAGAAAGCGACCGTGTGTTAGGGGAGCTTTGAAGATGGGGAAATCTAACAAGCGAAATGAGAAAGCATCTCTGGCAGAGCTCTTACCCGATCCGGTAGGTACAAGTCGAATGTCGGTTAGCATTAGAAGTTTCTGCTTGGACTGCTGATCTGTGATAGGCACTGGTCTGGAACATGGAGTGTTTGATCAGAGCCAGGCAAAGTTTTGGCAGGCGGTGGGGTGGTCCGGCTACTGAGCAACACAGCAAGGAGTGAATGAATACCGAGTCTAGCCGTCTCGGGAATAGTCGCTTGTCTCATGAAGACCTGATAAGCGAATGACGAGAACAAAGGGACTTCAAGATCTCAAAAACGAGTAGACAGGCGAGGTTTACACAGAGGCCCACAACACGAAAGCCCAAGCCACAACAGCTGAAAATGTTTATAATACTACACTTCTGTGTGCCCTTCTATTCAAGTAAGCAGCATTAGGTTTCTGTCTTGAGCAGCAGAGCGCTCACAGATGACGAGATTTGATCACGAACAAAGATTTTATTTCGTTATAGGCCTTTTCGGATGATACAAAAGTCACGAAGACACAGCTACCAGCCAAAATCGAAGGAAGTCTTATAGCTTTGGATAGATGCCTCTATCAGGTGGTTATGGACAAGATTGTCTGAGAATAGCCGTGAAATTCGGCGTAAATTCGTTCATTTGTGAAGAGACTGTTTCTGTTTTCGACTGTCAAGCAGATCACGTATTTCAACAGTGAGCAGCTCAGCAACCTGCCTATCATGCCAAACTTTGGTCTTCGGTCTCAAGCTCCTCTTCATCGGTCGAAGGCTCGATAGTCAATGGAGCCGGTTTTTCCAGCATCACCAATCCCTGTATCTTTCGCTTCTCCTTTTGCACAGTCTGCATGAGTTCAAGCTTCTCGAGCAGATCAGCCTCGCGCAACTCACTCTCCCAACCTGAAGGGAAGTCCTCAACTTCCAGATTCCTCAGACGACCATCGTTGATCATAGTCTCGAAAAGTGGTCGAAGTCGACATCCTGACACAAACAGATCTCGTTGTATGTGTATGATCATCCATATTTTCACAATCCTTTGAAGAGGCATGCGATATCCAGCACAGGAAAAGAGTCCGCGGCGCATACCATCTGGGGCAGCACCGTTGACGGAAAAGAGCACACTGGTCAAGAACAGATTTTCACCAAAGTGTTGAAAGATACCCTTCAAAAGCTCGCCCCCTACCGCTCGTGGTGACTTTATATAAGCATCTTTAAGCTCTCGCTTATACCATGCCGGTGGAAATTGAGTATAAACTTCATCTGTGAACTCCAGGCGAATTTGGCGAACTAGAGAGGCATTTCGCAAGCCAATACTTTTCAACCAGTCCACTGAAGAGGTAATGCTGCATCGCCGAAGGTGTTGAATGTGCTTGCCATCCTTCATGTCCTAGCATCGCGTTCGAGGATCCGAAGTGTCTCGACCATGCTCTTTGTAGTCCTAGTACATTTTGCAAAAATCGCAATAATGACCAACATCCATTTTGTGACATTGATCCTCTTGCTGGCGATCACAGTCGTAGAAGGGATGTGGGTGGAATGTACATTCGTAGAGTGCAAAATCATCAAAGTAGAAGGCATAATGACCATAAAGAACCTCTGACGCTTCGTCACAGATTTGGTGGTTTACTTGTAGAAGCGATGTGACATCGCTGACAGGGTATCTTGGCTTATTGTTGACTTTCGCCCATGATGCATCACTGTCAGACCGACCATCGTTCTCGTGAAACATTCTATGTCGTTGCTGGCGAGCGGTCCATAATGGTTCGATTGTGCCATGCTGGACATTGAAGACGTAATCATATATTTGCTGACGTAGCTCTAAAGGTAACCCGAAGAAGCCCGATTCCGTGATAGCAGGCTGACCTATTTATCTGAAAGGCCGGAAATCAATAGGTCTCAAGGATGTACAACGATAAGACTTGGAAGTTCTGTTAGACCAGAGGTGATTGGAAGGAGAGCCTTTTGTAGAGTACTACTTAGCTCGAATGACATCTAACATAAAGCTTTGTGTTCACAAAAATGAAAGCTCTGTCAACGATGATGTCATGTCATGCGGTACAATGAGTTCCGGGCACGAATGACATCGAAGGTCATATTGTACAACTTGACAAGACGCTAATACGATTGTCGCGATTGGTCTTGCTTGTATCAGGCAGCTCATATTCCATTCATTCCACCTTGCTCTTTGCAGTGAAGAGGACGCAAATCTCATTGTTGACGCCCTCTCGAAAGCCCCAGTATTGAAATACACTGTGTGTTTAAGAACGAAAGAAGAGGTGAAAGTTACAGCAGGATGTAAGTGTAATTGTGTGCTTAGGAACTACAATAAGCACCAAATCGAAGGAGAACATGTCCACTACGATATGAAGAAGTGGTCATGGATTGCATACCATTTTGTGTCAACAATTGACTCCATGGTCTTCATCTCCGGTCAAATTGAGGCGCAGGAATACTCGTGTACGTAGTATAGCCATCCGGGATTTCCAACTCCGCCATCGCACCCTGCATATTATCCAACGAGTCATGCGTTTCGTTGCTGGTTCTCGTAGAGTTCACCTGATCTTTCAGCTCTATCATTGCACTCTGCACCGTCTCCATCAACTCAAACACTTCCATGCTGGCATATTCCCTCAGAACCTGCATCGAATCGTCAATCCAATCAGACCAAAAGTTGAGTTTATCAATCTTCAGTTTCTGCAGGGAGCGGATGCTGGTGAGGCCTCGCCGAAGACGAGATCCCTCCAGGAAAAGCCCGGCGCAACCACGTATAATTAGAGTCATTCCGCTGGCAAACTTCGGCTCAAGCCAACCTGGAGGGGGCTCATCATGAAAGTTCTGATGGGTTCCTTTATCGAAAGAAAACCGAACTTCTCTCACGGAGAGATTGTTGTCAATATATCGGAGCAAGGATTGGAAAAGCTCGCCACCTGGGGCACCCCGCGTTGATCCCATTGCAATCATGAAGGCTGGAAGATCAGAAAGAGGTGCAGTGCAGTAATCATCCTTGATCTGGAGACGAAGCTTGCGGAGGAAAGAGCGATTTCGCGGTCCGATCTGGATGAGCCAGTCTTGCATCTCAGTGACGTCGCTACGATTGATTCCTTCGAAGTGCTTGCCATCCTCTGTTATGTGGCCCGTGTCAAGGTCACCAAAATAGTCGGGCTCGTGGCGCTGCTTGGTCTGGCAAGCTTCGCAGTACCCAGTGACATTCACAGGAATACATTCGGGATGTAGCCACTTACTCCTGTGGTGATTGAGGGAGAGTGTATCGAAGAGAAACGTATGTTGACCGTATAGGAATCCCGACGCCTCTTCGTACACTTGCCTACCGCTTTGTAGCAAGGGCATAACGTTGTCTGCACCATAGTCTTTGCGGTGGCCTGATGTAACCCTAGAGGCATTCCTTTCTGCCTTGATGAAAGGAGATATTGTGTCCTCTCGTGTTGCAATCACATAAGCGTAAATATGTTCCCGAAGCTCCAAGGGAAGACGGAAAAGTGGGGAGGACATTTTGGGTTTCTGATGTATATCGTGGAGATGAAGGAAAGATCGAAAGACTCGAGGCTGTCACTTTTATGTCGTCTGAGAACTGTCACTGTGTCGAAGAAAGAATTGCCTTTGCCGTCGTTGTGCAAGTCACACAAGAGCGAACAATGACACTCTAGCATATGATATCATCAGGTGTCATGCACTGTGTCTTCGAGATAGCAGCATCTTGGGAGGACAGATAACATAAGTTCCAGACAAAAAGCTGTCATCTCCTCTACTGCGGATTATCGGCCTAGCTTCTCACTAAGCGCCAACGAAAAATGCGCTTGCCACCAAGGTATTCTGCTACATGATGTAGCGGCAACGTACCACGACCCTATTCTCGCCTCAAGTCTACACCAACCTGTATGGATGACACCAGCTTGGCCCTGCTTGAGAGCTCTGGCAACGCTAAGCTACCATTCATTATATGTTTAGCGGTGTTCAAGGCGAAGCCGGCCAAGGTACTCTGCTGAAGATGCAGATTTTGAGCATACTTATTCTTTTAAGCGAAAATAAGAACTTGATCTACTCTCATCTACCCCGTCTGAAGTAGGTGGAAAGCCATGAGTCATGACTCATTCAGTCTGATTGGGGTAACCTGCAACCATTCATGGCCTGCAATCCTGTGAAGACAGCCTCAATGATTGAAGACATTGATTCTAATATAGCCGAATTGTCTTCCCGGATGAATTGGCGCTGCTCAAGCACTAATGCCGGAACAATGCATCTTGGAGAAGTAATAGTCTTTGCGATGTTCGAATTGGTAATAAAGTACTGCCAAAATCGTTGTTTCTCGGCCGGAGTGTGTCGGTATATGTTCAAGTTGTGTATCACCACGAGGGGTGACAAGTAGCTCAACTTGGAAGACGAACAGTTAGTTTTGAGAGGAGTATTCTCTCTCGTAGGCATGACGAAGACGTCATGATAGGAAAAAGTTAGACCTCGGATGATTCAATATTGGGTGTGATCTGTAGTCAAACGGTGGGACCACTCATTCGATATCTACTCCAGTATCCCTATTGGCTTTCCTTGCATGGCCAATAGATTTCACGTCCGCTTGAATATCCCGCTGAAGGGTATTGCTTAGACTGACTAGGTAGATGTGTGAGACAACGGGCAATGTCTATGTCACCCTTATGTTTGAAACAATCGAATAACCTGAAATGTTTCAAGGCCGGCCATTGCCATTCACCCATGATGGAGACCGCATCATTCCAACTACCACCCCTTTCTGCCGTCTGTCTAAGCCGCACACGTCGGAAAGCAACCTTTTCAAGTGTCCCGTGATGGTTCCGAAAGAAGGTCACGACTTGGTGCACATTCTTGATTAGCATATATCTCAATCTGATGATATTGAGATATGGCAACCTCGCATCCCGAAGGAGTTCGCCGACGTCTAAGCGACGTGATGTGGCCTCTAGATTGATGATTTCTAACGATCTGAGCTGTTGAGAAGCTTTCAATACAGAACGCAGCGTTTGAGAGTAATTAGTCCACGAGACACCGTCGCCAGAATCCGGTCCTTCGAGCTTAAGTGTCCGGAGCGTGGACTGAGCTACCAGCCAAAAGCTGAAGTCCGAGCCCAGCACTTCAGTCAGCGATTTGGCTGGTATGAGTCTATGCTTTCGTGGCTGGAGGATTGTGGATGCCTGACTTCCCTTTGGGCTTGGGGCGGTGTTTATTGCGCTCGCTGAGGAGATTGAAAAGGATTCGAGCTGAGTTCCTGCATTATAGATAGCTCTGAGCGCTATTGGTACCGTTCTTTCAAGATCAAAGTAAATGTCATTGCTACATTCCTGTCCTAATGCACTATTGAGCTCTTTCGCACCAATGCAACGACTCCGAATGATAACCTCGAAGTAGTGGAGGTTGCGGAGCCGTTTGAAAGCCTTCGTCATCATTCTTTGTGCTCGCTGTTCGTTATGGAGCCAACGTTGCACTTCGAGGTATCTAATCTTTGTTGCATTGTATTGACCGACATCAAGGCGTTGCGGTTGCGAGTTTGGGTTTGAAGCTGGGCTCCCACAAGACACTTGCCCAGCCTTAGGTCCCGGCAGAATCTGTATCGTGGAGAAGTAGATGGTGCGAACGTGACGAGCGCTACGTATTCATGAGGATTGTCATCAACAGCTAGTGGTCAAGCTTACAACTCCTCATGAGCCGAGACCTCGAACAAGTTATGCAGGCTCTTAGCACTTATCCATAGAGGTATCGTGGAGAATAACGCTGGGATTGCTACTGTCGATAGCCGTCGATTTGCTTGCCTCAGGTGACATAGATCATCTACGGAGCTGGAAATTGGTGGAGAAGCAAGCTTCTCGGTGATCATTTGTAATATTTCAAAAGGTAATTGGTCCATAGTAAATGGCAGGTACAACTCTTTGTGCAGTGTCCCTGTAGCATGTGTTGTTGCAGACTCTCTTCAATATGGACGTGACAATCGCACGGAGTGGCACCACACATGTCAGCCTGTCCTCTCGTGGAAGGTTGCGTGTATTGTGTAAAGTTTAAAATTGGTAGACCGCAAGAAATTTATCGCAAAGATTTTGTCGATATGCGGGAATTTGATGCGGGAAAAAAAGTGTCTGTTCCCATCAGGGTTTCGACACATGATTGTAGAACAGTGAAATGAAAGTTAGAACGTATCGGTCTGTCTTATTCCAGCACAGATTGCCTTAGAGTTAGGCGTCCTGCGTGATGATGAACATGCTTGCCTTAGTACATCACGTGCTTGAGCATGCGCCACGGCTAAGCCCCTTATGACTGATCTTTAAGCTCTTTCGGGTTGGTGCTTATCGCGCTGGTGGCGCAGGCAGCTGGAGCGGATTTACGGCCGCAGCCAAGGCGCATTATAATTGTTGCAGACGGTTCTAGAATTCCTTGGCCGACGCTAGTCGCAATAGCAGTTACTGCTATTAGAATGCTTTATATAATAATGTAATTAGCTATTAGCACTAGAATAATCTAGATATAAGCTTATTTATTACCTAATTAGCTTATATAAAATTATTATAATTATTTTAACTAATTATATAATATATAATATTTTAGAGAGATTGCCTAATTAAGCTTACTTTATTATTTAATAATCTATTACTGCAAAAGGTTATAAACTTAAAAACTTAATAATTATAATTACTAACTTAATTATTATATTATATTACTATTATAGTAGGATAGTAAGCAAGAAATACTATAGATATTAACTAATATAAGGAAGTTCTTAAGATTAAAACAACTATAAAATATTATCAATAGCTTAATACTTATATTAAACAATTATATATATAGTAAGATATACTAGTAAGTCTATGCTAACTATATTTACAATATATTTATAGCTAATACTATACTTTAATAAAGAATATACCTCTTATTATTTAGCAATAAGCTTCTATTAAAAGAGATATATAATATATAAGTTAAGGTCTATAGGGTATATATAAAGGACAGGCTAATTCTAATATTATTTTAGCTAATAAATATTAAAGTTAATAAAGGATAATTAATATAGTAATAAAGGTTAAAAATATAAATTAGCATATTGCTCTTATTAATAGGCAAGCAAAGCTTAATAACCTTATTATTAATCTATTAATTATATAAGCATTTAAGGGCATATTAAAATTTAAGAAAATGATTTATTTCTTGAGTATAGCAATTATTTAAGCTCTAAATATATTATTTAATAGCTTAAAATAGCAAAGTCTAAGGTAGCTCCTTTATATATTTGATAACTTATATTAATTATAAAAAAACTTAGCTATTAAACCTTAAAAAAATATAATTTACTATAAATATAGTAAAAAAAGCTATATAATAAAAGACTATAATAAAGATAAAAATCATAATAGCAATAGCAATACTCTTATTGCTTATAATTTAAAAAAAGAATTTTAAAGTAAATTACAAAATAAGTCTAATAAAGAACTAAGACTAAATTAAAGATTATTTAATTAAAAAAACTAAAAAGGTTATAAAAGATAAAATAAAAAGCCTTATACTGCTGCTATAGTAGCAGGCAAAAATAATAAAAGTATTTATAATACCTTAAAAGATAATAATAATATTAAGTCAATAGAAAGTGCCTTTATAGCATAAATAATTAAAGAATTTTCAGGTTATAAATATATATTAATTATAAAACCTAAAAATAATAAATTAATAATAAGTTTAAATTAATTAAGCTTAAAAGCAATAATATTTTAAAGCTTTATTATAAATAAAGTAAATAATAATCTCACTTAAACTATTAATTTAGAAGCTATTATATATTTAATAATTAAAAGTTATTATTTTTATAAATATAAAGAATAATTAAATATAATAAAAGTTAAAGGTAAAAAACTTTTCTTATTACTAGGAAAAAAAACAATTAAGTATAAAAGTAATAGCTAATAACTAATATTAATTAATATATTATTTATACTTAACTTAAATTATAACTTATAAATAATTACTACAATAAGAAAATAAGGCTTTTCTACTTATTTTAAAAATAATAAATATAAAATATAATAAAAATATATATTATTTATAGTAAAAAAGAAAGCAAAAAGCTTATATTATTTTAAAAGAATAATATAAAAAATTGCCTTAATAGCAGAAATTGCTCTAATTAATAAAGAATATAAAAGAGTTTTTTTTTTAAAAAGTTAAAATAATAGTAAAGTCTTTTAAGCAGACTAAAAGATATTTAGACCTAGTATTATAAGCTAACTAATTATATTATTAAAGTAGCAATTTTATTAACTATATACTTAATTAAGTTATCTTAGCATTTGTTGTAATCCGACCTAGCATGCTCATTTTGATATTGCTCGGTTAAACCTCGGTACGGCCGGCAAAACCTCAGCTTAACAACTCCCACTGTCGCAAACTGAAGCTCGACACAAGGACGTGTTGGGAGCCGACATGTTGAAGCCTTAGCTCATAGTATTTAGTATGGGGTGCCTGCTCTTCTCTTTCTTTTCTCCTTCATCTTTGGTATCTTCGTTAATTAAGGCCCTATGAGAGCGGTTTTGCACCACCAAGCTGGGTAGACAGTCAATAGCATTAATAAAATAATAAAAGTAAAATAATATTTTAGCATAAAATAGCTAAAAATACCTAAGAATTTTTATTATAATATTTATAAAATTAATAAGATAATTAAATAAATTAAAAATATTATTATAAAAAGGAAACTATATTAAAAAAATAACTTTTTATTAATATATAAAGCCTATATAAAATATAGTTATTAGTTCTAAGTATTATATCTTGCCTTTATTTCCTCTTTATTATTAATAAGGCAATAAGGTTATTATAGCTTATTTTTATATCAAAAAAAGGATAAGTTAAATATTTTCTTCTTAGTATTATTAATTATATAACTTAATAAAATAATTAATATAAAATTTGATATATTAAAATAAATAACATAAAAGAATTTAAAGCATTAAAAAATAACTTCAAAATACAAAGTATATAAGTGGAATTAACAATAATATATATACTATAATAAAATAGTATATTAAAGCGGTTTAATAGAATAATTATTATAATAATAAGGTATATATTCTAATATTATAACCTCTTTAATAGCTTCTAGCCAGAAGTAATAATATATATTAATATGCTATTGTACCTTATTCCTTTATTAGAAAGACTTAGCTAATCCTTATAAATAGTAGATTAATTAAAAACTATTAATTAATTACCTTAAGGTATTTAAAAGTTATTATAAAGTTTATATTCTTAAAGAATACTATTATAAATTTAATTTAGTTATTGTTAATAGTATTTACCTTAATATTAAATTATAAACTTAATGTATAATATATATACCTTTAAAAAGAGTAATAGAAATTACTACCTTAATTATAGTATATAAAGGAAAATTAAGAATATTTTTATTTAATAGTATAATATAATAATTATTAATAGCAAAGGCATTAACAATAATATTAATAGACTTGGTATATATTTATTACTATAATAAAAAAGTATATAAATAGCTAACTAATAAAAGACTAGCAAATAGTATAAATATAGCTATAAATTTAAATAGAAATTTAAGCTTTATTTCAAATTAATAAATAGTTATTTTATTAATAGTAATAATAACCTTAATAGAGCAATAATTAATTAGTAAATATATACCTATTTATAATAAACCTAAAGCTAATGCTAAGTAGCAAAAGGAAGCTTTTTTAACTTTATTATTATTATTATTAATTAACCCTTATTCTTAAAGGGAAATAAGGACTTAAAATTTATAAAACTTAATAAATTTTAGCTTAAATAAAAGAATTAGCTTAAAACTTTATTAAGTATAATAAAACAGCGTAAAATCTCATTAAAATATAAGTATTAATATAATTCTATAAGATATTATCTTTATGCCTATTCTATAAATATAAAATAGATAGCTAATTTTGTATAATATTTAAATAGAACTTAATAATAAGGAAAATACTATTAATATAAAAGGAATTAAGTTTACCTAAAATATTTAAGCATTTTATCTTTAATACTTAAAGCACCCTTTTAATCTTTATTAATTTAATAATATATTTAATAGAAAAGGAATAGCTTTACTTGATAATTATCTACTTAGCTTGGTAGTGCAAAACTGCTCTCATAGGGCCTTAACTAATAAAGACACTAAAGATAAAAAAGAAAAAAAAGAGAAAAGCAAGCATCCTATACTAAATATTATAAGCTAAGGCTTTAACATATTAGCTCTTAATATATCCTTGTATTAAGCTTTAATTTATAATAATAGGAGCTATTAAGCTAAGGTTTTGCTAACTATACTAAAATTTAACTAAGCAATATTAAAATAAGCATGCTAAATTGGATTATAATAGTACCCTTTTCTTTCAGGTTTATTATAACCTTATAATATGTTATAGTGCCTTATAAGCTAGCTTCTAAGCTCTTATATAGTCTTATTTGCTATTATAATTATCTTTAACTATTATTTATATTATTATACCTTTACTAAAAATACCAGTTTTTGCTATAATATATTGTTAAGATACTAATTTATTATCTATGCTAATATAGAGATATCTTTTAAAGCATATTATATAGTGTTATAATTGCTTAAATATTCTTCCTCTATTTAAGCCTTTTTTAATAAGGGCAGTAACACTGCTTTAAAGCTAATATAAGCTATTAATAATAAAGAGAAAAGAAAAAGAAGAAAAAGAGGAGGAGAAGGTATTTATACTATAAAGAAAAGCTTAAAGCTAATCTTAATAGAGATAGCAATTATAGCATAATAAGCTTACCTATAAGAGTATTTATAATTATTACTTATTACATTATATATTTAAAAAGAGATTAATTTATTATTATAGTTTATTATTAAGATATTAATTTAATTATTATGTTAGCATAAAGATACCCCTTAAAGCATGCTATATAATATTATAGCTATACTTATCATTTATATAAGTCTTTCTATTAATATCCTTATTGCCCTCCTGGCGGCATAAGGTAAAGAAAAAAAGAAAAAGAAAAAAGGAAGAAATATTTATACCCTTAAGATAAGCATAAAGCTAATCTATATTAAATTGGAATATAGGCATTAGCATAATAGTTCTATAATATATTTTATAAATATAGTATATAGATTAGTGCATAATTAAAATACTTATATTGCAGCTTTATTAATTATTAAGGCTATATTTTTAAATAATTTAAGCTAATCTAAAGTTATTAGCTATATAAAATAACTATATTACCTTTAAAGTAACCTTTTATGCCATTTAGGACAATAATTATCTTCAGGATTATTTAGTAACTATAGGTATTATTTATAATAGTTATTAATAATATCCTATAAGTTATTAAAGCTTTTAGCTTTATATTACTTATTATTATATTTTTAGTTTATTTATTTTACTTTAAATAGTATTTATCTATAAAAGTGTTTAGAAGCTAGAATCTGCTTAAATTTATATTCTTTCTATTTATTAATAATAATTAATTCAGGCTTTAGGTTATCTTATCTTAATAGCAGTTTATTTAGGTCTTTATAAAGCAATTTAATATAGAAGACCTTAGGGTATTTCATTATTTTAAGCAGGTTTAACTTATATAAATAATTAATTTTCCTTATAATCTTAAATAACTTAATCTGCTTATTATTTAACTTCTTGCTAGGATAGCTAGTTTAGATATTTTTTATATTAAGCTATACCTAGTTACCAACTTTATATATAATGTCTTCGCAGCAATAATTAACATATTTAACTATCTAGTCTTAAATCTCTTTTATATTAATCTATGCTTCTTCTAAAATAGCTTATATTTTACCAGAAATATTAATAGCTTAAGTAGCTAGCTGCTAATTATATTATATTTTATATAAGGTATTGTTTAGTCTAAAGTTTATTCTAGGGTAATACCTATAATTAATAAAAAATAAGGTTATTTTAATAGCTGTTAATTTAAGGTTATTATAGGCTAGTTTTGCCATTAATAATAAGTTTATTTAATTATCTTAATAATAATTAATAAATATCCTTAAATATATATTAATATCTTAATTAACTTATTCAGTTTATCTATTAGTCTCAGGGTAATAAACTATTAACTTATTACTATTAATACTAAGTCTAATGCATAATAACTTCTATAATATTAATATAAATTAAAGTTTATAGTCTAATATTATATTATCTAGTAATCTATGCTAAGTAATAACTTTGCAAATAAGAATATAAGTAGTCTTTTAATAATATTCTTAGCTTATTATAGTATACTAATATATAGTCCCTATCTTTGCTAAAATAGCATATAATAATTAAGATATTATTTATTTTCTAATATTCCGGAAAACTAGTAATAAAATCTATTCTAAGATTTCATTATTATTGCTAAAATATTAGTAAAGGGTATAGCAGACTATTTAATCTATTATAAGATATCTTTATTTATTAGCAAATATAATAGTTAATAATATATTGCTTAATAGTTTTTATTATTTTAGGCTAATAATAATATTGCTTAATTATTTTAGCAGTCTTATTTACTCTTAAATAGCTAATTAACTTCTAATTATAGATCTTTTTAATAAGGTAAATAATCTAAGATTAAGGTATTTATAGCTTGTCTTATTAGTATAATATTTATTGCTTATTCCTTATATATTTAAGGCTAATATTATTAATATAATTAATTATTCTTTATTTAATAGCTTTTTAGTAATAAATATAGTCCTTATTAATATTATTAACCTGCTAAATAATCTTATATATTAATAAGCCTTAAAGCTGCTTTCCTTCCTATAATAATAAGAAATTAAATTTATTTAATAATAATAAAACCTAATAATTTTCTTATTTTTATTAGTCTTTATACCCTTAGCAAATTAAAGTATCTGCCTTAATATTGCTTTTATTAATATAATAATAGATCTTAAAGTTATAATATAATAAGATCTTAGCTTATTATATTTACCTTTTAAATAGCTTCTTAATTATTATAAAGGTTTTAAGGTTCTTATAGTTAATTAAGACTTATATTGGGGTCTTAGTAGCTTCTAGTTTAAGTTGCTAATAATTAAGAGTATAAATAATAACTAAAAGCTCTTTATTATATATATTATAATTCTACTCTATTAAGTCTAGGTTTTTGCTATAGAATATAACTAGGTATACCTTACCTTTATTATCTCTTTATAATAATATATTATTATTAATTTTATCTAAAAAATTAGTTTCTAGAATGCACTTTAAGCTTAAATTAAAATAATATAATATTAAAGCTTTTATTATTATCTTTTTTAATATATTAAATGACTTTTCTATTTTATAATTTTATGCTTACTTTGTATCCTTATATATAAGGTTAATTAATACTCTTATTATCTTTCTAAAGTTCCTTATAAACCTGCAATAAAAGTTATAGAAGCTAAGGAACCCTTAGACTTATTTTATTATTATTAGTATTTACTATAATATAATAGCCTTAATCTTTTCTGGGTTTATCTTAATGCTATTATTGCTAATAATAATTTTAAGGAACTTAGTCTTAATAATATTGAATTCGCATTTTTTAATATTAGCTTATAGACCTGCTGCTTAAAGTCTTTAAAGAACTTAGCAAATATACTTTTTATGTTCTTTGAAAATCTTATTATAAATAAGGATATTATCTATATAAGCTTAGCAAAACTTATTAATATATTTAAATAGCATATTATTAATATAATTTTATTATAATATTAATCTATTTAAGAGTTTAAAAGGCAAGATTTTATATATATATATATTGAAATAAGTTAAAAAGGAAGTATATTCCTTATTACTTAAATCTATTTCTATTCTATTAAATACTAATATAATATTAATCTTAAATAAGTATTTATATCTAGCTACCTTAGCTATTATTTCTTTAATTAATAGTAATAAGTAATAATTCTTTTTCATAATATTATTAAGCTTTTAATAATTAACATAAAAATATAAACTATTATCTTTCTTTTATATAAATAAAATAAATAATATATATAATGCCTTAAATAAAGTAATAAAACTTTTAGCTAAATTATTATCTAAGTATTTTTTCGCTTTTTGCAGATAATAATAGCTTATATTATATAGCTTTGATTTTAGTAAGTTTTTTACCTTATTAGTTAAATTAATCTTATAATTATAACTTTAATATTCAGGTAAAACTTTGGACTATTGCTTATTAAATATATTAAAAGTATTATATAATTATTTAGGAAGCTTTACTTTAATCTCTTTTTAAATAAATAATATAATAAAGACTTTATTTAGTTCTTTTAAGTCTTAAAATAATTTATAGTAAGCTAAGTATCTATTAAGCTCTATTATTAATATTAAGAAAACTAAATTTTCTTAGTTCTTTTTCTTAATTAATAAATAACTTATAAAGGGTACTATTATAATAGCCCTGATATTTAATAATTAATTTTAGTCTTCCTTTATTAATAAAGTAAGTCTCTTCAGAATCTAAGTTAATATTGCTATTAGTTGCGCTGTTAGCATAACTATAGTCTCTTTTTCAACTATTATTAAAGCTAAAGGTATTCTTAGTTTAAGCATAGGCGCCTTTATAGTCCGCTATAGTGGAATAGGTAGCAATAAATAGCTTATAAGCATAGCTTTAATATTAACTTATTTAAGATTTTTTAACAAATATTATATTTATTAAATATTATAATTAAGGAAGGCTTTAATAGCTTTTATTTAAAGTTATTTAATAATAAATAAATATATTCTTAATTAAGTAATAAGGAATAATATTAATTAAATAGTTTTCCCTTAAATAATCAATATTATATTAAAAGCATAAATAATAGGTTAATAATTAATTTTATTATATATCTATATTAATTTAGGCTTACTTAAAAGCATAAGTATAATATTAAACTTTTCTAAAAAAGAATATATAAAATTAATATTAATAAAAGCATAACTAATAATACTAATATTAATAAGTCCTTTTATTTTTATTTATTTATATAAATTGCTTATAATATAGGTTTCTATAAAAGGTTTTAATGCAAAAAGATTATTCTAAAAGTATTTATAGCTATTTAATAATAATATTTTAACCTTATTACCTTTAGCTATATTATTAATAAAGGTTATTTGTTTTTTAAGTCTTTTTCAGACTTAGGCTTAAAGTTATTAGCATATTTTTGTTTTTCCTGCTTATTATTATTAATATCAACTTTATTAATATCTATAAAGTTATAAAGTAATTTTTTAAATTTATATTTAAAACCACAATATCCTATCTTGCTATATTTAAAGTAAGCACTTAATATAATAATTACTTCTTTATCCTTTTGCTTAAAAGGAAATTAATAATATAATAAGCTTAAATTTACTGCCTTTATAAGTTAAGTAATAAGAATTATTACTTTAATAAGAGCTATTGCTTAAATAAGAATATAAATAATCTATAGCTTCTAAGTAAGGATTAGTTATTTGCTATTCTAGTTATAATTATAAATAACATTATTAGTTGCCTTTAAATAATAATGAAATTAGGCTAATAAGTTTTTTATATCTTAATTATTAATAAGGCAATTATATAGCTAGCAATTAATCTTTTTTTTTAGGTTATTAATAATCTATTCATCTGTTTTTTCTAGCTTTAATGCTAATATAATAAAGTTTAACTAAAATTCTTTAAAAAGGCAATTTCCCTAGTTAAAATCACAGTATTTATATTTATTATTATTCTTTTTATTTTAACTTATATAGAGCTTATTTAAGTGTTTAAAGAACTTATCTATATCTTTAATAGGATTATAAGCATCTGGTTTAAGGTAAATATAAGCATATTTAGCTATATTACTAATAAAGCAACTATTAATATAAATAACTTAATTTTAAATATAGTAATAATAATTAAGGTTAAATTTAAGCTTCTGAATTATATTTATTTTCTATATATTATAGCTAACCTTGCTATTCTTATTATTTAAGAATAATTCAGAATTAAAAAGTTAAATTATTTATAGCTTAGCTTAAGGTAATAACTTATTATCTTATTTTTTAGTTATTTCTTTCTTATTTATAGCTATATTAGCAATTAGCTTTTTAGCATACTTTAAGTTTTATTTTTTAAGTAATATAATCTCTTTATCTTTATTATTACAGATTTTCTTTAGTTTCTCAGCTATTTATGCTATTAATATAATATAATCTATAGATAATTATAGCATTTTAATCATTGTTAATAATTCTTTTAATCCTTTGTCAGCCTTAATATATGCTTTAAATTACTTAACTATAATAATATTTTATGCAGAGTCTATTGACTTAATAAATATAAAAGGAATTAATAAGATAATAAGTTAGGTAATTTAGTTTTCTTTTAAATAAATAGCAAGCTTTTCAAATGCAGCTAGCTTATCTGCTATTGAAAAACATATTATTAATAGCATATTAATTTGTTATATAAGCATAAGGATTCTTTATCCTAATAATATTTTTTCTGGGGTTAATTACTTATAATTTACTAGATTGCTTTTCTAATAGCCAGCTCTTATCAATATTAGATTACTTTTTTAATAGCTAACTTTTATCAGGCCTAACTTAGTCTTATGCTTAAATTATATTAGGTTTATTAGTATAGGTTGCTATTTAAACGGGGTAAGACCTAGCTGCTAAGGCTATAGAACCTAATATTGGAATAGATTAAGCTATTAATATCTTAAGAGAGGTTTTATTTTATAATGTTATCTCTTAAATATTATAGTAATTAAGGATCTTTAGTATAATATTGATTATCTACCTAACTTAATAATGCAAAACCGCTTTTATAAGGCTTTAACTAATAAAGATATTAAAGATAAAGGAGAAAAGAAAGAGAAAAGCAGGCACCTTATACTAAATACTATAAGCTAAGGCTTTAATACGTTAGCTCCCAACATATCCTTATATTAAGCTTCAATTTGCAACAATAGGAGTCGTTAAGCCGAGGTTTTGCCGGCCGTACCGAGGTTTAACCGAGCAATATCAAAATGAGCATGCTGGGTCGGATTACAACAAATAAAGATATATATAATCTTAAATAATTAAGCTAACTATAGAATTAAAAATTTCAAGAAATCATTAAACTATTAAATTTTTTATTAATTAATATTAACCTTTATATCTTTAAAAAAGAACTAAATAATAATAAAACTTACATAGTTGCTCTTTATATTAATAATATTGCTATTACTTGTAAAAGGGAATCTATATATAATAAAGTTAAAAGGTTTTTATCTTATTATTTTAATCCTATTAATAATAACTTAATAAATAAATTACTTAGAATATAGATTATTTAAGGAAGTAATTATATTGCTATAAATTAAGCAAGTTATATAAAAAACCTCTTTATTACTTATAGTATAATAAATTATAAGTTAATAATTACTTTTATTAATAGTTATTATTATCTTTATCCTGTAAGAGATAATAAAAAGAGAGTTAATTAAACTAAATATTAATTATTTATTAAATAACTTAATTATTGATTAATAACTACTTACTTAAATATTACTTTATTAATTTCTAAATTTAATTAATTCTACATAAACCCTATTATTAAATATTTTAATAAGCTTTATTATATATTTAAATACCTTGTCAGCACTTTAAATATAAGTTTATTATATTAAAAAGAGAATAAAGATCTCCTATATTTTGCAAATATTATATTTACTAATTATATTCCTAATCGCTATTTAATATATAATTATTGTTATAGATTCCATAATATTATTTTAATAGTTAACATAGGGCTAAAGATAACTTAGCATCTAATAAGAGCTTTGCTTAAATAAGCTTAAATCTGCAGATTATCTGAGATTTTGCTAAACTCTTTTTTAACTATACCTAGTTTCTACTTAAATAGAAAAAATTAATACTATTACTATTATTTATATTATAGTCCTTAATATCTTAGTTATATAATAATGCTTAGTAAATTATTAGTTATTTATTTTATAAAGAAACTATATTCTATAGCTACTTCTATTATTAAAGCTAAATATATAGCTATTTCTAAAGCTTATAAAACTACTATATAAGTTATTTATTAACTAAATAAAACTAAATTTAATACTTTTACTCCTATTATAATATATAGCGATAATTTAAGTGCTTTTGCCCTTATAAAGAACCTAGAAATTTATATTAAGACTAAGTATATCAAAATATAATATTACTTTATTTATAAAAAAGTGCTAAAAAGCATAATAAAGGCAAAGTATATTAAAACTAAGGAATAGCTTATTAATATCCTAATAAAGCCGCTAAAATAATAGCCTTTTATCTTATTAATAAATTAATTAAAAGGCTTACTACATCTGCAAACCCCGGAAACCCGCAATATGCGCATATAGCCGGATTTATGCAAGTTTGCAGGTATGCTCATATCAAAGATTTTGGGTATATATAGCAAGCAATATGCAGACCTCCGGAAATAAAAAATATTTCTCTTAAAGCTTTTCTCCCTCCTTATACTAGTGATTTGTAGGGGATATTGTATACTACACTAAGTGTATTTTTGACGAGGATTTCAAGAATATAATTATTTTTTAAATACGTTGAATATTCGTAAAGTTATAGCCATTTTAAAATAAAGTATTTACTTTCCGCTTTCCGTTCCCGTAAAACTTTATAATATTTTTATTTCTTGGCGCCAAGACCCGCTATATGCTTGCTAAATGTACAAAATCCGCATACCCGCAATATGCGGGTTCCGGAATTGCAGACGTATAAGAAGGAGTATTGTAGATATTTTTAAAACTCCTTAACTAATACTAGTTATAATAGTAGTTATTACTATTAAAATGCTTTATATAATAATATAATTAGCTATTAACACTAGAATAGTCTGGATACAGGCTTATTTGCCACCTAATTAGCTTATATAGGGTCGTTTTGATCGTTCTGACTAGTTATGCAATATAGAGTGTTTTAGAGAGATCGCCCAATTAGGCTTAGTTTGTTGCTTAGTAATCCGCTGCTGCAAAAATAATCTGTGCGGGAATAAGACACCTCCAGCTCACATGGCTATGGACCTGTGTCTGCCAAGCAGGTAAATAGGTCCAGTGGGCTTAGATGTCTATGGCCTTATTAGAATGGTTCTATTAAATATTGATAGCCTCAAGATCAATTACTACCGATCGTTGAAGAATGGATGTAATTTGTATTGAGAAGAATTTTGATGTCACTTCAGTATTTGGTACAAACGAGTCCTATTTAGCAGATGATCTTCGAGTTTCAGCACTGTTATCGTACTCGTTGCTCTAAACATGCGTCCCATGGGTTTGCGAATTTTGGCAGCCTCTCGCGAGAGTCGAGGGATCCCTGACATCACGAATAGGGCTAAGAGATCTCGAGGCAGCCCTTCTAAAGTCGCAGCGGCACACAGGCTTGAACATGAAAATATCAAAACGCCGGAGACGTTGACAGGGTGGCATCCTGCGAACAACCCCAACACGTAATCTACCTCCTTAGAAGTTACAAAGATGTCACAAGTCGATGGTTGAAACGTTTCAGTACGCCTTCTCCTTAACATGTGTCACATGCTGGGCCTATCGTCAGCGTTTCATAATGAATAAGTGTTCTGCTTTCATTTTCATACTACTTCTCAGCTTTCTCAATCTTAGCACATCTTCCGCAGATCGAATTCATCTATTTACTTGACTAGCTGCAGACATTTCAACGCCTTAGCCGTGAGCAAAATGAGGGCCGATCTTATGATCAGGTATTGCCAGTTTTTCCATTTTGGGAGCACGTCGATGACATCAAAGCAGTGTCTTGTCGACAGAGAAACCAAATGTTGTCCTAGAGACCTTGAAGAGAGACAGAGAGCTCCCCGAATGTACAAACGAGGTCTGTTAATGGTGTTCAAGCAATGCCCCAGTACATTAAGTCCTTCAAATTGGCTCGAGTCCGTGTTGAAGCTCATTTAAACTTGCTATAGGAGATCTTGTACGACGAGAGTGGATCACCAGCACAGCCACCTACCATACTTCTCCAAGTTCATGACAGCGTCGACTTGGATTCTTGGCTCAGACCTTTCGGGCCCGAGGAAAACGTGTTAGTGCAGCCTTCGCGTGTTCTGAAGAAATTTGAGCTAAGCAGTCGGCTACAACAAGTGCACACGAAGTATGTACAGCAAATTGGAAGACATACGATGTCAAAATATGGCGCCTTTATCCAGAGACAAAGTTCCGCGAGCTCCATAAAGATGATCCTCATGGTTTTCTTGGTAAGTCGATTTGAGCCGGCCTGAGTAATTGTTCTTGCTAACGCAGGTTCCGTCTTTAGGCCTTGAGTTTGGATAGCAAGCTATTTTTGGCTTTTAAGAAGGTGCATATTGGCGTTTGGGCGTTTTTTGGACTATCTGCGTGTACCTGGAATTTGTGGACGAAAGCAGCGAATGAAATGGTTTTGGAGCAGTAGACAAATATCTCATTCGCTGTGAAGTTATCTTTCGGAACAGTGATGTTCTATCCAATCAATTGATTGCACGCGATATAATTGGCACTGATTGTTTGAGTGGTATTCGCCAATCGTTGGTTTCGACGTCGTACAAGGCTTCACATGCTTGCATAATGCCTCGTCCTAAACTCAGAAACCTATAACTTTCGCAAGAGCACTTTCCTCTCCAGTGAATTCAAAAAAAATCATGGGCAAATTTCTGAGTGGGACTTATTGGCAGATCAAAGACCACAAGAAGGTCTACGAGGGCAACTTTATCATAAGGTCAATGTTCACAATGCACGATTTGGACACTAGCTAAGCTCCCAACAGCGTGACTGCCGACAAAAACAAGCCAAACGATATCAAGGCGAAGATACATGACGAATTCGACCTCGATGTCAATGACAGGTCATGTGTTGTACGTCTCCAAGGTCCATGCCAAGGCTCTCAGGTCAACAAATCGCTTCGCTAACATGCCAACTCCAGACCGATTTCTACGAATTCTACTATCGTGACATGATTTACCGTATCCAACCTACATTTGTGGTGAAGCTCATAGAAATTGATCGGCTCATTCACTTATTTCAAGAGTATCAGCAAAAAAATGCGGCCAGGTTGCGTTGGGACGTCGAACAACGAGTAAAAGGCGGAAGGAAGCTCGAATTGTGGGGCAATGAGTCCATGATCTGGCCTCTGGATGAGAGTGTTCAGGCATGCTATCTGATCACTACTGGCGGCCCAGGCCGTCACCCAAGTAAGTTTGACTTCACATAATGCTTCTTACGCGGAATGCTTGCTGAATTCTAGATTACAGTGTTTGAGATTCAGAGAGAAGGCCAGCCATTGCATCTCCTCTTCTGAAGAAGTCAGACCTGTATGTCAATAGTTGAAGGTACAAGATAGTCTCTGACAGAGGGGAAGAGAATCAATGTAGAAAAGCTCATACGCTCTCTCAAAAAATGCGTTGTCTTAGCATTTCAAATTTGTCCGAACACCGAAGTATGCTCATGGAGCATGAAAATTTGAGAGATTGCGATTCACAGTATGCGGAGTGCTGCAGTGGGGTTTCTGTGCACCATAAAAAGTAGAGCCAACCAATCTACGATCCAAAGATCGGACTCTTTGGCGGCATCTCTACCAAATGGTCAATGATCTGGCATTAGTGCCAAGGACAGAGAGGTCTGTTACTGGAAGCTTGTGATCGCTGAAAGAAACCGCAAACACTTGTTACGAACAAGAGCTTAGTAAGCTGACACAATCAAATGCTCAACATAGCTCAAAGCCACAATTATATTGTTTTCTTGCGTGTCTGGCTAGTTGCTAATCTTTTAATGGGATCATACCGAGTACTAAAAGCCTACTGGAGTCTGTCTCAATCCGAGCTTAATAACCGCAAAGATCGCTATAACACATCCATCCAGTCAACATGTACATCAACAGCATCATCACCACAGCCAATCTAGCTACTTCTTGCACTGCAATGCCCTCATTGCTCTCAAAGCGCTGGAAGGACGAAGTCTACGCCGTTCACTTCAACGACTCCACATGTCATCCCGAGAAAGATGCCATGACCGAGAAGCATTGGACAAAGAAAGTCTTTAACAATGGCCCATCTGTATGGTCAATATGGTCGGATGTCTGCTCTGAGTACCGAACTGAAGAAAATTGCGTTGATTGGGAGCCAAAAAAACACCTCGATTGGGGTCCACGGCATGACCGGACCTGTTTCAGTAGACCAAGAATATCATCCGGCTTACAATTGCTTGGAGTTCTTCAATGGCGATTCGTGCAACAAGCAATTCTTGCTTGGTGCAATCAGACGGGGAAAGGACTGGGAGGGTCAGGGAGTCTGCGTCAGGAGGGATGAAAATGGAGGGTTCATGGGCGTCAAGAAGGTGCGGAAGATAATAGCTAGGTTTCCACAAGATAAGTACATCTGTAAGGAAGGATCTGGAATTTTTTATGTGAAAAAGTAAGTTCTGTATGCTGTTGATCAGTAGGAGTAAATGGTCCGGACCCGGTATGACTGCTGATTAGGCGACTTTTTTGGGTGGCGAGGCGTTTTCAAGTGTACTGACGGCTCAGGACCTTTGGTATAGTAATGATGATGTTGATGTTGATAATTAAATTAATGACACTGATACTAAGATATATGGTACTTTGTAAAGCTCTGGAGGAATGTTGTAGATCACCTTGAGAGATTCGAACTGGGCTTGTGCAAAGTTGGACCATTTGTTTTATTTGTCATTTCTCCTAATAATTTCCAACTAGTCAGAGTGTCTATCTTCATGGTGGACCCAGTACAACCTTTCTTGTCGATTTATCCTATTTATGGCCTCAAATATGAGGCCTGTTTCAGCTTCAACGCGCGAGCTCATGTAAGACACTCGGCTTTGACCCGCAACATCTCTATGCAACAGCTTGAAACCTTTTGATTTTAGTTCATCCCAACTAATTCCATCTACAAAGAAGCATTGGCAGACTTCAGTGACATACTGACCGCCAACTGATCGGAACGGCAACGGTGCGTGGTCTATCTCCAGGACTTACTCTCTGATCAGGTAGATTCATCAACGGAGTAACATCGCAATTTGCTGTTTGACTTGGCACCTGAAAGATTGGCCGGCAGATTTTGACCCGAATTGGGACTGCTTCGATGCTGTAAAGTGACTTTGAGCGAAGCAGCACATTCGTCGCCAATTTCACGGGATGGTTTCACCACAGCAAATCAGTCAAAACTGACGTTAGAGCTGGTTGACCTGTCTTGCCGAAGTATGTTCAAGTTTTGCACCCCACAGTTGAGGCTAGACGATCGCACGTTCACCGTATACTTAAGAAGACAGAACAAGTGCGTCGCTGCTACAGCGCAAAAGAAACCCTGCATTTTCTACAACAGTAAGAGGGCTGTCATAGCCATCGAGGCTGCGATCAATACCCATTCAATAGATGAATTCGTACTTGCACTCATCCACTTGAGATCTGGGAAGCCATACAATTGAGGATACGATGACCCTCATGCAAGCAAAATTGGCACCGTTTTTTTTGATCGCGAATTTTACCTGTTGAAAGCCTGAGTTCACGAACTAGGTTGGAACAAGATGTCTGATATTCTCCGCTCTATACCAGAGAATAATTGCAGAGACTGCGAAGTTGTGCTCATGAAATAGTTATAACGAGGAATACGTAATGAGAACGTTTAGAACCTAATAGAAGATGATGGAAACTGGAGCTCCACAGCAGGTCGCAAAGAGAGCCTCTCATATTGCGATTTGGTTGCCTCCTTTACGATCATCATGTTGGTTGGCTACTGAATGCTTGAATGGTGCTGCACATGTCCTATCGGATGATGATCATGCAGACAAAGAGTTGAGCGATGAAACTGGGTGGAACCTTCTTGATGCATGTAGGGGGAACGATACAAAGAAAGAGTCTCTTGCTGAGACTGGAAGCTGAAACGCCGACGCAAGCTGAGTTATAAAGCTGTCCGATCGACTTTTGCTTTCTATACCTTCAATCAACAGAAGCCCAGAGGTAAAGCATACACCTACTACTTATACGATCTTCATCATGGGAAAGCACCAAGATTGCAGAAAGTTCTTTGATAACCAGAGTCCCGAAGACTATAAACCTCTCCCGCATGACGTATTTGTTTACCAGAAAGAGAAGTGGCACTTCGTCATGAGGTCTGTGGGCAAGTTTCTGGCCTCAGCAAACACTCAACTAACTATGCTCGCAGCGCCAAGGGTGGCATTACCGATATTCAGATCCCTGGTGGGATCGCTGACAGCGTTAGTCTTCCTAATGCATACCACTCATTGCATCGCAAATGCCCAAAGCGGGCTACATGAGATAGAAACGCTGATCAGGAACTTACAGAAGGCAATAAGAGGTCTAGGCTGTCCAACTTGGCTATGTCAAGTACAGAACTTTGAAGAACTCGACGAGGCTATGAAAGTCCCCGTTAGTACAAGTACTACAAAAGATGAGGTGGATAAGACACTCTCAAGCATTTTGAGAAAGCATTGCAATGTCAAGATACAAGCAAGGATGCTCAAAGGCGTTCGTCCGGTGAGAGCAGTAATGGCAGCTCAAGGGCTTTTTGAATGGCCTCGTGAGCATTCATCTATCGGGTGGTGACCTGCGACTTACTCATAGAACAGTTATTGGACCCTTGGATGCGGACGAGCACCCAAACCCACAGCAAGCTTTGAGAGTACAAGAATAGCCTTGATGAGTCAATCTTGATTGTAATGAAAGAGTACGTGCGACAGAATTATGAGTGGAGTACCTAGACGGTCTACATTTGCTCGAAAACATCGAAAAACGTATTCGCCGGAGGTAAGCAGAGACAGAAGCAACAGCAGAGAAAAATCAGGTTGTAAAACGTCAATATTCACTCGTTCGACCTTTCCTAGTAATAGTGATAGAAACAGGAGCCTCAAGAGGTCTCATAATTAATGTTTAATTTCTAACCTTGTGCCACTTCTTTCAGTAACCTTGATGCGGACTTCAAGACTAGTGTTCACTCTGCCTATAACGCTCTCAAAAGATATCGATGGTCGGCCTAGGGTATTAGAGACGCGGTAGTCATTTCATATGGACGTCACATCACGTAGGAGAGTAATTCAATTCTGCTCTAGCTCCGGAGGTTACTCACACCTTGATCGTTCACGTTGACTATCTCGTCCTCCTCCCCCCATCCACTTTTGCTAGTCTCAAATCCGCTACGCTTCGATCTTGATCGTCCACGCAGAGAGAACCTTTCACGTTGTAATATGGTTGCCTTCTTTAGGAGGCCGATAATGATTGGCCACTGAATATTCTGGTGGTACCACGCAGACGCTTTTGACTTGAAACCATGAAGATAATGAGTCGAGCCATGAAATTGGACCAGATATTCTTGACGCACGTAATGCCCAGAAGGACAAAGAGAAAGCCTCATTGGTGTTTGGAGTAGGCATTCCGAAACAAGCTGCGTGACAAAGAAGCTCTAGCAAGGGATGAAACTTGAATAGATAAGAAGCTGCTCTGCCACATCAATTTTTTCCTCTCCACCTACAGATCCTGTTTATCATCGTTCCCATCCCTCTCACTGCTTGACCATACTACGTCCACACAGAATCACTATGGAAAAGCCGGAAACCCGCGAAGACTCCAAAACAGAAGTCGATGTAGGAGGCAGTAGCTATTTTGTGCTCTGGTAAGCTGAGTGTCATCACAACACCTCGAAGACTTCTTACGCAAGTGCTAGTATCAACAACGTTGAAGTCGGACAGCGACTCTTGAGAAAGATTTCAAAACAATTCCCGCTTAGATCCGTGAGTCACACTCTTGTTTCTTGAAGCAGTCAAAACCATTGTGCCTGGAGCCGCTATGCTTCCTGTCAAAGCTGACAATAGACGTGCAGTTTCTTCGCACCGACTTCGAGTTCCCAACTTTTGACGTCTTCATGCATTATGAACATCGCAAGTCATTGAGCAAATGATTGGAAGACAGGCCAGCATCGGAGACCGCTCAGGAGAAGTTTGATTCGCTCATCGAGAATGCTGTGAGCTCCGAGTAGATACCCACCTATTGTTCAAGGTGCATAATAATAACCATCAGATAGAACGGATGATACAAACGCCAAGTGGAGGACTTTTCTATTGCAGAGCCCTCTGGTGAGTGTTGTCTTGCTTCCGAGGGGTGAAGACATGCCGAAGCGTTAGGCTCCCGATTGCAATGACTTACAGAAATTTGACTGACGTTTGGATTTTAGCGATCAAAAAAGTAAAGAGGAAGCCAGGTTCGGACGAAATAGAGAAGGTCCAGCATTATCATAATGGGAAAATTGTTGGAGAGCCTGAGATGTATTAAGAGCACGGAGACTAACTCTAGTCCCCGGGAGAATATTGAAGCAATCTAACTAGCGAAGGGTAGTGGGGTATTGGAGTGTTAATCGACAGCTTTATTGATTTGGTGACTGTTCCCCATTGACGGGAGCGTGAGTCATTGTCTCGTTTGCGTTGTAATTTTGGTGGAGTGGGGATCAGAGTGATGTATCTATGCCAATAGGGCCTGCTAATGACAATGCCTTTTGCTTTTAAAGGAAGGCTTTTGGCGTCGATAGTTTTTGCTCTCTTTGACCGAGCGCGATAGTTAACTAACGAAAAATGCACTGGGAGAGTCTTGCCAACGGATCGTTGGTCAACTTGATACAGTCATACCCAAAAGTTCAATTTTCAGCCTGACTAGATCTACCGCTCAAGCCTGAAGCCTTCTCCTTGTCTCGGGCCTATTTGTCCGGGACGGCAACTCGCGTGGCGAGTAGGACGGCAGTGAGGGTGGTTGAGCACGCTCCTGTGGGCGCAAAGGTTTTTGGTAGAGTGGAGAGACGAGCGTATCGATATCACACCCATAGACTAGTCCAGCACTTTGTAGTTGCTTCACATAAAAGTTCGGCATCAAGGCTACAGGGTGGGAATACGCCGCATGATTGAGGTGTTTCACAGAGATTCAAGGGAATTGAGATGACTGGAATGCAGAACCCCAAGCGTTGGTTCTATGATAGTCCAAGACTACATCCTTTAAATCTCATTTACCAATGGGTTATGGACACCGTCTCAATTGAGAGCTGCGCGGTCAATCTCAAGCCTCGCTATCATATGTACACCTTTTGGGATCAATGAAAGACAGGGACTCCCACGCAAGGCCAAAAAATACACATTGTCAATATCACACTATTACAAGCACTCACCCTCGCGAGATCCTTGTCTGCGTCTGCGTAAGCGCCGGCCCCAAATACGCATAAGGCACGCTCCTAGCTCCACCTCTCTGGTCCCAGAACCCTGGATCCCTCCCCCTCTCAAGGAACTCACACTCATCTGAGGTCTCAGGCAAATCTGTATTATGACAAGTCATATCCCACCTCTGAATCTCCAAAGGCGCAGCACAAGCCAAGTTGACGCGAGTATTGTCGATTGAGATAAGTGACGTTGAGGGATCTCCAGCTCGCGAAAACAGACAGGCGTAGGGGTCCTCGAAGAGGAGCTTGCCGTTCGAAAGGGGAGCTGTGCCATTGAATAGCCTTTCGATGACAGGTCCGAGGTTCTTGCTTGTGTCTTTGCGGTCAATCAATGCGAACGAAGACCCCAGCGTTTCGCTGACCCACCATGCGTCGCAGATTCCGGTGGTGGATTGGCCACAGTTTATTGGATAGGCTAGCTGGGTGCCGTTTGTGACAAGCTCACGGACGTTGGTGCCCTCGCCTACGGTCGCATAGACGTCGCTGCTGTTTAGTGCGAGAGCGATGAGGTTTGTCCTCAGAGCTAGGTTGAGGTATGTTGTTGCATCGGGAACGGAGATGACGCCCTCGCTGAAGGTGCCATTGGAGACAAAGGCCGCCAACTCAGTGGCGTTACTCAATATGGAGACGCTTGCTTCGCTTAGGTTATTTTGCAGATCTATAATGAGTGTGTTGAGGCTTGCTAGAACAGTTTCTCCTAGTATTGGGTCTGCTACCCCGTCAAGAGCTGTCAGTATCGTTGCTATTGCGGTTGAGGTGTCTCTGTGAGCGGAAGTGGTGGCTTGGTACCAGTTGAAGAAGTAACGATTCACAGCTGCTGAGGTTAGCATTCAATACCGCTTGTCTGGCATCTGGATACAGACCGACGATATTCTCAGCAGTGTACTGTCTCTTTGCAGCCTCAGGATCATTCGGGTTTGGATCAAGCCGCACATCGGGGCAAGAATTCACAGTGATTCCGACGCAATCCAGGCCAGGTTGTCCACGGTTTCGCAGAAAGCAGTCAGCAAAAGCCTCGTCATCGCGACATGGGTAAGCTCCGCGCCAGTTTCGTATGTAGTCAGGTATATCTAGATCTGCAATGCAAGCGTTACTGCGAGGGGCGGTAACGTCGGAGCAGTTCACGTTCGTCGCTGGGGCTGCTTGACGGCTGATAAGATCGAACCCTCGGCCTGCTAGATGAGACTTCGCTTCAATATCTGGGGTATCTTGAATCAGGCTGGCGCCACAATTTGTCAGAGTCGTAACTACAATGCAGCAAAATTGGAGACACAACTTGAGGTGCATAATGTTAGTTGTGTTTGTAGCAGCCGCAAGCAAAAGAATTGATGATTGTATTACCAAATACAAAGATGCTAAGGTGTAACGCGAAGGGAGGGGAATAGAACACTCCGAAGGTAACAATAACATATATACCATCAGCCATTGAGCAAGGCTACAGTATGCGCCAAAGGGTCTGAGACCATACGAGCACTTGTAATTGCTAGAAAGACTCACATTGGTACCTTTTGGTTCGAGGCGTGCGTTGCAAGAAATAATGTGAATCCTGGCAAATCAGATGCGATACCGCTTAGGCGGCAACAAAGAGCCAATCCTTTCGCGGCAGTAAAGAATCCTTCAATGGTTGGATGGTGTGGTAAGACATGGGAAAGGCGACCTTGGCACAACCAAGGAACAAGTTGATGTTGGTGACTCAGTAATCCTGGAACATTCTACTGCTTCTCCTTTTACCCTTGGGTGTGTAGCGCTTAGCATTCGCCAAAGACTCAGAACGGATGCAACCATCCTTGAGATGATGCGCAGTACTATTAGTAACGGAACTGAGAAACTCGATGTATATTTACCTCCGACAGTATTGGTAGGATTATTCAGCTTGTGTTGTGGCATTCTTTCTAGCTCAAAAATAATCTACCTTTCTTCCTCTACGCATCCGATTCTCTTCCACAACATCCAATAGCTGCTCCCAAGCCCTCTGATCCTGTCCTTCGAGGAGTCTTCTTCTGGAGATAAATTCATTTTCGTAGATGTGACCGCCATTCTGGACGTGCGCATACGCAAACTTCTGATTTTGCTTGCCATCCGGCTTGTCTTGTTCCAGTAATTTCACAACAGATTGGGACACGCATTTCCTACCGAGCGTCAAGTGAGAGGATTCCAAGTCGATGTCAGAAGTAAAAGTAATGGTCCGCAGTGCTACCGGTCTCGCTGCAGCATAACGAGAGAGAAAGGCAGCCTATGTCATGTAACCTTCGGGTAGAACTGCATCAATGGCTTCAAGTTGCTCTTGCATGACGTCCCAATCGTCCCAGGTAACGAAGTCGCGCATGCAACAATTGGTAAGTTTTAGGGTCTGCGGCAGTGATCAGTCCAGTTGAAATGTGTATATGAAATGAGAGTGGTGAAATGTAGAACATAATCCCTCAGATGGGAGATACAGAATGAAACGCTCACCTGTAACGTGTCTGTGTGTGCAACCAGAAACTGCAAGAAATCATCTTGTATGAAGTGCGCCACTAGCGTTAGCTCTTTTGGTCGACGCATGTGTTCTGGCTTCAGTGGAAGCTTGGCTTCTCGCCCGCCACATTTGCCAATAGGACCCCCTGTAGGTGCTCTCTACAGTAAGACGGGTCACATTGCTGAGTGTGTCGAAGTAGTGAACCAAGTTTAGACAGAATTCTTGAAACCCGTCGTGGGAGTTCGTGGTTCTACTGAAATGACACATAGTTAGTTCGGATGCGATTTGCACTTGCTGTGACATTCACATGACGGCGACATAGAGCAGTGGTGTAAGAATGTCAAGCAATGTAGTTTCACTGGGGCCATGGGATGACAGACCAGCCAGCGACAAAGTTTCTTGCATATATGATTAGCTTGAAGGAGTCTAGGTGCTCAAGCGTCCTTCTGAAAGGGTCTGTGATGAGTGCAGAATGAGACCCACTGGGGCATAGCTGCAACACGAATTCTTGTAGATCATAATATTCCCTAGTTGAAAGGGCGTTGGAGGTCCTTTTAACCAGATCTTGCCAATTTCTCGATCCTCCCACTGTGCCGACAAAACGACGATGCGCAAGCCTTTCCTCTTCATCTATCTCGTCTGGATAGAAGTCAAAATCGAGATTTAGGATTTTGAGACTGGGAAAGAGGGCAAGATCGCTCAGGATGTATTGTACATTGGTCGGAAACCCTACGCAGTAGTCATGAAAGGTCCCCTCGCAATACTTAGAGCTGCTGACATTGAACTGCAAGCATTCAACTTGAAGATTGTGATAGCTACTTTGTCCGAGAAACTGCACAGCGCTGCCGGATTTAGGAGTGTTGCGAAGCGTGATCGTTTGAAAAGTCTGTGGGCTAAAGATTTCGTGAAGAGTAGAGCACGTCCAGCTTAGATTGAAGACGTTGTTGCGGCCAACATGGTTTGTTAGATAGATCTGCAGAGTTCCTGAGGATCTTGGTCTTACCGCTAAAGCTAGGGATGGGCCTCCAAGTCTCGCTTGGAGACAAGTCGTGCTCCCCAATGGCTTCTTTGTATTCTTCGCACTTATATTCTTCCTGAAGAAGCCAGCCAGAGACTTCAAACAGGAGCTCTGGTGGCATCGTCGTCAATGACGCGCGCATGTTGGGGGTGGGCGAGGCTAGAGAGCCCCTCGTTTTCTTCGTCTGACCAAGGAAGAAAGAATTGAAGACGTTTATTCAAGATCTACCAGCCAGTATATGAACACTATTCAGGCTTTATCGATGTAGGCGTTTAATCGAACGAGAGCTTGATGGCTACACCATCCCTGCTGTGAACCACGAATATGTGCCAATAACGTATATCCTTGATGCACTTTGCTTACTCGCACGTCGGAACGTGCTCCTCAGTCAAAGGATCCAAATTTTGAGATGCAAGTCATTCATTCCACCGTAGAGCCAAGTGGAAGTGGCAGCTTCAATAAGGTACTCGATCCAGGACGGAAAATTTTGATCCTCTGGCATAAGAGGCTCGAGGTGACGGAGATAGATAACTTGGCATGCTAGTCCCTTTGTAGTCTAGCGCTTCTATGCTGCCAAGAACTGTTGTCTCGAATGGAATCTGCTGCAGCTCTTTACACATTAGTCGAAGCGAGTAAACTCATCGAAAGCGTAAGTCTCCTCAGTGGTGGCTCGTATACCGTCAAGCTCAAGCGACGCAAACATCGTGACCCTTCCTTCCACGTGTTCGAGGCCCTCCAAGCGTGTGATTTTGGGCAAGGCCCGAATAGGTACGAGGTAAATAGGTAGGATCTTGAAAGCCATTGGCTTATACCATTCAGCTCGAGTCAGGCATGAGCCTACTTCGCAGCCAGTAAGAGAGGCCAACTGCGTAGCACAGGGGACGGCTAAGTAAAGTGGAAGGTAGTACAGATATCCACACGTCTTCATAGTTTGATGCCACCAACCTCCATCAATAGCCTGTGTTTCGGTCTCATTGTAATGGCGAACTGCTACATCAAGAAACATCTACAGCGGCACTCTCGTTCGACTGCAACTTGATGAGCGAACCGTCCTCAGTATTCCAGACCGATCGTAACTGGGGATCCAGGCTGGACCTTGCTAAAGAAAAGGCCCCTTCTAATTGTTGTCGCAGAGACTTTGTATCATCATACATGCCAGCACCAATCAAGTATGCCAAAAAGCCAGCCATTATCGCCGTGGAAAACGAAGTGCCGTCTTCGCGGCCGGATCCACCATACGGATAGGCGCATTCAACCGTTGCAGGCGCAGCGATACTAATGATTCTGTCCTTGAGCGCCGGACTTACCATTTGAGAGCCTGGCGCTCTATTTCCATCAAACCAGACCCCTGGAGCAACAAGACCATTCTCCACACCATCCAAAGCGAGCGCTGGCATCTCATCCATGTAAAGGATTCTTTGTCCCTTATTACCAGGTGCCGCGACAATGAGCGCATTCAGATTCGTGGCCAGATACTTCAGTTTGGTCTGCATTCTTTTCCAGGTACCAGTCAAAGGAAACCTATTATCAGGATCGAAACCAGGTGCGCCAAAGGCTAGACTTATGACGACTTTTTGCTGTGGAGATGGATTCCTCTTCAGCTCGGTCGTGATGAGGTCGACTGCCTCCTCCACACTGGATTGGTCCTTTATGTCGGTCTTTACGATATATAAATGCTGCTTTTTGGCCACGCCGAACTCATGACCGGTGATCAAAGAAGCTTCGCAGGTGCCGTGTCCGTTGCCATCGTCGGTTTGCGACTGTCTTACGCTCTTGGTGTATAGCCACTGCTTTCGACATCCCGCAAATTCCTAGTAGATGCTATGTTTCATCTTGGAAAGAGAAGCATTTATGCGGTGACTTACCTCGAGAGGGGTGATGCCGCCATTGACCATGAAAACTCTAGCTGGGCCGTGCGATCGGTATTTGTAGCACTGGACCTCTGCAAAATCCGGGTGTCGGGTCCCCACGAGAGGAATCTTAGATGGTCAGGCGCGTCTTGGTCGCAATGTATGAGGCCAAGCGTTGGTAGAATTCTGATCACAGCTAACAGAGCTAGTAATGATCGTAAAGCACTCATTGTGTGTTCTCTGAAGATCTGATATCCACAAGGTACACATTCGGTGACCTTTATTTTTGCCTTCGGCTGTGAGTTGAGTCAGTCGCGGTAGACGCTTCCAAACAAAATCTCCATGAAAGGCGCAATAAGACATTGTTGGAAGCGACTGCTGCGATAATTCCGTTATATATGTAAGTTTCATTCATCTGAGACTTACGAAGAGAAGATCGAAGACTTGAATTCTAAAGTCCTTCTTGTCCACGTGAGAGGTATTCGAAGCCAAAGCATGTTTCACTCTTGTTGCTACAGAAGATCACATTCGCAGTGTATCCGATAGCGATGTGAAGAGAAACGTCAGTTAATATCGCATGCCATCGCGGTATCCGAATGCTGAATAGATCACGACTCTAAAGCTTCTTCATACTCGCTCTGACGAACGCTCGAAAACATAGTAGTACTGACTCGATCCTAAGGATGCCAGACTGATCCACGAGGCCGCGCCTAGGAGTCCTCGTCTCCGACCACTATGCTTAGACATGTGAACACTCTTCGTTCGAGCTCAACGCCGCCAGCGTCAGGTTGGGTAAAAGTCCCACAACAGCACGTAACCATCACCATCGGACCCAACGCCGACGAACCCAACACCTAAGGGAGTTTTATTTGCAGGAAGGATCGTGCCTACGTGGTATTTGCCTGAGATTCTGCCTCTCACCAGCAATGTGTGTCCGTTTAGTGGGGGTGGTGGACCCACGACAAACTAGGAAATCGATTTTGACCATGTCACGAACGAGCTGTGGGGACATCTTGAAGCGCAAGACGGGCCTGAGGTTGCGTAAGCAGCTTTTGCTGTGGGGTGGGGCTGACTGGTAGAAAAGACTGTCATTGCAGGAGGAATGGGCTTTGGAGATCTCACCGGCGCTACTGGAAGTGTTGCTGAGGACGCTATTGAGGAAATTCTACAGCTTAGACTGATAAATTTCCATGTCAAACGAACTATCGGTGAAGCTTGAGAACGGGACGATCTAGACATCCATACCAGAACGTCACCACATTCCATCCTTCTCATGCCCTTGACCAACTTCCAGCAAAGAGATATGCTGCAACCCCCTTAGTCTTAGGATCTCGAAACCCTCACTCCCTCCCTCGCAACAACAGCCGGCCCCAGATACGCATGAGGCACCTTCCTCACGCCACCCGGTCCTTCCTCCCAGAATTCAGCCTCCTTCCCCTCCTTCCCCACAAACTCACACTCCCTCTCCGCATCTCCCGGAGCCGCCGTCTCAGCATGACAGCCCATATCCCACGTCCTCACCTCCAATTGGCTCAAACACCCCAGATCCACGCCCTGCGGATTCACGCTGATCGCAAGTCCTGGCCCCACCGTGCTTGTCCCCGCAGCCCCCCGACTCTGGCACGCATACGAGCTTTCGAAAAGGAGAGCGCCTGATGTTAGCCCTCGCACACCAGTCTCTGAAGTGCTACTGTCGGCCAAGGATGCAGGGGGGACGACGGGAACGGACGATGGCGTCGGGGAGAACAACTGCTCCAGCAAGGGTCCCAAATTCTTTTGCGGCTCAGTACGCGACACGAGGCCAAAAGAGGAGTCGTAGTTGCCACTGTACCACCATGCGTCACAGATCCCGGCTTGACCATCACCGCAGACGATAGGATAGGCGAGACGGGTCCCGTTTGAGGTTAGTTCCCCGATGTCTGTGCCTAGGCCTACGGTTGCGTAGATACCAGCTTGTGTTAATGCAGAGGAGACTAGGTAGTTAGTAAAGAAGGACGTCGCATAGTTTGTAGTGTCTGCGAGTGTGAGCGTCGAGGGCGCAGTCGTGAAGTTCCCCTCCGAGATCCAATTGGAGAATAATGTCCCGTTGCGCAGGACTGAAATCCCGGTCGTTAAGAGGATGAATTGTGTTTGCTGGGCTATGGAGGGGAGAGTCAAGGCGTAGCTCTGTGGTTGTGCGGTGGTGTTGAGGAGGCTGTAGATGCGGGCTTCTTGGGCTTGGGCGGCGGTTGAGCCGGACTCGACGGCCGTGTACCATGTTCGGAAGAAGTGGTTGAGTGCTGGGTGTATTGTCAAGTCCTTACACGGTGCGGTTGGGGTGGTTTGATGGCTTACCGTAAATGCTATGGGCAGTGTAGAACGTTTCTGCATCTAGAGTGCCTGGCTGGATTGCTGCACATGGATTGGGGCCAGTTATCGAGGAACAATCCTCTCCGGGGAGGCCAATCCGTCGGAGGAAACATGTCGCGAAGCCTTCGAGCTCCAGACATGTGTGGGTCGTCAGCCAGTCTTGGATGTAGCCTGTGATGTTAAGCTGTGATATGCAATGATTGCTCAGGCCAGTGCTCGGATAGTTGCAATTTGCAAGAAGCGTTTGTCGGCTCTTCAAGGAAGAGAGAGGTGACTCTATATCTGGAAGTCGGATAGGATTTGCAATGAAAAGATGAAAGATCGCTGCAAAGCCTACCCAAAATGTTATGTGAGTACTTGGGTAATGCATTCTTCACAAGTTTGCAGCTGCAGGATAAGTTAACATGATAGGCCGAGAACCTCGAACACCGATTTCACGACCCTCAAGTTACATTCTTTTGTAACGCACACCAGCTTTGATATGAAATCGCGGATATAGGCGCGCGGGTTGAAATTCTATAGTGTATGAGACAGTCCACGGAACTGTCTGAGGTCTTACTAATTGATACTCGATCTCTGCACCAAGTGACCTACGAATCGAATGCCCTTCGAAGGTCAACGCCAACCTCGGCCTGTTTGTTGCGCAATCTTGAGTGCCTCTGATTCCAATATGGCCTTGTGTAACATATTGACAAGAAGAGGTTATATGAGAGTAAGAACGGCGAATGAGACATGTCTAGGTTGATTTAGCCTCATCATCCTCGCATAGAGTATTCTCGAAAATAGAACAGCACCTCTTATGACTGTCTTGGTGAACATACCGCAGTATAACGATACCAATAGTAGTCGGGAATGCATGAAAGGAAAGAACATGGCAATGAGTTGATGATCGATTAGAGCTCTCGAAAAAACATTACATTAAACATTACCTCCCCCCTATACCCTCACATCACTGATTCGCAATCGGCACCTTCCCCGTCATCCTCTTCGCCTGCTTGACCAACAAGCTCTGGAACTCCGATTGTGGATTCGAATCATAGTACACCGCATACTCATCATACGGATTACTACCATCCGCGAACTTCGTCCCAAATTGCCATGCCATATCGCCCGCGATACTCGTCTGCTTGAACACAGTATCCTGCCACTGAGGCACGAACTCTTTCCTCAATTCAGGGGTCGGCGCAGCGTACTCCTCGAGAAGAATCGGCTTATTATACTTCTTGCCCAGCGCGTTATGCTGCGCGATCCAAGTGTTGCCCCAGCTGTAATTATATCCCCACTCTACATCTCGTCAGCACTATTTCCAGACTTATGCTCACCCAAAGGACTATGTCCGAGGAGAGAAGGGGCAACTCACGATTCGGATACAAATGCACCGTCCCAAAATCCAACGTCCTAATCCCCAAATTCGCCTCAAAATCCACCCCCTCATACGCACTATAAGCATAACTTCCATCCCCCCCGGCAAACTTCGGCGTCAACCACCCCTCATCCCCCAAACTAACCATATGCCTCCCATCAATCCCCTTAATATACGAACTCACATCCGTCGCCCACTTCGTAATCACACTAGTATCACACCCCCTACATCTCGGCTCATTGCACAATTCCCAACTAAACACCGCCTCGCTCTTCTTATACCGCTCCACCACAAACTTCACGTACTTCTTGAACGCGTCCTGTGCCGCCATATTTGTGTAGAAACTGTTGGTGTCACCGCCAAAAACATGAGTGTAGGTGTTTATGCCGCCGAGGTCATCGAAGTAGTTTAATAGGGGCAGGATCAGTTTTAGACCGGTTTTTTCGGCGCGTTGGATCACGTAGTCGAGTCGAGGGATCCCGTTTAGAGGGGAGAGGTTGAAATACTGTCCGCTGCTGTTGAGGGTTTGGTAGTAGATGTTGTATTCGGTGTTGGGGTCGTTTGTGGTCCCGAAGCCCCAGACGCGGGCGACTTTGAAACCGGACTACGGGCGGGCGTGAGTGGGTGGGAGAGGAGGGAGGTGGGGCAAAGCTTACGCTGACGATTTGGGAGATGGCTTGGTCGACGTTGGAGTTTGTCCAGAGGTGGCCGAGCCACCAGGCGTTGACTCCTTGAGAGGGTTAGTGGGGAGCTGGTGGAGATATGGGTGAGTGGAGGCGCACCGGAGAAGTATTGTGGTTTCCCGTCAATTAGGAAGAGTCTGCCGAATGTCGAGGGAGGGAAGGGGTAACCCGCCCGGGCTTCTATGTTGGAGGTCACATGTTCGAGGGTGGCGGGGACAGCACGTGCAAAGGTGGTGGCTAGCAGGGCGGGAACGAGCGACAAAACACGCAGAAAACGGACCATCTTGAAGGTACGGAAGAGGAGGTCCCTGTCTCGAGGTGAGACATTTTGTTGAGAAATTGCTAGGTTTATATATTTTAGTAAGGAGGTGGAAAAGGAGATATTCTTTTATTGAGCTGCCTATTTGGGTTAGACTGGCATCAGAAGCTGGGCATAGTAGTTGCAGACTGCATGAATCTAGACGCTGCAAGTCAAATGTCAACGTTCTCCAAGCTAAGCATCGCATGATGTGGCTTGTCAAGCTTGAGTTGAGTTCTCATTCGGGCCAGCCACGCGAACAAGGCTGGGACCCAGATTGTTGGTCAATGCTTGGCTAGATGAGCAGCTATTATTGCGAAGTAGTCTCAGACAAGAGCGGCCTTGAGTCGGGTGGACATTTTAATAGAGCTCTTTCCATGAGTGAGAAACGCTGTTCCGTCCTTCTCGAGCGGGCAAATGTCGAGCCTCTATCAAACTGGAATTGACCCATTAGACCTCGAGGGCGAGATTCAGCGAGAAAAGGGATGCCACATTAGCCTTTGCAAACTAAATACCTCCTGCATGAGTGGGCGCCGATATACGAAATGACGAGCAGGCCTGGTCACGTGGTGCGCGAAATGGTTGGCGCGCATGTATCTTAGACAAAATGACGCTCCACATCGGACCAGCTTATTCGGCGCCGCTACTCCAACAGGACGGTCCAGATCTTGCTTCTCCGCAAAATGGCTTTCGTTAAGATTTTTGAGCTGTAGAGGCTGTTCAATTTTTGTATAGACTTTGGAAAAGAGTGGCAAGCTGTTCGGCGCTAGTAATGTCAATCTACGAAGCCCTGTTGAGCTCGGACTTCAGCGTGAGTAAGTCATCACCTGAGGTTTGCAGATCACTAGACTCGCCAACGTAACATCTCTTGAACCATCGCCTGGACAATTGGACAACCTTAAACGACCTCGGTCTTAGTCGGGCGCTCTTCACGGAGGGTGTGATCACGTAGTGCTGTGTCTTGCAAGGAGGACTCCCTTCGAACAGCTGTTGAGTCTCAACGATCCCCGCAGCGACATCCTCCGTAAGAGACTGCTAACATGATTCTGATTTGCTATGTCCTTGCAAAGAGTGATCCCCTCGAGCAGCTACCACGTCTCACCGCCCACCACACTCCCATCCCTTGTCGTCGCCTGCCCATCCATCTCTCTCGGCGGCGGCGGTGGCAAATCCCCCGTAACATCCACATAAAAGCTCCCCTCACTAATCTGAAAGCGTCCCCCAAGCGGCTCCTTCTTCCCCTGCACACAACCCTCCAGAACCTGACTCGCAAAATAGCTCACCCCTATCAAAGAGAATTGCGCCGCGTCAGCAGGCTTTAGGGTGTTGACGACCATGTAGCATTTCGGCGCTTCGGCATTCTCCCACACTTTTGGGACGGTGACGCCTGAGAGCTGGACTTGCGGTGTGTGCCAGATTTGGGAGAGGAAGTAGGAGGGGGAGGGCTCGTGCTTTGCGGAGCCGAGGGCGGAGAGGCAGGATGAGAAGAAGATGGGGGTGTGGTGCTGGGGGTCCCCGGTGGAGCAGGAGGGGCCGACTTTTGTTAGGTTGAGGGGGTGGTCGAGGTTATCGGTGAGGGTGGGTATGTTGGTTGAGTTTATGGGGGCTGGTAGGGTGTCTGATGATGCTGATTGAGGGAACGCAAAGACACTTGGTTGAGAAAGGATTACAAGAAGAAGAGCGTGGAGCATGGTGATACCTTGCGAAGCTGTAACTATCAAGTGGGCCGAGATCTCGGATTGAAGAAGGGAGTAGCTGCAGCAGGGATTTTATGGTGACACGGCGGGTCTGGGATGTCTCACTGCGGAAGATTTCAATACAGTGATCCTGCTTGACATTACTCTCAATGTTGCGATATGCCTCAACGTACGAATTTGGTGTTATGCGGATACGAGCTAGAATGGCAACGTGATTGAAGTTGGTGCGTAGTAAGTTGCGCCGTCAATAACGGTGCTTGCGGCAATTCGAACGACCGCAAACCACCTTGAAGCGGATATGCAGTAGTGTAAAACCGCGCTCCAGATCCACAGTATTGTTAAGATCATGTTAGATCATACGATACGGATCTTCTTCCATTGCCACTTCGCCGCATTCATCTCATCCAGAAGAGCCATGTTGAGATCGTCAGAATCTGGGCTCGACTCAGTCGATACGGTGAAGCATCCCACGCGGCGATACTCGTTGTCTTTAGTGCCTGTGGTCTCTAGAATGAGAAGGCTCGCTCCAGGATTTCCCGCCTGCTTGCCATCAACCATCGACTGGTGCGGTCCTGTATGTTTGGTGATGCGGATGACCGCAAAATTCTGGCCGTGATGAGCTTGGTGTTGCTGTTCAAATTCGCTCTGGGAAGACCTAATGGTCATCTCTTCCCGAAGCCGCTTATGCAGGATCGCATCCCCCCCTGGTGCAGCTTCTTCAGCTAGAGAGACCAGGTCGCCTACAGCACGGAAGGGTGCTTTCATGGCAATATGGCCGCCTCTTGTCTGTCCGTAGGGGTCTGCAAATCTTGGTTTCGTCTTGATTTCCAATACCTTCGCCGTTTCTTGCAACTCGATCCAGGGCCAAGTGTGCTCCTCCATCATGATATTCGACACTGGACCGCTGTAAATGCTTGCCCAACTCCAGCTAGGCACTCGGTATTCGTCCGAAGTTGAAACTACGCTCGGCGGCTGTTGATCTCGAACGAGATTAGTCCGGTTCCATAACAGTCCTCTTATGATGTCATTCTTCCACAAGCCAGCACAATACTGATCTTTCAGCAAATTGTGAAACGCCTGCGCCGTGCCCGACAATGCAGGCAGTGCGTCACTACCAACAGTAAGATTTCGGCTTGTGAAATCTCCCACTGTAGCAAACCATCGGCTGTACATTGCGTCTCGATGCGCTTCCCATGCTGACGGCACAATCGTCCGGTCCATGGGCAGTGCTTGAAGCGACAATTTCGCAAGGCTCAGCTTGCTACGTTCCCAGAGTCCGACGTCTTCAGCCAAGAGCCGTTGTATGAAGTGTTTCTCGCGGTGTCTCTCTCCCGGCAGGATGGGATGTCCACTTTCGGCGATCTTCTTCTCTTGGCATTCCCAAGCCATCTGTTGAGAGCCAAAAGATAATGTACGTGGCGCGAGAAGGGATTCCTGCAATGCCCACCCACGTGTGTTCCGAGGCTCGCGCTCCATGCTAGTGTCTCCAAGCTGCCGACTTGGTCTGAGTGCCACAATGGAGCGTTCAGCAGAGGTCTGAGATCCACATGTAAGCCTACACTCGCATTTTGGCACAGCTCGCTCTCGCAAGAAACCCTCTTGAGCGCTTTTGGGGCTATTGGCCGCAATTGTCACCCAAGCCCCGCCATACACTTCCTTCATGCGAGCGGCCTCGGCAGCCCAATCGCTTGGTGAGTTCTGTATAATGCATAATGCATCGACCCACAAGTACTGGATGCCTAAGTACCTGGTCACCTCGATAGCATGCCTCAGTGTCGTGGGATAGTCTTCCAGAGGAAAGTCACCATCGAGGAATCGGTGCAGCTTTTCATCCCGAAGGAGGAATTTTGACTCCTCGCCCCAGCAATAGCTTAATGCAGCCCAAATGCCGACTGCACCATTAGTGGTCACTAGTCGAGGACTTGGTGGTCGGGAGCCAGAGCCCACATCCAGCACCCGGGTAGGAAGCTGTCTGGGCTTGGCTGATAAAATGGAGCACGATTCATGCTGTCTCGTGCATTCTGTCAACCAGGTCTTGGCCAGTGTAAGGCATTCTTTCGAGGCTGCGGTCGCGTAGACTGGTCTAGCCAGCAAATGTTCGATCCCAAGACGAACGTTCTCTATATGACCCTCAATCATCAGCCAATCGTTCCTTGATTGCTGTGTCGCTGTTTTGACTTACTCTTGTCTGGATAGACATCAAATATAGCAACTTTTCGAACAGCACCATCTGGCAGATGTTGGATGGCGGTCAAGTCAGGTATGCCTTGTGCTTCTGGGCTCCAATTGCTCAACCCCAAGAAAATTTGTTCCCCATATTCTCCCTCCGGAAGCTCACACTCTTCATCAACTCGAGGTGGCAAAGACTCGGCAAATTGGTCCCAAATGGCCTTGCAGAGCTGACAACGCTCCTTAGCGCACTCCTGAACGGATTTCAAGCCCCGGTGATGCTTGTAATATTTGGGAAAGCCTTCATACTCCGCGAACCCGCCGCCTTCAGGAACAGTGGGCTTGGATATTCGTAATCTAGCGTCTGCGAGGTCATAGAGGCCTTTCACGTCGAAAGAGCTGCAGGTGTCGCACAGCATTATGCCTTATTCGATATTTTGCCCCTGAGGTCGGGATCCTAAAATTTCGATTGCAGCAGCATCGTGCCGGCATCGTGCGCGGCGCCACGTGAAGTGATCGGAGCTAAACCTCTCGAGGAGATGGCGCCGCAGATGGCGCTAACGGCCTTTCCATAGCGGGTTACACTCCCCGCGCAAGCGAGGTGCGGGGGGGTCTGGGCCCTGAGGCTCCGATCGACCTTATCGTTGGATCCACTATGCCCCGCCCATCCGGACAGTCGGTACCAGCCATCTCTGACCCTTGTTTTCGTCTATTCAATAATGTTTCCACCACAGACTACGGTACATCAGTCACGCTTCACATAGAAACAGCAAGTCAGCTCATGATCAGATCGATCCACCATGGCGTCAACAGCGCCATCAGACCCACCAGCTCAACCTGCAGAACCAACAGAAGCCGCCACCACAGCTGATGCCCCGCAATCTGATGGGGCCACGACCGTGCCAGCACCCCTCATTACCGCTCAACCTGACAGCGACAGCAGCTCCGTACCCACGACCGATACCGATGACACATCCAGCGTTTCAGGCGACTCGGCCCTGGGCAGCGAGTACGACGAATCCAGTTACACAGCTTCCTTAAGCAGCAGCATCACCGCCTACCAATACGAGCACGGACGGCGCTATCACGCTTATCAAGCTGGTCGTTACATTCTCCCTAATGACGAGCAAGAACAAGTATGTTAATCCCGCCGGCGCAGATGTCAGCTAGCATCCCTCGACGAAGTGCAGGTTAACGGACGGGAACAGGAGCGTATGGACCTGCAATACCACGCCTTCCGGCTCGCCATGGGAGATAAACTTTACCAAGCCCCCGTCTCTTCCGACGCGACCGCAATCCTCGACATTGGCACAGGAACAGGGATCTGGGCCATCGATTGCGCGGATCTTCACCCAGAGGCACAGATCGTGGGCACAGATTTGAGTCCCATCCAGCCGCAATGGGTGCCGCCGAATGTCAAGTTCGAGGTCGATGATGTGGAGCAGCCGTGGACGTATCCCGAGAATCATTTCGATCTCATTCACACGCGGATTATGATGGGGAGTGTGAGGAGCTGGGAGGGGTTGTTGGAGCAGGCTTATAAGTGAGTCCATCTCTTTCACTTTCTTTTCAGCTTCACCAAGAAGCGCATATTTGGTAGATCACAACCTAATCTCTCCTGCGCCACCAGACACAACAAACCAGGCGGCTGGGTCGAGCTCCAAGAAATGACCGTCAAAGTCGGCACCGACGACGACTCCATCCCCAAAGATGCCTACATCAGCAAATGGTGCGACAATCAAGAAGAAGCCATGTCCAAAATCGGCATGTCCCTGCAAATGGGCTCCGACAAACTCCGCGAATCTGTCGAGAAAGCTGGCTACACCAATATCACCGTCAGAGAATTTAAAGTGCCGATTGGGACGTGGCCGGCTGATCAGAAGCTGAGAGAGACAGGAGCGTTTCAGTTGGTGGCGATGTTGGATGGGATGCAAGGGTTGACGATGGCGTTGTGGACCAGGTTTCTGGGCTGGCAGGAGCAGGAGATTGAGGTCTTTTGTGCGGAGGCAAGGAAGGAGTGGCGGAGTCGGAAGGTGCATAGTTATTGGCCGCTGTAAGTCTCGTTGTATCTCGGTAGCGTTGACGAAGGGTCTGAAGACTGACCGATGTTAGGCACTGCATCTACGCTCAAAAACCCGTGACAGCAGCTTGATAATTGGTTTGAGGTACGGCGTCAATGTTGGTGAGTAAACGGGCAGGGAACGCGTCCAAGTGTATATGTCTATTACTGGGTGGCTTAATGTCTCTAATGTTCCATGAGCGATTCGCGATCACATAATGTAATGTTTTTGGCATATGAATCTAGATTTTCATTGACGAACAATCTCCAAGCGTCTGAATAGGACATGCAAACCACCAACAGCTTCACCAGATTCGGACATGGGCCAGCCTTAAGTCAACCAGTATGAAACCCGACCCCCAGTCTCAACAACTCTCCAGTCCTGTTCCATGAACCAATCAATGCCGATCGCCGTACATACGTACACAGCTCTAGAGAAACACCAGCAGCAGAATCTACGAAGGCTACAGAGCACCACAAACCTCATGGCAGTAAATCTGCAGTCCACAAAATGCTGCTCACAAGTTCAACAGGAGATCACTGTGGGATACACAAGCACGGAAGCCAACAGCTGACTCGCACTTCCAGATGTTCATCATCCATTACGTTCCGTTGTTAACGAAGGCACAACACTCACGCATTAGCAAACTCGCCAAAATCCTTTATCTACAAGCACACGCAAAACCCCATCCAGTACCACCGCCCCAAGATGTCACTGCCCGCACGATCAAACCTCCACCCCCATCTCCCTCTGCTCCTCCTGCCGAGTTTCTTATCCATCACCCTCCACTACAGCCAACCACCTCCAACAACTCTACCCCACCGCCCTCCCACCTCCACCGCCATCTTCCCTCTCACATCCCATCCCTATTCTTCCACCCCACTCCCACCTTTCCCCTTACGAAAACGCTTCACTAGACCGTGCATAGCAGTTGAAACCACCGTCGACACGATCACCACCGTCTCGGTTACAACCTTCATCTTACCTCCCCCCACCCCCGCTGTTCCCGTCATCCCCGCACTAGTAACAACACCTTTCGCAACTTTTGAAGTTTGAAGAGCGCTAGGATGCGTTGAATTTGAGTGGCTTGTGCTAGAAGGCAAGGGATGGGTTGTCGAAGTCGCGTTATGCACAGCGGGTTTTGGATGAATGGTAGTTGAGTTGAAGCCGTGAGGGGGATTGGGGGAGTGATGGGGATGCTTGGGGGAGGTGTGTAGAGTTTGGTGTGACGAGTGCGAGGAGGGAGGGTAGGCTTCCACAGGCAGGCGCGCTGGGGGGAGGTCTGCTGGTGTTTGCAGGTTTGGGGGTGCTGGATGGGTTGAGGAGATGTTGAGGGGGGATGGTGAGCCGTAGAGGTGTTTTAGGTCTGGGTGTTGAGCAGGAGGATGGTGCAGTGTGTGGTTTGTGGGCGTGTTTATGTGGATGGGGCCACCAGGCGCAGGCGCTGAGATGGTAAGGTATGGTAGGAAGAGTAGTGAGAGTATGGCGAGCCGGAGATGCATTTTGAGAATGTTGATTGTTGGTATGGAAGTATCTCTGGAGGGTTTCGCAATTGTGGAGATGTAAGGGAAAGGGGAAGTGGGAGCGAACTGCTTGGGTTTTGTACCGGTATCTGAGGCACCACAGAGACTCCAGCTTAGCACAAGGTCAGCAGGCTTCTTGGTGTTTGTACGACCGTCCGGTCATCATTCGGTAAGTGAATTATGGCCTTCGGCAGATGCTGCAGCGCTCAAGGCCTGTAGTTGCGAAGTGCGAATGCAGAGATGAAACTCGCGGCGACCAATGGCGTATGTCATATATTCAAAGCTTGTGATGCCTTCTTTATATTCACATTACGTTGTCGAACGCTAAACCATGCCTTTTTCGGCATGCCCATGCCAGCAAAAGCCTCATTGCGTATATGCAAAGCAATCCCTAACAATCATGATATTGACCAGAGGCAGGTCAAGAACGCATAGCGTCAGCTTAGTGCCTCATGTCTACTTGAGGATCTCTCAAAGTCCTTTAGAGTCGCTTTTGTCAAGCTTTCAAGCGTACACTTTGCTGAAAGTACCTGCCCTGTCCCACGAGAGCTTGAGTCGAACGTTGGTCTTCTCGTCTCAGCTAAGTATCTTGTAAGTCTTGTTGTTGATGAGTCGAAGTCTGCAGGTAGTACAGACGTCGCCAATAGACATGCAATCAAAGATCTCCTTGAATAGACGTTCAAAGCTGGAGCAGGCCATCAAGAATTCGGAGTGATCACCGCGTCACGGACGTAAGTGAGACATTACCTTTATAGCCAGAATATGAAACATGATATCAATCCCGGAATGGTCTCTCACATGCACTTCGGGCATAGAACACGTACCCTTCGAGACTAACGCCGATAACGGAATTCGACAAACAGCGAATGGATAAACAATTCGTTCCGTTTTCAATGAATTGCAGTTTCAGCAATACGGCAGCAGAAAGTTACTTGTCTATGATACACCGCGATATTCTTCTCAAACTTCACCGATGAGCAGCATCTCACTCATTACTAATCTTAACCACCAACCCCTCCGGCGTCCCCACCTTCGCTTCTCCATCAACATGCCGTCCCGTCCCAATCATATACTCACACTCCGTCATCATCCTCAAACTCGCGATCTGAATATCCACCCAAGTTGCATTCACTCCGCCACCGGGTTGGGCCCCATCACCCCCAACATTACCATTCTGATCGAGATCAAGAGTCATTTGGCACGTGCCATTGGCTTTTGCGTACGGAAGAAGCCAGGTATTTGCGACCAGATCGTTGTCGGAGGCGAATGTCCGTGGTGTTGTGTCGGCGGGGAGGGTGTCTAGGAGGTTGAGGCAGTCGGAGACCAGGGGTTGGGATTCTTTCTTGAGGGGTTTGCAGGAGTTTGTGTAGGTTTTTGCGGCAATGAGAGGGGCGAGGGCTGGGAGGAGCGCGAGAAGTGCGAATAGCATGGTGATGTTGGGGGCTTTTGGTTGGATGGATTGGTGGTATCGCTTTGGAAGGTTCGGTTGGCTGGCTTTGTGTGCTGATGTAATGAAGAGGAGGATCTTGTGTGGAGGTTGCTCTTTATACGACGTGGAAGGGCAGGGGTTGAAGTAGCGCATCGAAGGTAGTTGGCTGCGCCTTCTCAGTGGAGACACTGTAAATGGAGCCTTTGTTTTGGTATGGTTGGTGCGCTGCATCATAAGCTTTTGCTAATTTGGGTTTCCCCAGAGAGTCACTGATTGATAAACTTTCAGTCGGTCTCAGCGTCATATATTTGACAGTAGACTCCTTATTCGCCTCTTCAAGTGGACATGCGTTCAATGCTCGCCCTGGAATCAGTTTCGTTGTCAACGATGTGCTGGTGACCTGGACTTCGATATCACTAGACAATCCTCAATTGTCAGTAGAACCCGCGTATAGCGACTCTGCTACTCCTTTGGCTGCTAGCTCGAAAATTCCACGGGCCAGAGAGGCGGTGGTAAATGAATGTTCCATGCTGTTTCCAGACGCTTCCGTACGGCAACTGCGCAGCTCTATGGGAAAGATGAGGCTGAGTTTTGAGTTGTTCGACACTTTGATTGTGCTGATCTGCTGAACTCATACAAGGTGGGCAGTCAGCAATAGGAAAGGTAAATGATGTAGAAGACATTGTGATTTCGAGTTGTCGTCATGAAAAGGCAGATGATAGCTAATCTTCCAGCAAAATGCTCAAATTACTGGAAGACATTCAACATCTTTTAGGATCATACTTCTCCATATTTTGAAAATCAATGTTTCTTCGGAGATGGCGCAGCACAGGTGGACCACGAAGCGCTAGAGCATGTCGCAGATGTTGCGCTTACTATGAAGACTTATTTTGAATCAGACACGTGGGTCTCCGCATTCCTACCGACATAGAACTTAGAACGTCTTCAGAAAAGTCATTGATTAGATCTTGGAGTTGGAGACTATCGACACAGATGTTGACCTCATCTCAAAATTTCTGTAATGAGTATAACGATTCCACCGGCACCCGTCATTTGAAACATGCAGAGCATACTAACTGTCTTTCTGAAAATTTCCCGAAGATCTGATGACAATGGAAATTACTTCGGTATCGACTCATTCTTGTCTGCTAGTAGGCCTTCTCAATAGCACAACATGGTGTCTTGGCCACGCTATAGCACAGCCTCATCAAATGTTGCAGGCAGTAATGTTTATCAGACCACATCTGAGGACTTATTAGCGACGACTGTCTCTTGTATTTCCAGGCACGGAAAGCGAGTACCGAAACATGGTGCTCCGAGCTTCTATCCTGCAACGCCGAATATAAGAAAGATATCTCCACATCTTCCGCTCGATCCACAACCATCCAGTCCAAACAGAAAGACAACCCCCCCCATTTCCCCACCTCAACAAAATATCAACCAACACTCACCACCATACACCCACATCTCACTATGTACATCACCACCATCCTCCCCCTCCTCCTCTCCACCGCCCTCGCCCTCCCTCCCCCCGTCGCGCCCTCGGACCCCATCCTCCCCCCCTCCCAGTGCATCAAAGACCCCAAGGTCCCCGCCCCACTCGTCCGCGACTGCCTCTCCCTCCTCGACAAACTCCCCTCCGATCCCGCCAGCACTCTCGCCACCAATCCCGCCAATGATCCCGCCCAGCCCGCCCAGCCCGCCATCAAAACCTTCACCATCCCCGGCGAACTCCAAAAGACTTCCGGCACCTGCGCGCTCTACTTGGGCCCCAAAGGCGGTCGCGGGCCTGTCACTGTTCCTTGGGAGGATGTCCAGACGTATGTGAAGAGGGTGGTGGAGGAGTGTAGTTATGAGGATGCGGCGGGGAATGAGGTTGTGGGGAATATGAATTGGACGGTTGAGGGGTTGGAGGGTAGGTTGGAGAAGGATTATGCTGTGAATTGAGGGGTGAGAGGGGGCTTGTGGGGTGTTGGGGGGATGAAGGAGAGTGTTGCGAGGCTGTGGTGGGTTTGAAAGGGGGAGAATGAGTTGGTTGGTATAAGATCGAGACAATCTTTCCCGAGATTTTCCATCATTCGCGAACTAGACCTGTTGTCTTGTACAACGACATTCAGCAAGACCCACGATCCTAGATATTCCCTTGATAGACTTGAGCCACTTCGCATTGTTGACTGCAAAGTATGTTCATCAAACATGAGTTCCAATTATGGTTGGTGTTGTGACAGTGTAGTGCAAAGGTTAGGCTTGCAATGCACAACCGAGATGATCCTCCCGACAGAAGATATTCGACAAAGTCATTACCCTGTGTTTCTACCCTCCCTCACCAGCAGCAACATTCGAACTCCCCTCAAACCCAGCATCCAGCGCAACAGTAAGATTACCAGCGCCAGTCCTTCCTCCCACATAAGTCGCAGTCGTAGCAATCGACGAGCAAGCCGCCATCATGCGCAGATAAGCTAGCTGAATCGTCAACCAGCTGCTCAAGGCTGGCGACTCCGTGTTAAAGACTGCAAGGTGACACGTGCCAAAGGTCTTGAGGTAAGGCGTAGTGAAGACCGCAGGCCCAGTCTCTTCGACATCTTGCGGTGAAGAGGCTCGGAAATTGATGTTCTTGTAACTGTCTCGGGGCTGTTCGAGAAGGCTGGCGCCATCTCTGACGGCTGCGAGCGGGCTTGGTGGGTCGGATACATCGGACGAGCAGATGAAACGTTGGGCTTGAACTGCAAAAACGAATGCTGGCAGAGCCACGATCGGAGAGATCAACATGCTGGAATATGTTACTGTACGGCTGAAGGATAGAGCAAAAGACCGAGATAGCTTGTGGGAAAGAGCGCATGAGATACAAGCAAGCATTCGATCCATCATATGCGTTGGGCGACTCCATGGCTTTGCGCACACCAGAAAATAAGATCTGTGCGCTGCAGATAAGAGCTGATTGTCATCTGCGCGTTATGGTGGATGAGGCATCAAATTGGCACGTACTCTGGACGATGAGTCTCACGATACAGCAACTGGGCCGCTGTCCGCATCGCCAACCCAACCCATCTCATTCACCTCACCTCCAAACTTTCCCTTAATCTCCCCCTGCTTCAAAATCCCCCGTCCCACAATCGCGCCCCCATTCCTCACCAGAAACTGCACAGGTTTCCACCTCAAGCTAGTCTCAACCTTCGGCAACGTGTCCGCCAGGGCAGCCACCGCCTCCACAATAATCCCATTTGTCAATTTCTCCGCACTAGCCCTGCTAGTCGCTTCCAAGCCGACAGTGAGGTTGGCTTCAGGATTGTACCCCTGAATACGGTGCTGGGCGTAGTCGTTGGCCATTTCTCCCTCAGAGACGAGGATATTGATCAGAACGATGAAGATGTCGTAGGGCTTGAAGAAGGGGCCGCGGTCGGCAAATTTGAGATCTGAGATGGTGATTTTGCCGTTTTGCGAAACATCGCCTTTCGATTTGGAGAGTATGAGGCCGGTCTGATTACCCCGTGGATTCGGACTAGATTCTATGGTGGAACGGCCTATTTTCTTTCGCAAGAGGAGGCCGGAACCTAGAGGCGGGATGCCTTCGTAAGAGCTGATGAGGCTGAGCTCGCCCCAGTGTTCCTTCGAGTTCATGTAGCAGGCGCTGATGCGAAGGGACCAGAGGATTGATTTGGCTTGATAGCCGAGTGCGCCGGGCTTCTTGTTGCTGTTGAAGAACACGACGGTGCCGGCGTCTTCAAAGGATAATCTGGAGATCGGTTGCTCCCAAGGTTCTAAGGCCATGCCGGCCATGGCGCCGACGATAGTGGTCAGCATTTCGGACACGGGGATGGCGGTGCCGCCTGATCTATATTCGAAGGAGCAGTCGAATATGTCGGGTTGAGGTTCCGTGAGCGATATGTTTGAGCCATCTTGAGAAGTGATCTGAGGCGGCTTAAATGGTACTGGACATAAGAAGTTTTCATGACTGGTGGATTGTGGTCAACTGAAGGCTATCCGCGGCAGTGTGGAATGTGGCAATGGTCGCTTACGAAGTAGCACCTAGGGCGACGTCTTGCCTAGTGACGATAATACTAGCAAACGCTCGGCAGGCGAAGCATTGCAACAGAATGAGGAAAATAGACCGTCTGATGACAAAGCCTGGTTTCCCCCACATAACGCACCAAACTGACCCCAGTCTTGATCGTGCATCTAAGAGGCCTAAGATCTGTAATTTGGGAGAGATAAGGTACCGGCGAGCCTTTGAGAGCAGAGAATGACAGAACGAAGCGACTCGAGATGCGATAGCCGAAAGTGCAAGACATAGCCGAAACGCGGACAATTGCTTTACAGCGGCTAACAACAAAACACTCTACTTGTGATTGTAAATCGACAAGCCAAGATCCAATTGTGCAAGACACTCTGCATTGGCGTTCCACTCCGATGCTCCTCGCTGGTCACGGTGGAGAGATGTTTGCACATGCTGGACCATGTCTCGGATGAAGATAATGCGGAAACTCATAAAGTATATGAGCGTTTTTGAAGCACATACATCAGCGTCCCGTCCTTTAACTACACTTACATAGGGTATCAAGTCGTCGCAGAGGAAATTCACTCCAATTCTTGAGGGTTCTGATTATGTAAGTATGCTTGGCATAAAGTCTGGCCATGATTGGCTCTTCGAGTGTATGGTAGAAGCTGGTAGGTAAAGCCAGGACTCGATGATACGATTTTTAGCAGGGTGGTCGTTGCTTGTCATGACCCGTGTTCCAGCACGTGCTGCAAGGGTCGGGCCATGCAGATTGCGAGCCTTGGCCAGTGGGTGGCTACCTTAGCCTTTTCAGCTGAAAGCGCCCGTCCAATTAGTGCCTGAGATGGAGGGTTAGTGGCTGATACTGGATGACCTTTGCATGACATTGTTATCGCAAGGCTGAGGTACCCATGACTTTCCACATCGCATGGGGTCACACGACTGTTGTTGCCTAGCCTGAGAGAACGCTCGAAGTTCGCTGTCGCACTATGCGGGGAAGGCTCGCAACAATTGGTCAAAAGTAATGGTACACTGGTCTCCGTTCACTAAAGTCCTGCGGAAGGTTACTATTGGATTGAGTGTAGGTCGCGAAGCGAAGATCTCGTATTTCCCATGTAGTTGCCTTGAGGCTGAGGCGTTGAGAAGAGTCTAGGCCGGTCTTGTTGGCCAGGCTTTCCGAGTCCTGCATGGGGAGCGGGAACCTGCATATTTGAGGTTGCAGCTGCGTCGGCTGGGGTGATGCATCATAAGAGTAGGCAAAATCTCCGATCATGAGACAATGGTAGTGGTCAATTCATCCAAAATTTGTCGTCACTTGTGAGAAGTCAGGTTGATGATTAGGTGTCAGGAATAGGCACATCTAGACTCGTCCACTGTCCTGCATCAAAATCCCTCACAAATTCTGTAATGTCGGATCCGTTGGTTTGGTAGAAGGCAAGGAGCGAGTTTCCTCCCGATGAGTCGGGTAGTGAGGTCACGGTCAGGTGGGAGCCTGGCAAGCCTTCTTGACCACTGATGACAAATGCTTGATCGGGATCGTCGAGTGCGACGGAGGTGTTTTCGGAAGCCCAGGTAACATTGTAGCCACTGAATGTCAGGTCGGCATTTTGCGCATAGAGGTAGTTGGTGTAGCCGATCGAGGTGTTCTGGAAGACTGGAATCTTGACGTCGCCTTGATAGTTGTCAGCATCGGGGTAAAGCGAGTACGGAAAGAGTCATACTTGCAACCCACTCATTGATGGGATGTGTTTGATTGCCTGTGAGCGTAGCATTGAGCTCCTTCCACAGTATGTTGAGTTTGCTGTCCAAGTCCGTGAAGATGACGTAAGTGTCGCTTCCTGGGCCCCACGAGTAACAACCTACTCCTGCATGACCGTTGTAGGGACTGAAACTCTGCTGATGTTCCCAGCTGTTCTGTCCGTACGTCCAACCGTAAGATTCGAAATTTGTATCATTGCTGGCGTACCAGAGATGGATGCCAACAGTCTGGTCTGAATCGGTGGGTTTTTCGGCTTGACCGGGGACAGGACTGTGCTTGTAATCCTGATCCGAGTAGAAGCTGCCATACCAGCATGCCTGAAGACCTACGTTAGGATCCTCCATTGGTCGTAGATTGAGCTTGCTGATGGGCCCCGGGGTCCAAAAATTGGTTTTGTTGCTGTTGATAATCTCTGAAATGAAGTTCTTTTCATTGATATAAAAGATATGCCACTGTCTTTCGATCAGCCTGACCATAACAACTACAGGGTGTCCTTCATGTACTCACAGTAGCCGTTTCGTCCCTAGCATAGGCGACGGCAGAGATGGGAGTACCATTTTTCGCATCGGCCGCGACAACCTCGGTGACATCTCCACCTTTCCAATCACCTGCCGTGGAGAGTTGGGCCGATCGTATTTGGCCGCTGTGGTGCTGGAAATACATGACGATACTGCCGTACCCGCCATTTTCAAACGACTGTGAAGCCACCGCAATACCCGAGCCATTAAAAGCCCCGACAGAGGATATCCCAGCTTTGGCATCAGCATCTACACCACTACCCGACCTTCATAGTCAAGATCAGCGCATGTCTGAAAGTGAGCCAGGTTGGGACAATGTGTACCCTCTATTCTGAGTCAGACCAACACCAAGTCCAACACCAAGAGCAATGGCGATGCAAATCGCCGTTGTGACTATTCCTGCTATGATCCATCTCTTCCTAGTCTTTTGTTGCGGTCTTTCGGCAGGGTGGACACCTACTGGGAGCTTCTTGGGCCCCTTTGATTCATAAAAGGATGGCGGAGGCTCGTGGTAGACCTCCTTATCCGCTTGCTCTGTCCAAGGAGACTCCACCTCCTTCTCATTGGTTTCGGCGCTTCTCACCGATTCAAGACCTGGAGATTGTATTCGCGTGCTCGCTGGGGAGACCGGATCTTCCTTTCTTTCAGGAAGTTGATTTGAGTCGCGCTGCGGAAGCCTAACCTTGTAGGACTCATCCATTGGGTTGATGTTCTCTTCAGTGAAAGAGCTCTTCATGTGTCGCAAATGGTTGTGGTTGAAGAATAGGTAAAAAAAGATTTTCCAGAGAACTCACGCACCATAAGAGGGTGAGAGGGCTGGAGCTGACTTGGTGGGGGCTTCGGGGGGTCCACACATTTTCGCGATAGATTCTTGGATGCGGGGCTTGCGTGATTATGCGCGCATGAGAGTGGGCTGAGAGCTGTCGTGTCTGCAACCTAGAATCCTTTGTCTCCCGACTAACGTGGAACAGCCTTTGCGCCAAACCATACAGTCGGCGCCGGCGACTACCGTGCTTCGTGTCAGCGACCTCTCTGGCCGATCAGCTGCAGTCAGCAGTCTTTAGCGCCGTCTGCTTGCGAGTAAATTTTGAGGGTAGAGGAAGTAAGCGAAACAATGTTAGGCTCCCCACGAGGAGCTGGAGATCGTAAGGCTCAGCGCTGCACTACAACCCATATGATTGGTGGTACCAATCGGACAAGCAGCCAAGACGAAAGACAACATGCGAGGATGTCGGTCTGCGCGCACCTCAAAGACGATAGCTTATTCTTCAGCCTAACCATATGAATATTAGCAATGATTGTTACTCACCGCCTTCGCAGACTGCAGGAGGCTTTGCTGTGGGATGAGGGGCTTGCATTAGACCGTCCGAATCAGGATCATCCACGTAGATCCCCATCATGCCTTAGTCAGTCGGAATGCTGAAAGCAGTAATTATCGGCAATCGCTTATGCATGTACACTTCGACCTAGACTGAGGTACTGGCTGTTCTCAGGCATGATTCCACATAAGGGAGTTGCTTGCAGTTCTGGCCTTTGGAAAGGCCCAGCTCATCCATACTGCGTCAAGAGACGATCTTTCTACCTTGGTTGGATTAGTGTAGGATCAAAGACAAGATACAAAGCTACCTCAAGCCCTGAAGAGCGAGTGACTGAGTAGCACTCTCTGTGGACGCATCTTGGATGTTGTGCACAAAGAGAGAAGCTTTCTTAGCCCTCTAAGCTTGTCACAAGGTGTACATCAGTCCTTCTGGCACGCTGCAAGATATTTTCCCTTGGTGTGGGCGAGCACAACAAGAACATGATAAGGTACCGTGACTTTGAACTAGGGCGCGTGATGGTGGTGGGTACTGCACGGCATTAATGACCTTCTTGATGATGCTATTGGCTCGGAGGGACATTGCTACGACTTCAGATTGGAAGGCCGGGGAGGCAGTGTCGAAGAATGTTGGCTCCTGGTGAGCTGGATAACATTTCTCAACGCCCACATTTCTCTTATAGCTAAGAGATGGTTCTGTAAGTGCAGCATCTCTTGGATCCGTCATGAGAGGCGTTCGTCAAGGAAAACAAGAACCGCTCGCGCGAAAACACGCATTTACGCTTGAATGGTGTTCTCTGGGGTGCAGCAAACACGTCCATTGCGATAGAGAAGCGGTGATTTTGTGGATACCTAGATATTCGTAATTGTTGTAAACCGGGAAAGGTTACGGAAAGGACCATGCCGACAGCAATTTGGCCAACGTTTTCCGATTCTCCCCGGTGAACCACCTGTCCAGAACTATCTCGACGGTTTGCATAATGTCCATGGCATGGGTCATGGTTGGGACGTTCATTCGACTCAAGAGCTCGCGGATTCGCCCAAGAGCACAAGCAATGAGTCGCCAGGCCGCCGTAATACCTGACTTTTCTTAAGGCGTCTGAGTCTCATATATGTCCGCTATTCGCTCACAGCCTGAAGAGACGCACACTAGCACATCTGCTTCATACTGCATGTTGCAAACACAGCTTTGTAGACCGATCCCACGTATGTTCTTCTCGTTGACATCTTTCCGTACCTCCTTAGCGTATACACTCCAGGCTCTTTAGCGACAACGTGGCATCAGACTGGGATCTCCTAGCCACCAATAGGCATAGGGTGAAGACCCATAAACCGAGCCCTACTCTTGAGGTTCCTTCAAAGCGACATATACCCCAGCTCTTCTGCCTTGCGTACTAACAAGGTCACCGCGCATCAGGCACACTGTGAACACAACTCTTTCGACCTTTGCAGTGGAAATCACGTCGCTTCCTGCTATGCACGATCCGTACGGGGAGTGTCTTCTCAGGGATTCAGCGTCAAATCTGGGTACGACATCATCAGAGGAGGATTCTTGAGCACGCCTGCAAGCATCGAGTGACGAAACTAACAGCTATATCATCCTCCAGGACATGCGAGGTATCCTGAAGAGTTGTTAAATGGTGTTTGAAGCAAAGGGAAGCAATTGCGACAAGAAGTTACCGGCGACGGAGAATGTTATATCCGCTTCCCGCATGCTTATGTAACGATGACGCAGATGCCCTCGTACGATTTTCCCACGCCATATTTTTTGCACTACACAATCAAGATGATGAACGCTGTAGGGTATGAAAAGCTTGCAATGTCTTTGACCGTCTCCTGCTTAATGGATGAGAACAGCAGCTTCCTCTGCTTGCCGGCATATCGACAAATCATGCGCAAGACTTCGACTAGCCATTTGCCTTGAGAACCGCAGGCTGTGCTCTAGTAGTGGCTGCCTACTTTGTTCGGATGAGTTCAGGCACGTTGCATTTCTCTGTCCTCCTTCAGTGAGGACTGACTTGCATGAGCTTGGCGGGACTGGAGGTCACCGGCGTTGTTCGACTGTTGCTTGTGTGAGTGCCGTCATGAAACAGCCTCGACTTGCGTTAGGCCAGTTGACGCTTCTTGTGCGCAAATGGCATTGTACTTCAAGGCAATATTGTTTCCGTCGTGCAAATGATCATGCACATTGATAGGCGAATATCTCGTCAAGTTGAGATTAGATCAATAGGCTCTAGAACATCGGCTTCGGAGAGAATGGGGCTGTGAAGGTGCAGCCACAATTCGAGGATAGTGTCATTGCCATTGAGGGTACTATGATGGTGCTTCTGTCGAGAGTCGGTGTGAGGTGTTATCTATCATCATGCCCTTGTTCGAATACGTCACTTTCTGCAGTGTGTTGCACTACACTCTCCCAAATGGATGTTGTGCAGGTGATGTTATTGAAATCGATCATCTATATCAAGTCTCCTGTCGACGTTACTTTGCCCTCTGTGCCATACAGAAGAATACCCTTCGATCATGGTCTTTCAAAACAAACTATGCTTAGTCTATTTTGATGTGTTTGAATGCGGCTGCGAACGAAATACGGGCAGAGTATGCAAGAGTCTTTTGTCCGGCAGTCATTCGAAATGTAAAACACAGGAAGCAAGGTTCTTGTTCATTTGTGTCACTACTATTTCAGCCATGCTAACACTTCGCAAGGACGGCAATGGGTCGTATCTGCCGTAACTTTCCACTTGTGCAAGTTGCAACATATTAGGATCTACTGACCTCGAGCCCAGGATCGTGCGAATTGAGAGCGCTTCGTTCGAAACGAGAAGTGGAAATGAGAAAACTAAGGGAAATGACCAGAGATCGTGGATACAACTACGTCTCACCAGGAGACATCCAAGCCGCAAAAGCATTGACCTATGCTCTGGACGAGATGATTTGGGATCTGCATGAAGAAGTAACTATGTATGGTCCGATGTAGAGTCTCCTAACTGCTACCCGATCTGAGGCTGAGATGAGGCAAATAATGAACTACCGAGTATTCCTGAAGTCATACTAGGCGAATGGGGCATCTGTCGTGCAAAGATTGATAGAAAAGTCAAAACAAGCCCTGTCTCAAGTATTTTGGGCTATGTACAACCTCTGGAAATTATCTCTCTCTGTATCGATACCTCAAAGTTGTTGCAGTCCTAGCGCTCAAAAAATTTCAAGTTCTAAAAGCTATCATCTAAGCTTTCCTCTACAAAGCAGTCAGCAATAGAGAAGAATGGGTACACCCAAAGAGTCCGGGGCTCAATACCAATGGTGCATCCAGCACATCGCAACTTACAAATGTGGCCATGCGCAATACCTATGGAAGACTGTCTGCGAGAACTTCTACCACGCTGGCCATTGGCGTCTTTGTACAATGCAAAGGGAGAAAGTGTACGTCTTGAAAGCCTTCCCCTCAACATCGATCTCCCTAATCGTGGCTATTCAATAGGCATCCACATCCCAGAATCTGCAGTAAATCAACCCCCCCTTTTTTTCTTATTGATCTACCAAGACTGACACTCTGGAGACTCTTGCAAGCACCGCAATCTGCAGGAAGAATTGGCGCCTCTTCGACTAAGCCGCAAAGAATGGAGTGATGAGCTATTGCATGGCAGCAACCCTAACGCAGGCAAGGAGCTCGAGTGGTACAACGAGCGGATTAAGATCATTGAAGTCGAGATTGAAAGGTTGCGCGAAGCTTTGAGGCATCACTGCTTCTGAATCGGTTGCTGTGGAATGTCTGGAGATTAGGGCGAGGTCTCGGGCCATCTACGTTAACGGTTCCCTCGACATTGGACACTTCGATTGCATTTGTGAAGATGGGTGCGGCAGACTTGCTGAGGAGGTCTTGCGAGTCCCGATCCCATGGATGGCGAAGGCTATTTGCTTGTCGGTGTGATGGAATCTTTGTGTCTGGGATACGAGGGTAAGCTATAGAGATCTGGCAAATTGGTAGGTATAGGCAGCTGTATGTATGCTTCTATACAATATTCCTTCAATAGGCATGGCCCTCTAGTCTGAGGAGCCGCCACAAGATCCTCAGTTGATTATCGGCCTTCGTCTTCGGGTTTCTAAGGTGATAGGGAGCTTAGGCTAGTCATGTATAGACCGTCAGTGATCGCTTGGACCACAACTTGACTGCTTAACTAGAAATCGTTCGCTATACTATGTCTCATGCATTGTTGGCCAACGAACGCATGAGACGGAGGGAAAGAAAGTTCGTCGTCGCACAACATGCTCAGTCTTTGATTTGCAAGATCTCTTTACATTCAGCACGATGTACTACACGCGAGTGTCGTATCTACTACCTCTACTCGGTGTGGTACAAATTGGCAAGATACATATAAAAAGTGGGCCTTCTGCTCTCACCAAAGTGTTTCTTTTGCATCTTTCCAAGTATCAGCAATTCAACCAACGCAAACATGCCTAAACATAACAGACGTATTAGACATGACAGACCTGACAGAAGCTTGGAGTCTCACCACTACCCACATCCTTCCGACGAGTGGAATAATCAATACTCGGCCGCCAGTTTCAACCACCTCTTGCCTCAAGAAAACTTTCCTCGGTCAAGACTCAGCAACCTAGTTGACGACTCTGAGCCGTTCGATCCACCACGCCCACCCTCGCGGTCCAGACGCAACCCGGGTTCTCAAAAGACCTTCAGACCGTGGCGAGACACGTGCTATAAGCACGTCACTTACTATCTGAGATGCTCCAGGAATCACAAGTATGTTGAATATAAGCATGAGGATGGCAGGCTTTGCAACGGACACAGTATACCAGTGAACATGCAACAGATTACGTGAGTTGCTCTCCAAGATGAGCTATCTCTATGACTAATATTGCCTCAGCCATGAAGACAGTCTTCATTGTAGTATGTGCAGCATCAATGCATCATGATCCTCTTGATGATTGACGGTTTCACTAGGTAAATGTGAGCAAATGGATCTCGAGGAAGAATTGGAAAAGGCAGAGGATGAGGAGTGGAGGATTTCGATCAAGCGACTTTACCATCCGAGACTTCGAGCGTTGCAGAGCAGGATCGACGAGATTACAGAGAGGCTCGCCAACGTGAACTTTCGCATCGCTCAAGGGATCGTGTGACGCGCATTGAAGAATGGGTTGGTAAGTGGAGAGTGAGTGATTGGTTTGTGACTCGTGACTCTGTATTAATGATGCTGTAGATCATGTGGAGTCGGCAAAATAATGCAGATCTTGAAAGCGAAGGCTATGCGGACGGGATGCACAGGGTGTTGGCCATGTTCGGTTGAGAGATACTCGACTGATGTGTAGAAGAAGAGTGGATGATAGCCCCTACATAGGTATTCCAAAGAACTTCCTGAAACCTTGGTGGCGAGCCAACGACGCTGCACCATACCCCACACCCAACTAACAGTTCAGATCAAGTCCTGCGGGTGCAGATATTGAGCACGCTGTCTGTCCCTCCCTCGCGTCACTGCATGTTCTTCGTAAATTACCATATCCACCGCCGCGCAAGCTCCACAAAGTCTGAAAACAGGCCAGCTAGTCTCGCGATAGAAATGTAGCACCGATATGCATTTTCTATTGGAGACGTCCGTCAGTGCCTTCAAAAATCCTGCGTCGCCGTGGAGGCGTTCTCACCGGGAGTCTTCTGCGTCTTTCTCCGAGCCCCTAGAGCCCGAATATATCTTCCTTAGAAAAAATCATGTTTTACAGGGATTCTCAACCTCTTGGACCTCAAAGTTTCGTATAACTCCATCTCAAGCCGCACGTCTCTCAAAATCTGGTCGGCAATATCCTCCCCAAACTCCTCTATCCAACCAAACTTCTGTGCGGAGATATCAACCCGCGAATGATCCTCATCGTCGTCCGTCCCCAAAGCAATACCCCTATCATCGCAAGCCTCACTTGTCCCCTTCCCCGCTTTCTTTTCGTCCCGAAAAGCTTCCTTCCTCTCCACCGGTGGCACAATCCGATCGCTGGTCAACATCGTATTCATAAAACTCCTGATATGCCCACACAACTTGCCGATCTCATTCTGCGGCACCTGTGGCCATGTATACGAGACTCCCTGAGGGTCAAGTCCAACACGTTCGCACAGGGCGCACATGATGGCGTGAGGATCAGATGTTAGATCGTTCGCGTCGATGGCAATCGGTGCAATCTCGGTGTGTGCTTCGTACCATTCGTACAGCAGGACCGACCACTGGAGACTGATGTTTAGGCTGGCGTCTGGCGTGTAGATGGGCCATCCTGCGTTGCGCCGTACGCGGAGGTAGGAGGGAATCTGGAATGCTGGGTGGCGGATCAGGAAGACTGGGGTCACTGATTGTAATAAGGCAGTTGGAAGGAGGGTGGGATTGTCGATTTGCGTATCCGAGGAGCTTTCGATGCGGGGATCTTCTGGGGATGGTAGAACGCGAGGGAAGTAGGTTGCTAAGACTGAAGGTTTGGTGATTGTGAAGACGTGGTCTTTGCAAAGCGCTCTGCGTTCACTTTGGTCTTCTTTTATATCCCTTAGCTCCGCTTTGAGGCGGGAATGTGCGACTTGGTAGGTTTCCGTCGCCATATCTTTTTCTACATAGCTTGGGCTCGCATAGTCATCATCCAGCTTTATTGGAAAAAGCTGCTCCGGCCCAGCCAGGTGCGCATCGAAATGTGGATAATGAATCTCTATAAGTTGCGGGTGCTTGCTGAACATTTTCATGAACAGATTGGAAGCCGTCCTTAGTGCTGAAAAGACGTAAATTGGACGAGAGGCTTGCTGCTCATCTTGTGGGCCTTCGCGTATGTTTTCTCTTTTAGGAGGGCTTTGTCCACTGAAATTTTTGGGGTTCGTGGCGCATTGCCTTGATTGGTTGTCTTCTTTGGGTCCTCTCAAGTTCGCTGTTGCATCATCCTGGGAAAGAGTAGCCTCTGAAATATGGTCCGTGGTTGTCTCGACTAGTGGTAAACTGGGAAGAGTGAGAGTCTGCATTGCTGCGACGTCGATGGAGCAGAGTCCTATCAAGAAATATGAAGGGCGGACTGGCTGCTTTTAACCCATTCCATGGCATTGCTCTGGGTTCAATAAGATCTGCCCGAACCACACTTGCCAGTTTCCGCTGCTCGTCTTCCCCATGTTCAGGTGACTAGAGCGGCGCCCACAGCACCCTGTGCCATTTACGCAGCTGCTGATTGGTGCTTGAAAAGCGCCATGCACGGTGCATTACGCCTGAAGGAACTAGAAGTGGGCTGTCACAAGGTTTGAAGATTCTTGAAACACCGTAGAAGCGCGGAGTAGACTATCGGTCCCAAATGTACTACTACTGGAGTCCGCTACTGCAAGCCAAGAATAAAGCAGCCCGTGAATCTGATTGCCAGCCGCCCGGACTGGAAGTCACCTGTTAGCCTACCCAAGCTTCTCCTACTTCGTCATTTTTGCTCAATGAAGCACGGCGAACAAGCAGTAACTTTGAAGGTTTGGAGGACTGGGCTGAGGCCCAAGGCGAAAGATAATCGACTTTGTAGGGACGAGTCGTGAAGGAGGGCCAGACCATGACATACAGCGTCCCGCACCGCATACCCCTAGTCGCTGGTGAAACGAATGTGCCGTTTACTCTTAGGCTCAAGCCACCCCCTTGCGGCATTTCGTAGCAAGTCTTGGCCCTTTAGAGAGTTGGCAGATTCTTTAATGGTCTTGAAATAATAGCAGGAGAATGGGGTAAGTAATTAGACCTACACTTAACATAACGGCTATTCTCCAACAGTCCTCTTCTGTCAATAGAGCAAATGGAGTAAGCACAGAAAGTCTTCGGAGATATATCCGGCATCAACCACTCTTGTAAACGAGATCATACCCCTCGATACTTCAACTGCATCCTATAAGACAAGACTGAAAATAGCAAGAAAAATACTTCGGACTTACAAATCGCTAAGCAGATCACTGAAAAGAGCATTACAACATGAGAGCAATCATTTCCCCACTGTTATCTTCCCATCAATCAACTGCTGGCACGTTTGCAATTACATGAAGGAGAGTCTGTTAATGATAGATAGAGGTAAGCAGGCAAGGGTAGATTGAGGTGGGAGCAACAGGCCAATGATCCTTTCCTGCATGCCCATTCCCCCCCACATTTTTCCTGTTTATCTATCTTCAGACTTCCACTTCCCCCCCCATTCAGGAGCAAAGAAGGAGGCAAAAAGAAGCAATAAAGAATAAGGGGGTATGGAGGAGGTTGGTTTCCTACGCTTTTCTTCTACGGTTCCAATGCTTTACGCCCGCTGCTTCCTAGGCCCTTCTCTATCCCCCTGATGGCCACAACGGGCACCACCTTGCACTAAACCCTTTCGGAAAGGTACGCCCTAGAAGCCTCCTTATAAAGCCCTCGAGAAATTAGGGAGCCGGCTCCCTAGAGGCTCCTGGAGCTCCAGAGACCTCTAGGCGCGTTCCCGCCTGAAAGCCGCCTGTAAGAGTTCCCCAAAAGGTTTAGCGCCAAAGGGGGTGCTGTTGTGGCCTTCAGGGAGACAAGGAAAGGTACAGGGAGAAGCTTGATGGACGCTGTAGAGGAATGCCTTGAAGAGGTGGAGGAGGTGAAGCGCCATCTCTCCTCACACTCCATTCTCCTTGTGTTCCTCCACCTAGATTCAGCACCTCCTTACATCCAGCACTTTGTCACGCCCAGCACCTTTTCGCATCAAGCACCACCTTGTCACATCCAGCACTTTGTTACATCGGGCATGCGTCATATTCAGTACTTTACATTCAGCAATTTGGATTCCAATCACCACTACATAGGAGCAGGAGAGTCGATTAGGTAAAGGGAGTGAGAGGGGGCAGGTCGGACCTGTTCGGTATCGATGTTCCAGTATCCGCAATGCTGCAGAGTGCCTGCAGCTCGCTTCTTCGGCCTATTGTGCTTGCATCCGAGCATCTCCATGCCAGGATGCTAGTACACGTCATAGTGGCCCTCGTTCCAGTGCCATTACTGGAGTATTAGAGCAGCTCAAACTTCTTTGCAATCTTAAGCGCTTCATTTCACGCAGTTGACTCTCAATAGAATTTCAACAGGCAATAACGAGTTGATTGTTCTAAGCCTTGCGCCGTGCGACAGCTAGTATGTACTTGCTTAGACATGTTTGCTTCGGCTTGCTGCTGGCTATTCCAATTGCCTGCCAAGCAGACGGGGAGTCATGCCTTCAGGGTATGAATGACCCTAAAGCTGGATGCTCTCACTAGGCATCAACAATGACCAAAGAAATGGGCAAAGAGCACATTTCCACCAGAGAAGAGTGGATCAAAGATCAAAGACGCATTGACAACTCCACGAAATTTTGGAGGCAACACATAAACATGTCAGACCCATACCTCACGGGAACGATCGCATTCACTTCTCTACGTGGTAAGACTTCTGCTGCATTCGGACACTTGCCTCACGCAGATCGAGAATTGGTCCGAATGGTAGGTCAATGAGTCCTGCGACAGTATATTAACATCTTGCCGGACCATGCTGACTTATGGCTCTTTGTGTAGAGTGATGGTGATTGAATGGCCATCAATGCCGAATTCGCAAAGGTATCTTGTCACCGCTCCAAGTCCCTACCCTACGCCTACTGATTTTGCGTCCATCTAGACCTCTGAAGATTTAGTCAATTTACTGGACGTATTCCAAAGCCCCGAAGTTCATTGCAATGTTGCCAGGAAAAAGCAGGTACCATTGGCCTTGGACGCATTGAAGGATCTGCGTAGAGTTTGGGAGGTAAGTTGTGCAAGATGAAAAGCGGTCACTTCTATTTGCTGAACATTCTGCCAGAGCTATGATAAGCGGTTTACGGCCAATTGCGTAGACAACCCAGGCCGCGTGCCGTACTTCCGTCAATTGTTGAAACCCTTGAAACAGAGCTTCGAGACCGACATCACAATATTCAGTGATCCCACAGCCAATTGTTCGGACTCAACAACAATCAGCGATGCTCAGGTGGTGTTGAAGCCGGGTCTCTGAACTTAGGAGGCTGTCAAACACACAATGGCTACCGGGATTAGCCCCTAGCCACGTCGTTAGTACATTGAGCGTCTGCTTGCATCCCTGAGTTTGAGTCCATGATGGGGCTGGGTTTGGATGCGATGGAGGGCAAGTGACAGTTGAGATGCCTGCAAGTTGAAAAATATCATGTGCATCAGAAACCTAGAATGCCGGATCATCTACGCAGGATGCAAATTGAGTATCGGCATAAGTCTGTGCTGATTCTGTTCCCTATAAGTCAGTGAGACTGGCGTGAACCTCTCCGGAGACTCGCCCTAACCAATCCAATTTCTTCTCTTTGGCTCCAAACCGCAGGAGGTTGGCGTCGCTCTTCAGCCCAAATCTTTTTTCTCGAATCCTGGGTTATCTGGATGCTTCTTCCCCATATGTGGTTGTCCTACAATATTCTTTTGGCTAGGACGCCAGCAACACAAAGATGACGGTGTGTCTCGAGAGAATTTACTGTATGAGCGACCTATTTGGCTTTGATCGATAAGACTAATGGCTAGGTCCAAGAGAGCATGTGTGTGGGAAAGAGGTGCTTTTACCGTGGCAAATGATGTCGGGTTTGTCAAGGCTCGTGTTGCATTTGTTTGTATGTATGTGTTTTGCATTTCTTTTGGGCCTTGAGAGGCAGGTAATCCTCGTTTTGAGACTGTAATAGAGACTATTGCAGTAGCACTGCGGATACTTGGGATCGGTATATGTCAGCCCATCAAAACCAGCTATTTATACATTAGAGAAGAACCTGCACCTCGGGAAAAGGTACGTAGACGGAAGCGCAGACGCGAACGTATACGAGAGCATGGCGGGGATCGTAGAGGGGGGAGGGTAGAGAGAAGCGTTGTAGAAGGACGCATAAAGTGGTACCTGGAAGAAAGCGGAAGGTGCACTATAGAAGGCGGCGTAAAGGAGTGCTTGAGTCCACAGTTCAAGCATTAAGATTAAAGGCCTCTCTTACGCTACCCTCTACCTTGCATGCTCCACTTTACGTTCCCCCTATGTGAATCTTTGTTCTCTTTTACCTTTTCTCTACCCCCCCTCTGAGCTCTTCTCTATATTCCTGTCTATGCTCTTTTCGAGACCACTGCTCACTTTCCCATCGTGCTCCACGGTCCTAATAACGAAAGGAACTCAGCTAGCTCCTGGTCCTCCCTCAGGCATGTGCTTCTCAAGGCGCCATGCTCATGGATCATCCCTGTCAACGACTCGAGGTGTGTTTTAGCTTTTCGGATATGAACGTTGATATGTTCTAACCCCTCCAGCACCTCCTTTACAAAGGAGCTCAGATTTTGAGCTAATTCGATATTGAGATCATATTAAATTATCACTGTTTTACCAAGATCTAGCATTTGTACCGCCGCTAGGATGAACCAGCTAAGCTTTGACATCATGCTTTTCTGGGCCTGTAGAAGCCTTTGATGATCTTGAACAGCCGTAGATATCTCGTCTGTGATTGAAGCGAGCTTGACAAATTGCTGTGATACGTTGAAAGCTCTCTGATCAATAACGATCACACGAGTATTCGTTGTTGTAACGTGACTTTTAAATAAAGACTGAAGCTGCTGCTCTTCAGTTGGGGTGCCACTCCAATAGGCCCCGAGGGTCTCAGATGTGGAATAATCGAGGTTAGATTGGCTTCCGAGACGTTCCAAGCTGTATTCTTCTTGTTTAACAGTATACTTAGCCAATATCTCAATTGCCAGAAGTAACCGGAGTAGATCTTCATCTACGTGCACGCTGTGGTTAAGGAAGCTTCCTAAATGTTTATTTAGGACTGTACCCGAGGGCGACCTGAACTTCATCACGTCATGACGCCTATGGACGACCAGATACGGAAATTCTTGAAGGGCATTGGCTGCGAGGATAACTTCGTGTAGGCTTGTGTGGGTCTGTCGTAGCTCATTGCTGAGTTCTTCAAGCATCGATCGGCGGCTGCCCAAAATGTAGACAAAAGCTTGTTGATAAAACCCACCAACAATGGTTAATGTAGACCTTGGAATTAATGATACTTCAGCATAAGTCCGTGAGACCACGTATCCAGATGCCTGTAATCCTTTGGATAACTGTTCTTTACTGGTAGGATGTTGCATACAAACTGTGAGGCCAAGCAGGACTAGCAAGCTCAGCGTCACAAACGCTAGGAGCAGATAGTATAAGATTCTCTTCAAATGGAGGCGATTATGATTGAGCCCTCGTACGTCCAGAGTATGTATCTTTCGACTTTCAGGCGATATCTGAGTTGCGCTCAGATAGCTTGAGGTTTTGTAAGCCTGCTTCTGTGGGCCTAGCGGACCTCTTTTCTTGCTTGTTAGATCAGTAGCGAGTGTCTGTGATATACATCAGCCATTCCCCTCGGAGAGTACTGCAAGAATAGCCACTTGCTGGTTTACTGTCCCCGCCCTTCGATCGAAAAACATATCGTTCTGATTGACTTGACATATTATGCTCAGGAGTAAGACCAGAAGTTGGCGCTGGCCTGGTCGCGTCGGCTGAGGATGAGTCTCGCATCGGATAAGTAGGTGACGATTTTTGATCGGACTTATTTCGGCCGTAGAACGTATTGAGCTTGGGATTTGTCGGCTGAATATCGCTGACCGTATGATATTGCCGTCCAAGACGTCTATGGTTATAGGTCTTCTAGATGACTTCAAGCGTGTCTCTCCCGTTCAGTCCGTACTGACAAAGAAGAAGTAGTAACAAAGCAAAGATCGCAACAAAGAAAGATCGACGCATTTGCCCAAAGTACCCGTCCCGATTCCCGAGAACAGTCTTAGGGTAAACATATGTATCATCATGGGCGTTGGATGGCTCTTCTCTGGACTGACATGCCGGCGACCCTCCCCGAAGAGACTTCGGGAGCCTCTTCAATGAAGCAACATTGAAGCCACGTCTAAGATTACTCACTTTGCCAGCAGAGCGTCCCCCACCCAAGGCTTTAAAATCTTTAGCCGAAATGAAGTCTGGGACGTGGAGCATGCGGTTGGAGAACTTTCCATGGAAAACCATACAGGAATGGTTTCAACGTCAATACGGCCAACTTTCCTCCATCATGAAATCTTCTTTGCCAGACAAGAGCGATCAGGTGCGTACTGTCCTGGAATATTGCTGCGAATTATGTTTCACTTCGTACCCTCTCAATTGATTGACCCTCACACACGGGCCTCACTTCCTGTGTACAGTAAGGATGGTCGCCATAAGCATTCAAACATCTCTTGCGACGAAACACAAACAGAAAGCCCAGAGCGAAACCTTCATTTTGGGGCAGTGAATCTCTTCACGCAAGACATAGTGGCTAAGACCCAATTTAGTCTTATCAGACAGGATCGAAGGCTGAGGTTGATAGAGTCCGAGGCTCGGAGGAAAGTTCATCCGATCACCGGCCGCAAGCAAGGTTTCGCTTACCGATGTACAGCCCACTAACTCATTCAAGAAAAGGCTTTTTGCATATGAACACAATGCCGAGGTAGTCATTCCCAACCTCTCCCAAAGACAAACCAAACACCGCGAGAAAGGTAAGCGAAGGATCAGGATGGATCAGGTCAATGCTCAACAAATGCGAGTACGGTGAGCCGGCTCAACATGGCATCCATGCTGCTGCCTGGTATACAACAACCCTCCATAGTCCTTTGACTGCGTGCTACAATGTCTTCTCTACTGTTGTCTCGTCTTCTTTTCATGCATTGTGATCTTCAATCATAAAATCAGAAACATATCGCACCAAGAAATCCAGCAATTCATTCTCAACTCAACACCAATGGCATCCTCCCCTCAACCCCCCGCACCCTCCGCATTCCCCGGCTTCTCTCAACTCGACCCAGCAATCTACTTCTACGAGCCATCCAAAACCCCCCAGCCTCCCACAACACCCAATGGCACCACCTCCCCTGCCCAACCTCCCCCATCACCAAACAACACCTCCCTTCCCCAACCCTCCACCACCACGCCCCCACCACAACTAATCCTCCTCGCAACCTGGATGTCCGCCGCCCCCTCCCACATAACAAAATACATCCTCGCCTACCAACGCCTCTACCCCACCTCGCCCATCCTCCTCATCCGCGCCTCCCCCTTCGACATCAGCTTCCTCCCCGGCGCCAATAGGAATAATGCCAGGATCTTCGCTCCGGCTGTGGATGTTATTAAGGCGTGTTGTTCTCGGGAGAAGGGTGGAGGGGAGAAGGGTGGGGAGGAGGAGGGTGGGGCCCATCAACGACCCCAAATCCTCCTCCACGGCTTCTCAAACGGCGGGCCGAATCAGGCTTTGAAGTTGTTGCGAGCGTATAATGAGTCTGTCGCCGCCGAGCGCAAAGGCGCATCCTTCCCACCTTTCGCACTGATATTGGACTCCTGTCCCGGAGCCAGCGGGTTCAAACTCATACTTAATGCGCTGTGGTTGTCGCTCCCCAGAGGTCCACTGCCACTGAGATGGGCCATGGTGGTGGTGTTGTATCTCAGCGTCGCGATTATCAGTATCTTGATCACGCTATTCAATGCGCCGGATCCGATTGAATTGGTGAAAAAGGCGTTCGTGGATCGAGAGGGAGAGATGCAAGGGGAGGTAAGGCGATGTTATGTTTGGAGCGAGGAGGACGAGATGGTGCCGTGGCAGGCGGTTGTAAGGCATGCGGATGAGGCGGAAGCGAGGGGGTTTGTTGTCAGGAGGGAGAGGTTTGTGGGGAGTGCGCATTGTGCGCATGTTAGGGTTGATGGGGGGAGGTATTGGGGGGTTGTTAGGGGGGTTTGGGAGGGGGAGGGGTTTGGGGAGGACGCTGAGGGATGAGTGAATAAGAGGGAGGATGGGGTGAGAAGTTCGGTTTAGATGTGTTGAGCTCAAGCTGAGGTATTGAGTCGACATGTGTTTTACGTTCAGGAAAGATTCAAGGCAAGAACTTAACTTCATTCCTCCCTTCTCCGTTGTCAGCAAGGTCAGTCGCACAATAGTCTTTGATTGTGAGACTCGACAGCTAGAAGGAAGACCTAAGGGGTATAGGTGAACGATCTAACTGTGAATGATTAAGCGCACAGTAATCGGATCAGAACCTAGCATTCGATCTTGCTTTTCGTGGATTCATTGGAGGCAGTATGAATCCAACGCCCACGACCGCCCAGGCTTTTGTTTATAGGAACGATTCGACTTCTTTTGACCCTGAAGCGCAAGAGTTTAGTCGTGTGACGACTGGGGGAGAGAAACAGTGACAGCGCGAACACACGTAACTGCCCATTTCGCACCGTCAGACCTAGGCTTGCTCTCGGTTTGCTCTCTTTTCATCCTTTTTTGGTGTGACAATTATTGTAAGCTTGAGAGATGTACGCGGTCGACCAAAGGCAATGCAGAAATTGACGGGAGCTAATCATAGTGCATATGCCCGCCAGACACTGGGCGCAAGCAAGCCACACAGGCTGTTACGAGATGCTAATACCGTCTTGGGTAAAATTTCCCCTATTGCGCCTGTCTAGCATCTTCGTTGTCGTTGCGAGAGCCAGGCGGGTTTCGAGCGGACGCTGCACCCTAATAATTCTGAGATGTCATCAGCCCAGTCATTCCAGGGGAAGTGCTAGGTCATAGGCCACGCTTGCGGCATCGGACTACGAAATGTCGTGTCAAATGGAAAAGAGAGTCTTGATTGATGATTGGTGGTTCAAGCGAATTCGCACACGCTAGTCAAAAGGGGCCTAGACTGGCCTCAGCCTCAGCCAGCCACAGACGCAAAGGGGCTTGAAGATGGTGGTCTGGGTCGGTCTTTTCGGCTCGGTCAGTGACACCGTGACACGCTGCCAGATTAGATCGTAATGACTACGAAGTATATCCTTCAATGTCACTGTGGCGTACTCCAGGCCTGAGATCGGATTACATCCTCGTTCGGATCAATTACGTCTCTCGCACATGGCATCATGACAGTCCTCGTACCTGAACCTAATCCTCCTTCTCCCTTTTCCTCTTTAAGCCATTAACGTGAATCTTAGCGGCGCAAACAGCTTTCGCCTATTCCACCCTAATCGTTGCTCTTCGCAAACCTTCATTGCTGTCCTCTTTCGCCGGTGCATGCTCGCCGTCTACTAGATTGAAATCGTATTCTTAGACCACCAGCTATGACAATGCTTTGGACTACAGCAAGTGCTCGGCGTCGGCCACGGAGCGAATCTAGATTTCACCACGGGCACGATATGTATAAAGAGAGGGTCGAATTACCGGCAAATCTGTTTCTCAGAGCACGAACAACCTCCTTCAACAACAGCTTTCGCCTACAGAAGCTTCGTCTGTGGCATCGGCCAGCAAAATACCTCTACAGAACAATATGTTTTCTCAAGTCTCCTTTCTGCTTCTTCAAGCAGCTGTTCTTGTCGTAGCAGATTCCACCAAGTCATTGCAAGCATGCACAACACTCCTGGGCAAGACGAGTCGCAATCCTGTACCCACGGCCTCGTTTGCATTGACTTTCACGAGCAAAGCGACTGTCAAATCAACTTCCACCCCAGAAATTACGATCACACCTCCACCAGGTACAAGCACATTCGGCACCACGGTGACCGATACAGCCACGACCACCGTCCCCCAAGAGACGGACACTTTCACTACCACAATCATTGATTACGCGACTTGTATGTGTCTTCCTTACTGCATTACAACCATGTACCACCTACTGACCGACCGCTGTAGCGACTATCATACCCTCAACCATCACGAGTACTGTTGTCACGGGCACCACCACAATCACCACAACTCTCCCAGTCTCCACAACCACAATAGCACCTCCCGCCGGTTTCACACCAGCAAACCAGGTCCTCCATGCAAAGCGCGACGCCGAAGTACTCGCCCTCCCCCGCCGAGCCGCCGTCGACCTAGTCGAGCGCGCAGCACCCTCAGGAACAGCCTGCCGTCGCGACAAAGACGGTCACCCAACCTTCGCACCCAACGTCTACCCAACCCAAGTCGCCTGCGCCGCGCTCATCCAAGTCTACCAAACCATCACCTCCATCGCCACCGCCTCAACCACAGCCACCATAACAGCTCCCCCCGGCTCCGCCATCTCAACAACAACCACCGACACCCTCACAACCACAGTCACCGAGATCCCCATCGACGCCAGCACAACCATCACCGAAACATCCACCAGCACCGTCTCTACTACTGTCGTCCCCACTACCACGGTATCTACTCTCGCCACCGCCACAGTCACCATAACTCCCCCACAAGCAACCTACTACGCCGCCTGCGGCCCCACCAACCAGCTCTCAACCGTCAACGGCGTGCCCATCAACGGCGCACAATTCTACAACGGCGCCACTAACCCCGCGGCGGGGAGTGCCTACGATTGCTGTGTCGCATGCCAGAAGAACGCGAATTGTGGCGCGTATCTGTTTTTCCCCGGACCGTTCTGCTATAATTCTAATAAGGTGAGTTCGACGTGCTCGAATCCGGCGTTGGGACTTTATCTGGATGCGGCGGGCGTTCCGGATGTGGTTGCGGGGAGTGGCGCTTGTGGGACTGTTAATTTGGGACCGACGAGTTGAGGGAGGGTGGTTGAGAAGAAGGAAGGGTGGGAGAGAAGGAAATGGATTGATGGGGGGAAATGATTAATGTGGTGGGAGGTTGATCAAAAGTTTTTCCTTTGCCTACGAGAGCTGGAGTTCTGTCAGCGGCTATAGACTTCTGTATGATAGAACACACGAGTCATGCGAATGTTTGCTATGTCATCATAGCACTTGCTATATTCACTGAGCCTCATGTTACGACCTACATGAAGAACACAAACGGATCGAACCTCGAACGGAAACGGTTATACAATAGACTTTGTGTGCGCACCGTAATCATTGTGATTCTATCAAACCCTCCGCCTCAATCGTGCCTTGAAGCAGACACGCTCTCTTACAATTAGTCCCTCCTTAGACATGTATGCATATAACGTATCATCTACGTGGAAGAAAGGTTCTCTTTCCACCGATGCCCTCATCAGCCTTGCGAATATTGTTACTCCGCTAGTGGATGAATTAGGCTAGTCTGCGAAACTTGTGTCTGGGGAAGGAGAGTGGATCTTCCCCTGGAGAAAAAGGTCGGTTTGCCAGAACGGTACACTCCATATGGTCACACCATAGAAAAATGCCTGATTATTCTGCTTTGCTGCGAGAATGGCACGCGAGAAGACGGGGGAGGACTGTTGTTTTTGGTTTGTCTGATGGGACGTCCACGGCATTGACGGAAGCTCGCGGGTTGGATTGATGGCGGTTGAGGGTATGACTTATAGACGTGTATTTGTTGATGGTGCGGAAGACTAGTGGAAATATCTTTGTTCATGCCTTGAGAAACAAAAGTGCGGGAGGCTTTAGGATGGCGGGTAGCCAGCAGCCGGTTCATGCATGATGCGAGATCTGTGTATATGTGAAGTGTCTGTACCTGTGCTCAACAGATTGAGCGCTGGCTTTGTAGTCGAAGTTGGGATGTGAAGATGTGAGGAGGGATATTAGGCTGTGTACCGGCTTGGGCTCAATTTGAGAGTATGAGGGTTCGAGATTAGGGACTTAGAGGGGGGGATGGCGGTGGTGTGGCTTGTTAGATGGGGGGAGAGAATGGGGAGGGTTTGGTGAGAGAAATGTGGGATGGTACGTTTCTTGAGGATGAGGACTCTCCTAATGGGAGAGGGAAAAGGGTGGGTGTCTCAAGATTTGCTTGAGGGTTTTGTGGAGGGTTGATAGGGGATTGAGTATCTTCCATGCGCGTAGAGCGGCTAGTGGATGGTATCTTGCAGGGGAAAAGCAGGCTTTGACTTTTGTGTACTTTTGATTGGACATAATGGCCTCATGCAAACGCTAAGTGGTTCCATCAGTGACATACAAGCATATTCTAGCATTCATACTGTGTAGTATTGTGCCAAACAAGTAATGCGTTCTTCAGCAACCGAATTCCTGCTTGTACGTTTACCCCTGAGAATAGAATACAAACGCTAGTGTTCTGAACGTAACTTTTCATGACGTCAGCTTTCTTTGTTCTCTTCACCGACTGTCACTCTCCCTTCCTCAAGCTGGTCCTCAGCACTATCCGTCGTCCGGGATTAAGGAGTGATGACTGAATGACCATCCCTCTAAGTTTGGAAGAAAGCAGCAGTGACGATCTCTTTTCATCCGTCCTGACTGCTTTGCTGGCGTGTCCAATTGAAGCAAGAGTACCGCATAACCGATGACGGTCTTTGCCCGCTTGTTATTGATTGGCTCCATCATACACCCTCAGAGAGTACGAAATTCAAGCGAGGACATGTCTTGCAGGTGGAGCGCGAGCCACCAGACACCTATGGAAATAGCTTTTGGTCAGCAATATGTTGTCACGACAAATCCGTGGCCAAGGCTATACGTCGCCGTCTTCGTGAAGGCTCCGGTATCATCTCTCATATCCTTGATGTCGTTGTCATATCAAGTCGTGGGTGCAGAAGAGGAGGATTGCAGGCTGTACGATATCTTGTTCGCAAATCCTCTCGTCTCAAGTAGCTTTCTCGCTATTTAGGGAAAGTACCGCCCATTGCGGACAGCACCAACTCACGTGGCCCATCGTGTCATAGGTGTCCTAGATGGCGAATGGGGGATTAGCGACCACGATACGGAAGGCTTATGATCTTGACTTGAATGAGGACAACATGGAGGGCTCTTTCGTTCCTACTGGACGCAAAGTAGATGATGGAATGGCTTTACTTTGCATAGGGATATTGAAGGTCCTATTGAGAGAGGTGAGCAGAGATATAGCATAAAAGAGGATGTCCATCTCACTTGTACGCAGTGCATTGCCTTGGCATGAAACAACACAAAGCTGTCACAACCAAGTAAAGCGTCAAGACGTACCTGAAGCAGCAACGAGGGGAGCGGCGCGTAGAAACAGAGTCATGGATGTTTCGTCAGAATAAGAGGTCCACATAACGGTACCCCTGACTTTACAGTCACTGCTAGCTGTCACCAGAGACATCGCAACTGTTGGCTAGTCCTATGACCCCCCGTAAATATATATAAGAGAGAGAAAGCATCCGCCATGATGACGCATTGATGGTCGAGCATGGTATTGAGTGTTACTATTCGCGTTTGGTCTGGAGGATGCATGTTCCTCATGAGAGGTGTGTATGTCCTCGGATGTAGAATCATCCCTGTTGTTTCAGCTTACTGGTAACTTACACTCGAGAACAAAGAAATCATACGCGAGTGCATATTGCATCATTGCTCTCGACGCATCTCAAGAGTCGACACGGTCCCACATTGGGTCGTTTGCCGCTGTGTCTCCTTCCTGTCGGCGGATCAGGATTCAGCGTGTGTAGCCTGCTGTGAGTACAAGGCTGCCACTTTCCCAAATTCTTCCCTTCAACTTCCCTTCTCTCTTACCTTAGGCCAATATTTTATTTCATCTAAGGTTTTCATAAGCTATTATCTCGTATCAGCTAAGAATGGCTCAGCAATCTCAACAAGCGCCTACGCAGCCACAGTCAGAAGCACAAGTGCTGAATCCTGCCAACGAAGGCAAACCCTGGGCTATTATAACGTTGGTCACTATGCTCTGTCTCATATTGAGCATGAAGCTTACACTTTTCGCAGCTTCGACCTCGACCTTGCAAATCTAGGCGGGCCTCGCGGTGCCAAATGGCAGATTGATGATGTCTTGGAGAAAAACAAGTACAAAGGAGACCTTACATTTCGCCATATCATCAAGACAGTACGTTACTCAACTCTCAGCCCCCGAGACAAGCCTGCCACATCCTTTGTATCAGCGCTGATGATTTGAAAGCGTCAATTGACCGAGGAGCGCGACACGGGAGATGTTGCCATTCCAGCTGTTCAGCTGCTGGCGGAATCGATCGAGCCCATCGAAAACCTTCTAAGCAGATTCAAAGACTTACTGTAAGTTCAGCGGCTCTGCTAAAGCCATATCAAGCTAATGAAGAAATCAGTCCCTCAGGAGTGCTGAACTGGACTGCGTTGGAGGCCTGTGGAACACAAGCCGAAATCAAGATCAAGGGCAGGGGACCTGTGCATAGTGCAAGTAAGTGCCTTCAACACTTATGCCAGTCTTTAATGCTGATGACTCACTGTTGCAGTTCTTGAGCAAACGCACAAGGACGGCCCCTACGAGCTCTACCCGCGTGAAGGCGTCAAGTACACTACCCCTCCGCAAGGTGTAGACGTAGATGCACTAGACCAGACATGGCCTCAATAGATCTCTGTCTGAAGCAAAAGAAGCAGGAAAAGCTGTGGTTGTTGGCATATCGTAAAATGAGATGAAGCATTTTTGCTGTCTCTCCATACGCATGCTCTTTACCCGCCTCATCAAAAAGTCACAGTCTATTTCTACACCTGCTACGAGTACCTCTGTTCAGGGCCCTACAGCAACGCTCACTCGCCGTCTTGCGGCTGCTCCTCCCTATCGTCTCGTAGACACGGATGGCAGTGAGCCGCTGATCCAAAGCGCATCCAAGGAGTGCAGGTCGAAGTCTGGAAGAATGCAGGGCAACGAGCTATAATGCTGAGCCTGGGGATCATTTCAAACCGCAACAACATGCTAGTCATATGCCCAGAATTCTTCTTCCTCTACCAGGAAGACTATGTAGGTCTGGCATTTCGTCCCACAAGATATGCTCCCCTCCCCATACACAAAGCTGAATAACCCACAGCTTTCAACCCACAGCTTTCAACCCACAGCTTTCTATGCGGTCCTTGACGATGCGGGCACGTTGCCACGAGATTCGATAGCATTTTTTTCAGTGCAACTAGAAGACAATGCCATTGTATTATTCCAGCATTGTCGCTATCAGATCTCCGTTTTCCCTCATTGTTTGATTGTTCGACAAAGACGCGATTTATGATGGTGCTGCACCTCAAGCAGCTTACAAGCTCATTGTCATACCTCGCTCGTCTGACTTCCTCCTTACCTTCTCAACTATTACTCACCCTAGTTATCGTCAATTGGTCGCAATAATGGAAGTAGCGAGGAGAATGTCTACCGCAACCCCTTTCAGCGAGAGTGATACACGCACATGTCACATCTGCCAAGAGCGATTTCTTCATGGTCCCATGAAGGAACAGCCGCACACGTTGATGGTACGTACCCTTCCTTCGATCCAACTCCTCAAGACAAGCTAATCTCTCCCCTTTCAGTGCGGTCACACCTTCGGGCTCCAATGCATCTTCCAATGGCTCGGCTCCAAACCCGGGGCCAACTGTCCCATATGCAGAGGTAAGACATCCACGTACCAACCCGCTCCTCGGCACAAAGACCACGACATAGAAACGCTAATCCACGACCGACGAGTCGATGGCGAAAATTGGAAGGAGTCCGAGTTCGAGGACCAAATAAACGCCTTCGCACACTACAAACTCGGAAACCTCAACAAAGCCACCATAAATCCCGACAATCTCCCAGTCGCCGACCAACAATACATCGACAGCATCCTTTACGCTCTAGAATGCTACGTTCAAACCTCCATCAGCCGAACCTCCTCCCAATCCTCAAAAACCATCTACGCATCCTTCCTCGAAAAACTAGCCTCCCTCCGCCTCAAAGACGGCTGGATACACTTCCGCACCGTCTCCGAGTCCAAAATCCTCAAAGCCATCAAAACCTGCCTCCTCACCAGTCCCCACATATCCGGTTCCCTATCCTCCCGCATAAAACTCGCGAACGGCTACGTCGGCCCCACCTCCTCACACCAAATCCCTTCCTTCCAAACGGAGGCGGAGATGTTGCGGACGGCGAAGAGAATTGCACCGCGATTATCTTGTTTGCTGAGCAGATTCCGCAAGCTGCCGTGGAGTAAACCGGCGTTTCCCGTGTGGGAGCCTGATGTGCAGGGGGCGCTGGCGGCGGATATTGCGTTTGGCGGGGATGATAGGGCGTTGGTGAGGAGGTGGGTGGTGGGGGATCAGAGTTGGCCGGGATATGTGATTGTGGTTGTTAATGGGGTGTTGAGGAGTTGGGGGGTTGATGATGTGAGGGTGCGTTGGAATGAGGTTAGTGGACGGGTTACGGTGGGTGGAGGGGAGTGAAGGCGAGGGGAAAGGAGGTGGGGGAAGGGTAGGCGGGTCTGCGCAGACATGGTCTGTATATCGGCGTCGAATAACATCATCAGTATGCCGATCTTCAGCCCGTCTATCCTTCCAGAGTGGAAATCTCAATGAATGAGTGTCGATGATAAGCATTTCCAACCTAGACTCCATGCAGTATCTCAGGTAACACACTCAATCGACCCATGGGCGTGGGGCATGCACCGGGTCAATTCGTTTAGACCCCCGTGCGCAATTTATGGGAGCATTATGCCGGCTCAGAGGCTGCCTTTACATCGGCAATTTAGACTTCTACTAAAGGTGAGTTTCTGTAGTTCAGCTACAAGTCTGTCCCTCTTTCAAACACTACTACACTTATTCTTATCGACTGCCTCAAACGCACATCCATCAGCTACATCCTGCCCCGCGTAACACGCATCCTTACACCCTCGCTTCATCGGCAAATGGCTAACACAACTAAGATCAAGACTGTCCTGAGGGAAGAAGTCGAGGTTCTCGGGTCCTGCTCTACCTTGCCATGTGCATTCAAAGGCGCCATCGAAGATCATGGGCAAGTCTCCCCACTCGTTGTCCAAGATCTGCGTCAAAGCCTCACTACCGCTCAAGGGCGCGCCTTCATCGTTCGCCAACGTGTAGGCTCGGTGCGTGTGTGGACTCCACCACCATGCGCTCTTCTTATCGTGTGGTTGTTGGCCAGATTTAGGGAAATCGCAGCCGGCGAATGTCAGACCTTGCTTGTGTGACTTGAGAGTGCAGATGTTTGATTTCGAGTTACAATCTACGCTATCGCAGAAATCAGACTTTGATATAGAATTGAGGGTCGGAAATTTATTATAGTCCAGGCTGGAGCTTTCTGCGAGGACGCCATACCAGCCGTTCTTGGCTAAATCGAGGGAGGTAACATAGTTTCGTAACTCTTGGTCAATGTAATCGGCGATGGGTGGAATCCTGAAATCTGTTGATCCGGAGAACTTTCAAGTCCCGACGAAAGAGAGGAAAGTGGGAACATCTGACATAAGAAGGTCCAAGCCGGTTCCTAATCGCTGAACAAGAGCACTGTTTATGAGTCCTAGCTGCTGTTGTACCTCACCAATCTGGATGATTTGCGATTCCGTCGACCCCGATGGCCATAATGATTTGACAAGGCCAGGCGCTTGCTGCAGACTGACTACGGCACTGTTTGCTGCAATTTTGATTGGAGCAGCTCCTATTTCAACCACAGCTGCTCCGATAGAAGGAGCGCCCAGGAATCCAATACCAGCGATCAACGCACTAAGCAACATCTGCAGCGGTGAAGTCGCCTTGATCTTGTCAATCGTGTTCACTAGCTTCTGAATGTTCAAGACTGTCTTCGTTGTAGCATCGTAGAGCGCCGTGTAACAGGTAGAGAAGAGTGAGTTCACCGCTAGAAAGTTGGGGATTCAGCTGCTTTCTAGCTCATCGGACTCAGACCGAAGGCTCACTGAAAATTGCTTTCAGGACGTAATGAATTTGGGCAACATTTTCGCCAGATTTCCTCAACTGATCATTGCTCCAGGTACATTGGCCAGACGTGACGCCACCACAGTCATAGCCAGGTCTTTCACGGCTGAGGGTCCTAGGACTGGCGTTGCTCTGACTGACTTCATGACGATAGCTCGGAGGAAACATTCATCGGTGGAGAAAACCTCAGATGGATGTTTGTCTCAAACGTGCGCAAACATGCAAATGAAACAGCTGTAGACAGACCAGTGCGTAGCGTCCTCAGGCTCGCCAATATCTCAGGAAAGTCACCAAATAACGCGTCGTGATTGACTGGCTGCTAAGGAAGGAATTATGATGGGTCCGTATCCATGCATCTAACACCTGAGCGCTTTCGCAAGCGCTCCGCGCCACTGACAATAGTGTAGCACCAGAGAACTCTGGGGAAGTTGGAGAATATGAAGCGTACCTCTCCCAGCAAAAGGTCTGTCTGCTTGTTTTGGTCATCTGTCACGGACTCACGTCGTCGGGCCTGCAGTTGAACAACGGTATGCTTGGCACCTAAAGAAGATCTCTATGGTTCTGATAACTTGCACAGCATGAAGACCCGAAGTTGGTCAAGCACCCATATTGCGGCTTCTCCAAAGGCTGATTCTAACCACAGCCTACTTTTTGGATGCCTTCGGGTTAGGTGAGATGATCGCGCTCGAGGTGGCTCTAACATAGATGGTAGAGAGTGTCGCATCTTGGTATTGCCGCCACTGTCGTCCAAAGTTCGGCTTGGAAATGCAATCATATTGGTGGAGCTCTATGGTACCATTTGGCAGTCGTCAAGCTCATCTTTGGTCGCTTTGGCTCTTCTGATTCGCACATACAGGGAGAAAAGCCAGGACAGAAGCCTAAGTAGCCTCCATGTCTGCTTACCTATTCCCAATTCTATCGATCGTCCAAAGAGGAAACGTCGCATGTGAGGGGCCTGCAACTTCCAGTAGGGGAGTCTGCCAAGGCTCAAGAATCGACGGTCTTGTTCATGTTGTAGAGTTCGGTGAAGTATACTGTTATGGTCTCGACAGGGCTAGGTTTGGAGGGGAGTGAATTGTATCCTGGACTTTTGTTTGCGAACTGGTAGCTCTTGGATCGTGCTCTTACTGCGTATGTAGCGACATAAAGAAGGCAGACAACTTGCGTGCACATCGATTTGCTAGCTCAAAAAGCTTCTCAATTCCCCGAGGCTGCGACACGTGACTCTAGTGATAGTTTCCGTTTACATATTTGTAGCTGAAGTACAAACCACCGTCTACCCAGTGCTGCAGCACCTGCTTAAGCGCCCACTTTGAGTCGTCCGAAGAATCATTACATTCTCTCTCTGAATTCTCCTTGATTGACATCACGGAATGTTGCACGGCCAGCAGAGTCCTGCATAAAGTATGATATAGGTATGGAGAGGATGGCTGCACTTGGTTGCTTGATACTCCTTGAAGCGCTCAGTGCAAGAAAAGCGAGGGCCAATTCTTGAGCGATCTACCAGCTGATCACCATCGAACCTCATGTTGGTGCGAATCCTAGTGCATCGATAGACGTACCTCTCGGCTGTCAAATGTTTCCAGCCAAGATCATGAACAGCTGCAGGCCGTTCCCAGAAGAGCAGGCAGTCACACAGTACAGCCTCCCAGCATAGCCCGAGTGAAAAGATCTTTCTGCGATCAAGGCAAGGAGCATGGATGCTGTTTCACAGACCATCATACCACCAGTGGAGTTTGATGCTCACTCGATCGGCAAACCTTTGTACCTGCGAAAGTGTGGTTTGTATCGAGTATTCTATATGCTATCGAATCAGTCCAGTAGTGACAGCTACATGCATCGACGTTTCGCCACTCGGCGGAGACACTGCACAACGAACGCTTATGCCTTGGCATTGAACGCGCCGTCTGCATCGACATGCCGCCACAATGTTGACGGCCAAATGACTCTCGGATCTTAGACTTTGCAGATCTTCTGAGGCGCTGAAACGCTCGATTGTGCTGAAGGGAATGGAAGGACAAAGGCGAATAATCATTTCGGCCAAGACAACGACGATACTCTCTGCGCTAAGTCAATTTTAGCCTAGGGTTGGCCCCTATCTTCGGCCCCTATTCTCAGCCCCTATCTTTGCCATCAAAAGATGACCTTCTCAGCCATAGATGCGTTCACGTCAGACAGGCAATGCTGTCCTGTCTTATCAAGCTCCCCATATTTATTGAGCAAATACGATGAGCTCTGACACGCATCGGCAAAGTACGATTTACCAACGATGACTTCCCAGCTACAGCTACTGATCACTGATCATGAGCTTGCCCCCTGCATAGCCACATGTGTTCCTCCAATAACACTCAACTCCACGCCGCAACCTACTTGTTCTCTTTCAAAGCCCCTTCGTCGCTACCTCAATGTTGCCCAGCCACCAACTTTACGCTCAACCCCTCCTCGCCCCCAACACATAATTCCTATATCATACCTTTGCTCCGTCCTCTTCTCCGAAGCAACCACCACACCACCTCTTTCCCACCCTAAAGCCCACCCCACCCTACTTCCCCCTCCCAAACAATCCCTTAACAGCAGCCTTAGCCCTCCGAAACCTATGCGGTCCATGCCGTTCCTTAGCCCCACAAGCAGCCGGATGACCTTCGCTTCCCTCGCCATCACAGTATTCCTCTCCTTCACTCAAATCGCTCTCCGAGAAGCGAGACGAGCTTCCTAGCTGAGAGCGCGCGGTATCGGGGTTCGTGCCGTGAGCGCGAGGATCCGTCGGGTAAGTTTGCTGGTGGGAAGAGTGGGATGGCGCATAGTTGCTGGAGGCTTGCGAGGAGGCGTAAGGATGGGGTTGGTGAGTTAGGTGGGATTGGGAGTCTTGGTGCGAGAGATAGCCGGGTGGTGGACCGGCGGGGGGCGCGATGCCGGTGGGAGGCTCCCATTGGGACTTTTGGGTTGTGAGGTTCACGAAGAAACTGTGCAGAAAGTGTGAGTCAGTGGTCAGGTTGGCGAGGTGTGAGAGTCCGAGGCTAGACGGGATGATTCATCCGGGGGACATGAAGAGCTTCGCAGAGGGTTGGGAGTGCTCGCGTACAATATCTTGTAATGCTCGTGCCAGACTGCTTTCCAGCCTTCTGGGACCTGCGGAAGTCAGTACGGATACGAGCGGGCATCAATGAGCGAGGTTACATTGGGTGGGGGAGGGCCGATAGGAGGTGTAAAGCCTTCGTACTGTTCTGACATTTTAGATAGTCAACTCAGTTTTAGATGGAAGTTGTTGGAAGAGTGCTAGGAGAGAGCCTTCGCGGTACCATTCGAAATTAGAAGAAAATAGTGAAAGCAAGAAGGTATGTTCTTATGTTTGAAAGTCATGTTTCCGCTATCGAGCTCGCCGTTTCAGCTGAAGTGCACAAACGCGGTAAGGCTGAGGCTGAGGCACGCGATTAGGAATCTTTGAGGATTCATTTGCAAAGCTGGCCAATTGAGGTCATCTCTGCAAAATGACGAATGATGGAACAATCCTGGAACTGGAAAACAGCCCCAATAAAGACAACCAGTCGCACAAGTTGCTCGGCCTCAGGCGTAGATGGCGGCATATTGTTGCCAAATGATGGGGAGAAAAATGAAAGAACGGTGCGGCTGATAATTGCACACCCAGGCTAAGACACGGTCCGACAGTTGCAGGAATAGTCTTCTGAAGTGCTGAATAAAAGATTGTAAGTTCACTATCGCGCAGTCAAGCATGACGCGGTGATCAGTCATCATCCTTCAGCCTCACTTGCCCGTCCGCCAAGATCTTTACTAGCCTTCACCAATGTTCGGCCCTGAGATCACCAGCCAACGGCAGTCGATAAGATCATCGACTTGCCGAAAGCTCCGTCGAGCTCCTACTGCTAAATAACTTCTAGCTTGAAAAAGAAGTCGAGCCCGCTCTACAGACGATGACAGGACTCTAGGGCGTCGCAGAGAAGCTGGTGAATTACTATGACGCTCTCGAAGTTTTCCAATCAGGAAGAGCGAATGTGACCCAGCCATAATACCGTAGCCCCGTAGCCTCGGAAATCAACATACCATAAGCAAGAAACGCGGATATTGTATACGTCACCTCCCCTGATCACAGACAGGACTTAGGCAAAAGCAATATTGCGTTCGCTTGGACGAGAAGCACAAAACCCTCATTAACACCCGTCCTGGCCTTAGCTGGTGTTACTGAAACAGCTGTGGCCCAGATGAGATTCAAGTTCATCTTTACGATCATACCCAACTTACAAGAGCCATGGTGATGCGACAAAGAGACCGAACTTGTGATTGGTCTTTGTCAACTCTCCGAGCTCCTGGGATAGAACCAATGACTCAACGCGCAAAGATGGGCTTATTAGCTGGATATGCTGCGCTGGTGCTATCATCTATCCGAAACCAATGACGAAGATGTGCAAGCTCCTGTGAATGGTGGTACAAATCCGAGATGTTCGCGCCTTCCCTGGTGGGAAAGCTGGTTGGCCTCGCAAATCGATATTGGTGACTCACACGAAACACCACGTCCGTAATTTCCTTACCTTTGGCATACAATCAACTTGCGAAGGTATTGAGAATGCTTCAATCACCACCCAATAACCTGATGGGCGGGTCAGCGTTCGTGCAGAGCCACCCACAGATACTATTCAGACCTCTTACCGGCGAAGAATCCTCCAAGCTTTCGGAATTGTTGCCATCACTTGTATCGGACCATTTTAAGGGTATCAAAGTACCCATCCCCGCCTTTGAGATGCCGAATGATAGCGAAATCGACGTGATTGTGCATAGCCCAAGAACAAAGAAGCTCCAATTTGAGAGCCTTACAGCCGTCTTCCAAGCTATTGCGCATGTCAGCGACGGTAAAGTGCATAGCTTTGCTGTCCCGCTAGCATTCCTTCTCAACGGTCACGACACGGGAAAAGTAGAAGCATCGTCTGGGAAAGACCATCCAAGCGATCCTCCGATATGCTGTCAGGTGAATGTCGAATCGTGCCAGGCCGGGATCTTCGATTGGAAGGTGAAGATTCACTCTTACGGGGGCCTCTGGTTAATCGTTGGTATGATGTTGACACGCTTTGGCTTGGCGATCACGGACAGTGGGCTTCTTCTCCTCTTCCGCCTGAGCGATGAGTCCCAGATCAATGTTACAAGGTCCGATCACCGCAAGCTGCTACTTACATCCAACTCACCAAAGATCATGGAATATCTAAATCTAGATCATGAGGAGTATCTCAAGGGCTTCGCTACTCTTGAAACGGTCTTTCGGTGGGTCGTACATTGCAGATTCTTCAGTCGGGAACCCTTTCTGCCTGAAGAAAGCGGCAGGGGAATTGCTGGCGGATCGCAGACTGATCGACTAGCATCAAAGCGCTCTATTGTAGAAGCCTTACTCAAAAAGGAGCAATGGATGGTCGCCCAATTCACCGACTGGCTTCAATGCTCTGATGGCGTCACAGGAACTATCTCCCAAGTTCAACCACACAAAAGCATGCATCCAACATTCAATGAAGCCTTACACAGTTTTGGAAAGCACGATGAATACCAGAAAATGGTCGAAGAGCACCGTGAACAGATGCGGGTAAATGACGTCTGGAGCAGTGTGGCAGTGACGCTGAACCTTCCGGATAAAGCGCTAGGAGAAGTCATGGAGAGACTGAAGCACGCCGTAGCATTGAAATTGAGCCCTAAAGGATTGAGGGCCGCTATGTCTGGAATTCTGAGGCGGTATTTGGCACCCGCAGGCTCAGTAGACGACTCACGGTTCAGACTAATCCTGCAAAAGCTGTCTGAGCTAAAGAATGTCCCCACCGCGCCCTGAGATTCAGTACGAGTGGTTATGAATAAAGGCTATAATACGAAGAAGGAAACAGTATTCTAGCATTCGAGGCAGTGAGAAGGAGGGAATAAGATTAGCAAGGCATCTTTACAGTGATGCATCTTTAGAAGGGCGAAGCATTACCCTTTCAATCCTGTATCTACACAAAATATCCACCTCCAGAATCATTGAAACTTGCCAAAATGAACGCCCATCTTTTCGTATAGAACTCTTCAAGCAACATTGCAAGAGCGCCCAGCTCAACTGCTGCTGCCATCGACCATAATTGCAACATCTCCATTCCCGCCTAACCTCTAATCGACAGGACTGGATGAAAACACCTACAATACACGTCCCGTCCTCCCCGGAGTCCCTTGACTGACACGCATAGTGTGACTTTCCCATCCCAACAATCTCCTCAATCTTCATCAAGCCTAAAAGTTGCGGCCAGTGAGAATCCGGCTAATCATCTTACGCCTAAAGCTGACGAACCAAGAGACTAGCAGGGAGCGCCTGCTTTCCCGACCCCTTGTTTTCTCACTTGTCGCTTATCTTCTGAGCAACACTCATACTGTAAATATGCGACCTCTGCAGCAACAGCTAGAGCAGAAAGCCGGAAAACGAAGGGAGTCACGGCCGTAAGCACTCCCCTCACAACATCCCCTGATAACACTGCTGCGGTTCGGACCAACAGAATCTGTGGCGAGACATGCATCTTGCCTTGAGCAGACGCGCTGGCATAGTCGATTCAGTGAGTAGGAACTGAAGGCTCTTTCCGCTCCACTCCCGTGCAACATGGACGCTTTGCATGGCGTACAGGTTTCAGTGCCCCATGAACACAGCTAACAGCGCCGCGTTCTGGTCTACCTACTGCTGGGTTAGTTTTCGAGTCGTCTGTTCGGCTTCTACCGCGCAGTCTTTGACCAACAGTCAATACCTTCCAAATATAAGATCTTATGGTCTATAAAACATGTGCATCGGTGGTCTGTAGTGCGCAACTCGGAAACCATTTAGCTACTTTGGACCCATTTGCCAACTCGGAAACTATTGCGCATCAATCCTGTCGCACGCTTTCATTGGGTAGTTGTAGGTGATAAGGCAAGATGGCATCAAGGCGCGAATCTAATGCCAAGGTCGTAAACGGTTTGGCGAAGTAGTCAGCTGCATGTAAAGAGAACATTTTGTACTGTCACGGCTCGCTTGGGAAGGAGATTCGACGGTGGTTTGAGCGTCGACACCGAAGGATTATCCTACATCGTAGTGGGAATGTTAGGATTCATATTCTGCCAGCTCCTCCGTCTGACCTGCTCCACTTTTATGAAGAAGTACATATCCATGACTCAGACTTGCACCTGATCTAGGCTTCGTTGATCGAGCTTTGCGCGTTAAGATTGGACGTTTTGCATTGTACGCTTCTTCCATCCCCTCTAGACCCTGTGGCAAGCAAAAAGAGCAAGCTGCATTGAGAGAAGGAGGGCAACAGTTTTATTGCTAAAGTTCCATACTGTCTTATGGAGAGAGGATTTCGATGAAGAGATGAGGCAAAAAGGTAGCAACAAGATTGTAGATGGAGGTCATCACAGAATTAAGGCACAGCACGCAGTTCAAGAGCGTTGTCGAGGGTTAGGTCGTTCAGTCAATTGAGTGAACTATATAACTGGTGGTGCTTAGAGCTACAGAGAGTAAAATCACATCAGCTAATGAAGCCGGGTCAGTAGGTGCGCAGAAGCTTGGATGGAAACTATGAACAGGGGCGGGGGCTGAAGAGTCTCTATTAAGGGCTTTTTCGCATCATGCTCTATGGCAAGCACCTACGGCTTCGCGCAACAGTCATTTGTTGATGTTCAGGACAAGGATGTGAGAAGAGGGGCTGATAGTGTTTTGTGCTATTATTGATCGGTGCTCTTATCAAGAGACAAATTTGTTTAGAAAGCACGAATATATGTAGGCTAGGACGGATTCCTTAAAATAGTAATACTGATACCGTCTAATTCATAGTAAGCAAGGTCAAGCTTGACAGTTCTCTGCAAAGGACATGTTGTATGGAACGGCGACAAATTCTTGTCACCCCAATGCAAGTCTTGCGTGTAAGCGCTTAGTAGATCAACCTGTTTAGTAGATCAACTCGTAATGTTCTCTAACCTTCGAAAATCCGTCGAGTTGCGAAAATTCGACCGCAGACTCCAGTATCGCCGGTTGACACGCTCCTCGATCTCAATTCATGCAGGTTGCTCTCCAGACTCTCCCCTAGGAACGGTTGTCGGCAACGTTTGCGCCGCCATACGGGGAGGTACTTCCGGCCAAGCCCATCCGTACCAACGCTCTTGGGTGTCTTGTCTCTCAGGTGCACTAGGAGGGAGTCTATCCGAATGTAAAGGGCAATCTCCGGCGTGTGCTGTGTTTCCTTCCCTTCGGATGGTTCCATAATCCGCAAGGCAGAGCCAGCAATACTGATGCTTGCACCGTGGGCAGGTCATATGATCACATCCGGTATGTTTGATGCCCGGTACTTTGCATTTGGGACACTTCTTTGCGTTCTCGGCGACCCATGTAACTGACGCTCCGTCCTCGACTTTTCGCGCGTTGCGTTCTGCTGTGGCTTCTTCGCATGAGACGCCTGCATGCCAGAGAGCGTCACAAGCAATGCAAGTACGGTTGCTGCACATCGGACAAGTGATCCATTGATCTTCTGCAGGGTCAACTACCTGACCGTAGTCACAGCCTGGATGTTGGCAGCTTTGGAAATGCTGCTGGGCTGTCTTCCATTGCTCTAATAAATTTTCATTGTATCTGCGTACTATTTTTGGCGATCTCGAAGAGCTTAAATCAAGGAAGAAAGTCACCTTAATGATATATCTCTACTAGCAAAGCGGTTAATGTCGTCTGCTGTAAGACGTACGCGGCAACTTGGACAATCAATCTGGTCCCATACCTTGCTTGTAAATTGGTGCGTGATGGACTCTGTAATGCAGCTCCTACACACGTCCACCTCGTGTGTACATGCACTTGTTGGCATTCGTTCTGGCCGATTGTCAACATTCAGCTCTTCTACACAGACAGCGCATGTAGGACCGATCGAACTGTCAACATCGTCGCACTTCCGTTTCAGTGAAGTGCTCGATGACTTTGTTATTGACTGTCCTCTGTGTTACCTCCCAGATAGCCAGTCCGGAAAACTTGGTCTCGGAATTGGTGGTACGATCTGAGGTGTAGTCACAGTAGAAGGTCCAAAAATCTCTCTTGCCACAGCAGACTGTGCTACCTGAGGAAATACCCTCACATCGTTTCGTCTTGCATCAAGTCTTCCGCGGGCTCGTAGCCGCCGTTCAGACCTATCCGCCTTGAGCAGGCGAATACGATCATTTGGCTCAAGATTGTGTTCCTGAGTGAGGCGGTTGAGCTCTTCGAAGAAAACAATCTTTCGGTTGATAGTTGGGACATGGCGTTCGTAGTGTCTCAAGATTACAGTGATATCATCAATCGTCCACCGACGCCAACTTACGTCCATCAATCTAGTTGGAAGCCCTCTTCGGTGATAGTCATCGTCGCTGACCATATCGCTACTGATACTGTTGAATGTTCGAGAAAAGCCTAACGAGGTATTTGGCACTGTCTATGTTTTGGATCCCTGAAGAAGGAGAGATGCGCATTCGACGTCTGAATACTGCTGCGCGCTAATTTGCACCAGCAATGAGGGTTGTGAAGAAGCCTTTGTTGCGACTGACACAAAGTACGTTTAGATTGGAAGAAGTTGTTGATGATATTATTCGGCCATAGTGAAGTCCGGACCTATGTGCAATCTTGTTTGAGGAAATCGGCTGAGTGGCTTGAAGTGGCCGAACCTCGATGTTGACAACATAAGCTTGAAGTGAAGGTCAGATGAAATCAAAAACGGGATTCGACTTCGGATAAGCGAAAATGAAACATGAATGAGACCAAGCCAACGACTATTTGAGGCTTCGAAGTATGAATGGACTAACATAAATAGCTAAGCAACAGTAACATTCCAGCCCAAGTTATCAATCATGGCGATGGAACTAGTTCATAGAGAATGTGGAGGAACCGAGTATGTTGCGTTAGATTCGGATAGAGCTACGATGACGAACCTATACTCGACACCTGGGTCATAGTTTGACGACAGACAGATTTCTGGCTCACATCAGAGCAGGAGATCTAGCGCGCACGTACATATCGATTTGATGAATGCATGGATGGCTCTGGATAAGACCATGTCACGCGCAAACACTTCTCGATGGAAAATCCTCTAGATCCTTTGTCGCGTGCGTAAGCACCTTCTGAAATGAATCAGCTTAGGGATCATAGGCATAAGGCCATTGTCACAGTTTCATTGTCCATGTACAAAGTACTTCCAGACCCGAGTCTGTGCTTCAATGTATGTTTATAAGTCTCAAGTAATCGCTAGTCTTCAATCTTCACGAAGCGCTGACATTTGAATCGGACTAACCGTTGGGACAACCAAGGTACCCCTCTACTACCTAACCTACCTTGACTCTATACCAAGGCAGACACAGACTGCGGTGATACACGAAAACAGCAAGCTCAATGTCTATAGCGTGTTTTCATGGTCTACAGACACGTAGCTGCGTCATCTGTCAAGATGTCTTCGAGCGGGAAGTGAAGGAGTCACCCTTGACGCTTCAGTAAGTCAATACGCTTCTCCATGCTGTATTTGTCATTCTCAGCCCATCAATGATTCAAAATTGATGACCTGTATACTGACTCAGACTCGTCTAGTTGCGGACACACATTCGGCTCACTATGTCTTGTACAATGGTTGAACACATCCGGCGGTCGCCCTAAATGTCCGATCTGCAGGACCACTGCTTGGAAGGTAAATCCCCGCCATAAGGATCAAGTCATCGAGGATGCAGCTTTGTTGCACAAAGTGAACGGTGAGATCTTCGACGATGACCACAAGCTGACTCAAGCGCTTATCTACTACAAGCTCAAGACCTTGGACCGGGACGACGTTGAAAACGCAGAATACGAGCTTTCCCAGCAGCAGATCGTCGATTGCATCATCTACTGTATCGGCTACTACCTCGATATTGCATTTGAAACCAGCGACATAGCCGATGATGGAGTCAAGTACCTCGCAATATTGGATGTTCTGGAGACCATGACGAGCACTGTCGACGCAGGCTTGCTAAGTTACGAACTCGAGCTCACAGAAGCGATCATATCGGTCATATCAACATCTCCTCGTCTAGACTTATCAATAGCGCAGCGCATCGACCTCACTGAGATCCTGCTTGTGCCAGAAGGTCCTAAGGCAAATTTGAATGGATTTGAGTTGGTCGATACTGTTGCCAACGAAGCGCCTAGGTTGCTGACGTTATTGCTAGGAGTGAGGCGCGCGATCAATAATCCACCAAATTTTCCATTGTGGAAGCCGGACATTGAGAAGGCGCTGAAGCAGGATACCGAGTGGGGTGGCTTCGATATCGATCTTGTTGTGAAGGACATAAGGAAGGATCCTTCATGCCCCAGGTTTGTTGAACCTTTTTTGAATCGTATGATGACGAGTTGGGGCATCAGTAATATTGTGATGCAGTATGATGAAGAGTCAAAAAAGATGGTCTTCAAGAGGGATGAAGGCGAATGAGAGTTTGCGAGGCCCGATGCCTCTCAGGTTGAAGTCTTTAGATAGGAGATAGATCAAGCGTCTTTGTGTCATCTCATAGTATCTCTCCAAAAAATCCTGCTATGCATATTCTGGCCCATGAAGCCTAGATTTCTGGATTATGGCTGCATGCACTTGCTGTAGCGCTCCTTTCTCCCTGTCGTAAAGATTGTAGCCGTATCTCTTCTTGCACTGGATCACTGTGGTGGGATCGTTGACGAGCGTTTATGAAGGACATCTATCCGACCCGATGTGAGCACCCTGAGAGCCGAAGTGTCAGACCAAAATAGGTTTTCGCAGGAAAGGCTTAACAGGGGTGGCAAAGAAGGATAGCGTGGGATTGAGGAATGATTTATCAAACCATCCTTGACAGTTGGAAGAGAAGCTTGTTACAAGCTACGAAGGTAATGAAGTGACGAGACCTTGTGCCCCAGTCAACGGAAAGTCTTTTTATGAACAGAGCGCCCTCCTGTTTCCATCCTCATTTTGCCACGGTCATCTTGCTCCTTTCCAATTATTTAAGCACTTAGAGTGCAATCTTACAAACATCCGCACCTCAGTTGCGCCCATACGCCGTTCTGATAATGCTTGCACACGCCGGTAGCAGGCGCAATATCGTAAGCATTACATTCTGGATTCTTGCAGAAGAGCTTGTTCGCTGGTAAAGAGTCAGCAATTGCGTTTCCTATTTGCTATACTTGTGCGCTATGCAGCATCGTCTTTCTCGAATGGGGGAAAGATACATGCTCTACTTTGCAAGGGATGCGAAGGAAAGGCAGACTCACGCCCACAGGTCCGATAACAAGGGTCAGTAACGTCTACCCACAACATGCTTTGTGATCCGTACGGTCCACCAACGACTTGGTTTAGACCGAAATTGGTGGCTGAACCGGCGTATTGCTGGCAGTTGTTGTCATAGTAGCTGCACAGTTTGAGTCAGATCAGCTAATCTTGTTGAGTGTTGCCGGTCAAGTAGGCATGTAGTAATACTTGGTGTGGTGAAAGATCACCATTACTAAGGACCGTTAGGGAAGGCATTGACTCACAAATTGACTTGATTTGCAATCGCCCCAAGGGGAGCGAGAAGCAGAATAGCGAAGGCTGAGAAATGCATTGTGTAAAGTTGAGAAATGTATCTCTTCAAACGTTCTATTCCAGAGAAGCCAGGTATTAGGTGTTCCAGCAACAAAGAGGGGACTCCCATGACGAACGTTGGCTTTATATCGACCCACTGCTTGGAATCTTGGGTAACATTCCTCGTATGTAAGCCCTAAGAACCTAGGGTCAGGGTTAATCAAAGGGGAATGAATGGCAATGGCTCCATTCGGTTGCCTTCCGCGGCGCAGTCAGTTGCCATACAGTAAGCTGCACGCCTTTCGATGTATCTGTAAATGGTAGCCAGACGCTTGTCAGAGCCAACGGTACTTGAACATGGTAAAGGTTGCTTCATTGGCGATCGTTGACATTTTCTCGGTTCTGCGGGCTGCTGATGCATTTACGACACTATGACAAAGGTAAGATGTTCCCATATTGACGCTGCATAATTTGCCACATAGAGGACAATTATCAAATCATCCTTGGGCCCGAGAGGTCGGTGTTATCGTGCTTTCTAGAGATTGTCACAGGGATGTCATTCTTTCTGGGTTTGCTCCTTTCTGGAAGTGAATCTGTTAAGACAGGGAACATGCCAACAACACACTGTTTGCGCTGCGCAGTGCTGAATACCTCACAAAAATTCAGTCCCTTGAATTGTCCTTGAAGCGCAGCAGCTGGGAGAGCGCTTGGTGCTTACTAGTCCCCGTCATGCATACAGCCAAGCATGTCGCTTACTCACGTGGCAATAGTACCCGAGCCGAATGCATGGGTATTTCGTGTCTTGTGACTTATCATTATGCATCTGCACCACTATGACGCTGTTTTATCGGCCCATCGAGTCTTCCGAGCCATAAATTCTCTAAACAACTGATGAGAAGGAACGGAGGGACAATCAAGACAGTGAGGGCAGCTTCAAATGCGGCAATGAAACACTAAAAACTGCCGATCGGTATGTGCAAGGCTTGCAAATGGCTGACATACGCCGCGGACCCAACAGGTCGAGATAGTCAGAAGGGAAGTAGAGAAGACATTGGCAAATGTAAGCTTGCACGGCTTTCCGACGACTGAAGCAGTAGAATGAAACTCAAAATTGCTCAACAGCAGGTTTCGATTTCTATTGCCTTTGATTAAACACCTTTCATCTGCTCCACTCAACATGATATTCTAAGGATCAAACCCCCACACTTTGGCGGACTTCTTGGCCACTGCTTCTATGGACATGGCGTATCGGTACAATCTCCGCAAAGGATGCACTGACAGGAACATGAGGGGGGAGAGCAACTGGTAGCGTAGTAGAAGCAATCTGTGTGGCAGGGTATTTGTTCAGTTCGAACGATGCGGTGGCGTTAGCGCACGAATTTTGAGAACAAGGACAAAACTTCTGTTGAGAACGACGTACTGGGAAAGGCTAAACCTTCGGCCATGAGTGGTGTGAGGCAGAGAAGACTGATTAATATTTGCAGTGTGAGAAGATATATTGTAGTGGTGAAGATGCCGATAAGTTGTTGGATTGGTGGGTGATGAGATGAGTCGCAGTGAAGGATTTCTGAACGCTCTCATTGGCGAGCGCCAGCTTTGAATAAATAGGGGAGTATGCAAGAGTATTATGAAAAAGCTTTGAACAGCACGTGGGTCATCTGCCAGTCAAACATAGAGGGACAAAGCTCGTTCGGCCTTTTCGCCCGACCGCTCCCGATGGGCTAAGTTGCAAGCCACAAGGCTCTTGAAGGGTGTGTAGCTAAGCAAGTGTGTGCTTCCTTTCCACTCATCACCGTTTTCATGCTGCACCTATATGCAGACATATTTCTCGCTCTCAGCAGGCGAAGTCGAGGTGTTGATGCACTTGGATGCAATCCGCGCACGCTAAATTGTCTGCGGCAGGAACATAGGTGCTCGTAAAATCCGCAGTCATTCCTATAGACATGTGATTGACTAGCGTCGGGAGAGAGGCCGTCTCTATTGGAAGGGAAGATGTTTGTAGGTGTCCTGAAATCGTAGAGAGGGGCTGAATGACAGCTTTCCGATTGTGCTTAGGAACATGTTGGCACCCCAGGTGTACTGTTGGACCTTGTGCAAGAACAAGGGCCATGGTAAGTTGCGCATGACCATGAGTAAAAGTGGCACTGCGTGGCGCGTGGATGGAGATTAGCTAGTAAAAGAGACGCTCTATGAGTATCTGTGCATAATATGATTGGGTTTCGGAGAGGTCTTACGAGGAATCGCGGAGCCTTTGACAACCAGTGGTAGAAGTGATGTGAAGGTCAAGACTCTGAAGAAGATGGAAAGTGAGTATGGCTGCATACTTTGTTGTACAGGATGTGATGAATAGCCGTGGTACTAATGGGTTACAAGCTGTACAAGGCCGGTAGCTGTGAATGGTGCGCCTGACGATAATGGTGGGTGACGATAAAGCAGGAAGCATCAAGCTATGTGGAAACAATCTCTGGCGCCTGGTCAAGTATGCCGCAAATGTACTTTGTGCTGCTTCTGCGTCCGAGGACCACCGAAAAGCGGCAGATAACCATGGTCTAAGTCCAGAAATCTGGTAGGTGCGAGTGGGGGCTGCATGCTCTAGACCAGCGAAGATCTCGACCTGCATGGTCCTTGCACGAGATTCATGCGCTCAAGGGCATTGGTCCATAGATCTTTGAGTGTCCTTGATTGCAACACAACGTTGACGTATCTCCTGATCGATGAAGAGCATGCACCAATCATCAAACAACTTTGGCCCTTGCGTCTTTGCAACCAAAGCAATGTAGATTATGGCGACGGCTTTAGTGGCTATTTTCGCAGAAGCCCACACATTTGAAGCGAAGTCTGAATGCTCTTATTGGAGCCACTACATTTTCGTCTTCATGCAAGGCTCTTTGATCCTGAGTGCAGCGCAGCATCAGACAGCTCGGTCTCCTTCGGCCGAAAACAATTGAGCACGCAGAAGATGTTGGAGATATTACCACGGTCAAGACCCACTTACATAAATACCAGTCAAGCCCGACTTGTAGGTTCGTTCAACAGCTCTCAAAGTCGAAGGACCTGCCCTTAAGTACGACACCAACCTGTGCACTCAGATACAGCGCATACCTTCCCATTCTAATACAAGCTCAATCTGACTCGTGCCCCACTTCTTCGCTTGATAAAAATGCATCTAGGCAAAACCAAAGCTGTCCTCGGCGCTGTTGCTATTGCATCAGTACTCTTGTTGGGCGTGGAGGCTCATCCCAGTATGACGCCCCCAGTCTTGCTTTTGGCAGTCATGTAGTTGATCACTCAGGTTTTCATGAAGCCGACAATCTGGAGCCTCGCGGTTGCGCATATTATGACTTTGTCTGTAGCCCGACACCACCTGGATGTTGCGTTTGCGGAAGGGCTGGACGGCCATTGTGTCCTTAAGGCCCATTCTCGAGATCTCGAGGGTAGAGAAGTGAGGCTCGAAGGTCTTGGAATGGATTAAGGTACATCTTAGGAGCAGATAAACATTCTCAATCCAATGGTTATCATTTCCCGTTGTCAGATCTCATTACGACCTTCCATATCACCTTTACCTGCTAGGAAAGGTCCTAATATTATCGCGACACGCCATCCCCGTTAAGGTCGCCATCAAAGAGAGAAGTGAGGGTAACGTGTTATTGTGACATTGGATGCCACGTATCGACATCTATGAGATGTAGACTACATTTTGTTGCACCATTTTTCTTCTCGAACAACCGGACATATTTCTCCGAGAATTGCACATTAAAATCATCAGATCGTAGTTCAAAGATCACTTTACTCCTCATCATGTTCTTCGCCCCATTGACTGTACTGGTGAAAAGCCGAAGTTCCAAGACCGTTGTAGTCTGCATAAGCAATTTGGTTTGTAGAAGAGCTCGTCAAGTATAAGCAAGTGGGGGATAAGGGTGGGCAGGGGACAAGCCAGGCACAGCCATGATGAGCTCGCTGCGGCTCACCAAAGTGAAGCTAAGCTGGAGAGTGCCACGCATATCCCGAGAGGCGATGCAGCATGGGCAAGAGTACATGTCCTGACCATGGAATATCAATACCACTGCAAGGACCGGACGTTAAAGGCTTACTTTAGGGTATCCTGCATTCCGTCCACGTGGATCGCAAGCTTGATGAAGGCGCAGAAAAACCTGGCCCTATTCCATTCCCAATTATTTGAGGATCACGTCACGTGTCAGTAATCGGCACGTGACGTGACACCATTGTTTGCCAAGCCTTTGAAAAATTTGCCCAGCTTCAGCAGAATCAATTTGAATAGCAGGATCGTCATCAATGGTCATCTACTGTCGCATCATAAATACGAGGCTCCACAATGGTCATCACCAGAGCCAAGTCTCAAGCGAAGCCCCTGCGTATAAAACTCAACCCCTCATATGAACTCGAATATTTTAGTGAAGGCAACGCGAACATTATCTATAAGATTGTAAGGTACGACCTGGTCTACCACTGCCACTACGCGACGAAGACTTTGAAGCCTTAGGACGTACGGAAAACCCAGAGGGAGAGCCGTTAGTCGATGCACGCTTGAAAGGGAAACTGCTTCGTCTCCGCAAGCAGACCACATCCAGTGTGTCAGTGAAAGAATCCCACAACTTCTTCAAAGCTAGAATTGCACCAATGTTTCCACAATCCAGCCTTCTCGAACAGGACCTTTGCGAAATTCCTTCCGATCTACTCAAGAAATACAACGCCAAGCTCCGAAAGGATGAGAGGAAAGAGACGCTACGCGACCATGGCAGAGCAGGCACTTACCTAGCAGAAGATGAAACGTATGGCATGCTGATCACCAACATGCTCTGGGACGATGAGCACGCAGCGTGCGACTTCAAACACAAGTGGCTACTGCAATCCCCTTCCGCACCTGAGGATTCGAAACGATGCCGCAATTGTGCGCTGCACCACTTGAGGAATCCAGAGCGCACATACAAGACGGAATACCGAGCTTAGTGCCCGCTGGCTCTTACAACGAGGAATGAGCAACTCATCACTCAGCACCTCGACCACGCTATTGGCAACCTGAGGGGTGCGCCAATTTACGTGCCGGAGCAGCTCAGCTATGCCGTACCGTTTCTGATGAAGTCACCAATGGTTTACAGGCTGAAGGAAATGCAAGCAAAGTATGACCCGGATGGACCATTGAGAGCTGATCCAGAAAGTGAAGACTTTCGGCTCGCGATGACGCTTAGAGATTGTTCCTTGTTTATGAAGGTAGGCTCCATATACACGACCAAGTGAACACTCGACTAATGTACTCCCATGAAGATACCAAACAGAGGCAAGGCAAAATGGAAGCCCGACTAGGAGATTTTGATCTTAAGTCACCCAAAGGCGGCAAAGCGGATTACTGGAAGGATACGGAGAAGGAGCTGGTTGAAGAGGGATGGTACACGGCGACTGAGCGCCATCCTGCAGGCTTGAAAGAGTTGTGTCTGTTGCCATTTGAATAAGATGGCCTGGTACAATGATACTGGCTGAGGCTCTAGTGTCGGGTAGCCCATGAGGGATTGTTCTCCCCCGAAAAGTCCAGCGGTTACTTAAACTACCTCTTTGACTCGAGCATCGCATAATCGCAATATCACAATCGCGACAGATCCTCAATCATCAATGTCCGCTCTGCCGGTGTAGAATGTTCCGAATTGTGCGTACCACACGGAACAAAGAGGTCATTCCTGTCGTATTGTTCAATTTTGCCTACAGAGGAAACGAAGAGAATTGAAGAATTGAGGATCAAGAGCATATGCCTTCGACAATGCAAGCAGACGTCATGAGACAATCGATCGCAAAGATCAATAGCAACTCAGTCAGTGACTTCGAAGGCTGCTACGTTCTATAACTGGCGCAGCATAACAAACGATCTCAACCTAAGAATTACCTTCAATGCTCCAGACTAGGTGATCTTGAAAGAAGTTCGTGCCTGAAAGCTTTGTCTTTGCCTTGCCACAATGGTGAAAGGAATCCATTGAGGATAGAATTGTCTTGTGAAGCGTGTTTCTGCTCCTGAATCCCTTTGTTTGCTTTGAGACCTTTGACGTTTGTTGGTACTAGTCACATAAGCTTATATGAAACCATCATTTCTCAAGCAAGTACCTTACAAGCATCTCAATACTCGCATTAACTGTATTCTACATCACCAGTCCTCAGTTTTATTATCATTATGCGTCCATCAACTATCATTGCTGCAATCATGAGCGCCGGCGCTCTAGCTTTGCCCACCATCAACAGCACAGAAATTCTCTCGGCGGATGAGACCACTCTCAGCCTGGAGAGGAGAGAAATTCACTATGCCTGGATCGGTCAAAGTCTCGAGACTGATTGCAAAGACACCATTCACTTAGACAATGCCAACAAGAGACCTAAGTTGAAGTCAGCCGACAAATGTGAGCTCTTCAATCGCACAGCTGGTACGTAAACTCAGAGTTCTTGGTCTTGTGGCTCGAGATAGTACTTACACACAGACAAACTGACTTCATTGATCAATAGGGACATACACGAAGATCTTTTGGGGTACGGGCCGTCATCGTCTACACCAAATCGCTGCCTACGAAACCGATGACTGCGATAACAATAAACCTATGAAGACATTCGTGCCTGTTGGGAAGGGTGATTACTCTTGCTTCGACACCCGTAATGAGCACGCATACAAGTCGGCACGGGTCGTTGGTCGATTGTGAAAATTCAACGTATCTCTAGAGTGGTGTTAAAATGAATTTGGTGCTCGGAGTTGCATTGGTAGCTGTTATTAGGCGATCTTCAATAAAAATCTAGAACAGGTGCAGCTGCCCTCTGAACCTACATTACTTGCAATCCAGTGCATTTAGACTCTTTCACTTACGTTTACTTTTCCCATGATCGTATCCATCTGAGTGAGGTCTGGAAAAGTCCTACCTACTGAGAAACACAATCTATTCATATTGACAGAATTTACATACCATAAGGGCGGATTCGCGTTTTTCCTTCCAAGAAGGCCAGAATCTTCGCCCTAAATAATAACCGCACAAGTCCCATGTTATCTTGAAAGGTAACCCCTGTGGGAAATCGTTTCTAATAATTGGATCTTCCCTAGTGCCGCTACTACGCCTCACCATGCCTTCTCTGCCGCTACTACCAGGTATCGACACGAATGTATGTCATATCTGCCACCAAGATTTTCTTGAAGGCCCGTTTCTAGTTGAGGCACCTGTAATATTGCATTGCGGCCACACCTTCGGCGTCAAATGTCTGAGTTGATGGCTTCAAGAATCCGGCAAAACCGAATGCCTACTGTGCAGGGGCGATAGTATTTGAATTTCAAAAAGGAAGGCAAGAGGGCGTTGGTTATCAAAACCGCAGCACTTGACTTCATGGTGGCTGGTGATAAATACGTCAGCAGGGAAGAGGATCTCGAGACCCTGATCCTCTCCAGGGTCAAGATGACTGACAAGAAGCAGATCGAGACCGAAGACTATAACTATCACATGTGCAGCTGATGCAACTAATCTTGAGCGCAATCGGCTTCTATCTGCAACATATTTTCCATAAGTTCCTTATCGACGATAGGTCTTCTCGGTTACTCTATGAGCATTTTGCGTCCCAGGTCGAGAAAGTCCAGAAGAGGGAAGCCATTTCCAAATCCAGGTCCTTGCGAAATGATATCCTCGAAGCTATCAGAGCTGCCGCTGTCTTGACGCCAAGGCCCACCTGTAAGCTCTCGAAACGAATCAGCTTAGCCAGCGAGCTATGTGAAGATCAACACATTGAGCTCCATGCAGAAGAATTGGAGAGCCCGGACTTGCGTCGACTTGCAAAAGCTGTGCCTAGATTACAACGCATTCTCATGTTTTGCACTTCCTACTGGAATGTCTGGTATAACAAACCATTGTGGGAGCCAAATTTGCAGAAGATGCTTGAAGCGGATCTTGAGTACAGCTCAGATAATGATGAACATAATGTCGACGAAGCAACTGCGAAGGATCCATCAAGCCGCGATTTTACGCTACCATTCGTTAGGAGGACACTAGAAGCATGGGGCATTTCTCATGTTACCGTTGCATGAAAGATCTAGTAGAAAATCTGGGCACAATAGAGTACGCATTTAAGTTTGTTGACGTTGGTGTGAAACCTTATCGCACTGGATTTCATCCTAGCTTCTCCCATTCAAAAATTTTCTGTAGTCCATGTATGTCACTTCCAAGCGCAACCCTAGTATCTTGTGCCTTGCTAATAAGCGTGTCTCTTTAGTATCTGGCGCTCACAACGATGCCTTCCCGAAGAGGTGGACGAATATCTCATTAACGATTGGAGAGTCCTTTTTGCTCCGGGGAGATCGCTCAACAGCGACATAAATCACCTAAAGTCAATGAGATACTGCTCCAAGTTTAAGTCTTTGCTCTGTCAATGGCCCATGGAGGGCCCCCTGTAATCGCCCTAGTGGACAATGGACCAGCTGCAATCGGAGACAGGCTACTGTGCATTATTAGCTTTTGACCGAAGCGAAGACAGAATCTGTCTAACAAAGCTATTGTCTCCGTTTGTTCTCGATTGCGAACGAAACAAAGGTATGTTTCATTCCCACCTCTCCCTGCATCCCCTATCATAGATAAATAGACCGTCTTTGAACCTTTCTGCTCCATATCCTGGACTCAAACCATCATTCGCCCTCTATCTAGACCTCATAAAGCACATCTTATCAACATGTCGGCATCTGTTAGCCTTCGGGGAATTGACGAGCGCGTATGCTCTATCTGCACACAGCGATTCTGGGAAGGCAAGGTCAAAGAAGCTCCTATGGCACTACCTTGTAAGCATGTCTTTGGAGCTACCTGTCTTGCTGCATGGCTGAACCAAGGTCATCAGAAGACTTGTCCTTCCTGCAGAAAGCCTGCATTTACAACGACTGACATCCCGCGGCAACGAGATGGCGACATTGAAGACGCAGTATCCAGCCTCGTAGTGGACGAAGAAACGTATAAAGACGTCAAGAGCGCGCTGACTGCGTTAATAATCTGGAAGGTGCAGAAGGTGAATGAGGCCGATATCGCGACCAAGGATTACAAACTTTCGAGAGAGAAGCTGAAAGATTGTGTCATTGCCTCAATCGGACACTATCTCAATTTTGCCGATGCCGAGGAAAAAGACAAGCATGAGTCTCCATACTTTCCAATGTTGGATCTAATACAGAGAATACAGATCGAAGCAGGGGACTTGAGGAAAGCTGAGCACAGAGCGCACATCCACGAGGCAATCACCCACGCTTTAATCAAGACACGCGAACTTGATGATCTGCCACTTTCGAAACGAACCAAATTGGCTGACCAATTGATGGAGCTGAAAAAACCCGGCTCTTTATTCAGCAACGATGATCCAACCCGAGCCATAAGAGCTATTCCCAACCTACATCGAGCTCTTTTAAAGTCTTCAGGCTTTCGCGTCAACTGCATGTATCCTCTCTGGGAGCCCAACCTTGATCTCCTTGTTGAAGCAGACCTTGAGTTCAAAGGTCTTTTTGGGCCTTCGCTAGTCTCGCAGACAGAGGAGAACGAGCACTTCAACCCTCATTTTGCGGCTCCATTTATCGTAAGAATGCTGGAGAGCTGGGGCATTACGGACGTTGTCGTCAATTGAGGGGGTTTATTATTAGATTGCACGAAAGCTGCAAGGATTTTACAGTGGCTAGCTTTAGACATGCATACCTTGTAACAATACAAATAGGTCCCTTCGCAACAAGTGCAATCAATACATCGCTTCTTTCTAAGCAAAGTATTACTCGCACACCCCCCGTTTCTACCATCCGGCTCCCTCCAAACTCCCAAGAACGCCTACTCTGTGTTTCCGTAAGCTTTGATATCCGACCATGCCATCTTCTCCGCAACCTGAAGCGCCTCAGAGGCCTCGTTGACAGCCCGATACCAAGCAGTAGCAGCCTCCACGATCTTACACGAAGCCATACCTTTTGGGGTTGATTGCCAACTTAATCATGCTGGTATCGTGCCCCTACTCACACGACACAGTGGAGTCAAGAACGTCAACGTACTGCACTGAACCCAGCTACAGTTCTTCCGGCTCAGGGGTCTAGTCCAACGAAATGTGCTATCGGAACGGCAAGCATCGAAAACATTGAAGAGAAGATACAGCATCTAAGTAGACAGGCAGGAGTTGTGCGTCACTTTCTTTCCCAGAGATATTACATTCATGGACGCTTTCCTTGCACGCTATCTAGTTCATTGAATGACCTTGCGCTCAGTCATTATGTCAAAACACTGGAAGAATGAATGTAAGTTACGCCCAACTCTCCCTCGTGATACTCTCATTCCTCATTCCCTCGTGTTCGTTTCGCATCTTCCACGTCTCGCATACCAAATTGGACAGACCATGAAAGCTTACGTTTTTGTCCAATTGTGAGTAACCCTGCGGGAAAGGTGACAGCCGCGCGTATTTGGTCTTCACCATCATTTCCGATCTGTATGCGCTCTGCTTGTTCTCTACGATCATCGGGTTCGGTCTCTACAACATTATCTCGAGAGCCTTGTTGCCCATCCTTCGTGGCTGGACGATCGTGGTCTATGGATGACTCGTTGATATTCTGCCCAGAAATCTGTTCAGAGTCTGAGATGGGTGCGTCATTGGCTGCTTCAGTTGTAGTATCTTCGGATGCATGTCCCGTAGAATGATTATCCTTCACACCGCAGACTTCCAAGTAAGCATCTGTGATCGATACATCAGGAATATCGCGCACATTCGCCCCCTCCTCTACCCTCCGTTCCACGTCCTCAAGCTTTTCGCTGAGAGGTCGAACAACAGCTTTGGCATGTTCGAGGATTGTAGGTGTCACTTGTTCAGCGTCTTCGTTTTGGTGTACACGACCGTCGTACAAAACCGAATCCAACAGTGCCTCTCGCAAGCCCACGCTCACTTCCGTCTTCCGAGTCTGTAGTAATGCCGCGGAAATCGCTGTCACAAGCTTGCATTTCGAAGGAGCATGGAGACAAAATTCTGTCACACGCTTTCTTGCTTGTGCCATCTCCTCCAACAAGTCACGGATTGGAAGACACTGCGCTTTGCTGATGTCTGGTTGCTGCGCTCCTTTTTCTCGAAAGTCCGACTCAATCGCGTCGTAGATTTGCATCATGAACCAGCCGCCGTGGCGTTCAATGCTTTTTGCGCACTCTCGCGGACTAGCTTTGCTCATGCAAAGTCCGCTGAGTACGGATAGGGCGGTTGAGGGAGACTTGGTTCGCCGCCAATCACGAATGTCGTACACCGAGCCTTGTCCGCGTACATAAGCGCAACCGATATCGCAGAATGTAAGTGAGATCCACTTGAACGATTCGTCCGGAATGTTGAAGATACCAAACTCTTTTAATTCATCGTTTGTATTCGCTGATTGTTCTTCGGCGACTGGACGTTGGGGTTGCGTCCCAAAGTCGCTTTCCGCATGCTCATCTACCATATTTTGATCATTGCAGCTAGTTGAATTCTGTACGGTCTCTGGATGAACACTTTCACTACCACAGGCAGCCAGGATATCTCTCTTCACAGGCACGTCGGGGATGTCGTTCCCAGGCACGCCATAGTCAATCAGAGTCTCTACACGGTCGAGCTTTTCACGTAATGGGCGAATGATCTCCCGAGCCTCAGAAAGCTGCTCGGGTGTCGCTGCAGAGTCTGCAGGCAGCTCGTAAGCTGTTCCCATCTGCATTGCCCTTATGACTGCTCTTCTAGCCTCCCCTCGTGCAGTCAATCTACGTGCGTACAACAATGCCACTTCGATCGCGCTTCGTAGCTTCCATGCTGTAGGTTGTTCTATACATTTTGTCACTATTTCTTGCCTCAGTAGCGACAAACGATGCCGTAGCTCGATACACGCAGGAGACTGTGTTGAACTAGAGTCTTGTTGTCTTGCGAGTCCGTTCTCAATGGCGTCTTCGATTTTTCCGAACCTATAAGTGATACCCAGACCTCCGTATCGCTCAACGGTATCGGCAGCTTCCGATAATGGGGTCGACATGATTTGCTCTTGAGCTAGAACCCGCAGGGTCTCGTCGGCTGACTGCGTGCGCCAGCGGTTGGGACAACAATAAATTTCGTAAACCGGGGATTGACCTTCTAAATCGGCGTACTCAAAACGACAGACACTAGAATGGACGGTTCTGAATGCAGAGTTCGGGATGTAATCAATAGCGGGCATCTCTTCTTCGTCATCGGTAGAAGATTCTTCATCATCGCTAACCTCAACGACTTCTTCGCCGGTCGCAGGGTTTCTACGGCAGCTTGGGCCTATGCATTTCATCAGTCTTTAAGGTCTCAAAGTAGATAAGGTGCACATACACGTGAAGCTTTCCGCAAACCACTGCTGCAGACAATTTTCGCCGTAGACATGTCCGCATACCAGTGCTTCCGCCGCCTCAGACGCATCGCCGGTGTTGTATGGGTTCGTGCAGATCATACATGTTTGGCTCTGACCTGGTGGTGAAGAATCTCGCATAGAATGCGACATTGCGAGAATAGATGAGTCTGCGGTGGATGATAGTCTGGGAAAATCATTCAGCAACGAAGAAAAAAGAAAGTGAAGTGGGATATGAGGTTGTGGACATTATGTAAGGGTGTCAAAGAACCCAGCAGATTTGACACATATCTTTAAGCAACACTCGGTTGTGTTATTACTACTCAACATTCCGCCATCATCATCTGACTCGACCCTGATCTCGCAGAACCAAAATTGTGCTGTGGAATGTGCATTAATACCCGCAATACTTTGTTGCTCATGAAGTTTCCATTCAATCTATGGAGTTTGTCCTCACCGTCGCTGGATCTGCAGCAAGCAATCATACTGTACTCGAGGCTCCTATCTTGTTTGACTAAGTTCAACATGCTACCGGCGAGATGGCGTCCGCCTCGTTTCATCCCTTTCACTTCTGCCATTCCCGTTCACGTTCCTGCCTCTTACACTCGAAGTACTAACTCGCAATTGCTGTTCCTCTAAGTCACTGAAGGTATGATATCGATCATCTACGCGAAGAAGCATATCAAGAGAGGACGGGCTTCTCGCACGCGAACTTCTATAACCCAAATCCTCACGTGTTGTGTGACCGCGAGGTCGTGTTGTATTGCGAGAAGGTGGTGGGTTATCGTGTCGCGCATCTCGTTGTCCCCGAAGGCGATCGCCTGGGGGGTTTATCAAAGACCCATCGTACCGCCGTCCAGGGCCGTGGCGGCCGTTTCGTGCTCGAGGGCGTTCACGATCGCTAACACGGGGTTCATCATCTGTGTTCCTGCGCGGTCGAATTGAGAGACTTTCCATCTCACTAACCATGCCTAGACGCGCTGCTTCATCCCTTATGGCTCGTGACTGTGTGAAGAATTGTCGACGGCAGTTAGGACATCCGTTGGTACGACCTGGAACGTGCAGCCATCTTGATATGCAGACGGATCCGAATGTGTGGCCGCAAGGGAGGGTGACTGGGACTTCGGGTTCGAGACCGGAGTCGAAATTGGTACTGCAGATTGAACATTCGGTTGGTGTGGAGGAGCGGGAGGATTGAGGCATATTGATGATGCAGAGGCGTGTGAGGGAGGTATTCTTGGATCGGATTGGGGGGTGCGAATATATATGATATTGTCTTTGTGGAGTCTCTTTGTCCGTGTTGAAGATGTGTGGAGACAACGGTATTGTTTGCAAGACGATCGTTTATTCAACATTCAATGGGGAACAAAGCGACAAATAACGTGTCTTCGCAAAGGAAATGTGCCATGAAGAAAGGGTTACGGGGTACAAGAGTTTATGTCGTACAAAGGAGAGCACCCAGGTTTCCACCATCTACCAAGTGGGCATCGTAAAGACAGCACTGACAGCCTGGATTGTCGAATAAAATATCAAATCATAATACAGAGATTTGGCTAGAAGATGAATACCTCAGAACGCTTATGTGCATTCCATTGAGTAGCTTGCACAATGTTGCCTGACCACGCAGTGGGCATGTCCGGCTGGAACGCGTGGGGTATGAGGCTTGACTTTTGGCAAAAGCTTGCAACTCCTTGCTCTCTTTGAGGTTTCTTAACTCTAATTAACCCTAGATTCGCGTGTTCTCGCATACCCATTGCTCCAAAATGCCATGCCCATACAACAACACCAAACCCCACCCAAGCGCCGGGGTAAGCCTATTCCAAGACTCCACAAACGTAACAACACAATCCCTCAAACCCTATGATCCTTCCCAATCGTAAACCTCAACCGTCTCTGCTCCCCCAACCCCACCAACCTCCCCGCGCTCCTTTCTGGCTGACCCGCCCCATACTCGCTCTTCGTGCACCCCGCCAACAACTCGAGCGCCGCCAACCTTAGCACCAACCAATTTGCCGAATCCTGCTTCGGCTGCTTCTCGTCAAAGTCGAGCGTCACTACGCACTTCGCCTGCTTGACAACAATCGGCAGTTTGAGCTGTCCTGGGGGCGCGGTGGCGGCGGCTGTGAAAGTTTGACGTGTTATGTCGGGGATGGGCAGGTCTTGGAAGGCGGCGACGCATTCGTAGGCGTGCGGGCTTTTGGAGGCGTCCCACCGGTCGCAGCGGAGGTTGCCGATATTTTCGTCTTGTAGGGGTTGTTGGGTGGAGTCTGTGTCGAGGGCTGTTTCGTTGGTGAGGGAGATGCCAGGGAGGGGGTTGGTTTGGCCGGAGGTGGCGGGTTGAAGTATTTGGGGCGATGCGTGGGATAGAGTGAGGAGACCCAGGGTGAGTGACAGAATGTGAGTAAAGGAGTGCATGGTATTTGTAGGGTATTGATTTTGTCCTTGATTGTCAGCGAAGCAAGGTCTGGGCTTAATAAATGATGAACGCTCGAGTTCTGTCACTGGAGTAGGATTGAAAGTTACTGACGGCCATGTTGATATGCATATGGACGCCGTTTTATCTGCATGCCTAAGCCGTGGCGCAAAAAGCGCCTATCAGGTATCTTCGTGTCTTTGCAAAACCATCAGACGCTTTGATAACGCTGCATGCGCTATGCGCGCATGGAACATAATCTTAGACATTGTCCGCGCTTGACTTGCCCAGGCCATCCCGGTACCGTGAAGAGACGTTCTGGGCTCCTCCAACGTCCTCAATAACTCTTCGGAGATTTGAGCAGGCTAGGGGCTGACGCCAATCGCTACCAGTAGACGCGAGTCAAAACTCCGGCAGGATGGACAAAAACGATAGAAGCCACACATCTTGGAATACCTCAGACATCAGGGCAAGCGCGGCTCCAGTCCCCAAGCGCTCATATGGCCGCAACGTCTCTCGCTTAGATGTTGTTGCTGTCAACGACCTCTTGGCTAGATGTTTGATGTAGAGACTAGAGATCTCAAGAGGTCTGCCTACAACGAGGTGTCGTAAAGGATAGCAGCACATGGTCAACGCCTTGCGCTCGCAGCTCGTTGTGCTTGCCACCTTCCTGATCAATGTATTGAATACGGCGGTATTGTGTATTCAACCATCAGTTTGAGAGTTGACATCTATCGTCGCCAGTTTATTAGAAACACCGACTGTCGATACTGTGCCATTGCCAGCTCAGTGGACCATCCGAAACCATCGTGGTTTGCCGGCTTTGATGTCCAAATCAGCGGGTGGACTCATCAATGCCTTCGAGTAAAACGATCTAGCTTTCAGCGTTTCGCTCTTAACCACATTCTGAATGAAAGAGCACAAGATTTAGACAGAAGAGAAGTTCTTGCCTGATCACCCCTTACTCCGGGCATACTTCATTTTATCCTGCGACATGTTCATGACTGAGTGCGAGCATCTATTGTCATTGCAATTCGTCGACGTCACGAACCAAGTGATAGTCCGAGAGTCCGCCGTCGCGGCGTTTTCGGACCGAGATTTGATGCTGCCTTCCGTTAAGGGACGGATCCCCGGACCGAGGAGGGCGCACAATCCAACGCTGAAGCCTAGAAAATGCTCGGAAGAGGCTAGCGCGAAGAGTATGAGTTCATAAAAGTTTACATCACACACTGCTCAGACCTCCACCAGGTGCAATGACGGAATGTAGATTGGGTGCGATATCCGAATTGCTTCGAGGGTTGTGCGTTGAGTGCAACACCATATTGTCAGGGTCGCAAGAGAAGGTCGGTGGGCAGGAATATTGTTGCAGGGGTCAATCTCTGCGGCGACCGCTCATTAATTAGGCATGGCGCAAACACGTCTGACTCTAAATACTCCGTACCAATGACAAGGTGGAGGTGTATCCAATTTTGAAAAGGATCAAGAGACTTCAGGATGATGATAGCTTTCTACATATCAATCCGGACTGTACTCTGTCAAGCTCGAAATCAATTTTTGGTCCGACGCAGAGGAGCTTCTTGATGGCTGCGGAAGGACTGCTCCGCGATTTGCAGGACCCCAGGACACCTGTGTTGGCCAATACTTGGTCTCCCTACACTTCTGAAATCAATTTACAACGACTGTCGTGTCATGCGTATCCTGAAGAGTGGCATCCTTTGAGTCTAGATTGCGAGAGGCGATTTCAATCTGAGATCCTTTAACGAGCAGATAGATACCCAGCGCTTCATTGCTGAAATCTGTGCCTACATTTCTGGTCAGCAGAGTCCGATCTGCCATAATGCTGTGCCGATCGGCACGACATCAAAACAATGTCCACAACGGCATTCAACACTCACCTAGAGGTGTCCATCCAAGTCTCTGCTTTGAGCGTAATGTCCGAAAACGTACTGCACAATTAAAAAATACGGCCGCTGCAGCATTGTCCACGCCCACAAAACTCCCATGTGCCACATCTGGGAGACCGCCAGCCTTTGTTTCTCCCGGAATCTCAGATAATGGCCAGCTTTTTCTCATTGCAATTAGGATTACACAGTAACCACGCTCATACCTTTGAGGTACTTGCAGGAAACGGTAGGGGGAGCCCTTTGGTGGTGCTCTCGATTTCCTATCGACGAAGATGAGGTTATCACGGGGAGCGATTCCGGGGGGCGCCTCGAATGCGGCGAGCAATTGCTCACAGTCGTATGCAAAGTTGCGTACGGCTGTTTGGTTGGGTGGCGCCCACGTGGGATGGGCCTCCCAGTCGACGCAGGTCTCAAGCCCATTGTAACCTGATGTTCCGTTCGTTGTAGTGGGCGAAGAATTGACATCGCTGTCAATAGGGGTTGCTAATACCAATATTGGTAGAATACAAGTACTGATGAAGCAAGTCACAAAGATGGTAGCCGTGAAGTTCAGCTTGGACAAGACGTAGCTATACATTTGTCCTCAATACTGCTTGCTACGTTCGCCAGTGAAAACCGTGATGCTTCGTAAATGTGGTCTGTCTTCTTGTTAGACTCCTGAGTTGCTGCCATCCCATTTGAAACAAGTATTTTTGATGACCGATCATGAGCCACGTTGCTGCTATTTGGGCGGGTATCGGATAGACAAGTGGCGGCTCAAGACTTTTCAAGAAGTACCTTGACTTCAAACAAGACAGTCTCGGCCAATTTAGAATCAACGTATATACCAGCTTGGAGAGTGTGCGAATACCGAATCTCTGAAGAAGAGGCATCGTCGCGGACCTTATGTCAATTGCGCGGCTGTCAGTTCAGCGTTGAATTTCTGGACTGATATTTAAGAAAGTTCAGCCAACTATCCTTCTCTTACGACCCCTTGATTGAGTTGTAGCAATGACAACTGCAAGTTTGATATATGCATTGTGATTGGAAGAGACTTAGGTTTCGATTTCTGATATTTTCATTACATCTGAGTCTAATCCGCATCAGGTCAAGCGCGTGAGAAATACAGCCTTGGCGCAATCTATCATCCTACGTAGGTCTCTCTGCGTTCGGACTATTGCGACTCCCAAGAGCGTCATGCCAGTCTATCAGAAAGCCTGAGAATACATGCAAGAGAGTCAGCCATTGGACACTGATCATGGCCTCATCTACCCATGACGCGATACCCGATCTCAGAGCCATATCCATCCCTCAGCCTCATCACGCGCCGATCGTCCAAGGATAGACAGTTCCTGACTGTTCCTAGATATATACCTTCATGAAAAAAAAGCCAAATGGTTTCGATAGAGACTAACGATTCTCCATGACATTGCCGCAAACAATCTTCAGTGATAATCAGCGATACCAAGAAGACACAAATATTCTTACAATAGGCTGTCACAAGCCCAAGCGTCTTATGAGTCTTTTGTGCCAGGCATGTGACCGTGGAAAGTGTGGCTGCAAATTGAGAAGTACCACGGTAAAAGAATAATTAAAGTGCCAAAAAACGCAAATATAGCCACTGGAGAAGGCAGCGTGGTCGCGCATGCCTTGAGCTTTGGTGACAATGCATGTCCTCAGCTTCAAAAATTTCATGGGTCAGGCGGGAGTAGTGACTTAATTTACGAAAAAGAAAGCTTATGTACCTACAGATATCCAACACCTGGTACAGAGACCAGTCGGTGTATGAGGGGGATGCCTGAACTTGCTCAAGTTGACCGAAGCTCCAACGATTTCTACACACGAGAAGAAGAGGAGAACCTCGACTGGACAGCGATAGAAGGAGGGAACTTCAAAGAGCCCCTTTGCTAAGCTATTACATGATCAGGTGGTCTGCAGCGTTTCATCCGTCCGGTCCGCGGCGAGGCTCTTTGTTTGAAGACGGGCAAACTCCGCTCGAGTGAGGAGCTTCAAGTCAGAGTCTTGTGCGATTCTCCTCAAGCTTCGACTTTCGATCGCGTTTTGCTACCGATGTAAGACTTGGGGCCTCTTTTTGTAAATTTCAAGGTTCTGCAGATGACTTGGGATCGTGAAGATGGGTTTGACTGAGACAGCACTGGGTACTTTAGCACCAAGGACCGCACTAGCGTCTTTTCTTTCATGGCTTATCGAACTGAACAGCTTGACTGGGGTCTCAAACTCAGGCTGCGGGGAGCTTTACGATGTTTTGACAAGCCGAGAGGCCCCTTGGGATGTTTCAAAGACAGCGCGTAAGACAAGAAAATGATGAAAGGAAGACAGCTGGGTGTTGCATCTTGAATTTTGCAGTCGGAAGAGATGTCCGTGACAACCTGCAATATATTGATCTGCATGCACCAATTCGGAGAGCTCAAACAGCGCCCGTCTTGCTACCCTGAAGCTGCATACAGGGCTTTAATGGTCTTCCTGAAGCGATGATGCTCGAAAGACCCTCTACTGCTCGTTCGATACGAGACGTTGCACACGAGACGCACGTCTGGAGTAGTTGAGAGCGGAACTCGTGACGGTCACTGGCTTTGTCCCATTCCTCCTTCATCAAACATCTCCCAAGCTTGCGAGGAGGCTCGACCATTCCGCTCTACGTTGCAGCAACCAGAGTAACGAAGCGGTATCAGATCTGGTCATCTGTTGCTGTTCCTTTGTCCTGACCATGCGTCAGAATTCAAAGGGTATGGCCTTTTCAACGCATAAATATGTCTGCTTTCCCAAGATGCTTTTCACTCTTCAACTTCTGACCAGATCACCTATCTGCGCTACCATCTCCTGCTAAACGCATTTCGCAGCCCCCGAAATTTATTGAATCTACTCACGAACTTCGACAATGGCTCAAACTCAACCGGGACCCGCCATGACTCTTCGCCCACCCGAACCCCCAGCTCTTCCCGAACATTTTTTGAGAATTATGATGCATGAGAATACGCCTGGTACCCAACCATGGGCGATCTTAACGCAAGCGTGCCATCCTAAAGTCTTTCATCACTTGTGACTTACCTTGATGGCAGTTTCGATTACATTCGTCCTCATATTCCAACTAATTACAAGGTCGTGTTCGAGAATTATCTGAAAGTCACCATGTACACACATAACGTACCTTTCTCAGAAAAGTTCACCATAGTGAGCCGCCTTCTTTCCCATATCTGCGTGTTGATGCGCGTTTGCTGCCTGCTAATACCATGGCTGCTTTCTAGAAAAACATGTGGGATAATCACAACGGTGTTAAAGAAAACATCCCAGGGCTCCAAATTATTTGTGACGATCTCGAGGCGTTGGAAACCTTTTTCAATAGGCTTTACCAGGGAGGCGAAAAACTGTGAGATTCCTGTATACGTTCATTTGCAACCAATTGATCAATTTTTAAGGCCTTTGGGCTGGTCAAAGTGGACGGCCATCGAAGTTCGTGATAAGAACGGTGGAGTTGAATGCAAATGCAGAGGACCGTACCACAAGATGGGTGAGATTTGTCCCATCCTCCCTGGTTTGTTGGGGCTGATCATCTTTTCTTGAAGGAATGGCATTCAGAAGACCAGCGGCTCAACAACAGATACTTTACGCCTCCGGTCCTCAGCCTACACTCGGCGCCTCGAGAAGACCAACGTGTGTAGACCAGGATTCTCCTTACCATATATGGGAGCGGAAGCCACCAACAGGTCATTAACCATAAAACAAAAAGACAACCTGGGCGTGTCTAGAGGTGAAGCCGGAACTGTTATCTACACCTGGATACTGTGACTCTATGGCTGGATTGATGAGAGCAGGTTTTTGTGTTTGCTATGACGCTGATATTGCTGTTTTGACACTCTTTTGGAAGCTCCGTGATTTTGCGAAGGCTTATCAGCCTCTTAATGTGTAATATGATGTTTTTGACAACGAGATGCAATGAACGGAATGCTAGAGGTCTACTTCCGATCATATTCAAGCACAGAAATCTCATCAAATCCCCTCTATCCACCGCCAATCTCGTCCCTCTCGAAGAATGCGCTTTATCCAGCTCTCCACTAACATCAAACCCAGAAACCATCCTCCAGACACACTGCATCTTTTCCATTGCCTTCTCCTTCCTTTTTCCAGTTCCCGAGGTTTTAGTGCCCACTGATCTCTCAGTCAAGCAGGTGACAGATGAGTAGAACAAAGAAGCATCATCACACGAGTCCAGATGATACCAACATGATACCAACATGATACCCAGCTAGCCTCACAAACTATCAGCTGCCCACATCCTATATCTACCTTGCATCAATACCCTCGTATGAAACAACTGGGATTAAATACTCCGAGCTTTCACCGCACAGCTGCACTCCCCCCATCCGAAACTATTCAAGGTCGCGATCCTCTCGTATCTGACGAAACCTGCCTCCGTCCATCTCAAGTCATGTTCTACTTTCCACGTTTCACAAAGCAAAATTACTCTATACCAGGAGGTCTCACGTGTAGCATCTCTCTGGAGGCAGAGAACAAAGAACCCACGTCGCAGACCGGGACGTTGAAACGCCAAGCATTACCCACCAGATTTATCATCAACATCCAATCTCAAGATGGTACAGCCTCCGCAGAATTAGGTTCCGCTGCGTCGTCTCCGGCGCAGACATATTCTTGACACCCACGATGTTGCATGGACGTTGCATCAAACCCTGTGGACCCATGGACAAAAGCATTGATGGTGGTAAGCTGTTTGAAGGGCGGTCGATTATGGTATTGGATTCATCAGAACTATCCGTGGCCTCTCACGTACACTTAAGCTACCCAATCTTGAAGAAAATCTCACGTGTATAGTCCTCTCCTTTCGTACGAGGAGCCCGAGACCGTACATCAATTATCCCCAGAACACTCCTCATCCTCATTCCCAACATACTCATTCCAGGCACTCACGGAAGGCACCCTCACAACAAGACTTCTTCCTTCTCCAATATCTCCCATCTCCCTCCATTCCACTCCGCTTCCCACCAACCCCACCTACCGCCCAAAGCGTCTCGCCGCCAACTCCCCCAACGGCTCCTCAACCTCCTCTCTATACCTCTCAATTAAGCGCTGCGTGTTCTCTACATCACTACCTACTGATCAGCTCTCACCCTTCCCCATTAGATAGGAGCTACTCACCCAGTATCAATCGCCCCCTCCACCTCACTCAATTGTATAATGGCTCGATCACGCAGACGTTGTAGCTCTGCTTGGACGCCGTAGAGGTGGCTGCTGAGCTCGTTTAGTTTCGAGGTGGGGGATGGGTGGGGGGAGAGGGTGGCGGAGGAATGTGTTCTGTGGAGGATAGGTGTTTTCGGCTGAGTTCTGATGGAAAGACGGCGGGCAGGGGAGCGAAGAGGGATCGGTGGAGGCTTGATTGCAGCTTTTATGCTGCGAGAGGCTCTTGGCTTTATGTCTGTCCTGAGAGACGGCAGCAATGGAGTGTTCGGACGGACCACGCTGGTATTACTTGGACTGGAGGATACCGGACGAGGCTGAAGACCAAGTGCTGGATTGTAGAGTTGGTCACTCGAAGCTGGTTGACGGGGCAAGTGGTACGCCATTGCGTCTTGAGCACGTGGTAGAGGCATTTTGTGCTCTGGAGATGGTAGACTTGGGGCAGCAGAAGAAGGGCTGCGTTGAGGAGCTGACGCGTCCACAAGAGTGCTGCTGGCTGAAAGGGTGGATGACGGAATTTGAGAGAGATGCATGGGCGCCATGAGATCCTTTATCTGCGTAACCGAGCCTGCTCTGATTCTTTCTGCTGGAATGCCTGACTCTTTCTCGGTGGAAGTAGGAGCTGGATGGCTGGAGTCAAGCGAGGGCGGTCGTGAACCTGGGTTGAGATATTCACGCACAGACTTCCTGCAGGCTTTGCGATCCTCCACGTCCCTAGATTCTGGTGATAGGGTACCTGGAGCCGTAGAGGAGCGGTGCAGTTGCGGGCGCTTAGAAAGATGGAGTGGCTTCAGTTGCGCGCTTGCGGGAGGATCTAGGCCAGCTTTGATCTGTGTACTTATCGAATCTGGCAGCGCAGTGGGTGTAAAAGCCTGACCTGGCTGGCGTGGTCTCCAGTCTCCTCGAAACATTCGAGGAGGGAAAGTACCACTTCTCTGCTTGCGGTACACCTGCTCCTTCTCTTCAATAATATCTGGCTGCTGCAAGACTAGGCTTGTCCCCTCCGCCGCCTTAGGAGCCTGCGACTCGCTCAACACAAAGGGGTCGGCTACGGCATGGTTGCGAGCAGCCTGGGGAGAAGACATGGGAGAGCTTAGGTAATTTGGCGATGACATGTTGGGGACGTAATTGCTGATTTTTGAGAATTGCTGGGGGGAAAATGTTTATAGCGTGCGCAGAACTAAATTATCAGTCAACAGAGGTGATTCCGAACCGGTAGAGAAGCAATGGCAGCAAGCTCTTACCTGTCGTACCGCTTTTCGGAGAGCTTATGGCCGTGGAGAAGGGCTTTCAGTCTTTCGAATAAGATCAAAGCTCGAGAGAAAAAGCAGACTGGTTTGTGTGTCAAGGTGTGAATACGTACAACAGCTGAGAGCACGTGACACTGCACGGCAGCCAATGGATAGGTATTGTAAGAACGACGATCTAGGTTAAGGCATCCACGCGACTATCGCCTCGTTTGAAGCACCCTAGCTCATCGGACAAGAGCGTCCTGCAATCTCTGCTGATGGTCTACCACGACGTCAAAATTCCAAAGACACTAGCAAGTCTTTTCCCTTGTCAGCATCCTCTGTTTGCATTTTCAGCGAACTCTCAAGCACAATCAAAAAGACTCGTTGCGAATCAATTCTTTATCTGGGGTTCCCCAACTTGGAGATTTTGATGACTGGAAAGTAAGAGCATCTCACATCCGATGAAACGCATGAAAGACGCCTTGTGAAGACAAACCAATGGTAATGCCACGATTAGTACATTACCCAGAATCCAACAATAAAAACTGACAGGAAGCCACTTCCAAAAAATCGTAAGGTCCATCTTATCCCATGCACGAGCTCGTCTTGTAGCCACTTGACGACTAAGCGACAGGAGGTTCATCGATCAACAAAGGCTGTATGCTTGGTATAAAGATGAGAGGTGCATACGACGCTCAAGTCTCTGGCATTTCATCTTAGTGGTCTTGAAGAGGGGAGGTCTTCTCCCAGAAACTGCCTCTATCCGCGTCCTTGCGCCAGTTGTCTCTAATTTGTTGTCGCGGTCTCGTCGTAGGGCCTAATGACCTAGACAAAAATCCTTACATGGCGTCTACTCGCTAACAAATGTTCCTATACCGATAACACAGAAGGCTCGCAGCTTGACGATCTCGATGCGAGTCAAGAAGTCCATGTCCACCTTCGCAATTCGTACACCAAGCTAGTCGACGTAATCATTCATCCCTCTAACATCATATCCGATAATCAACCTCCTCCTCCCCACACCCACCCCCAACCATCGCTTCGCTATTCCTTCGCTTCAGCCTCATCGGCATCCCATGCTCTGGAAGTGGGTTCATATCGCCAGGCACATGCATAGCCTCGTCTTTACCCCTCTTATGACCATCATGAGGGTCGTGCGGATAGTGCGGCTGATCGGCTCGCTGAGCGTGTTGCGCATTCGATGGAATTGGGGATTTACGCTGAGGTTGTGGAGCGTGCATTTGCTGAGAGTGGAGTTGTGGGTGGTGGTACTGATTCGGGGAAGATGGAGGGGCATGCGCTGGTGAGCGGCGCTGCCGTTGCTGTTGCGTTGCGATGTGGGAGGAGGGGGAGTATGATGGTGGTGGAGCTTGTGTTGGCGAACGCCGTGGCGGCTGTTGTTGGGAGGCGATGTGTGAGGAGGGTAGTTTTGAGGAGTGGATAGGTGGAGGGATCGCAGTTTTCGGTGGGGGAGTAGGTGGGTTATCGCTGTCTGGTCTTTGCAATGGGAGAGTAGACATGTGCGCTGAGTTGTGTGGGCTTCTGTCCAAATCATTATCGACGGTTGAAGCCCACGTTCTTCTCACCTTCTCTCTTTGCGAGACTTTTGAGTCGTCGACGAATGCTGTAGGCTTGGGTGGATGCCAATGTACGCTCTCTTTATCCGCATTGAGTGGCGTTTGTCCGGACCCTGTACGTCCAGAGCTTTTGCGACGGCTATACTGCGTTTTCAATTCACCCATGAGCCACTTGTACCCGGGGCGCAAAGTCGGCACGCAGGCTGCGACAACGCCAAAGATAACTTCCCAGGTTCGAATGTACCAATTTGGGATGACCAGCCAGGTCGGGTCCGATGTAACGTTTTGCCAATTAAGAACAGTGCGGGCAACACCTAAGGAGCCGGTACTGCATCACAATCAGTCTCACTGTGCCTCGGAGCCGCTTCGAACTTTAGGGGATGGTAATCTGAAGCCGCATTTCCGGGGCCAATGTGCATGTCCGTTGCCTTTTCCAAACCCATGGGAGTGTTCGAGATTGGAGAATGTCACGTGTATACACAATTTCTTTGCGTTTCCCAGGTATAGCATGTCACGAGTGGCGAATGATAGAGGTCTTGTAGCATCCATAGTCTTCTCCCAGCAATAGCCTTCATTGAGCACAGTACCCTCCATCAACCGGCAACCCAACGCCCGTGACGAATCCAGCGTCCTCACTCGCCAGGAAGACAGCAGCTCTAGCAACATCCTCCGCCGTCCCCCAATCCTCTGGGTCCGGATACAGACTGCTAATCTGCCTCCTCATCTCTTGATCTTTGTACTGACCCTCCGTCATCGGCGTCTTCAAATGTCCCGGACACAGCGCATTGCACACAATCTTCTCCTTCGCATATGCCACCCCGACAGACTTCGTAAGCAACATGACCGCGCCCTTCGAAGCACAATACGCTGCGCCATTGACCTTCTGCCCCACCAAGCCCATGATAGACGACGTGTTGACAATCCAACCCTTCATCCCCCTCCTACTGACAGTAGGCGCGAGAGGCTCCTGCCTCAGAAATTGTTGTATCGCGTACTTGCACCCCAAGAAAGCGCCTTTGCTATTCGCAGCCATAGTCCCATCCCACGTAGCTTCCTCCATCTCATGAACCTGCCCATGCCCCTCTGTCCCGCCAATGCCAGCATTATTCACCATCACATCCAGCCTCCCCTCTCCTCCACCACCACCCCTACCGCCCTCCAGCTCCCCACTCCTCTCCACCGCCTCTTTCACACACCGTTCCACATCCACCGCCCTCGTAACATCGCACAGTACAAATGCGCCCCTGCCTTCTCCGTACCGCGAGCAGATCAGCTCGTGCGTGCTGACCCCCGCCTCTTCTGCCTGGAAGGTACTTTTCGCGGCAGGTGACAGGTCGGCGCACACGACGAGTCGGGCGCCTTCGCGCGCGAAAAGGAGGGAGATGGCGCGTCCGAGCCCGGAGGAGGAGCCGGTCACTATGCAGATTTTATCGTGGAGACGGCCATGAGGGTACAGAGGTCCGGGGGCGGAGGGGGGAGAGGTCGTGTAGGCGCGACGGGCGAAAGGAGGGACGAGGTGCTGGCGGCGAGACGCATAGTGGGAGAGAGTAGGGGTGAGAGGGGTTCTGAGGAGCGACGGCGGAGGATGTGGGAGGAGGCGGTGGAGATGCATCCTCACTGGTGGTGAGGACGCGCACGGAGGTGCGTGAGTAGTGGAGATTTGTTGACGATATGCGGCGCAGACGCCGGGCATTCCAGGGGGAAAGATGCCCGGCCTTCGGGGCATCTCCGGGCCTACTTGGGGGTTATGTGCCGTTACATTCTCCGTTTGCGTCTTCTCTAAACCATGACTGCATCATTAGTATGTAATGCGACATGAATACACACGTCTCTTGAACTAGCTGCTTGGCGTATGTTTTTACATGAGAAACTCATGATGTAAGAGTGGTGGCAGCTATGAGCATCTCAGACTTACCGTTTGCCGTACTTCAATGGCTCGATACCTCTCGAAGTCAGTATGATACGAAGCAGGTCAACCGTTGCTTGCAAGTGTTCCAGGCAATCGAGAATGCAGGTAAGTGTACGCTCGAGTGGACTTTGGTGACATGCTATGGGGTAAAAGACTGTCGAATTTGCAATTTCCCCATGAAAGAACCCTTAAACAAAGGGTCATACTGAGATGTCCTGGTGCATGGTGGAGAAAGGAAAGACTGAAACGTATCAACGAGTCGATTGTTATTAACTCAGGATATCGAGCTCGACCGCGCCCTTTTCAAGGAATCCTTTGTCTTTGCAGATCTCAGGTCTTAAAATAGCCAATAACACAATGCGCGGTTCCGCGAGGGTTTACTCGATAATAGAGATATATCTATTATCTGCGACACCAGACACACTTCATGCTACAGGCATAGGCTCTAAAATTACACAATCTCGAAATCATACTTGATACACTGAATTCACAACCATGGTCTCACCAATTACATCGCTCATCACCTTGGTGATCGTCGCCCTCGTCTTCATCTTCAAAGTCCATTGCCTAGAAGATCACTTTGAACCACTTGCCTTCCCAACCAGCGTGGCGGGTCCCTTCCCTACAAACACCAACAAAGCCCTCCCCAAGACCATCGGCCTTGAAATGCACATCTACAACTACCCCGATTGTCAAGAAAAAAGCAGCGACGGTAGTAGATACCAGCTGACGCCAGACCCCAAGGGGCCGCGCGGCCTCTTTATGGCGTGGAAAGACATTCCCGTTGGTCAGCTTACTCCATACAAAATTCGCTCATATTGGTTGAGCTCTGACCTCAGAGATGGCGAGGGGATAGATTTCTTTCAGCAGCGGGGTATGGACTTGAGGAAAGGCGATGGTCATCCAGGGGACTCTAATATGGAGTCTTGTAAGGTGCTTAAGGGGACGGCGGATGAGAAAGGCAAGACGAAGGGCTGCCATACTGTGGAATACGTTTATGATTGCTTTAATGTTTGGAGTGGGGATGGGCCTCACGTGAGGGCGGACTCGAAGCAGCCGCCGAGCGACAGGGACTATGGAAAGGGAATAATTCAGTGGAATGGATGAAGAGACGGGCTTCAAACAGGTCTGTCAATTCTTGCAGCGTCATATTTGTCACGTAATGGATTTTCCGAGTCCGATTCAGGCGCTCTAGTGAAGAGTACCAGCAGCATTCTTACTTCGTTCACGAATTATTCAACAATTGTAGTCGCTCTCTTGTATGACGGGGACTGGGATTGGCATCTCCTAGAATCAACGACCGTCACTTTCGATAAAACTCCCACTCATCCTCTAGGCAATCGCATTCGTCCATCAACTTCTTCACCTCCGGACGACCTTTCTGGACGGCTTGTACTTTTGGTTTGCCTTTGGCATCGAAAGTTTTCTCCGGCATGAAACTAAGCTGCTGATGAGCCCAGAATCTCTCATCAGGATCATAGCTGCCGGCTACTACTTCCAAAGATCCCTTTGGCCCTCCATAGTATTGTTTGCCGCTCTTTTGTGACGCCTTGGCAGCTCTCTTGGTCGAAGCGCGGAAGAGGTACTCCGCAATCCCCCGCAAGTCGCTCTTGAACAGAGACGAGCCGCGATCGCTTGAACAGTCGATCATATAGCGATCACGTTTTGATGGGGCCCAGAAATTACCTATGCAGAGGGTTCTCAAGCCTGGTATCTTGACAGCTGCGTCTAGAGTCTTGACCAGGTCTCGGTCATTAAACCAAATCCTCTGGTCATAGAGCGTAACGGTATGAAAGTCACGAAAAGGAAAATCTAGATGAAGCTGTCGCAGATTCACACATTTGCGGCAGATGTTGACAATCTGCTTCGAAGACCAGGTTTGTAGGGTATTGTACGTGTCAGAGTTTATACGGAGATGGTTGAGTGTTTTTGCGCTGACGAGGATTGCTTTAGGGTTGGGGAAGCTTGTGCCTTCTTTGACTTCGATATGAAGGTAGTCCAGTCTTGTCTGTTCATTCAAAAGTTTGTTCAACATGGTAATTTCCTCTGATTGATCACGCCATCGACCTCCTCGAGATGATGGCCTCTCATCAAACATCCATGCGAGCTTCTTCAAGGTATGAGGTTGACAGTCAGTCGCGTTGAGCGCTTGCAAGAAAGCTCTGTTGCCCTTACAGCTGATGACGGTAAGGGCACTTAGACTGCGGAAGCTCATGGTGTTCATATAGTCGTTATTCGTGATATTAGTGAGATTCAAGGAATCTAGGGTAAGTTTAGAAATCTGTACGGGTGTACTCAAAGACGATGAGAGACCGTTGCATTTGAGAACCGAGAATATTCTCCTCTCGTAGTCATCTTCCGCTAAATTGTGGTCATTACCATTCGAGCCTCTGAGCTTGAGCTCATCAAGATTATGGAAACCTTCAAGCGCGAGCTCACCAGGACCAATCTGGTCCCTCTCCTTTGATGCATTTCCATATATAACGATAGTGCGCACATTCTCTTTGTTCGCATAGAACTTGGGGAATTTTCCCAATTCCTCCATACTGATCATATAGCATTCGATGTTGGTGAGATTTGCCTGCGTAGAATACAATTTCACCCACTTTCTCACCGGTATGTCGAACAGCAGTCCAGCCCAACGGAATGTCCGAAGTGAATCTGTCGGCAGGATCGACAACAAGTCGTCGATAAAGTTGAATGCCCGATTTCTATCATATCGTAGAGAGATCTCGTCACGCCACCAGTTCAGTGGGTCGTGTTCCCGAGGTTTACCGCGATGACCTTCGCGCTTTGCCGTCTCTACACTCACAACAGCATAGTCTACTATCACATGTTGGATGTACTTAAGACCTGGATGGGCTGGTTGCAGGAGTTCGCGAAACGGCTCGTCCTCCACACCACCTAGTTGTAAGTGAACGGTATGGTAGAGCCTGGACCTGACTACGTTCTGAAGGTCCTTATGCGTGCGGCACAATGCGGCTAGATCTGCCTTGTTGAAGATCTACGGCATGTCAGTAGGAGACCGGTGTCTGGATTAGAAAGACTTACGAAATCTAGGAGGTAGAGTTGGATGTCAAGTGGTAGCTCGACCATCTTCGCCATTTTTCAAGAGACCTAGTGAGGTATGTAGGAATGTAGACGAGGTAGGAAAGTGGGACGGCTATTTATGTTTGAATTCGGGCAGGATGTGTTGAGATGCTCATCTCCAAAACACATTTTTCGCAACAGAGAGTAACGTACTACCCTATCTATATAAAATCCCAATCTCTAACACTCAAATTTTCCAGGATGTCTCTAAGCCAAAGATGAGTCTTCACTACTTCTCCGACACGAATACAGCATTAAGACCACTCGAGTGTTGCAACTGTGTCATGCTTCGGGTCGCTCGGCAAGCCGGAGAGCCACTCCCGCAAGAAACAACCTATACCGCTCACATGGCACTACAACACACCATTATCATTATGCGTCCTCGAATCTTCGTCTCTGCCATATCACAGACAGTTAATCTGACTATTCGCTTCAATAGCCCATTATACATTTGGGGCTTTTTAAGTCCTGCTTCCGAGTCTTCTGCCATCATTGAATTTGAACTATGGTCACAAGGCTAGCTGGAACCTATGATGAGCGTCCGGTCTGGACTTCAGGCAATACACGCTGTCCATTCTTAGGAACTTCTACGCAGAGATCCCCCGAAAGGCATCTTCTCTCAGGAGCAAGCGACGTTGTTCGATTCGAGTCTGTCTCTCACGCTTCTTTGTTGTTCGTTTCTGGGTTATATTCAGTATGACAAAATACTTTCTCATTCACTCGCAATAGTATCTTGCCTGCAGCGTAGCCAGCGCACGAGATTACGCCCAGAGGTCATCGCAACTTCACTGTCTGGATATTAGACAGTAGAAAAACTCACAACGACACTCTCTTCGGGCACTATATAAAGAACTCGCATCTAGATAAAAAAAAAAGCTCCCTCATATTTCACAAATCTTATATCAAAATGATGTTCCTCGAAGAGAATGACGTCCATCACGATACAATGTCGCCATATCCTCAAGACACTCGCAATTCTCAACCAGCTTCTTCACCGTCGGCCTATCCACCTGAACCGCTCGCATATTAGTCTTCCCCGACGGATCAGTCTCCAACCCCGCATAAACGTAACTTGATGATTCTGGCTCGACGATAAAAATGGATCATGCAATGCTGACACGACCTGCAACGCCGGAAAGTATTGGATGTTCTTCTCCATACGAGGGCCAAAGTCCTTGATTCGCCCGCCAAAGAGATTCTGAGCCAGATCTTGAATCTCGTGCGAGAAATACCAGTTTTGATAGCATATATTGGAGCCACCAGGGTAGAAAGGCATCCCCATGCCGAACATTGGCCGTGGAAGCTGGCTGGTAGCCCAGAATTTGCCGAGATTAAGCACTTCGAGATGAGGTGATTTACCGATTGCAATAATGCAGTCGGTGAACCCGCGGTCCCAGCGCCAACCCTTACGTCGGGCCATGTCTTCTGTCGAGTCGTGGTAGGGCAATTCGATCGCGAGCTGGCGGAGTTTGACGCATTTGGAGGCCAGCTCCTCGATTCCTTCAGACGTATAAACGTGAAGGGAGCTCAGTGCACGGGAAAACACCCGAAAATGTTGGAGCGTGTCGGCGTTCTTGAGGATCTTTCTCAAGTTGGGAAGCCTTGTTGGGTGAGTCACCTCAATGTGGAGGTATTCCAGCCTTGTCTGCTTGGCAATGAGATTGTCGAGTATGGAGACTTCCTCCTCTTGACCGTCTTCGTCGTCCTCGTCATCCTCATCGTACATTACACCGAGCTCACCGAGCTCGCAGACCAATGTCTTGAGTCTCAACGGCCGATTCTCCGGCTTTTTCAAAGCCTGAAAAAAGTCTTTCGTTCCTGCGCAGTCTATGATGATCAGCGACTCTAGACGACTATATTCGATGGCAGTCATATACTTAGGAACATGAATAAGATTCAGACCATCTAGTGAGAGTCGTGCAATGTGCACTGGCATCTGAAATGATGATTTGATCCCATTGCGAAGCAGAGCTGAGAATATCCTCTCTTCGAAGTCGTCATACTTTGCGCGATTTCTGGACCTGGAAAGACTGTTCCAACCTTGGAGTCGCAACTCATCAAGACTCTGCCGGCCTTCAAGTAAGGTTTCACAGGCTCCAATGGTGTTGGTCTTGTGGTTTGTGCCGATTCTAACGTTGGGCTGGTTAGGATCGTATTCCTCCGTCGAATCTTCATCTTCCTCTACTTCTTCTTCTTCTTCTTCCTCTTCGTCTTCTTCGTTGTCATCTCCTACCGAATTATGGTGAATGACATCCTCGACGCCAGTCTCGAGGTTGTCACTTGTATCAGCAAGATCGGCACTTCCGCTCTCTTGCTGTACGGCATCCGCCTCGCCCTCATCGCTCAGGCCGCCTTCTTCTGGCACTTCTTGAAGGTCATCATTGTAGTCGAACTCAACCATCTCGTTATAGTGACCATATTCCGGCAACCCATCGTTTGCGCATAAGGTCAAACTTTTGATCTGGACTTGAGACCTCAGCAAGTCGTGGTAGGCTTCAAGGCTCTCCGCCTCCAACATCAGGCATTCAATGTTCTCTAAATTACGCTGGGTCTGATGCAGCTTTATCCAAAGCTCAACTGGGAGGTTCGTCCAGAGCCTAGTCCAATAAAACTTTCGAAGAGAATGCTGAGGCAGTACTGAAAAGAGCGTGTCTAAGTATTGGAAAGCTCTCAGCTTCTCTTTCTTGTTCGAGGGGTTGCGATGCGCTTGGATATCCCGACGCCAGTTCAGAGGATCATGTGCATCTTCATAATAGGTGTTCTCCTGAACTCCAGTCTCAACGCTGACATGGGCGTAATCAATGGTCAGTTCCTTGATGAACTCAAGGCCAGAGTGAGATGGATTCAGCGACGCTTGATAGGGCTCATCTTCGGGTCCGCCTAGTTGCAAATGTAGCTTTCTATACAACCTCGATTTGGTAGCGAAGCCGATGTTTTTGCATGTGGCGCATAACGCTGCGGCGTCTCTTTTGTTCAGCTGTCATCCGTTAACTCAAGATGTCCTGTTTATAAAACCGATGACAGACTCACATAGCTCACAATCTCATGCTGGATATCGAAGGGCATGAAATTAAGATTGCATGACCGTTGGTAAGCCATCATTGAAGATGTATGATTATTACGATGTTGAGTCGAGTTTCGCTTTGAATTTAACGTTCGATGTAGAGTAGATGCTCTCAGATGCTCAGGTATATCTCGTTCAGATCAAGATGACACAGAGGGGAAAGCTGTCTCTAATCTATGTGGCTATTCAGAGCCCTAGCCAACATGGACAGAGAATTGTCGCTTCTTGTTCATTGATCATACCACGATCATCCTGGCTCTCCTACTGAGGCTCAAAGACCTCCCGCTCATTGATGGGCGGCCATTGTCCTTTTGCTCTCCATCAACCACACGTCACCCAATCTGTGAGAGATTTACCATTCGTAGTGTCTCTCTGGTGCAGACCGCATTGTCTTTCGAGACTTGGCTAAGATGCAAAGTTCGATGATGACCTGGACCTCTGAACTAGCGTAGTGATCCATCACAGGAAGTCGCGTAACTCAATCGGACTGGAAATTCTTCATAATCCTTCGCTAGGGAGTTGTTCCAGCTAGCTTCGACAAGGCTATCACAAGGTACGTTGTCTTTCCCCCAAACAATGGGCCCTTTAACCCATCATTGTCTGACCACGTTGGGCCTTTGTGCTGATCAAAAGCCCTGAACGCCTAGAGCTGGTCCATGCTGTCGCCTACGGTCGTATCTTACCTGCTTTGAAGACCCCACTGATATGACTGTAGACCATGTAATGGCTGCACGCCCCAATTGCTGCATCGCTGATGTATCATAGTGCAGCTTCTTCAGTCCTTCAAGCTTGTCGTTCGCTTTTCACCTAGGCTCTAGAAGCCACCCAAGAGCTACAAATGCGAAGTACATGCATGCTATCATCGCTGCTAAAATATTAGGAGCTCCAATATTAGGAACCGGCAGTCTGTCGAAACCTCCGTGTCAATTCATGGAGTAAGTCCACGTCTCTCCTGTTGATCACATTCCATTGCCCAAGATCAACAATTTCACTTCTGGATGAACGTCCTCTCGTCACCTAGGATGCCTTCTAGGCTTATAGATCCTTCAATCGTGATAGAACCGTCTACCACCGACCAGCTGAGCTTGAGTGCAAAGTTTGAGCCATCAACCGCGCACACGCAATCCACTGAGTATAATCTGACGAAGTGAAGGTTCTGGGTGGGATGCTAGGTGTTACGTCGACTTATGACTTCAAATTGAACAAATAGAAGCCATAACGACGATCTCGTTTGACGCAGTTGATGGTCCGAGGAGGGCATTTGATGTAGCCCAAAACAATGGTTCGCATCAGTCATGGCAAGCCACATTCCTGCAGCAACAACAACCACATTCTTCGTCTCGATGTTATTTACGACTTCCCTTCGTCTGCAATCCCACATCCGCCATCCTTCGGATACCTCCAATTAACTACATTACCTCAATCATGTATGTAAGCACCACCACATCACCACCACCCACACCCCAACACTAACATCTCACAGCCCCTCATCCCACTCATCCCTCTCGCCCTTCTCTCCCTCACCCAAGCCCAAGACACACCCTGCGTGAGCGTCTTCTCCTACAAACTCGCCAACTGCGCAACCGACCTCTCAGCAATAACATACGGCGAGACCTACTTCCTCAAAGGCGACGCGTGCGGCTATATCGCAGTAATTGACGGTAATACACTGACACCTCTGCCAACTCGATCTATCATCGTAGATCCAGGGAATGCAGGGGGGAGGAGTTGTAGGATTGAGGCGTTCTCGGCGGGTGATTGCACGGGGACGAAGAGTTCGGTTGTGGTTGACACTGGGGTTGCGGGCGTGGAGTGTTTGGATGTTACGATAAGCACGCCGGGGGTGCTGGGCGGGACGGTGGAGGTGGGGGGCGAGGAGTGCGAGGATGGTCTGTCCGTGAGGAGGGGGTGGGGGATGGATGCAGGTGAGGACGTGCGAAGGGGTTTTTTGGGTCATTGTATCTTTTTAAAGGAATGTGTGTCTGATGATCAATTATCTGCTCAACTTCTTTTGTCTGCGACCCTCTTTCAATCTTCACGGCAATTACATGCGTGTCGCATACGTCGTAAAAAAGCATAGGCCTTCCTCATGGCCCATGCAATGCCCAGCTCCCTTGATTGAACACCCTCATCTTGACTTCCCAATCATTTCTCAACGCTTGATGACTATCTCCTTCCACGGCCCGCGGATTGTAAAGGTGCCGTTAAAATGTGTAACGTGAACACCATCCTTCTCTTTACCGACTGACGATACCACCGCCCCTAGACTGCTCCTGCTGATGACTTGAACCTGGGGCTCCTTGCCTGGCGCTGAGCGATCAGGTAGAATGATTTGAGACGATCGAGACGCGAGCGCCTTTTGCGCCTTACGTTGGTTGAGAGAGGGACGATTACGTTTCTTCTTCTTTACACCGCTTGCTTCAGTGAGGGGCCCGTCGGTTCCAGTATTGCCAGTATTGCCGGCTGTGGTCACTCCCGTTGACAATTTATCGCGATCATCAGAGGTTTTATTAGGCTCTCTAGTCAGGTCGATTGGTGAGTCAGGGTTTGTGTTGCCAGACTTCATGCTATTCTCTGCCCTATAATCAAGTGTCAGCGCCAGTGAAACCAGCAGTGGTGATGCGTACAAACGAAAGGGAAGGACACTTCTCGAGCTTGAAGAAGATTCCATGGCTGCTGATTGGTAGTGGTATGAAGCGCAATAGGTATGTGCAGTGATACTAAGTAGGACTTGAGAAGGAGAGCAATTTGGAGAGCCACAGTCAATACGACACTGTGATGTGGAGGACGAAGAAAGGTTGGCGGGGCTCGAGCTTCTTGTACTACACAGAATTGCCCCTCCTTTTCCCGGCCGAGATGTGTTGACACTTGCGAGCTACACTCATAAGCTTGCGAGAGGTACTGCTGCGGGATTGATGCATGGGAGAATATCAGATGGGAATATGGGCTATGTAATATCTGGGAAGACATGCGGTTGTTATATTGCTCTCAACCGATTTATTTACCCGTCTTCTTTTAGCTGCATCCCGCCTCAATCTCCGCTTGAACCACATCCATGACCTGTACCACGTGAAGATGCCTGGTTTCTACCTTAGTAGTGCTTAGGAACCCATTTCTCAGCGCCCAATTACCGTCTTCTTCCAGCCACGGATGTTAATGGCGCCATCCTCGTCGTTATGGTGGGCGACCTCGTTCTCTTCCTCGACTGGCGCTAGCCCTGTCTCGGGACTGGTCCCCGTAATGTCATGATCTTGAGCGGTATTGGCCGGTGCTCGGCAATCACGAGTGGTACGAGTATGAGGTTGGTGGCGAGCTGATTCAGCACGGTGATGCGGGCGAGAGGTGCGCTGATGGTGTGCCTGCAACTTTGCTCCTCCAGTCGTGTCCATCACGTAGTGCCCTGAGACTAACAGTTCTTGATGCCACTGTAATATGGAACGAGAGGGTGCATCTGTGTCGGTGCATCGGTTGGAGTGTTGGGATTCCGGGCTGGCCGAACGTTGAGAACCCACACGAGCTTCATCTTCTGCGTCGGGCTCCTGTTTGATAGTTGGCATTATATCAGATGGGGCGGCTTTGGGAAGGTCTGGTAGGGTTGTGGCAGCTGCGACAGTGTCAGTGAGCTTTTGCGCAATGTTGTTGAGGACAGAATAAGACTAACAAACCGCATTGCGTGCCTTTTGTGCCTTGCGCTGCGATACTGAGGGTCGGTTACGTCTCTTCTTGACACCAGTTGCTTCGCTGAGAGGGCTGCTGAGCCCCGTGCTGCTGATGACACTCGCCGTACTGGCGTGCGCTGTAGTCTCATTGTCCGCACGATTGAAATCGGTGCGAGGCTCGCTTCTCACTCCTTTTGATGGCTGAGGACGTGTTTTGCCAGACAACAGGCGACCCTCTGCACCGAAGTCCGTCGTTAGCGAAAGACAGCATTAGCAGTGATAATGCTTACAAAGAAGAAGATGGTTTTGCCAGCTTGGAGGCTAGTGTCGCGATATATATATATTTAAAATTCCCAAGAACAGTCACAGTTCGCCTACCCTGTAGGGGGCCGAGAGTTCGGCAGCTCTCGTCAAGAGACGGCACCCGAGAAGGTCGAGCGGTACAGGAAAGGCTATCCGAGAAGGAAGCTTCTGTGTTGAGAGGTCTGTAGGGTCCGACGGATGCTCAACTGTGACTGTCCATGGGATATTCTCAACTACCTGAGGTCCAGGATGTGATGTGAAAAGGGGAAGAAGACGTGGGAAGTTGTGATGCTTTTGTACTACACCGCAAGTCCGCCTCCTCCCGCGTGGCGTTTCCATTGTCAGACACTGCATTCACTATCCTCGTATCGGTGGTGTGGTGACACATGCGTCGGAGTGGCGCTCGTGCGTGACCGGACCAGCCATCACACTGAAACACTTCCATCAATTTCGTAGGTACGATTTGTTCTTCCACCTTGGCGGATTTTCCATCTCTTGGTGAATGCTATCTCGCTTGACATAGCTGGGGAATAGGAGCAGAGGTAAGGCGAGTCTGTTAAATACAATAGCAATTGGATTTGTTGATTTGAGGGGTAAAGGATGGCGATGTCCTGTGAAATGGTGGCAGCAAGTGTACAAACATTGTTCATTCTGAATTAATTTAACTTTCGAAGTCATTATTTGCGTCATTCGTAGCTTTGTATAATTCATATGAGACAACTAAGTTTCAGTGAAGTAAACATTATGAAATGAATGTGTGTATCTACCGCAACTAGAGCTTCACACTGCCCTCCTGGACTCTTGACATTCAGTCCCTACACGATGACCGTTAAATGAAGTATCACAAAAGAGACGATCATAAATGTATACCTCAGCTCCAAACGTCAGATCCCTAAGAGACTCCCCAAATTACTTGTCAACACCAAAATCGGCGACACAAAAGGATACTCCCCTCTTTTCATGTTAAGTGCTGCAAATGGAGATAATAGAGACGAGGAAAAGAGTGCTTGGCAAGCAACATCCCGATATAATGACTAACATAGCCAACCTAGCTTTAACCACAAAGAGAGTCAAACTATTCTCAAAAGTGCTGTGGGGCTTTGAGCGCTCATCTCGCAACTGCAATGCCTCATCCAAACCCGTCATTAATAGCATCCACTGTATGCTCGATGGGAAGATCGGTAGTGTATTGTTCTCCAGTTCTCCAGACGACTTTTAGCTGACTGATAAGATCACCAGTGGTGACTCCCGAAATGTAAGCTAATCTTGTGTCATTGACCGAAAGAGAATCTTGGACTGGGAGGAAATTGTACGAAGAATCAAAGTCACCACGACCCACGTAAGGCTCGCCATTGCGCCTTATCCGATTAGTGCCGAGGGCAAATATTTTTATGTAGTCGTTGGCCGAGAATCCCATCATCGTGACACCATCGGTGGAAGGGTCGATATTAATGGACCCACTTGCGTCAGTGATGGCGCCATGGGGGCCACTGGAGAAATCACCCCCGTACCAAACCTGTATGCCTTTGAGCGCACCACCATCCCGCCAGAATTGGATCCCGGTGATGTCTCCATGTTGGATGTACAAACTCTTATCGTTCCACGGTTGGCCGGTTCTCATACTAGAACCTATCAGGTTGCACCAGTACCAATATCCCGGTGTGGTCACTAATGGGGTAGCCGGATCAGAATACTTCCAAAATCTACTCGCGTCCAGCAGCTGGTCGAGATTGCTTGCGTAGCCACCGTCTGCGGTGAAAAGCATGAAGTGATGATTGTCTCTGTATTGGTTCACTTCTGCTCTGACCTTGCTAGTAGGAGGGTCACGACCATCCTCTGCAGCGAACTCCCACGCCCAGCTAGGGTCTAGAGCGTCTGAAAATTGCCATCTGTACCAGGTAACAGATCCATCGATGTCGAAGCCGGATGTTTCATCGAGTTTATACTGGTCCTGACGCCACTGCAATGCTCTAGCTCTATCTTGGGTGACTTTCTTGCTCATTTCGGTAAGATTCTGACGGAGCTCGTTAACTGGACCGTCACTTGGATTTGGGTCGTCCCCAACAAGATCACGATAGTGATTAACTCGTTCGACCAATGCTGCAAGCCGGATTGTGCCATATGCAACAAGCAATGCCACCGTATTTTGAGGCTGGTTGTCATCGCCACCAGCAAGTGTCGGGTTGACAAATTAGTCGTACAGCTCTCCGGAAAGGCTGTACAAGGAGTTGAGGGCTAAAATCTTGCCTTCGGGTAACGAACCGTTGTTGACTCCAGAGAGTGCTAGCCTCAGCTCATCCAGATGACCCTCAAGCCTAGAGACCCAGACTTGGTTCTCAATCGTGACCGTAATCTACGTGATCATCGCTTGTAGGTTGTCCAAGGGGTTGCTAGCATCCGCTGGCCAGAGTTCACTGCCCAAGAAAGCACACAACGCACCAAGTTCAGGTATTGAGCTGAGCCCGGCAAGGAATCCATCCCTGAGGACATTGTTGTAGTTGATGCTCAAGGTGAATAGCGGAGTAATAGGTCTCAGTTCCAGAGAAGTGAACGTCTGTATGCCTTTGTGATCTGGGTGAAAGGCAAGCGTGTTGCCAGAAGCGCTGGAGACGAGTTCTAATATAACTTCTGGTCGGGGCTAGTCGCATCACGGTGATACCTACATGACTGCTATCTTTCGTCTATGCTACTCAGCCCACGGTTGTATCCACATCCAGCTCGTGGCGTTCAGCCCCCGTGGTCTGGCTATCTTTGACCTGTAAGATGCATTGTGAATCCGAGCTGAAAAATCAGATGACTGTAATATTGCCGGCAAAACTTGTCGTTCTCAGCTTTTCAAAACTAGGCGACAATTTCTTTCTCATTATCGCGTGAATAGGTCGCTAGTGAGTGAGTAAAAGTGCATAGTCTGGCCTTTAATCTTCATGTCAGGCTCTGAGCGACTGCTTTAGAATCAAAGTCAATATCGTGCCACCGAGCAACAGAGCCTGTAACTTACTGTTTTGGGCGTTACCCTCTCAATTGGGTATGCCTTTAATGCACACTATCTGCGCCTGTGGACCTCTCTCTCGCTCTCGCTCCTTCTTTATGACTATATTACTCGTTTCAAAATCCTGAAATTTACGAGATATCCAGAATCTCTTCCTATTCTCTTGAATTACGACTCAAGAGAGGCTGACTAAGAAAAACCATACGACGCTAGTAACCGTACCAAAACGCGGGGTTGCGACAGCGGGCGGAGCGGATTGCCGTGAAACAGCCGCTAAACAACGGTCTCGAACGTGATCAACCCCACATCTTGCCGTATTGCGATGGTGGTCCAGATCTGGCTTCTTTTCAATCCTCTAAGGGCCCTACTGCAAGCCATGTCACTATCACTTCGCCGTCAGACTGATAACGGTCAGCCCTTTGAACTTCTTACCGTCGCTTTCAGCTTTCAGCTCTCACTGATCAGGGTGGCTTGAGTCTCGGCTGCTCGGAACAGATTGTATCTATCATTCTACTGGTGCTGGGCTTAGGGTCCCTGAAATGTGTGGGGGAAAGCTTAGCTTGCCTTATGCTACTAGTCTTTCCTTATCTCGAACCATTCTTACGTACGGCAAGATCCATATGTGGCGTTCATCTTACCAGCTGAAAGCAGGGTCTAGGGAATCTAAACGCTCGAAGAAGCCCTGCTCCACGCAACAGATAGGTCGCCATTGCATGCAGATCAGAGATCGGACAGCTGTGGCTTCAGTAGGAGCCAGCTGAGACCCTCATGTGGAGTATCTGGACGGTGTTGTGCTGAACCTTTGGCACCCTATCTTGTATGCACGTTCCTCAGCACAGTCTAGCTGTCCCACTACACAACCCCAAACCAGTAATCGATCCGGATTTCAGGTCAGACTGCGCACTGCGCCGGACAAGTTAGGAAGGACCCTAGAACGAATTTAGAACCTCATCCCGCAATCAACGCCCTACCTGATGTCTGGCAGCCTACCTCAAGGATCACGCTAGTGATGTCACGTACCTTATCCCCTCTTCGGCAATGGTGCAATGAGCCCACAAGCGGGATCTCCTCTGCCTTACGAGCGAAAAGGTCTAGCTCCACAATGTCACATATTTCAGCTCCACAATTTGACCCATACCCCAGCATTCAAGGGCAATTGCACCCAGTGGCTGAAGACTGGAGAGCGGCCGTGATTATGCTGCCGTGACTAGTACTGCTACGCTATCTTTCTCCTCTCGAACAAGGTTGCATGAATTATTATGATAAGCTCGGTCAGCACTAGGATACCTTATACTAGTCATCGGGACGACTGGATAAAGGTGGTAAGAGGATTAGGACCTGAGCTCGAGCAAGTGTTGATATATGTTGCACATGTCCTCGATCTTTGCGAGCCCCAATCGTCCCGTCTCCCAGAACTTTTGCAGCTATCCTCCCACCGAGCAATACCACTCCTATCGCAACCGGCGCTCTGCTCAGTATGGCAAACATTGAGAACTTGCAGGGTGATCTCTTTAACAGAGGTTTCTCGAAGCTCAATGAGACGTACTACTTCTTCTCCATCGTTCCGGGCAAAGAGAAAGACTTGACCAAAGCATTGAATGCCTTAGGAAAATCAGGCCAAATCTCAAGTCTCAAGACTGTCCTTGACCAATGGGCCGTAATCGACAAATTCGTAGCCGACCTAAAGGAATCGCAAAAGGCTCATCCCAATGTTGATTTCTCCGGCGTCACACTTTTTTCCATGGCAAATGCCTTGATTGCTTTTTCAAAGAAAGGGTTGGATAGGGTAAGCATTGCGACGGTCACATCTACGAACATTACTAATTGCAGCAGATCCAAGCTGGCTTGACTGGTGATGGACTAGGTTTGAACAAAGTCACAACATCGGATCCTGCATTTTCCAAAGGCATGGAAAAGGACGGCCCGCAATTGAATGACCCGCCTCTTGCCAGCTGGGACCCGCTATTTAGGACTGCAACCCCAATCCATGGAGTGATCAAAGTCGCCGGAAGTGATGCAGGCATCGTCAAAGCCAAATTAATGACAGTCCAGGCGATTCTTGGAATTAATACCCTCATCACTGATATAGCTGGTCAATCACCGCCAACAAATGAGAACTCAAGGATTGACGGTCAAGTGAGACCCAAAGCAAAAGGTCTCAACGGCCATGAGCAGTAAGACAACCCTTCATGGTGACACAGCTTGATACTGACGGACCTTCGCTCAGTTTCGGTTTCGAAGACGGTATCTCGCAACCCTTACAGCAAGGCATCAACTCAGAGGCTGCCATCAAGGCGAATCCAGCCATGGTGACTCCGCAGGATGTGATCACAGTGGCGACCAGAGCAGACACCGGAAGTAACCGGCCTGACTGGATGAACGAAGGAAGTTTCCTCGTCTTCCGCAAGCTCGAGCAGAACGTCCCAGCATTCAATGCTTTCTGCGACCAGCAATTCAAAGCTGCAGGTTGTACAGATTCCAACCAATGTGGTGCCAAATTGATGGGACGATGGAAGAGCGGTGAGTCCTCCAGAAACATCCAATTGCTCAATCTCCATAGAACTCGCTAATGATCCCTAACAGGTGCCCCCATCACCGAATTCCCCGATAAAGACCCCCTCAAGAACCCCAAAACCAACACCAACGACTTCAACAACGAATTCACCTTCGCCAACATCCCCACCAAAACCTGCCCCCTCGGCGCCCACATCCGCAAAACAAACCCCCGCGACACCGACGACTTCACCAAAAGCCGCCGCATCGTCCGCGCCGGGATCCCCTACGGCAAAGAACTCTCCGACGACCCGAACGGCAAGCGCGGGCTCCTCTTCGCATGCTACCAAAGCAGCATTGAGGCCGGGTTTCAGTTTATTCAGCAGAGCTGGGTTGATAACTTGAATTTCCCATTTAATCCTATTGCTGCGGGCTTTGATCCTATTATTGGTCAGGCGCCTAATGGTGGGGATGGGCAAATTCAGACTACGATGTTTGGGGCGGATGGGAAGGCGCTGCCTGGACCGGGGAAGTTTAGTAAGTGGGTTACTATGAGGGGGGGCGAGTATTTCTTTGTGCCGTCTATCTCGGCGTTGACGAGTCAGTTGGGGAGGGCTTGAGCGGGGAAGGGGGGGGGAGGGGAATCCTTGCTTCGAGGCGAGATATATATTCATATGGTCATTTTGATTTTTCGCATCTTTTACGGCCATTTTGTAGGGTAGGGTCTGGTTGTGCGAGAAGGATGAGAGCAGCTCGGAGTACCAGTTGTGGGAAATACATACGTTCCTTGTCCAAGATTTACCTCGCTGGGGCTTAGCTGTTGTGTATAAATGAATCAGGGCAGCGAACAAACGCACACAATGAACTTCAAGTCTAAACCAAGCCAAGATAAACAGTCCTTGTATGCCTGCTGTCTTCATTCCATAGCTGTTCCGTCAAGTGTATATCCTTGCCATCGTATCGAACACACAGAACAAGAACCACAATAAACCCCCCCCCCCCCTCTCCAGCCCCACTAAAATCGCTCTGCTACCATCACCCCCTACGCAACAAGAACCTGCACATTCTTCGCCTCACTCGGCACCCCCTGCTTATCAATAACAAACAACATCCAAAACCCCGGAAGCGCAACGCCTCCATCAGCCGGAACCATCACCCCATACAAAAAAACCCGCGGATCCCCCACATTCACCAACTTCAACTCAATGCGCCTCTGATCATTATTCAACGAATGCGTCGCCCCTCCATACCTCACCAGACTCGCACCCACAATCTCACTATCCGTCGTAATCGTCACACTCGCGCCCGGTCTCACGCTCTTATCAGACGTGCTCTTGATGACGGGCCGTTTGGCGCGGTCGCCGTTCGCCGTGAGAAGGTAAGCCGGGGTGTAGATCTGCGCGTCGAAATGGTTGGCGGTACAGTCGCCGCCACAGACACCCCCGCCGCCAACAAGGACGGTGGCGTCGGGGAGGAGGAGGCCGAAGGAGTGGTAGACGCGGATGATTGAGTGCGGGGCTGCGTTCGTCCAGATATCTTGGTTCGGATGGTAGATCTCGGGGATTAGCTGCGGGGTGTCTTCGTTGAAGGGCGTGCCTTCGATCTGGCCGCCGACGACGAAGGTGTCGCCGTTGGGGAGGATCACGGCGTGGTGGTATGCGCGTGGGAAGCGCATCCCGTTGCTCGCTGGCTTGACGTCGGGTTTTGTGTTGGGTCTGTCGAGCGTGATGATGAAGGCGTTGGCTGTTGCTTTTTTGCCCTTTATTGCGCCGGAATCGTTTTTGTATTTGTAGGATGCGGCGCCACCGGCGGTGAGGATTTTGCCTGCTACCGCGTCGTACATTGCTGCGACGCCGTTCATGGCGTCTGGATCGCTGAGCCCGCCGGATTCGCGTCGACTGGCGTCTCGGATGGCGCCTGCACCAGTTGTAGAAATCCAATGCATGTCTTTAGAGGGTCCTGCGTGGAAGATTGAGTTGTCCTTCCATGCCATCAGCCATACATGATTGTCAGCGCGGTACTCTCCTTCCCAATCTTCCGTCAATATGGGCCTTGGTGGACAGCCATCAAGCGACGTCCACTTGTTGGTCTTGGGGTCGTAGATCTCGCCTTTCCTGTTGCCGGGGGCTCCTCCTGCCCAACTGCCGCCAATGACAAAAATGCGACCATCGGCGCAGGTGGTGGAACCCTGATATCCACGAGCCGTTTTCATGTCTTGGACTGATGTCCATTCATTGCTCGTGCCGTCATAGATACTTGTCTTTGCCGCGCTCTTTCCGCCTGTAATGAACATACGACCGTTGACATCAAATGCCATGCCCGGGCAGAACATATCGTGATTTGTCTTCTGGACCAGCCTCTGACTGATAATTTCACTAGAACGATCCCATGTGGCGGTCAACGTTGTACCGGCAATACCACCGTTGCCGAAATCGTCTTTCGTGAAGGACGAAAAGCTGACCACTTTGCCTCCAATGGGGTCGATGAACACCCCAACTGGAACAATGGGAAAATTGATAGTAGGCCCCCATCTCCCAAGGCCAGGTGGTGGAGGAGTAAATGTATTGCTGGCCCAGACACCGAGATCCGCGATGCGTATAAACTGGGTTGCGCCACTTGCCGAAGTTGCTTGGAGACGCACAAATTGAGCTCGTTGGGGTTCAAAGATCGCAAATTTATCTGCAAATCTGTATCAGTCTCATCGAAACCCAATCTATCTTGGATCAAAGGAGTATCTAACCTTCTTTATCTTCAAACCAAGTTCCAAATGCGACGGGATCGCTCCACGTTTTATTATCAAGACTAAGGTATACTTTGTGTCCCGAGACTGCACCTCCACGAAACACGTCGGAGGGCGGAGTCATGTAAACAGCATTTACGTTTTTGACATCCCTAAGGTCAATAGTGATGGTGTGAGGCAGAGGGTCCGGCTTCTGTGCTCCCCCAGTGCCAGTTTTGGTCTGCCAAAAGGTTGTGGTTGATCCATCAATTGCCTTGTTGCACTCATTGGTCGGCTGCTCACTATTACATTCCACGACCCATTTATTGCGTTCGTCTTGAGAAATCTGTGTTCCAAAATGCGGTTTAGCCGCCCTCATGGGCTTGATCAGGTTGTCTTCCTCTGTCAGAACCTGCTGAGGTAGGCCGTAACGTGACAATGCGAAGCCATCTCGCAAGGCAGCTTTGATGCTGATACTCTCTCCGTAGAAGCAAAGAGAAGACAGGAAACAAACTAAGGCGCATCCTCTCAGCATCGTTGCGAATCTGGAGCCAGACGACGTAGAGTATCAACTTTGTATATTCTTGGCTAATAGCTTTGGCAAAGGGCACTGAAGGGAAGGTTCTGGGCGATTTAATATCTGAGGTATGGCGAGTTGCTCATTTTGTGCTCGCGCCCCGACAATTATATAACCCTTCCTTTGTCTTCAAGGCCGGCCGCTGGACAACACCAAGCCTATCCAGGTAAAAATCAGTTGATAGATTGCTCACTAGAGTCAGCGGACCAAGACTACTTCTAGAGTTTGCTTGGTACCGCAAGGTTTGTACGATAAATGGAAGTTTGGGCTTACAGACACCGTCAGACGCCGTCAGAGACGGTGCTGTCCGTGGAATTCGGGACAAAAGAGGGGATCCTAGTGGTCTCTTTGCAGCCTCCACCATCTACTGCTCCCAGGCTCAATTGAGAGCTGAACATCGCTTAGACAGAGTGTAAGCCGTTGGTCTGTGAATGACATGCTCATTGGCCGGCTTTGAAGGCTAGCGCACCGACTCTGCAAGCCACAGAATCCGTCACATTCCGCAAACGGTTGAAGTTCGTTCTAGGATGGTCTCGGCCGTTCCCTTCCTAAGGTTTGTTCAACGGCTCGATGACATACTTCTCCTTCAATCTGGTATGGTCACATGTGCGCATTTCCTTTGAGGATTGTCCCTCGTCATAGTGTTTCGCCGTTGGGAGTCCGATGTCTCCGAACAGTGTACCATAAGCTTGAGCCTTCGTCATAGAGCTACAAGAGCAGGCCATGAGCCGGCTCATCTTTATAGTGCCTTACCGACGTGAAGGGTGGAAGGTGGATTGCGAGCGGGTGGTATTCCACAAATCGTCATGTCTGAACCCTGATTTTGGCAGGACCGGACTTACCGGACTTAAGATAGTTCCCCTAGCACTGTAACATATGATGAGATGCGCTAGTAATTATGGCTGTGTATCATTTGTTTTTGACTCATCTGTGTCTACCGCCCGCCGTATTGATACGGCTCAGTAGGGCCGCACCAAACTTAAGAGGTCTACTACACGACATGGAACGACGGGCGACGGACCCTCTTGTATCTTTTTCCCCCATCCATACTCCCATTTCCACCGTCAGCTTTCCTAGCCCATCTCAAAATCCATGTAACAACGACTGATCCGCGGACGAGAATCTTGACGCTCTTCCCCTTTCGCTCTAGAGCCATGAGTAAAACAACACTATATCGGCTTCAGCTCACAAAGCACAAGATTGCCCTGCAGATTCTGAGTCTTCTGCTCAAGCTCTTGATCTTCAACATCAAACTTAAATTCAATATGCAACTCCCCATCTTCCGGAATGACAAACTGAAAATTATCACGAGTCGAGAACCCGCGATATGCCCCGCCAGTCACATAGCGTAGAGACTGATACTCAAGGGTTTACTACTCGTGGGCGCCAACCAGGCTCTCATGGTCAAAAACGGGTCGGATCAGTTGAAATGGAAATTGAGTTGGTACTTTGAGCCCTTCTTGACCCTTCTAATCTCGTCCACGCCGTCGCCGTCCCTGTCTTCGTTGTAGACGGGTTTTGTGTTTGCAATTCGTGCATTCAGACCGCTGAAGCGACAGACAGCCACGAGCTCGCAGACTGTGTTCGCGGTCTGCCGTGGTTTCAGGCGCAGGTGACTTTCAACTGTCGCTTTTTGCAGATCGAGATCGCTCAACGCTTTTTTGTGGAGACTGCGACGCCGTTTGAATTGTACGTCTAGCTGATTTGAAGCCCATGGGTTGACATTTGGATCTGTAGCGTTGAATAAGGCGGTCCTGCAGGTCTCGGCGTCGTGGCCTTCGGGATACTTGTCGAAATCTCCTGAAACGATGTTGTTGAGATCAATGCGCTTGACTAGCCTTGGCAGTGCATTCGCTAGGACAATAACAACGAATAATGGGCGCTGCTGCAGAAGATGCATGGCGGAGTCTTGGTGGGTGTTGTAGTATTGAGCTTCTGTGGACTTTGAGGGTCTTCAGGGGAAAGGCTTGCTACAACTGAATACATAAATATGCAGGTTCGATGCTGTTGGTGTCTCTTCCCGCTTTCTACACCCGCCAGTCTTGGTGAGTCACGTCTATACCCACAACGATACGCATATGAGGCTCTAAACATTCGAGAATGCCAAGTGGCGCAAAATTGGTAGTGTATTGACGACGTAGTTTCATCTTCTGTGTATACAAAACTTGTCGACTCGAATAGGAAAACCTGTTCAAGGGCATTCAGACGACGACAATACCAGACGCTATAACGTTTTTCGTCTACAGGGGCTTGCCGCATTTGAAAGCACTGTAGGTTCGAGAAGCGTCGCCTGGATGCACCCTAATCGTCATCACACAAGTATACCAGGTACCACAAGAGGTATCGCTTTGGCCCAAACAAGGGACGTCAGAGCTCAGTTGGTCATCTGTATTACCGAAGAGCTCGCTTGTATTCCCAGACGCGGTATTAGAGAGTTCGTTAAGCTTTGGACAGCCACCGCCATTTATACAATCAATAGCATCACTGGCCATATCGAAAGATTGTTTAGGAGCTTCCGCAAATCGGTACAATCATAAGACGATGCGGATTCATCAAGGACAATCCAAAGTGGATATCTGTCTGGACACATGGCTTGCTATTAATTGATAATCTATCCCCAACTGATCATTCCCGCGTAACGTTCTGCGTCCACGATCGGTGTCGCTCGACGGGGCCCTTTGCCAATTTTGAGCTAGTGGACATTAAGAGGACTTAGGGTATAATCCTGGATCTTCCAGATATTGTCATCTGCTATCTTTGGACTATATAATATCTCGTACAATAGGATACGTATCTTAAAGCAATGTAGTATATTATCTTCTGACAAGAGCGAATCTTTGTTACAGACACTCGGAATGTCTCTATGGCTCCAAAAACCAGGGCACATACATATCACACTCATGAGATTCATGCTCGGCTCCAGTTTAGTGGAGTTGACTGCAGTGAGGAAGTCGCATTTATAGTCTATTTCTAGCGGGTTTGAGCAAAGGATATAAGATGCTATCCCGTAACCGTTCAGTACAATCCCAAGACCTTCTTCTAGATTGTGCATTGCAACTTGCAAGTGTATGTGATACTCAAGGGGCAGTATCTTGGGGTAAAGAGCGTGAGGCTGATTGACTCATACGAGTAGGCAACCAATGTGACGATGGTGAAAGGGATAAGGAATGGATCTCCATCGTGATCTGCGAGTACTTGACAGTTAGGATGGTAACTTCACGTCACTGTGACGGGATACCTGGTTTTGTTAAGGGATTTCAATCTAATAATGTATAGTACGCATACTCATCTCTCGAGGACATGTCTACTCAAGAACGCCAATGCACCGCTAGCTCGTAAACACTCACATTGAATGGACGATCTAATTCCAAGAGCTCAGTCCCAACCGAGATGATCTTCAACATGGAAGAGTCCTCTGCTCCCCACAAGATTGCGAACTGTATCCTCGCTCACGCTTACAGCGCGCATCTTAGAATCTCCGATCGGATCAACGACCCTACCGCGCATGAAGAATATTGGGGCCTTTTCCCACATCCTGTAGTTGTTGACCGTGAAATTAGCTTTGTTCGAGCGACCGGCAGCTAGTACTTCGAGAGAGGCCAGTCCATAAGGATGATCGCGATCCCTCACAGTGAATATTCTCTCCATTACTCGCTGAACCTGACTCTGAAGAGGTTCTGCCTTATCGAAATCAAACTCTCCCACAAAGTTTGAGAGGCTTCGTGTCTTGTACCAGAAGAATCCCATATTCAGTGTCTTCAGCTTTGTAAGTTTCCGAGTAGCCTGGAGAAATTCGACGAATTCGTGCTTTTCTTGGCCGCTCTCCGCCCAGCGGTCGTTAGTCACATCAATGTATGGGAAGTCTAACCTTAAGTCTTCGAGATTGACACACTTATTGCAGACCTTTTTCATACTTTTGAGGTCATACCGTATATCTCCGTGAGCTCCAGTACTGATGCTGAGGTGCTTGAGGGTTTTGGAATGAGAAAGCACTGCGTCCAGGTCTGGGAGAGATTCGCCAAAGCTACACCGGACATGTAATGTTTCCAGCCCCGATATCTTGGTGAGTAATGTATCTAGGCAATCGACGATCGGACACTTGGCATCTGACCTTACGATAGGCCCGTAGTAGGATATTGCCAGGCACTTTAGATTACTTGGAAGATGCTGATCTTGATTTAGCGCCTCCAGAATATGCAGGACTTGATAGCACTCCGAGAGGACGAGAGATTCCAGATTGGAAAAGTCAATCGTTATCAGGTACTCTGTAGGGATAGGTTTAAGGTTTAGGCTATCCAAGTGTAGATGCGAGATCAAGGTGGACGTGTTGATAGGCGATTTGAGCCTTGCGTAAAGCATTGCGCCAAAAAGATCATCTTCCTCTCCCTGAAAATCGTCCCCTTGTACGCTGAGAATGTTAATGCTGGGGTTTCTCTCCAAGACTGTCTGACAAACTTTGAGAGATACTCGGGAAGTTGGCCGGAATTTCAAACTCCTAGGTTTGGAGCCACCAGTGAAGAGAGCAGAGTTCTTCTCGACAAGGTCCAAAATCTCGTCGGACTCGGTAATTATGCTCCCATCAAACATTTGCAGGTCTTCAGTCAATGCCGATATTTCAACAGTGGACAGTCTGTCCTGAGTTTTGTGTACTTGGAGCCACAGATCGTGTGGGAAGCACCAATCTTGTGGCCAGTTGAACCCACGTAGTATATTGGGGGAAAGAACAGCTAGCAACGCCGTTAGAAATCCGTAAGCCGCGTTGCAATTCAGTCTGGAATTCTCGATACGGAAACCACTGTCCAGCTTGTATGGTGTTTCGAATTGTGGTGGGGGAGTGCCGAACAACCCTGAACGAGTGTTTTGGACATCCTCGATTGGCCGCTTTGTACCGAGCTCTATATTGATATCTCGGATGAATTGCACTCCAGGGTGACGGCGATCGAGGAAACCGTGATAGAGTTTCTGCTGCGGCCCACCTAGAAGCATGTCGACGCTACGATAGAGCTTAGGCATACTGACTTGTCTCATGTGTTTGCTTGTGAGACATAGCGCGTTGAGATCCTTCTTGTTTGTCACCTACAAGCAATCAGTTGGAGGGTTCGGTCTGGCGCAAGGGCATACTTACAAAGCTGGTAATGTTCTCTTGAAGTTCAACCGGCAGTCTCAGCAGCAGCGAAGCATCGGTCGCAGCCATTCTGAAAGAGATATGGAACGATTTTAGGACTGATTATCTCTGTGAGTGAATATGGATGTTGGTTATGCTTCGATGCAAGACTGAGAGCCTGATTCGAGATAATTTCGCAGGTAGCAGTGACCTTTCTATAAGTGATGATGCTCAAAGGCCTCAATGTCACTCTTTATCCATCCACTCAGATGACAAGTGCCATTTGTCCTTTGTCATTGTCTCGGCCTTTGCAATTGAGACAACCGCTTTGTTCCAACTCAGCCTTAAGCTCCTTTACAAAGCGAGAATAGCACAGGATATGACCTGAGAGCCGAATAGGCATACTGCATATTTTTCGTGACGCCTACGTTGAGGTTTGCGCAAAATTGCTCGCACAATGTCGATCGGAAATACCAAACAGGCATTCTTGAAAGCTAGAAGTGGAATTTCCAGCACAGCACAGCACAGAGACATTGCTTCATGATACGCTATTCAACCATGGACTTTTTTTTAGTAACGTTGAAGGCTTCACAAAACCAGCTCCAGCCAGTACGTACCCAAGCAGCGTCGGATGCAAAGTAGTGTTGAGAGCCTACCTCCGTGTTGACCTACGATTTAAATATCAGCCAACATGGTGTTATCTGGGGATTGGTATCAGCTGATAAAATACGTCATCTCCATGTCATAGTAGAATCAACACTCTACAGAAGATGAGATGTCCTGAAAGAAAGATTTTGTATGAAGACTGTGCCACAAAGATCGCAGCGTAGTCATCAGCGGCAACAGACACTACTATAGTCAAGAAGAGAATAAATTGTAGACGACACTGATGCCAACAGAGACAGGATCCTATGACATTCTTCAGTGAGCGTTAGGCTCCACTGTCAATCTTTCTCCGTAACGCTTCGAGCCACTATCAACAGTCCCCATAATATGGTGACCTGTACCCTCGTAACTCCCTCTTTCAATCAATATTGCGCATGTCACAACTGGATTGTCTTATTGATACAATGCATGCGCAATTTTAAGAATTTTCGAATCCGGGGCTTACTCATCCAACTCATCTCCGTTATGTCCGAGATACCTACGTCATCACTGAATACGTGCCTCAACAAGGCAAAAACCATCTGTCTATGTCCTTCTTATCACTCCGAGGTGAACAAGTCGGTGCAGCTACGGGTACTTAGTCACAATGTAAATTGAACGATACCCCTATGCGCCGTGAAAGCGGGTAACAAGATTCTTCTTGCTATGTACATAGGAACAGCTCAAGTCTGCAGTTGCACCTTCAATGACCCTCGAACGGCGTCTCGTAAGGCTCTTCTGCCTGTGGTGTGATTCTGGCAAGATGTCGGCGTTGCCCGTTGACCCAGTCTAAGGTCGCTGAGTGACCAGTAACACGGTTCTACGATATCTTCAGTGAACTCCACGCTCGACGCAATCACGAATCAACCTACATCCCAGACGACAACAGTCTTCTCGGTCCATTTCACGCGAGCTTGGAAGTCAGCGCCGTAAGCGATATGATCGAAGAGAAATTTCAGCAGCACATCGCTCTCTTCTTTCTTTAGACCAACAATGGATCGAGTGACTTCATTCCATTAACGAAGTCATCTCTAGTAGTCTGATGGAGGATGACTTACACTGTGGATTGATGTACAAGGCTTTCTCCCCAGTCGCAGGATGCGTCCTCACTAATGGATGAACATTAGTGACCGGCTCCCTCCTCACCATTGAGCCCCTTGACCGTGCAGATTCGGCTTGCTCGATGCCTGAATGAATTGCTTTCAAGCCGTGCAATCTCTCCCGGAAAGCAGGACTCAGTCTTTGATAAGCTTCAGCCTGATTCACAAACAGCGTATCGCCACCGCTGCCAGGCTTATCCAGAATGTACAAGAACGTGGTCCCTGGCGGTTGCTGCTCGTACGTCACGTCGCTATGCCAAGCCACAGTCGATGTTCGGGTCTCCAGAAGTGTTTGGCCTGATTTGTCGTTGATCCCACGGTGTACGAGATGAACTTCCGGATGACCTGGAGGCGCGCCACTCGTCGGGTGGATATGATGGCGTCCAAAGTAGTTACCGTATTGCAAGGCGTCGTTGATGGGTAGGTCAGCGAAGTCTTGGTCGCGAAAAACCAAAACTTTGCGCTGTGCAGCCAGTAACGCCAACTGGTCTCTTCCGGCATCGGTCAAGGTACTCAGCTGGACACCAAAGATTTCAGTGCCAATGGTTGCTGTCAAATCCTCCGTTTTGACATTGGGCCCTAACAATACAGGAAAGCTCTTGTCCGCATCCAGCCCATGCTCCTTGTGGACGAATGGCTCTAGTGGCGAATACTTCTCGTCTGGGTTCCATACTGGCAAGTAGTTCGAATACTATTTCAAGTCAACATCTAAACTTTGAGAAGAAATGGGGCCTTCACCTTGGCCTTTGGATTCCTATCGTCGCCTTCTTCCTCCAACTTTCTGTTGTAACTCTGTGCGCCTGAGGCTTGCTCCTTGTAGTCGCCTGTGCCCTTCTTCACAGCGGGCGCCTGGGTTGGCGAATCTGGACTTCGAGTTGCAATGGGAGACATCGTTGTGGTCGCGCTGCACTTTGCTCGGCTTGTCAATGAAAAAGGGAGAATGCTTAATTGCTTCTCATGATGCGATATATCATGCACCTCAAGAACTTTGCTCATTCTGATGTAATGCGAGGTACATGTTTACGCGAACGGTAGTTTGGCCTCCGCCCTGTGGCGATAAGGGGTCTGCGTGGAGCCTTGCGCAGTCATTGGCTGACTGCAAGGTTATGAGAGATGATGCGCCAAGTCAGCAATGTTGCATGCGATCACGCAATTCTGATGCATTTAGCGCGGTTTTGCAGATCGATGCTCAGGACCAAACATCGCAGAAGTCTGCAAGGATTGCCAAGGCATGCCACAATTGCCATGTGGATCATCGGAATCGGAGATTAATGTGGTGGGATTGTGTGGTGTGGGATGGCGACATTGTATTGACAGGGTATGCAATGGCAAGCTAGAATTTGACTTGCCTAAAAGCGTTGGGAGCATTGCGGCTCGCCATGCAGCCTTGACAATTCCGACAAATCATGCCGAGGCGACAGCCACCCTACTCCCAACCTCGCTCAATCGGAAGTGATGGCGGGTCGTATCACATCGTCACACTCTTGGCCAGAAATGAGGTTGAGCCCGCTCCTGGGCAACGCGGAATCGTCAGTCTACATATCATGCAATATCCCACAGACAGTGTACTCATTTCCTCAACAGTACGGCTCGAGAATCTGCTCGACATGGGATCGAAAGTAGCATCTTCGACGGAGACGAGCCAGCCTTATACCGCAGCTTCCGGAACACAGCAAAGTACAGTCAAACGATTCTTCTCAAAGCTCAATGCACGCTCAAGCGAGGAGAAGTCAACCTTTGCGAGTGTTCAACGACCAGAATCCCTTGCAAGCGACGAGGAAGATGCCGGTGGGAAGCTGAAAGGTGATCTGATAGACGAACACGATGACAGTGACTTGAGCAAGTATTACGTTCCCATCGAGACGTACGAAGGCAGACATAGATATGACCCGAAGGCAACCTGGTCCGATGCCGAAGAGAAGCGATTGATCCGGAAGCTCGACGTTCGCGTCTGTGCTTACGTCTGTCTCATGTTCTTTGCCCTACAGCTCGATCGGGGCAACATATCTCAGGCACTGTCTGACAACTTTCTCGACGATTTGAATATGACGACCAACAACTACAATTACGGGCAGACAATCTTCTACGTCTCGTTCTTGGCGGCGGAGCTACCTTCACAGCTCATCAGCAAGAAGCTAGGCCCGGATAATTGGATCCCTATACAAATGATCTCTTGGAGTGTCGTTGCTTGCTGTCAAGCTAAGTTGACGGGCAAATCAACATTCTATCTCACGCGATCATTGCTTGGCATCATTGAGGGTGGTTTCATTCCGGATGTCATTCTCTACTTGAGCTATTTTTACAAGAGCAAAGAGCTTCCTATCCGCTTGAGTTTCTTCTGGAGCTCGTATGCAATGACCTACATCATATCCGCTTTCCTCGCCTATGGCATATTACATCTGCGAGGACATCACGGGATGGCAGGCTGGCAGTGGCTCTTCGCGCTTGAGGGGGCTTTGACGGCATGTATTGGGATACTATCATGGTTGGTCCAGAACTTTGCCACGTATGTAGGTCGCTCACTTACACCTCAATCTAGGTTTTATCTTCCGGCGTCTCCCTACCAAACGGCCAGCTTCTTTCGTGGCAAAAAGGGCTGGTTCACTGAACGCGAAGAGGTCAGCTACACCAGAGAGATGTCTCTACTCAGCTTTAATTGACTATGTCATAGGTCATACTAGCCAACAGGATAATCAGGGATGATCCTTCGAAAGGTGACATGCATAACAGGTAGGCCCTATTCTTGAAAGGCTTCAGATGACGTAATACTAATGAGTTCCAGACAAGCAGTCACACCGCGATTACTCTGGCACGCTCTGAAGGATTACGACATGTGGCCAATCTACTTACTAGGTCTGACCTGGACCATACCACATCAATGCGCCATGCAATACTTGACCCTCATCCTTCGATCACTGAAATTTGACACTTTCGAGACGAACTTGCTTACTGTACCTGCATATTCACTCTTCATAATTCAACTCATCTTCTGGACATGGCTCTCTGAGAAGTTGAACAATCGCTACTTGATAATCTTCTTCTGCCAGATTTGGATGTTGCCTCTGGTGGTTGCGCTGAAGACCCTACCCGCAGGCCAAGCATACGCATGGAGCCGGTACATTCTCAATATGATGCTTACTGGATTTCCGTATGTTCATGCAATTATTGGTAAGCCGACTCTCGAAGCTGTACCTGGTTTTAAATACTGATACCCTGCGTCTAGTCGCAATCACAAGTCGCAACGCAGGTTCTGTCCGCACGCGCACAGTTGGCTCGGCATTGTACAATATGTGTGTCCAGACGTCAAACATCGTCGCATCAAATGTGAGTCTCCTAATCAACACCACCTAATGCTACCCCACGGTAAGCATGAAGACGAGCAGGAAGATCAGCTAACACATCACGCTACTAGGTCTACCGTGACGCCGACAAGCCCCTCTATCGCACTGGCAACTCAGTCCTGATCGCTCTCGTATGCTACAACATGTGCTTCATTGTCGCATCCAAAGGATATTACATGTGGCGGAATGCGAGTAGGGACAAGAAATGGAAGAGCATGTCTGAGCATGAGAAAGCGCAATACCTGACCACTACTACTGATCAGGGAAATAAAAGGTAGGATCACGTTTTCCCAAAGGATGCTCTGGCTCATACTGATCATACATGGGTAGACTGGACTTCCGCTTTGCTCACTGAGGAAGAGTGGTGGCTACACCCGTGGATTGAGTCCAGGTCATAGCTTCGACACATTGATTCTATGGGTCTGAATTAAGAAAGATAGACACTCTCAGAACGAAGATTGTCCAACTGAAAGTCCTCTGCGAAATCTTCAAGCCAACCTCTATTCCTGCCATACGATCGCGTTACTTAATTCATGAGTATACTATCTCACTATAACCTACAATAACAAGCCACCCCACGTTTGATCCCACCCCGAAGGAAAGCCACGCTCATACTCCCCTTCTCCGCCAAACCTCGCCCATGTCTGCGATGATTCCCTTCGTGCAGCAGCTCCAGAGCTTTGCACCTCGTGTCTTCGTGACCAATTCCTCAACACCAATCTAGCCCACCACTCCCCCACCAATCCCACAACCTGAGGCTTCTTATCTCAGCAACAGTAGCGTTCCTGGTCTACAGCTTTGTTTCCCTCCTCTTCCCTCCCATACCTCATCATCCCGCTTTTGGTCGTAGATCTTGGAACCGGACATTGGCACCCTACAGTCCTGGATAACTTCTTAAATTATGGTCTCGCTGCGCGTCCTGTAGGTTTTCTTCGCCTTAGGAGAGACGAGACAAAGGATACAGTTGGATGGAGGACGTACTTTAGAAGGGGTCGAGTTTCTGGGTGGTGCGAGGGGTGGCGTATGGTCTGGTTGAGGTGTAAGTGAGTTTCTGAGATGGAGGGGAGTAGAGGATAGATTGGCGCCTTTGCTGCGAGGGTGCTGGGGGGATGGCAGCGGAGAGGTATGGTCTTTGGGAGAATGTGTTGGGTTGGGCTTAGAGGTGGAGAGGGTCATTGGAAAGGGAAAGGAAGGAGGTGTTTGACGCAATTGAGGATGGAGATCCTGCAAGAGATTTACGGTGGGGGGAGGGGAAGGGGCACCGCAGAGGGGGAATGTTGAAGAGGAGAAGGTGGCTGTCCCACGGCAATTGAAACGGGGTAGGGAAGGAATATTAATTTTGAGATGTGTACGATGATGGCGCATGAGCACGAGCGTTGTAGTGTGATGGTGGATCTTGCGGCGCGAAAAGAAGCAGCAGAATGAGCGCATGATGATTTGGAAGAGACGATGACGGTACAGCGCAATGGCAAGGTATGGAGAGTTGGGGATGAGTGGTGATGCTGTTTCATTCGTGGCTTTAAACTCATTCTGGTATTGAGTGTGGTTGTCTAGTATACATGATGTTGCACGCTTGGGTCCCTCCTTCTATCTCTGTTGGTGCAGTGTTGCACCTTCCTCCTGTACTTGGGGTATCTCTGTCGTAATTCATCGTCGTCGTGTGGTAATGCTTCGCTATGTGATGCTTTCACTATATCGTCCTCTCGTTCCAGCGGCCATCTCGCTCCGCGCAGGCCATGTCAAGCTTCGCATTTGCTCAAGTGGCCATGCTTACTTTTTCCCCTCTTTGTGCGCATCCTTCACCGTCTTCAACATATCTGCGACGTAGTCCTGATACTTGGTCTTGTGTTTGGTCACGCCGTAGTCCATGATGTTATGCGCGTGGCAGCGAAGTAGCGGCCAGTCTGTCAGGCTTGTCATGCTGTAGTCGCGGAGTCGATGCATGTGGAAAAGCCATTTCCAATCCTCAATATCTTCATCCCACACTTTCTCAGCCCAATGATAGTACAGACGTGCAAGTGCTGGAGCCCAGGGTAGAGAGAACGCCAGCGCATCCGCTTTGCCCACCCGATCTTTCACGCCGGCTTTTTCTTGAAGCATGAGTTGCGCATTGATCATTGTTGAGCCGTCACGTAGTGATTGAACTTCTGCCCATTCAATTGTCTGTTGGCAGCTTTTGCTCTCGATGACCAGGAAGGGATGGTCCATACCCTGCACAACCTTGGCAATGGCCCTGACCTCTTGGATGAGTAGGCTGCCTGCGAAGCGAATCTCTTGCTCCACAATACCGAAGGTGTAGTCTGGACAAGGATCTGTAAGGCCAAGTGCTCTCTCCGTCTTCGCTGACATGCCGTCAGGGAGGAATTTCTTCGTGAAACCTACCCTTTCAACCATCTTCAGTTCCGCGTCGGCGTAATCTTCGTAAGCTTTGACAACTTCTTCATCCGCAGTTCGCTTCTGAGTCTCTACCATGCGGCTCATCTTCAGTATTCCCTCCACGTTGCCACGGCGGAAAATTTCGCTCTCATGCTCAAAGCGCATTTCTTCCATCTGGTCCATGTGCTTTTGGGCAGAATCAAGTTTCATGGCAGAGCCACGATCCGCCTGAAACATTTCGCGGACTTCGTTGTGCCATTCTTGGCGTTCTGTCAAAGACTTTTTGTTGTTCATAAGCATTCCGACCTCCGCCAGATCCTCCAGAGTATTTTTGAGATTTTTGGGCTGCTTTGGAGTTTTGCTCATGTCAGTAGAGCTGCCATTGTCTGACTTGTTTGGTGTCTGAGGAGGCATCTTATTGTCAAGCTTTCTTAATGCGCCTCGAGTGAGTGGGTTATGCGAGCGCTGCGCCTTGTTGCTGGATAATGCTTCGCTGTCACGCTTTCGCTTCTTGGTAGGTGTGTGTGGAATGGAAGAAAGGTCAGGGGTCAAGTGAGGTTTTTGTTCTAGGCAGCCGGGTGAAGCTGGTGCCTGGCGCGGTGAAGGTGGAGAGTGAATTTCATCGTCAGTACTGATTTGGGAAAGCCATCCGGTGACCTTTTCTGAAGACATGGAGATTTTGATGAGGCATACTATACAACACTATACATTAACAATAACAACTGTGCACAAGTGAGGTTGCAATGAGGTCAGTACATGAGATTCTGTGGCTTGCGAAGGGTTGTCTTGCGCGCATCGCGAACAGGACGATTTTCATAAACACCGGGAAAAGGATTCTTCCGGCCGTAACGGTGCGGGCCGGGGCTAGCAGTAGCTTGAAGTCAGCTTGCCCCTTTTCTACCTGCCTCGGCCGAAGGTGGAGCGTTAACTCCGCCGCCTGCGAGATGGTCAATGGATGTATGAGAGCTAGAGCAAATGTCCAAAGCATTGAGACTGGGGATACATATCCGTATCTGCGTCATCCTTGTATCGATGTACGCCGCCCTCAGTCGAGACATGGTGACCATGCTGAGAGTTCTTAGTTGATAGCTGATTATTCTTGCTAAGTGGCCGAGGCTGGCAGAGGATGCGGACGAAGACAACTGGGGCGGAGACGTTATATTAAAACAGCGAGAAGTGAATGTTGGTTGAATGAGCCTGGGGGCAAGATGACCGAGTACAAGGGAGTGCAGAGCAGATCAAAGTCATCCAGAGCTGTAATGGCGATGTGGTAACAGAGCCTTAAAGGAGGCGAAGAGGTACGTTTGGAACGCTAAATGATAAATAATGCATGGTATGGTTCATGTATATGAAGGCTTGATGCGACTGAGCTGTTTCTTAGATAGATTGCAAGATTGTCGCGTAGGCGTGCATGCAACACAGACGCTTCCGTGCGGCCAATTCGCGTGGAGTAATTCAGCATCGATCACACGTTCCAGTAAGTATCATACCGTTTCTGAGACATTTAGGCGTGGCAATAGCATTGTAAACAGGTAGATGGTAAGGTGTGGACATACTGTGATGTCACTCACGCGGCAAGTTGCAGTGTTTTGTTTGCTTTCCCAACAACCCCGCATTGAGCCGTCATGTCGCGCGATAAGTCTTGAGCGTGGCAAAGTCTGTGAGAAGACCATGGGTCTTCGGAACCGCATGATCGATCATGCAGAGCGCCAAGATGAAAGCGCACTGCCAACTTCGCAGCCTATCCAACAGCAGAATGGAGCGTCTAGCAGACTGGGCCCGCGAATAAGGAAGCCAACCCTCAAGACCATTGAGAGCGGCTTGCAAAGAGTACATGGTCTCCTCACTTGTCTACGTACCTGCTAACAGTGGTCTTGACTAAGCCGCAGAGTAAGCCTTTGAGCAAAAACATATCGCGTGATAAACAGAAGGCACGCCAGGCAACAGTAAGTCATCCAACAAGATGTCCCATTGCTTCCACCATATAGATGAGCTAATGATTCAGAAGAAAGCTGCTCGGGTTTTAGCGTCGTCACTCACTCGGCAATCCAAGAGCCAATCGTCCAAGCCTTCTCCATCAGATACTCCGCCTACCAGTTACAGTACCTCAGCCGAACCATCGCCGTTGACGACGGAGCCTGCACCGATCAAAGCCGCCGCCAACACTTGGTCAAAACCATCGTCTGCCAACGCAAAGCATGCACACGTATCAAACCCCGCGGAAGTCACTATATCCTCGACACTCAGCTGGCTCGAAGCTATCGGCACTCAGAAATTACATGAGCGTCTCGAACAGATAGATTCGAAGCGTGACCTCACATCGAAAGCAACGAATAGACAGTCGACTCTATTCAAAAGCTTGAAGTCGGCCAAGAAACCTGATAAATATATGAAGAAGAAGAATGAACGTTATGAGCTGAATGGGAAGAAGGCGGAATGAGGGCACAATGGCATGGTGACATATGATTGAGATCGGAACTAGAAGGCGTGCAAAAATAGCTACATGAGGCGCTATAGAGGGTTGATCGGGAGCGAAAGAGGGCTGAGTGCTGAACGTTTGGGCTCCATGCAAGGTCAAATAACCTTATCAAGTTGCTTTGTGCATGTACTATTTGGTCTGTCTATGTGCAAGTGGCGCATGCTCGAGATATGGAATAATGCAATGGATCCTTGTTCATGTAATTGCTCACCTATTCCAATATCTGCCAGTCTTTCAACTTATTTCCAAGATACGATAGACGCACAATTCGATTATTCCTCGAAGAAAATACGCAACTTGCTTACTAGTAAGAATTAATGGCATTATCTACACGGTCTTCGGGGTGGAAAACAAGACGATTAATATTTGGGACACTACTACCACTGCTCACGTATGATGCTGATAGCCTGTTCCGGGGATTCGTTCCCCAGAGGTCGAGACTTCGCGGCAGCTCCCCACCAACCATCAGGCATTACAAGCAAGGACAAAGCCACTAGTCTTCGCGACCTGACAGCGAAAGCCGCTATTATAATTAGAGAGAAAAAGCGGTAGCGTCCAAGTAAAGTTTGAATTCGAGGGATCCTCCGCCCTCGCACGCTCAAGCTCCATCCACCAGACAATGGCGTAAGTTCAGCCAAGCAACAGCTCATCACTCTTGACACGTGGCACCTGCAGCGTTACTTCAACTATTGAAGCCCACTAGAGCTAAGTACCAGCAACTAATGCATCTTTACATCTGGACAACCTCCTGTTAGTCCAGCCGAGGTCATCAGGTGGTTGAAGCATGGGGTAGGACCAGGAAAGCTAGAAGAGAACATGGATGGCGGAGCGCAGAGAACAAGGCTCTACAGCTAGACATAATGTCTTTGCATTTACTATTCTATTCATGACGCATGTTAGCCTGTACCAATGCTCCTCTATCCTTAACCACACTCAATGCTTATTTCAAGTGCAAGACAACCTGTCCACATCATGAATTATGTTCTATGATAGCTACACTACACACAAGACGGATCATGGGTCCCAGTGCTTTTGTTTACATTACGTCATCCCGATGGGTGCTCACTGGGAATGTTTGACACAGTTGAGGGGGGAGGGTTTTTTCCCCCAACTTTTCTCTTGTTATCACCTTCCACCACAATGGATGCACATGCGCTACCATCAGAGGTCCGCCCAGCTCAAGTGGTCGAGGTAAGTACATCAAACCGTCAGATGTTCGGGAGGTGCTGACAATGATCTTCAGACGATGGCTCCGGCACCCTTCTTCCTCGGCCCAAAGGAGTCAAACGCCGGCAAAAGCACACGATCTTCGCCGCACAGACGTCTGAACAAAAGAACAAAAGCCCCGCGAGCGCTCAAACAAGAGATGAATCCTGAAAGAGAGTGCGAAAAGGTGCAAACTGGCAGAATCGAAAAGCATCGTGGAAGGGGTGGACGTCGCGGCCGTGGCCGAGGGAGGAAGTTGCAAGCTCTAAAAGGTAGGCTTTAACTCTGATGTCTTCGCAGATCATCGCAGTCCGCCGTCTAATGCAAGCTCCAGAACGTCACGCGAAATGCAAGCCTACAGACTTAGCTGCTTGGTCAACGGAAGAGCTGGAAAAAGAGATTGATCGTCGCACAAGGCAACACAGGCAGTCGATCACTCCAGATGCGAAAGACAAACATACAAGTTCAAATTCTCCTGATACTGATGCGGCTGCGTCTACTTCCACCATCAAGTATGATCAAGGGGTGGGTCCTGAATACGCTGCTATGCTTGCTTTTGGACGGAGTATTATGGAGCAGGACAATGCTAGGCATACGAACTTGAGTTATGCTGAGCAGCGCTACGTTAGACAGAACACTACTTGGCACAATGATCTACAGGTTCGATCAAGGCCGTTAGGAAGGGGTGACGCCGAGGAACGTCATGAGTAGTTTCCAGTGGCACGAGAAGCCCAAAGAATATGAGCAGGATAGACAGAAGCCATCTTACCATGCATAGCGCTTTTGAAAGACACGATTTAGGCTCCATTGAATCCTTGTTTCATCCAGGGACGCAAAATTCGTAATGCACTGTACACGCCCCCCATTGAAAAGACGCGTTCACGTGTGACGTACGTGTGGCCGGGTGGTTTTCTGACACTCGAAATTTTCTATTTAATCTTGATTCCCCCCATTTCTTTCCTTCTTCTTCCAACTTATTCCAACTTCTTCCATAATGAACTCTACCTGCAAGATATCTCAGCAATGGTCACGGCCAAATGTTTAGCCTCGTGAAAGTTGAACAAGCAACACCACCTCCGTCAAGCCACCCCAAGAACATTCAACTGAAGGTCGCCACTCTCGTTCCAACATCTTCATTTCCCTCGGTGTTACCCTAGTAGTGACCCGGGCCTCGTTCACTCTCACATGACTCCCTTGGTGTTGCCACAGCTGTGACCCAGGACTTGTTCATACTCACTAACTCCCTTGGTGTCGCCACAGCTGTGACCCAGGACTTGTTCATACTCGCCAACTCCCTCGGCGTTACCCCAGTGGTGACCCGGGACATCCATCATTCTCTGCAGCACCGCTCACCAGTTGATCTGACACTGCTAATTGTGGAGTTAGAAAACCACTCCAGTGTTGCGAAGCCCTTCTAACTCCCCCGAATTCTCCAATTGTTCAATCCACTTTTCAATCTTGGTGTCTATCACCTTTATTCATCGCGGAAATGACAACAAGAATTCCCACCATAACGGAGCACGTATACGCAGCCCAACAAGGACAAATTACTGCGTCAAACAAACCGCACCTCGGCAGACCTAGCCATCCACCGAGCTTCAGAATTAGTAAGAGCGTTCCTGGTAGCACACAAGGACGAGATCCTGGGAGTCGTAGGAAGCGGCTGAACCCAAGGCGTCGAAGAAACAAACGATCACAATCAGGACCAGGTTCGTTGGAGAACTACCTTCACAAAGCACCTCAATGAGGCTAACTGGTCAGGTAATATTCAGGGTCTCTCCCAGCTTGGCAGCATCAGCGAAGATTCTATCGACCATTCTTCTGGGTATGGTGCAGATGGAGACTCAGAGGCTACTAGTAAGACAATCTCCACTGCTGATCCTCTCGACGTCACAAGGCTGACCAAGAGTAGCAATTCTAGAAGAACATGCCATCTACGAGGATCCGGAACAGCGAACACACAGCGGAAATATTGGCTGTAATGAAGGAATGTCTGATATAGAGAACATCGCTCCACCCCCCACCATTAGCCATTTTCAACATCTAGTGGAAGACCTTCGCTGACTCGAAGATTCAGCCATTGAACGCTCACTACCGGGCAGGCCCCACCCATGGACGTCAAGCAGCAAATCCAATACGCTATGCATCCACACTGCCCTCAATGCGCGGAGATAGCGAGATGAGCCAAGAGGCGGATGAATCATCCTACATGGCTGACTGGTTTGCCGAACAATCAGATCAGCCAGAGGGTACGGGACATCCATTCGAACATCAACTTCCCCAAACTAAGGAGCCTCGACCCCAGCCATTTCAAGCAGGACACCAAACAGACACAGCACCCCGTGGCTGGCTTCCCAACAGCTTTGACAGATATCACTCTCCCACGGCTTATGGAGAACATCGACCGAGACCAGCTGTTGGCTCACCTTTTCAAGAGCCGACCGAGCCAGCCTTTGATAACAGTCTACCACAACCCAACGTCCAAGACCCCCGCATGGTTAGCCAGACTTTTGAGATGGAGCTAAATAGAGGGACCAACCGGGAGAACGATGGTTCCAATCAGTGGAAGAAGGTCTCGGTGACTTATCGTCGCTGAGTGTGTACGTTTGGAATGGCTTTTGGGGATGGTGAAAGACCGATGGAAGATGGACTTGATATGACAGGGGATATTGAGATGATAGAAGTGGCTTAGTTGGAACATGCATGTTATGGTATCCTGCATTGAAGAAGGATGAGAATGAAACCTCAGGAAGAATTAAGGAGAGAGATCACAAGCTTCAAAAACAATAGCTTCCATAATTGAATGTTGTTATCATGTCACCGCTTTCTTTGCCATCGGATCTAATTGTCTATTTCAACGCATCACTCCCCACCACAGACCTCGCTTCCCCCGTCCCAACCCGTCTTCTCCTCCCCAACCATCTCCTCACTACCAGCTACTTTCCTCACAACTCCCCATTAGTAGGATGCACCTTCTCAGGCAAAACTTTCTCCGCCTGCTTAGGGACAGTCTCCTGCAACACCTCAGGCACGACGCTCTTGTCTGTTGCGTGGGATGTGCCGGCATTACTGTTCCATCAAGTTAGCACCATCTAGAAATACAGAGGGGCAAAAAGGATGGACCAACCCAGTCGTATCCGCTAAATCACCCGTATCATGGATCGCATTGGGGACCTTCTCCTCGACCGTCTGCGGGAGCATCTCCTGAAGCTTTTGAGGCACAATGGAGGGGCCTGTGGCGTGGGATTGGGTTGTTGAGTTGGTGGACATTTTGGTATTTGTTATTTGGAGTTTGGAGTTTGGATGATGTCGATATGATTGTTGATTGATGTGATTGTGTGATGAGGATGTGATGAGGATGGATTTGAGGGAGCAGATGAAGAGGTCTTATATGTATCTTCGAGGGTGCCTGATGGAGAGCATCGTCATTGATGCTGAGATGGTTACGGACACGATGCGAATGCGATTACGCTTGGCAGGGGTGCCGTGTTGGACCGCTCCGGACTCAGCCTCAGGGATTGCTCCGCCTGGAAGGGCGGGATCGGCGATGTTTCCTCCGCCTTGGGCAAAGGTCACGTGATGTATGTGGGAGTACGCCGTATTCGTATCCGAATCTTTCGACGCGGGATTGAGGTGTTGCTCCAGACGAGGTTACAAGCTGATAACAGCGGGTTAGGAAGTTCGCAAAATGTGTACAGAATACCGTCAGCCCCTAAGTCGGCGTCTTCTCCGCGAAGCAATTCGCTTCGTATCTTGACGCGGTACCATCGTAATCGTAGCTGAGAAAGGCGTACAGCAACACAAGCCTTTCAACGATGACAAAAGGATGGTAGCTTGCATTTCGCTAATATAGGAACTGTATCATGTAATTCAGGCTTCCTGGCTTGTTTTGCAGGGGTAAGGCATCGATCTTCTCAATCGAGCAGCTATTACGGGCAGACCTGGAGAGCCGATAGTTGTCAAGCGCCAGATCTCCCACTTGTACCTTGTTGCATTAAGCTGCAGCTTCTATTCAGCTAGAAGTGTCATCTTGAATGCCTAGGGTCCTGGCTCAATCATTTACACCTGCCATTTTGTCATCAAAGCCTGTCCTACTTATGACAGGTGTCTCTTGGCGTCATCTTTCGGACAGGACCGAGAAATCTCAAATCAACAACAAACGCGCATCTGCATCATTTCAACACTACCCGTGCGTATGAATAGACCGTGGCTCACACTGCATAAGGCGGCGTCTGAAATGATGATGAAGGGACAAACGCCCAGACTTCATGACGATCGCCCCTGTCGCGGCTTATCCTAACCCTCAAGCCGAAACAATCTTCATCGCGTTACTGTTCCTGTCGCCATCGAACATTATGCCAAACCTCATGACAGGAGCACGACCAGCAATACGCTTGGATGGTTGCACCTTGTTGGTGTATATGTTCGATATATCCCTCAACCGCTCTTTAGAATCGCATGCAGCAATCTAGTCTGCTCGCGACTTGACATCTTGTACTGAAGAAGAAACCGATCTCCAATACCAACTCATTGCCGGCCCTTGCATGTGCAAGTATAGCATTCTCGCAGTTGAGCACACGAATGTCACCGCAAAAGCTAGCCTACCTCGCCTTTCTTAAGGTCACCTTAGTCAAGCATGAGGAAGCGTTGCTTGGCCCGGCCGTGGTCCTCAGAGGATGAATCGGGTCGTCGATGGCGTCACTAGCAAATCGGTAGGGCGCTTTCACAGAGACTACTGAAACTGATGACCAAGTACAACTTTCGACTTAAAGTGTCGCAGTCTGGGCTATCTGCTTGGCACCATTGGTGGGCTTCTCGCAGGTGGGTCGCTATAGCGCGATAGCCTGCGGAAGACTTTACTCTCGTCGTAAGAGCACGAGCGATCGCGGACCACTGGAAGCATCCCATTTACCCACGAAGGGGCTGAGGTTCAAAACAAGCCGCACAAGGGATCAAAGCCTTACAATGAAAGCACTAAGTTGATGAACGAGTGGATGTCAAAACGAGTAAAGTCCTCTCGCATCTTACTAGCGCATGAACCGAGTTTTGCCAAATCGACCAATGCTAGAATATCTCCTACGATGATCACGTATTAAGCCACCAACATCTCTCCACTACAAAGTCAGGAAAAAGAGCGCAACTCCTGAAAGAGATACTGTCGGTTGACCTTGGTCTATAAGCCAGCCCATGCTCTGAAGAAGGCCCTTGCTCATAGATCAGAGCTGTGATTTTCAATAGGTGCTTTTAACGATTGACGTACACCTTTTTGGACATGCAGCAATCTAGACAACTGTGACTGGTCTATCGTTTGGATCTTCTTGCTCACAGACATGGACTCTTTGTGTGATCGGTCAATAGTGCAGATTCAGAGCTCTGGCACGAGCTATCACAATACAAGCTAGACCAAGGCCATCGTAATACGGCTCGAGAGTTTGGCTGCCTCGGAGCCGAGAAGCAGGCTGAAACGCGCTAAGGATTGAAGCTTAGGATGTGGCAAATAACCAGAATCTTGGCTACTGAAACGGCTAAGATCGATATTACGGTCCATCACTAGCATTGAACAATCGCTGGCATCTCCCTGGCGGCCCACTTGCAATCTCTGATAGGTACATTCGAGAGGCAGCCTCCATCTTTTCGCATAGTGACACAAACGCAGTGACATGGTTTTCGGCGTTAGATGACCCTCTGCTTCTGATGCAGCCCTAGAGGGCTAAGCGCAAAGTGGCACGATAACCAAGACGTTTCGGCAGACGCTCCAGACGAAGTGGAAAGATCAAGTGGCGACCTGCGCGCTTATCATTCAAATTCAGAACGTACCCCAACCTACCTACGCCGCAAGAAACTTAAGGTTTGTGTCCGAGGACACTAGAGCGTCAGAAGCCTCATGGATTCTTGTCGGTCTGACACAAAGCTATTTACCATCAAATTTAGCCTCAATTGGGTATCAGTTGCGCTGAATGGCGTCTCCATATACGATATAGCCAGAATAAGGAGCTTAGTATGCTCACTGGCGTGTATCACTTGATCTCTCATGTGAGATCTCAAAATGTATGAGTAATTTCATGTCCCCAAGCTAGAAATCTCATCTCGTAGCTTTGTTTGCTACTTAGAATAAGTCAATTAGCGACAACCTCTAATTTCCTTACGCTAGCTTGTCACTCAAGTAACTTACGTTGCTAGATGAACAGTAACTCATGTAGGTAATTGGATGGGTTCGAGCACATCTCATTGGTACCAAACACTGGGTGTAGCCGTGGAGTGTTTACCATCTTCGTCCATGCCGCACTAAGATTCAAGACCGTCATCGTTCCAGCCCGTTTGAACAATCGAGGCCCAACAATCCTAGGTTTCAGATCCACAAGCAGAAGACAAGAATGGCCCTGTTGGATTTTTCCCTTGACCGTGGAAAATCAACAATCATGTGGCCTAAGCATTATACGACTTTGAGTATATATAGCTAATGGCGCCTCCAACCCACCTTCGTCTCTTATCTATCAAACCACGATAATCGATACTTAAACGGCATGCTTGCCCAACGATTTGCAGCTACTGCATGATATCTTGGCGCAAGCCTCACCACAACCCTCGACAGTGTTCTCACGATCGGCAATGATGCGCCACAAGATACGACATGTAGTTTCCTTGATGATCCTTGGTAGGTCTCTTCAATTCGAAGCAATTTCAAATAGCAACTAGAAGCTGATGGAGTTCCTAGTCGGACTTTCGCTTGCCAAACCTCTAGAAACAATCCTAAGAGAGATAGACGCTGGCATCCCTCGTCCTTTGACCAAGCGGGCCGCACTTGTCAAGCGAGGCTTGGGTGACGACATATGCGGCGCCAAGGAGATGGCACGTTCAGCAGAAGCAAATCGTAATCCTGCAACCTGGCAAAAATATGGTGTAGGCGACTGGTACAAGAATGCGTATGATCCCCTACAAAAGCAGCAGTAGAAGGCGACTGACATTTCCCACCAGTGTCAGAGCCAAGAATGTCATGAATTGGGTCATCACTTACGGTGAATCTGACAAATATATGAATATGCAGGACGTCATGATGTTTGGGTACGGCGGTCACGATAGCGTCAGCTATTGTCAAGAAATCTCAAACCCGGCATGCGACTCCACCGGAATGAGCGATGTTCTGTGCGGACAGTATCCAGAAGCACACTTTGCCTGGATAGCGCAATGTAACTGGGCAAACTTTCTCAACAAGCAGTATGAAACCTACTCCGCGAGTACTGAGCAACTGTTAGCGGCTACCAACAAATTGCGGACTCAATTCTTCACCCCCGAGGAGGATCCATCCAATCTCCTCGTTCCGGTGGGTATTGCTTCTGGCATTGCTGGTGGTATATCAGGATTCTACGGGCCCATCGCAGCTGTAGCAGGAGCTGGCACCATTGCTTCCGCCATTATAACCCAGGCAAATCTTGACAAGGTTGAGTAAGTCTCTCCTTTCTATGCAACAGCTCTTTCAAGACTAATCTGCTTGGGTAGCCCATTAGAGCAATGGGGTGGAATCTCAGACGCTCTCGGAGGTGCTTACAAAGGTGTCATAGACACTTTAGAGAATCTGTTCAACGACACACTCACCAGGCTTCCAAACTATGTGCAGGACCAGCCAGATTATTCTAAACCGCCAATCGACGAGGATCCCTTGAATACCCCCATGATATTCCACGAAGGTACATTTGCCTCACACGTTGCAGTAGGCGCCTTCAACTACGGCGTGTTTGGCTCATTGGCCGCGGCCTGCATCAACGCACTTTGGCAGCAAGACGGGGCCTTCCTCATGAAATTGACTGATGCTGTGTACGGTAAAGGGACCGGAGAAGCCTGTAAAGCCTTTCCCGACGAGACTTATTGTGAAGATGGCGTTGCTTACATCTGGCTTCGCTTCACAACAACCTATGCAGGAAACTACGCAACCTCCCTTGGGCTGAATGTCAACCAACAGCCAGAACAGCTGAATCCTGACACATGGCACGTCCGTGGTCTTTCGAGTAAGGGCAAAGGCGGCGACGGTTCTGAAAACGGTGAGCACCTAAAAGAATATAACCTTGATAAGGACGTGATTGCCCGTTCGGCGATCAAGACCTACAACGCCAACGGCTATCCTTTCGAGAACCAGAACGGAGCTACCCTGAACGAAATCAAGAACAACCCAACCAATTACAAGCTCGAAGATGTCATGTTCTTCAGCGTCCCTATCTGCGAACTGGACAAGGTTGTACCTGAAGGAAAACACATCAAGGATCAGGATCTCGCGAGATGGGCTGGCTGCACTTGTGCGTTGCAGAAGCCGGAGAATGGTGCTAAGTCTGCGTGGCCGAATGATGGAGCTGGCTACGCGTGGGATTCAAACGAGAAGCTCACCAGGGCAGATTGTCAAGCAGGGTGGGTTTAGTGGGGGTTTGCATTCCTGTTGAGAACGACAGCATCTTCTCTCGCAAATATTTCTTTCGAATGCAATCAGCATTAATCATCTTCATATCCTATGCACAAGCTAATGGAAGAACGGAGATCTCACTTTCTACCTGCACTGTGATAGACGAACAAGGTGCATCGCATTATACCCACGAGCGGTGTTGTCAAGAGGATTCGAAGGCTACGAACTGTATCCACCCCTGGCGCATCGCACAAGTCTCGACGAGACCCAACACCAAATGCTTTGCCCCTCATATCTGACTTCATCCTTTCTAGGTAGAGCATGATATCCATATCAACCATCGCCCGCACTTCCTCAGCATCGCACCCTATCCATCGCAATCGCAGTTCCAATAAATCAAACGCCGCCCAAGATACCAACCCTCCCCTTTTCCCCACCAAAATCCCCACCACCACCAACACCTCCCCATTTCCCATAGAGACCGCCCCCGAGTCCACGAGCGTACAATCACCGTCCTTGCCAAGCCGGCCTCTCTGCGGCTCCATCCTCGAGCCTGAAACCCCACCGCTGAGGCTCCGCTTGCTACGCCGCGCAAACGCGCAAGCTTTACCGCGAACGTGCAGAGAGCCTTAAATTGTTGTGGGGTTTAGGGTAGGAGGGTTTGCTGTGCCGTAGTTGAATAAGGTTGCTACCCCGGATTTGCGGGCCAGCTGGGTGGGGTTGGGGTCGCGACTGTTGCCTTTGTGGGATAAGCGCGTATGGAAATCAGGGGTTGTGGTTGAGGAAAGGGGAGGTTGTGGTGGGAGAGTATGGAGGGGAAAGGGGAAGGGGAAGGGGAGGGAAGCAAGGACTGCTGCTTTGGGGATAGTGTGCATGAAAGCTGGGACTGGGCTGGAGATGAGGTGGCTGTTTGGGATGAGGGAGATGGGGAGTATTAGGGAGGAGGTGTTGGATCTTTGTCATGGGCGCTCCTGGTATTCTCTGTCATTTTTGATGAAGGAGGTGGATGAAAGGGCTTGTGGGTGGGGTCAAGGATTTGGATTGATCTTGGAGGGCTGCCGAAAGATCATTGTAACAATGTGACCCATGCAGTCACAGGCCGTCCTCGCTATTGCTTGTCGCGGAAAATTCATTGCTCATGGCTTAATGGCTCGATGCTGGGTCCGGTCATGGTTTACAAGGTCCTAGGCAGTCCATCAGTCTGTTCTAACAATGAGACGCGACAAAAGGCCTTGGGGCTTTGGCCGCAAATTATCAGCAACGACGTTGTCGGGACGCTCCACCATTGCCTAAGCTTCATTGCGTCTATCTACATCCATGCGCTCGACATGTATACAAGATTGCTGTCTACCCAGTCATAAGACAAATTCTTTCACGCAGACGAAGGTGGGTATACAACAAGAGAGATTCTTCTTTGGCTACCCTCAAAGATGTCGAGGAGTCTTCCTAATTATGTTCGTACCCGTTCATACCCCCCACAGCCAGCTCAACACCTCCGTCCTCTTGGTCTTCATCATCACCAGTCAGGTCAATCACCTCATGCTTGTCATGCCTACTTTTATTAGGCGCTCGCTGGATAGGGGGGTGAAAGATATTATGGATGGTGTTTGGTCGAAGTCGTAGGGGAGGCGGAGGAGGCATTGTATAAAGGGCTCGCTGGACAGGGGTCGGCGCGTTGTTGATGATGGCCTGCCTTCGCAGCCATTAGTGGTACTCGTGATCTCTTGCCTCTTGGTCGGTGGAGGAAGGACTGATACGCCGTCGTCTGGGAGGTGCATCCTCATGACTGTCTATGCAGCCCAACGGTTGGAGGCGGGGTACGGGCTGCGGGAGGAGGTTGTACGGTGGAGGAGGCGTGGCATGATCCTGGGCGGTGTCGGCAGTGGCAATTTGTGCCTGAGAAGAGCTATCAGCGTTATCCGGGTCATTGACTGTGTCAAGCACTCACATTGCTTTCACCATCAATACGCGGACCGATCGGGCGAGTAGCTCTCCCACGACGAGGTGGTGGCAGTGACGCTTCGTCTTCTGAGCTGGAACTTGCATCGGTATCTTCGTCGTCCGAGTCGTACATGTCCTCGTACTCTTCTTCGGGATCATCATCTAAGAGGTCAAGCAGATCGCGTGCAGGCTGTGCTTGGCCTGTCGTCAAAGCTTCACGAGATGTGTGAGCAACGGCGACTTGCATGCAAGGTCAGTGATTATCTTACCACCAGCTTGTGCTTGTTGAATTCCATGTCCGTCAGCATTGCGGGCAGCCTGACGTTTCGCTCGCCGCTTCAGCTTCCTCATTGGTGCCCGACGCTTATTCTTCTCCTTCTGCTTCGTCCGTTTCTTTTGCACCTTGTGAAAATTGTCGACCACATTCTTCGGCTTTTTGACCCGTGGCATGCTGTCGATATGGTGATGTTGACAGGTAAGCTCAAGAATGCTAGGTATGCACTGGCGTAAGCGAGAAATCAGAAGTACTTGGGAAGGTGGGTCTTGGTTGAAAGAGAAAAATTCCAAGGCAGGGGACTTGTTTATCCAGCAGTAACTTAGCGCCGGCCAAACAGTCATTCTGACTCGCTGGCTAGACATGACACAGTGAATATTGCCAGCCACCAATTTCCGACGTCAGGTGTTGAGTTCCTGACACGGCGACGCCAAGACCGCTCCGCCGAATGTCAGGATGCAAATTCATGCCAAAGATACAAGGTCGGTGGGCTCATTTTGATGGAGAAACAGATCTCACAGCAGGTGAACAAGAAGCTCTCTTTCGAAAAAAGAATAAAAATAGTATTGAAGATGACACAAAATGTGATGGTCGAACCTAGGAGAAACCGCCAAACCGCAAAAACATGACCTCCCAAGGAGGGTAGTACAGGTATTTCCCTAGTGGTAAGAACCCGAGTTGCCCTTAGTGTGACCCAAGAGTGTACTGTGGAATTGTTACGTCGGGACGCCGTTAGCTGGGCCCGCCCACAGCGACGTGACATAACTCCTCCGCCCGTTCACCAGTCTTTCTCTTATTATAATTTATATATTTACAAACTCGTGTGCAGCCATCCCGGTCCAATGCAATTGCAGTGCTAACACTCTTTGAAGAGTTGTAGACTAGATTCTTGAATCCTGCATGGTTCGTGAACAAAGCTTGTAGGCATATGATCAGTGTGGTCGCCGCACTAATGTAAGATAGAGGACAAATTAGTTTACTATGTGAAATGTCACAACTCTTTACTGTCTTGTGAAGCCTAGCTAATTTTCTCAAGGGTCAACTGTCACTCCAATAATGTTCGGTGTGCAGTCAGGAAGCAGGTGGAGTGCAAAGAACAACCACCATTTTCGTCTCCTGGCCACCTAGACATGGGTGTACAGCATTGCACCGAAAGGATCGTATGCATGAGAGGGGTAGGCAGCCATCGTCGCATGCCCAAAAGGCGGCTGCCCCGCCCCCGATCACCCTACCCTTTCATCCAGTCACTACCACGAAGAAGCGTCGTGGAGAAGGTGACGGAAAGAAGGCAACAAGACACAAGGTCGGCTCACATATTAGGGGCAAACAGAATTCTAAGTCATGCCCAACGCACCCGTTAAGCTAGAAGAGAGTTGGATAGTTTGGCTGGCAATTGTATTGGGATCGTGGAATAGAGCAGTGGTTCGATTGCATGTCAAGCCGCATGGGAAATCATCGAGATGTAATGGAGTAAGATTTTGGCGGTGAGAAGCATGATCAAAGAGGCAGTGATGAATCTGTCAGCAGCTTCTCCAAGGATGATCATCTATGACTGCGAGAAGGGCATGATGAGCACCAGCCATAGTCAAAATTCTCTTCCACTCTGCAGCTCGGTCCTTGATCCAGCAATAGTCTTGGAGATGATGTCAGTATTGTGGAATTACAAATCTACAGACTGCCTTCTGCGCTCCGTAGATCTAGTTGCTCGTGAATAGAAACGAAGAATCAATTTGAGACCAAGTGACCATTCATTTCACGTGCATTGCATTCAAACTATCGGCTTCCGCCTGTGACTAGGTACGGAAATGCGCATACAAATCTGCGTTCCTGCCTCCTATGCCACAACGCCTTGGTGCTTCACATGACACCCGGCAACCATCCTCATGTTCTCTGCTCATAGTGTTACAGTATCGACGACTTTACGCTCCTTCTCGGAGACTGGGTTGCGGATGCCGTTGTCACGTATCCATTCCACATACGCTTGACCAATCTTCTCTCCAGTGGCTGGCTGTGCTCGACGAAACGAGGGCAGAGACCTTGCAGGGCGAGGACCCTCTTCAGCTGTCGCGTTTGTGGGTTCGGCGATAGTTGAGGGGAGTGTCATGTAGGGAGGAAGAGGTATTTTACGCTCTCGCATGGGTGACGATGCGACTCTACTCATCTGGCCGAACAGGTCAGCATTGTGTCCGCAGGGAGCATTCATTACACTAACGCTGTTCTGTCGCCCGGTATAAAACGCGTCTTCCCCTCTCACTCTGGTTGGCTCATCCGTACCGCTGCCCCTATCCTCAAGGTCAAGAAGCTCATTCCGAATCTGGCGATTCTCCCTCATCTGGCGTAGCTGGCGCTCCCTCTCCGCTACTAGCCCAGGATTTCTCCTCTGAATATATTCCCTCAGAAGTCGCGCTTCTTCCTCAGGATCGGCTGCGCCACTTGCTGACCGCGCTTCGTCGGAGTCGGCGTCTTCTTCTTCAGACTCTTCAGCCATCTCGCTGTCGCTGGCATCTACCTCAGAAATTGATGACTGGCGAGACTCGTCATATTCGTTAGCATCCATTGCTGCGACGGTCTGAGTAGCGGCTGTGGCTTTTCACTACGTGTCAGTATCAACGTCTGCCACAAGAGATAGCCTTCGACTTACTTGGACCAGCAAATGTCTGGTTGATCTGCGAGTTCGCAGCATTGGGAGTGTTCACAAGCTTTGCTGCTCTCTTCTTCGCCTTTTGCGCCGGCCGTCGCCGCTGATTGCTCTTACGCTGGTACTTTCGCTTTTCTCGGCCTGGTGGAAAGTCACGAGGGTTGACCACGAGTCGCAAGTTTGCCGATATTGCAGTCATATATATATTTACTGAAGCTTGAAAAGCATGTTAAAAGATAGAGAAGTCGGAGAAATGGGCAAGCTTTATAAGATCTCAGCACCCCTGGGCTTTCCGACACACTCTCCTGACTCGAGTGGTACAACCCATCATTCACATCACAAATGTCTCAGCTTGAAGCGAGGGTGTTGAGGCAATTTCAAAGACTCGTCATTGATTGTCAAGTGATCTCCACTAGTCCCGCCACTTACACACTTCTGGCTCTCTTCACCAGCGCCGCCAACTTATGCTGCAAGTGCCATCTTCGCCGGTCTTGAGCCTGTGTATATATATTTATAGATATTGAAAAGAGATGTCGAGAAGAAGGAGAATGGGAGGGAAAAGTGAGCTTTATGTACGTCTGGCGTTGTTGTTGGCTATTGTGTGACGCGACGCAACTACTTACCCGTTCCATGAGGTTATAAACCAGGAAGGTCACATGCGTACCGGATGTCTCAAGCTTTAGCCGTGTCAAAGCCGAACAGTCGAGTAATTGGCGGATCAGTGAGTTACACCCGAAGATGTTGCCACATCCACAATTCACATCCCTATCTTCGGCTGGTCTGCAAGGTCGTGTGATCTCAAAGAGCCATTGTGTCGAGACAGACTTGCTTACGCTTCTCTGGACGAGAAACTGCATCCAAGCTCGGTCTGGACCCCTTAGATGCTTCTGGGGTCCGAGACACTAGTCCGGAGCGCATACTCAGCAGACTCTTCATTTGTTTAGAGTCTCTCTACATCTGGCGATGCTGATCTTCTTCCACGATAGCCTTGGACGCGATTTGACCAGACTGAGGACGCAATACCGACCACCTATTCGAGGTGGAGTCTGATCCTGTCACCTCTGGTCGTCTCTATGCAAGAACGTGGCTGGAAAGCAGGTTGTTTGGATTGAGATTATCACAATTGCATGTATTTAATGTATATCCTAGTATAGAAATAGAAGTGGACATCGTCGCATGTAACATCTATCATTTGTCTGGCCTTCTTCCGACAACTAAAGCTATGCAAATGTTCAAGAATGAGTTGAAGTTGGCTTGTTACGCCTCGATATGGAGTTGAGGGTCTCCAATCCTCACAAGAAGAGACATTGCCGGACATGCGTATGACCTGACCTTCCAACGTCCACCAGATCGTCTTCAAAGCCTTTGTCCACTCTGAGATGCCCATTGAGTCATCAACGGGACGCCTCCTTCACCATCATCTTCGTCATCGCTCCCATCCCCAGATTCGTCTTCAACCACTCCTTCAGCTTGTCCTCCATGCAGCATGACCTTATCGTCCTTCTCGTCTTCATCATCTTCGTTCTCATCTTTGACTGTAAGATCGATAATCTCCACCTTTTTTGCCTTCGATGGGTTTGGAACGCTGCGGTGATTACCCGTTGGGACAGGATATTGATGGGTCGCTGTCGATGTGATTGGTGAGAGCCTGGGGAGAGGGGCTGGCAGTGGAAGAAAGATTCTCTCCCCTAGTGCTTCTAACATTTGAGGGGTGTTTGACGATGTGATGCTCTGGGTGGAGTCTTCTTGAATGCGCGCATTCACTCTAGGGTATGGGGTCTCGAATGATGAGGGCGATTGATGGTTGACGAAGTAATCTGGTTGAGGATGGTAGGGCGGTGGCACGTTTGAGTATCGGTATGTGTATGGCTGCAGCGCGGGACTTTCGGGAGGGCCAAGGGGCGCAATTCGAGGCACGTGAGCTGGACACATTTGACATCAGTGATGGGTGATCCATTGGAAGATGTGCCACGCCATACCTTGGTTCAAGTACTGTGCCATTCGATGAGGTGCCGGTGGCTGGTAGGAGACTCGCGCTGCTCGGTTGTCGTAGTGATAGGAAGAGGGTAGTGGGTGCTGTGACGCGCCCTCTACAGCCGAGTAAACATCAGTAACGTGACACTTTACTGGCAGAGGCTGGACAAAGAACCTTGAGGAGTATCAGGAACATCGGGAATCTGTGCCAGAAGCGCATCGCGTTGAGCAGCTATAGACAGTCAACAATCCGTGAGAAACAAAGTCACATTTGAATTGCCTGTACCTTTCGCTTGACGCATGACTCTTCTCTTTGCGTTCTGGCGTTCGCGACGGTTCATGTTGTGTCGGTGTTTCTTTGCAGCTTGGTTCTTCGCAACTTCTGAGGCAGCGAGTCCAAGCGTAGGCTGATCCGTAGTTGGAGCCATGATGCAGAATGATAATGCTATGTCAGGGAGACGTTCCAATATGCGACAACCCCTTAAGATGACTGTTGCCGTGGTGGTATACGCTGATCGGTATCAACAGAGAAGCATGGGCGAAGATTGCAGGACACCCCAGCGAAATATTAGAATTACTCCGGCATAAGGGTGTCAAAAAACTCCCCCAATCACTGCGTTCGAGATGCTCAACAGAAGTGACGTTGAGCGTTTCCAACTGCTTCCAGTGTTAACCCCTGAACTGGATATCCGATCACAAACTCCGGCTCTGGAATCAACACAGCACGTTCCGACTGCAAGTGGCATAACGAGCGGCTATCAAAGGCTCTGAACGGCATTCTATTTCTTCAAGAGAGGAAAAAATACTTTGGAAGACTCGAACCTGCGCCCCAGTCACAATGCAAAAAAAGTAAAAAATCATGGTACTACGTTTTCCCTGTGGGTACACGCCGAGTCACCCTTTCCGCATGGGTACGGGTCAGCACCTGAAGTTGTTTGCCATTTCTTACTCGCCGAAGCTTGTTCGAGGTGGTACACGACTTCCTCATCGACCTCAAGAGCCACAATTATAACATATATTCTTGTTTTGTATGATGGGACATCAAATTAGCGCGATTTTTCGTGGTCGGCCGAATTATCAGCCCACTTCCTATGAGCACCAGCGTATGAATGAAGCGTTAGGTGAGGACAAGATCTACTTTGTAAAGTTAAGCTCATGACAACAAAGCAGATCCTTGTCAAGAAGCTGCAAGCTTGTCTACGTTGAGAGCTAGAATTGCGGAAATCTTCATTCAACCAACGCTTGCCCAGGTTGATCATCTGGCATGTCCTGCACAAGATTATAAGGAGAGGGTCGCTCACTCAAAATGTCGACTTGGAGGAAGGTCTTCATGCTCTTGGTTCTCGCTTCTGGCGTACCGTTCATCTGCGCTTTACGGCGTGTCTCAAACATTTAGAAGAAAACACAAGTACCGCGTTTTGCTCATCAGATCCTAGGTCATACGTTTTCATATCCTTCGTCTTCTTGACTCGTTCCACTAAGGAGCTCTCTTTCTTTACTCAGGGACAGTCCGCTTGCAGTCAGAGGTTCTCGACTAATGCGCTATGCGCCTCAGTTGTTATCGAAAGAAACAAGGTCTGCTCTGATGATTCCACCTGTTCAAGAAGGATAATTGCACTTCTTCTTCTTGGTGAAACCATGAAAAGGTACGGCTTATAGAGTCACCTTCTATTTATTACCAAACAATCGTTCGTTCCAAGCAAACGGCAATAATCCGAGTCACATGACAAACAACGTACCCTCGCATACTTAGTCCTCAGCAAACAACGACACCCTACTCAAAGCACGCTGACCCCTCGTAAGCCTCCGCATCCCAAACACTCTCCTATTCCTCTCAAATATATCCCCAAAATCACAGTATGACAACAAACTATCCTCCTTATCCCCCCTGATATCCTCTAGTTTCGTAAGATACTTCCCCTTACACTGCACCGTTGCGCGACATAACGCCGCATATGTGCAGTCGTTACTGTTCTGCGGACCCTCCTTGCAATCATCATTCGGGATAATTAGGCGCCGCAGATTGTGCGCATAAGATAGGATTATGGCGGCGACCGCGTCAGCTTTACCCGCATCAAAGTATCTGAGGATGTCGCAATGATGACAGTTGAGGGAGCGTAAGTCACGCAAATGGCTACGTAATCGGATGTGGATCAATGGAAGGCCTCCCACCGTGATCTCGCAGTCGCACTGCACCCAAAACTTCATCACCAGTTCTTTGAACCGCCTTCTGACGTCTTCGTCGTTCCTGAGATTGTGGGGGTCGTTGAAGTCTGCGTTATTGGAGGAACAGCGGTCTAGTGTGAGTGACTCGATGAAGTGGTAACTGTCATCGCTGTCGATCCTGTGCCAGAGATCGTACCAGCTCATGTGTGAACTGAGGCTTTTGAGGCTGATGGTCCGGTATTGTCGGCGCTTTTCCTGAAGGTCGGGTTGCAGCAGTAGGAAGAGGGAGCGACTTGTGCATGCCAAGTTGAATACGAAGGGGCGGTCAAGGTGGCGGGCAATATTCTGGAGAAGCTCGGGAGGCAATGCATGGAATGTCATCGCTGAAGGGAGGGGCATTGTGGAAGCATTCTGAAAGAAGCGGAGAAGCACGCTTGAACTTGCTTACATAATCACTGGAATATGATGGTGCCCGCTAGAAGAAGATGACGCACTGGAGCTACTGCGCCGCGACGCTGTTATTATTGGGACAGCTCTTCATAAAATATTGTCGATGCCCATTCTGCGCCTGTGTATATCTTGCATTTTGTGCAAAAGCCTTGGTGGCAGGGAAAAGCTGTGCTTAACGCTTTAATACATACCTTATTATCGAGAGCAATGGTGGAAGGGAGAGGCGGGAAGATCTCTGTATGACTACTTGGTCTATGAACCAGAGAAGATAGCACCTTGCAAACAATGCATGATAGCTTCATGAGGCTGAAGGGAATGCCTTAGGACACCTTGAGTGCAACGAAAGCGAAATCTTGGATTCCAGGTTAGACCTCAGCATGACAAATCTTCATGAGGATTCATTTGATGCTCGTCTCAATCATTTTATTCTCCCACAGTCGCTACATACATACCTCCCTTCTCATATTTGCGCAACTCCTCGTTTAGATCTGTCCTCATCCAATCCTAAGCAAAATTCATGGGGACTTCGGCATCAGAGCCTGTGAAAATGCTTCCTGACCAGATGCGGCATTTCATGATAGATGTGCCAGGCATCACGATGTCCATTACTGTTCTCCTGTTGGGCAACGTAATTTGCCTAGGCCGCTTCTTCCTTTGCTGTCCCATGGGAGATTGTAACGTGATTGAGAAATTTCGAGTGGGCCGATCGATCCCTAGCATTGTTCCACTCTATCGAGAAATCGGTATGTCAAGACAGCTTTCTTAATTTCTGTATACTCCAAATCAGCCTTTGAGATTGACAAGCCTTCTTCTTTAACCTCATGACCTCTTCCAAGTCACGGTAAGATAGTGTTCTGCGAAGCGGATGATTGGGAACAGAGACAAGGAGGATCATCTCACCTGCAATTAGTCTCTTCTCCTATCGCTTGGGTCCTGTCGTTTGTCCTTCTTGCATCATCCTTCTCCTTCCCTTCCCCCCTCCCTCCTAAAGGTCCTCACTCATCTGCTGTCTTGAAATTGCTTTTGGCTATGTGACGCCTTTCCTTGTTTGAACATGGAGTATTAAAAACGTGGTGCAGAGATCGCTGAAAGTTTGACCGCAAAGTGTGGCAGAAATCACTTGGATACGGCTTGCTGCAGGGTCAAGACGAAGATCCGAGTGTGTTGTCCCTTAATTGGGTTAGGCACAGCTGACAATGACGTAACATGCTTTCATGTGTCTTTCTATCACTTAACACGAACTTCCAACCATGTTGTCTTTTCTTTGACGCGATCCTTCAGATCTGATCACTGAGTGGAAAATTTGTCATGGCTAAGCGAAAGGTGTTGTTTCGGGCAACGAAATCAAAGAAGAAGGACAAGGCAGCAGAGAAGGCAGGAAAGAAGCAAGAGAGGATCAAGAGAAAGAATGATAGACAACACGTAAAGCAGAGGGAGCGTCGTCACATCAAGCGCCAGGAGAAGGGTTAGTCATCTCCAACCCCTGAAATGATCTAGCACTAACAATTAGCATCCAAGCAAAAGCAAATACAGAAGCCAAGTGGCTGAGACAGATCACTGAAGGCGCCGCGAATATACAGCTGGTAAAAGATCGATCAGGTATGTCGATCCTGACAATGCTCCTTTGTGTACAAGCTGACTCCTCCCTTTTTTTTGGTGGACGAAGATGTCAACATGAAGACCATTGCAGTTGGGAAGCCAGCATCATCAGACGCAATTTCATGCGTGACGAATTCAACCACTCCAGCTTTTCCAGGGCATCAGAGCATTTCCACTCCAGGCGATGATCTTTCGACCGCTTCAGAAGCTGCCAAAGCTATGGAAGGTATCTCGGGTTTGGCGCATGATGAAAGTAATTTTCTGAACCCTGTTGGTGTTCCTCACCACTCAAATGAGGGCACTAAGGAGGAAGACCCGAATCTGGAGATGAATTAAGCTCACTGAGGATACACAAGACGTTACACAAGATCATCTGGGTACGGAGACCGAACGTATTTAATCTTTGTCATCATGCAGCTACTTCAGCCCCAATCTTCGGAACCGGTGACTCGGTGTCGGTTGCATCAGCACGCCATTTTCGTATTTACATACATGAGGCCATGAAGACTACAGTGACTTGGAGCTCTTCTATGTGATTTCTCCTCATGTAGCGTGCTCTAATTATCCATTGCCCCCGTCCTCAGGCTCCCTTGTAGGATGTGATCCTACATTTCTATCATTTCAATATCCCCGTCATCAAGATGACCCTTCTTCTTCCCTGGTTGAGCACCTTTGTTCTTCGGCACAGTGCACCTCGCTGCCCTGTAGATAGCTCTCTTCGCCGGTGGATTGCTGCTGTGAAGATTGTGACGCGTTTCGATAGAGATCGAGTCCGAGGCAGTGCGCGATGAGGTTTTAGGACCGTGCGTCGTCGACAGTGTCGAAGGATTTTCAGACATGGTCTTTGAAGTCTCGGCGTGAAAGACATCTCCTAAGCGTTGGTGAGCCTAATTACCATTTAAAGAACATAGAAGTATTACCATCTGTCGCCTGAGTCAAGTTCAGATTGTCTGCCCCTTTGATAATCGTATTCATGACTTTTTGGGCTGCTTCTTCTTGGCCTAGGGAGGACTTTAGTAGCGGCAGTGCCGTGTGAAATGGAAGACTTACGTGCAATCCGCTGTTTCGCTTTCTGCTGGGGACGACGTCGAATATTGTTTGCACGTTTCTTTTCTGCCTTTTTAACCCTCAATGCTTCCTGCTGCTCAGGTGTCCTAGCCTCCGCTGCAGCCTTCGCGGCCGCTTTTACCGCCCCGTAATTGCGTCGGTCCTTCTTACTCATCTTGACGTATCACAATAGCTGAGAACAGAGTGGGTATATAAAGATTCAAAAGTCTCAGACTGCAAGTTTAAATGCTTGCAAGTATGATTCTAATGGGGGAAAATATTTTCAAGTAGCACAGCGTATTTGTTGGCACCTGAAGCAGTTATACTGACACATTCGGCATCTTTCCGCATCCAGCCCCTTCCAACTTCTTCCAGTTTTTAGATGAAGATACAAATGACTGCTGTGATACCTCCCAAATCCTCATCGAAAATTGCGATTCAAAATGACGGCCTCCTATCAGCCCCAAACTAAAACGCCAGAAGGGATCGAAGAGATCGAAGTGCAAAAAGTGCGCAACAAAGCCGAGAAAAAACAACGCCACAACCTACGAAGAAGGCCAGGACAAAACGAGAAACGGAGGGCAAAGCGACAAGCTGCAGGTATGCCTCCCGGGTGTGATCTGTTGACTGGCTCTGGCTGATGTCCGATTGCTCAGCAATCGAACGAGATAGAAAAGCCGCTGAGGATGCAGCCCAAGCTGCTCAAACGCACAAGCTTGCTCAAGATAGCCAAGGCATGCCAGTCGCTTCCCATGCTGCTTGGTCTAGCCTGACCTTGACGCAGCTGGACGCCCACATGACAACTCTCAGCCTCAGAGCTCAAACCCAACCCTGCCTACTGCCAACGCATGCCCATCTTTCTACACAACGTTACTAGTTCGACCAAGCACTGCGGTTAAGGGGCGTAATAAAGTAGACTAAGCTCAAGAGAAGAGTTACAAAGAGTTGAAGGGTGTGTTAGATATTGATGAGGCAGCCTTGCCTGGCACTGCACGAACTCAATAGCGCCCTGGGAATCATCAGTCCATCAAGGTCGAGAACGATGTGGACATGGCACCTTGAGCCTCGCCGCATGTGAGGGAGACTTATATATACGGAGACTCGTTGATGAGGCGAGAGGAAACGTTGAATATCTACAGATCAGGGGCGATGAAAGACGGCGAGAAGTACACGGATGCCGGCATTTGATCATGTTGCAGTAGGATTGAGAAAGCGAACATCTAGACCGCTTAGCAAAGTTGGTTATTCGTCGTTTCAATAGTTACACAGAGAATCGAGCATATCACATGAGTACGCTGCAACACAAGGGAGTACAGTAGCATCTATGTTTCATAAACAATGTGTCATAAGCCCGTGCGTCACCGTAGCCGTGCTTGACCTCTTGTGATACCCTGCCTTGTTTCATACAACCCACGTTCAGAAGTCTCCTCTTGCTCTTCAATATATTTATGTCGTTCGGCCTTCTATCTCCGTATCTATCCATCAATCAAGCATTGCAGTTGACCATGGGCAAGCAGTCAAGAATGTTCTACTGGCCAATACCTAACGGTAGAAGACACTCTGCGCCAGCTGGCTTCCGGATCGGGAAGAAGCCTAACCAGGCGCAAAAAGACAAGCCTGGCGTTAGCCCGAGAAAGCAGGCCGAAGGTACATGCTTCCCTTAACATAGTATTGGTCCTAAGCTGACGCATCCTGCCAGAGAAAGTCAAGGCAGAGGCAAAGCTCGTTCGACAGATCACATATGACACTAAAGCTATCGATTTGCTTGCGGGAAAAGCTGACTCCATGATCTCGGCATCCAAAGTCGGAGGTCCCTTCAGCAACATCTATGGCAGGAGAATGGTACAAGAGGTCGTAGAAACGGATTGCGAAGCGATATTAACCACCAGCAAGTTCTTTACAATGACTCTGCCGTATCGGCCGAAGCGTACTATCACAACAACGTCTTCAGCAGAGCTTTCCAATGAGACGATCGATTGTGAGGCCTCAAAGGAGGTTCAATGAAGTAGAGAACACGTGGAAGCTCTGAGTGGTTTGACATGATTGAAATTCTCCAACATTTCCAGAGTGACACCAGTCAAACAGATTTCCATGCTCGATGTGAACACTCGCCGAAAGAATGATGTACACAATGCAAGCACAAGTGTCTTAGCGGGTAGCCTGTATCAATGACATTGTTCCTTTTCGCAGCCTTCCATTGTGTCAAGAAATGTCGCACTACCTCCTGCTTGCGCTTGTCAAGGTTGATATTTAACAAACCAGCTCTATTTCCCCTGGAACGTCATTCTGTCATGATCTCGTCTTCTTCGTCTGCGAACCGAGTTTATTTCCCTTCATCCCTCTGCACCGTCCGTCTGACCTGACCTTTCTTTCTTGGCATGTTGTTCAAGTCATTCGCCCTGCGTCTCTTTCTTGCGTTGATAGTAGACTTCTCCATCGCGCTCACCACCGTGTCAATAGACATGGATTCTGGACGCGAAGGCGCTAAGATAATTGAAGGGGTAGGCGTATTCGACTCCGGACTAGGAGCCCTGCCACATCTATTCGGTAGACGCTTCCAATCGTCTACCTCCATATCCTCGCCTTCCTCTTCTTTGATCACTGCTGTTTCATGTGCTTCGATCGTTGGTATCACAGTATACGGAAAGTATGAGCTCGAGAGGTTGGCGATCGTCGTGCTGAAAGGGGACTTTGATTTGTTATTCTGCTTTCCCAGGGTATTCCCATCATTCCGGCTCCTGCTTTGGTTGTCCATAGTTTTTGCTTGTGGCTGTTGGTGCTCGCTTTTCTCCTGGAGTCTCATTGACCTCCGTGGACCTGTGGCCATCTCTTTGTGGAGATCGAAGTGGACTTATGTATCTTGAGTCAAGTTTCGTGAAAGCAAATAGACCAGAGCGATTGCCCTATCAACGTCGTGCCCCTACGCAGAGAAATATCGTACAGATTAACGAAGATGTTGACGAAGATGCTGTATGTAATTCCGTGGTGGTTGTCGAATGTCTTAGTCCAGGAGTCACATGAGTTCTTCGCGATCATGCCGAAAGGTGAGGTTTCATATATGGAATGTCGACCTTCATGAGCAAGTAGAGTCCGGCGGACGCAATTGCTCTTTCTCACGAATCAGACCTGAAATCTTGTGCTACAGGATCACAAAGAAAACGAATTCAATGTATGACATTAATTTGCTGCACTGGCTGCAGTAATCATGATTGATACGATGCTGGTGGGGCCAAGTCGCGTCATAATTGATATTGGTCTCTTGCAAATTAGTAGGCTCTTCGCATGTATCCTGTTGTCTAAGGTCGAAGTCGGCGCGAAACAAAGCATGCATTTTGGTTCATGAACCACGTGACTTGGAAAAGGAGTGAGCTAGGTCCAAAAAGGCTAGATCCAGAGTTTTAGCCAAACTCTATTGGCACTGCCAAGCCTTCCGCCTTTTCTCCTTGCCGACATCATCTTTTTTCCCTTTCCATGCTTTCCAGATAATATCCGCCCCCTCTAGTATGCAGCACCATCAAAAGGGCCTTGGAATTTTGGCATTTTTACCCTTGGAAATTCGCATTGAGGTGCTCCAATATGTCTTCAAAGACGTAGGCATCCGCTTCTACGAAGATACGATTCCCATTCCCGGCGGGTCATGCACGTTGCCAGAATTAGGGATACTAGAAGTCTCGAGAAGACTCCGACTTGAGTCTTTGGACGTACTGTATGCTACCGGACTGTTCCATTTCCAGGTGAGGCTGCGGGAAGCTGTTGAACTGGCCAATCAAGAGTTCGCAGGTCATTTCAAGTCCACTAGAAATGTCTCAATCAGAATGAACGTTCGCCGTCAGGTCTCATGGGACCACGTAGCGCTGCATGCTATGCGACGTATATCACCATCCAGTGCATCTGTCGCCTCAGTCACCCCATTTGTGATGAAGACTTTAGAAGAATACGAAGAGCCGTTGATGTATGCCTATGAGGATTTGGTAGGCCAATTGAGATCCTTGCGGAATGTCGAAGTCGTTTTGCTCGAATTTCAGGGTGTACTACGTTGTAATGCTGATTCTCTCGCTTCCGCTGGCTAGGATCCTTGCCCCGCTGAAAGGCTCACGGTCCCTTGTTATCACCGTAGTTGGAAACGTGACCAAGGAAGGAGCTTCGCGTGAATTCGAGGCAGACGAGGCATCGAAATTCCGGCATACAGTCTCTGCTCAGCTTGAACGTCACCTTGGCCCTTGTGTAGAAATCGATCTCAAGTTTGAACCTGACCAAAGGTGCCGCTTTCGATGTTCCTTTCGATTCAGCCCTCCATTCAGGATGTCGTAGGTGGTGTGCCCTGGACCTCGATACTCTACAACATTCAATCGTATGCATGGCTCGCTACTGTCGAAACTGTCCATAACATATCCCAGCGGTGGGTTATAGCAGGAAGGGTCTCGTAAATTGGAGCAATACATGAGTGTTGGACCCTGCATCGTTACTCAAAAAAAAAAAAAATCTGTTCATGGTATGAGACCTCATTCGATAGCAGTGGAGGATGTAATCTCCAGAAAAAGATGGAGCGAGCTTTTGCTATTGCATTTCTCTCTGGTTTCGTCAAAATTGGGGGTTTCTGCAGGTATTAAAAGTTTCGTGGCGCATGGTGCAACAAGTACAGCTTTTACTGTGACGATGGGGAAGACTTGAGGCCGGGGCAAGGGTGACCCTAGGCTTTTCATACCAACATATTGCAGTACAGGAAGGAGACATGGCAAACAATGGGGACAAGCAAGCATGCATGGAGCCAACATTAAGGGTCATAGCTTTGATGATAATACGTTTCCTTTCTTGACACAACATGCTTCTTTGAAAAATTGGGCCATACCAGAAAAAGCCCTGATAGCAAAGGACATCTGCGTGATGTTGTAAAATCCCAAGCATAAGGAAGCATGCGCATGGCTGCGCTGATCCGCGAGATTCAGTCTATTCACCGCATCGATTTCATTGTGCTCTATCAGATATTGTGTCGAATTCGCCAACCAAGACCATGGACTCCCTCTTTACCGCCAATCTCAACGTCTCTCAGCTTACAACCGATCCCCATTTCCTCACCCCACAAGCCTCTCTACCTCCTCAAATCCACTCATATTATTCTCGCACCACCACTCAGTCCAAAGCCCACACTCATGCAATCCCCTCATCAATCCATTCCAAGTAAGCCAGTCCCGCCTATATAACTGCTTCTTCATTGTGCACAGCTGACAGAAGCACGGCGGCGTGCCCGTCAGTTGGGGCGGCGTGCCCGTCAGTCGGGGCGGCGTGCCGAGCATACTACTTTTGTTAAGGGTCTGCAGCTTTGATGCGCAAAGGACGCGGAACGGTAGAGTGTTGAGCAGATGCGTGTAAGAGGGGTCGATGAGAGGGAGGTTGGTCTTCCATGTGCAGAGACTACAGCGGCAGCCCGGAGGTGCTGATTCGTCTGGTGCACCGTAGAAGTCGAGGTCTTCGGCGGTGGTATCTTGTGGCTCAAGGATGTCAGATGTCGGCACACTAGGACTTGGAAACTCAAAATTCACGTCGAGTTCGAAGCGTGGGATGTCGACTGAGAGAAACGTCCTGTCATCCCTCGCAGCCACTGGCAGAGACTGCTTCTGCGTGTAGAGGTGCGACGATCCTGACCACCTATGTCCTGGTGCCCGCTGGTGCTGCTGTTCGGCCAAAGAGTCAAGCAATGCACTTTGGATGTAGGGATTGCGCGGTTTCGGCGACGAGTGCCCAGACGCTTGTCGATTTTGCGATACTTGCAAAGTATCAGAAGAAGATGATCGCTCACGATAAAAATGGATCAGCGATTTCGATCGTTTGTATTTCTCTTTCAGCCAACGATCTGTCTTGACAGGCCTCTCTGGTGGGTACGTCACCCGTGATAGGGGTGACGGTCTTCCGAATGGCTGACTTGGGCCAACTCGCCGCAGTTTCTGGATGACTTCGTGCTCATACTCGCGAGCGTAGATCTTGTATAGGGCGATCTGTTGTGATGTTGGTGCTTCTATTAGGGGCTCGTGCTTATACGGCAGTCTTCTCTTCTGCTGCTTGTGCTGTTTCAACGGCATTTTGGTTGGCTCCTTGATGAGTCAGCAGATAGCTGCTAGGGGAAATGGGGGGATGATTGAGGTTAAGCAGAAGGCAAGCTCAGCTCGAGTGGCTTACATACTTTGCGCAGCTGCAAACAATGGGCAAACAGATGGAGAGACTTCTTTGTTCTATTGTCTTCAACAATCCAATTGTCTTGTTCACCCCATGACATCTTTACTGTGCGCCTACCTAACGCCTCTTTGTTGGTGATGTCTGGATGTCTGGGGATACCGCTAAGACCCACCATTCACGTGTACAGTTCCAGGCCGCCGATATAAGCGATGATTCTTGCTTGTGAGCGCTGCTTTATACGTTCTGTAAGATTAGGTGGCTTCGTGAAGTCTGAGGGCCTTGGCGCGAAAGGTGGAAACTCTACCTGCATGCAGCAGTCGGATTAGTATTGTGTTGGTCCTACCTTTCTGGCTGAGGAAACTCGCTGCACCACAAATAGGAATGTTTATGTATCTCATTTGTGATACTGCTGCTAGTGTAGTCTCGATATCAAGACGCGCCAAAAGTAGAAGCATCGTACATCAACCAAATCCATGGTTTCGGCAAAACTTTTCTTCATAATTTTCAATCTCTCTGCGGAGCAGTGTGTTTCTTTCAGGGCTTCATGTTTGCACTTGATGTACCTTCAGTATTCCTTTGCATGTTTCCAGGATTCTCTCGGTATTCAGCACGGTATACTTGCCCGTAAACGATACAGCTGATCCACATTCCGAGCATTAGATATTCCTTCTTCCCGCACTGTCTCTGAACCATATGTATACGCTGAGCACTAACATCCTATGCCAGCGCTCGTAAAAATTCATCAGCATCAATCCGCCCTTGTCATGATACGTCAGCTTAGGACTTGCACCCAACTTCATTACACTAATCATATTCTGACTATCGTCTGCGCACCTATCTCCACATTGCTCTCGAGAAACACTATGTCATTTGAAGACATCGCACCCAGCAGCCGTACACTGTCCAATCAGCGCCAAACACCCACTGGGGTCATTATCACAACACGCCGGCCCAAAATCATCCCCACACTTCGGGCTCTGGCACGGCGGCGCCGTGCTACAAGTAGCCGGACAGCCTTTCGCCTTACACGTATTCCAAAGCGGACACTTCTTATAAATCTTACACACCCTATTGACATCCGTCGCGCTGGGATTGTCCGGGTTGAAATAGGGTACAACGACTTTGCCGACACCGACGAGCGTGTCTTTCCCCGGCAAGGCGAACGCGTTGCTTCGGTACTGCATTATAGAGCTGATGTCGTAACCACCGGAGGAGTCAAGATTCTTGCTGGTGATCTTGTTGAAGTTGCTGGATTGGGCGCAGCATTTGGGGTTGGCGTTATTGCAGCAGGTCGTGCCGAGCGCGAGAATGTTGCCGCTGCTGCAGTCGGGGCTGAGGTTCTCGCAGTGGTAGGTCACCGTGGTGTCGCGAGTGGGACGCTGGTGTTCATGTTTGAGGCCTAAGGGGAGGGACGCGTTAGAGAAGTCGGGTCGAGGAGTGCTTGCGCTTCAAAAAGAAAAGGAGTAAGGAAGCGAGGGAGTCCTTACCCAAGGCATGTCCGAACTCATGTGTGGTCTCGGCGACACCGCAGGTCCCACTGCAAAGGAATGTTGACTGCTGGAGGTTCATGGCGAGAGAAGATCCGGATTTGTAGCCCAGAGCGCTATTGCAGCCACCACATGCGGTTCCAGTGATGCGCAGGACTCCGTTCTCGGCTGCGCCGTTCGCTTTCTTCGTGAATTTCAACCATGGGGCTACGACTTTCCAGCGGGCGATGGCTTGTTTGACAGTGTTGCCGAGAATCGTTTCTGTACTTTGGCTGTCGAATTTGTACGTTAGGACACCGTTGGGCCATTTCGTTGGCCCGTCAAAGATCGAGAAAGCGCGGGGTTCGTTAGATGAGGCTCTGACAATGGCAGACTCTAGGTCTTGCTGGGTGCCGAAGACGATATCGCCGCCGCTGTCGGAGAGAACATTGTATTAGTAGAGGCCGCGAAAAAATGATGTAAACTTTGTGGATAGACTTGCTGGGAGAGTAAGGATGCTCTCCTCCGACAGAAGAGGTCCAAAGACGACGATTGGAATGGAAGACAATCCACTCACATGACGGCAGTACCTTGAGCGGTCAAAAAGTACGAGACATCGCGTTGACCAAAGTCAGGGTCTCGAATCCGAACACTGGTTGTGTTCACTCCAACGGGGTAAAGGGGGTCGAAGTCGAGTCTGTTGATCTGACGAGGCTTCAGGTTGGGAAGGCCATTGACTAGACTTTGGGACAAGATAGTCACGGCGAGCAGACTCTTGATGATTAGGCGCATCATAACGTTGAGGCTGATGGCAGGTTAGGCGGTAGAAGAAGGTCTCCTTGGGCTCGCTTTGCAGAAGAGCTTGTTGATGATTGTGGGAAGGCTGACCAGCACATTCCCGAGAGAACATGGTATCTTATATAGACAGGGCTCATGAGGAAACGCTGTTTTTATTGCGCAGCACGTTGGGCCGATGCTCGGTGGTGTTACTTGATTGTATTACACCTGATGTCAGCATCGACAGCAGGCCGTCCGTTCTCTAACTAATGTCGCGAGAGTAGATGAATATTGCGGCGCATAGCTAGTAACAACTGCAGAAACTGGAATCTATCGAAGGTTGCCAATTGCCAGACGCCAACCAGGCACCCCGCCGCGGCGACGCAACCCAAGCCATGTCTTCAGCTAGCCTTAGAACGAGAGGCGAAGTATAAGACGCTCTGTCATCTTTTAGCATCAAAGCGACAAAGAGATGAGTGTAGGAGAGAGACCACTATTAGAGCTTTCAGCCACAAGTCACTATCAGGTAAAGATATCATCCAAGCATCAGCCCGGGGCAAGGGCTGACGAGTTTTGCTGCGACTGGACAGTTGTGGCGCTCGGCCAAGCCCATAGTTAGGGGCTACAAGATGGCCGGACTGACTTGGCTCTCATAGGCGCGATGACAATTATACCAGTGCTCGCTTACTTCCCGCCGCCGGCTCCTTATAAACGAGAAACTGGTGTGAGAACGAGTGATATTACAGCATCTTCACTTAGCAGGAGGAAGTCACAAAGTGTGTTCGATGCAAGCTCTCTTTCTTATTATGTCCTCGTATTTGCTCCCCTTTCTGTATTGTAAGGCCTGAGCTCTGCCAAACGTCAGATCTCTCTCTTTCGCTTCGAAAGTTCAAAACGCGAAAAGTCAAAACGCAGCGCAAGTGGTGATGAACAGTACTGTCGATTATTTAGCTCCTCTTATGGGGCTCAGGTGCTTGGTCAGCATAAACCAAAGGAGCTGCCACGCCACGAGACAAGTGAACTGCAATTCTGTAGTTCATGTGGAGATTGAGGATTGCAACTAGGCCCACGATTGTCGATGCTCTTAAGCGCACTAATGGATTCATTTGCACCACGCAGTGGAGAAACGCTTAGCCCAGTTAATACAGACTTTCATTCCATCCGAAGGGTACGTCGGCTTCAGCAACACAGGACTGCATGTGGTTCGACGCGATTGAATCAATCAGGGCCCAGTGCCTGAGTATCTCAGCCAGCAATGATGGGTAGAGGAGGTAGGTATCGCAGAGGACGTTGTAAACTATCGCGACGGCTTCACTCGAAAGGAAGGGCCGAGCAGGCCGAGCAGGGAGATTGGCATGCGCCAGGTGGTGGAGGACGCCTCAGCATAGCAAGCAAGTGTGACTTTGTAATCCTAAGCTCCTGCAATCTCCTCGTTGCTCTTCCTGTTGCTCCGTCTGCAGCATATCCATGCCGTACAATACAATCGGCATGGCACCCGGCTTAAGCTCACAAGAGTGCTTCAAGGACATTGAGAGCCCGAGTCGGTAACGACGTCAGATGCATGGCATATTTTCACGCATGTTGTCAGCGCCCCTATATGTATGGTATGAACCCCAAGCTCTTTCTGCCTCTGCCTCTTGCCACGACGCGACGCGTCTCGCAGGGACTTCAGGGTACTGCTGCTGGATCTGGCGGATCCGTATCAAAGCCGGGATACATTCATCTGTGAGGTAACTCATGACCATCCGACGGCGGACGTTGTCAGTAGTAATTCCAGATGCAGGGGAGGCTGTTGAGCAACGTGTGGATGTTCAAGACGTTTATCAGCAACGGCGGATATGGATTCATAAGAGCGCCAAGGCCCACTAATCTCCTTTCACTCTAGCGCCGACTCCTATCGCCGTTATGATTTCTCGACCAATCAAGTTGGCTATCAAATGCCAACGGTAAAGATAAGCATGCGTTCCCCACGATCCCACGAACCAGGTTATCGGAGTCCCCATTTGCTGCAAATGCGACTATCATGGAGGATCTCATACCATGCCATGTGCTATCGCACGCGAAGATCAGCGAGCGACTTGCGGGGAAAAGACCTCCGATGAGTGCGTTAGCTCAGCGGAATGGCTCTATCTATCGCCCCAAAGCCATTCGATATCACCCTTCAGCTACGTTTTCCTGATTTGATCTGCTTTACATTAAAGCAACCTCTTTGCCCACACATCCTGCGTCCAAACCGCCCACAGTTCATGCCTGCTGCCGCCCGTTAGCTACATCCCCAGCCAGCTCGATCCAGCACCACCCAGCAATTCTCCATCCCCCACTTTTCCTCAAACTACCAAAACCACTGATCACGCACCATGGACGCATTCACCCCCCAACAAACAACCGAGCTGGTCTCCCGCATCGGCACAAAAAAATCCCACATGCGGCCCGAAAAGCTCTTCGCAAACTCCCTGCTCACCGGCCCTTTACTCGGCTTCGGCTGCGCAGTCATGGTCTCAACCGAAGCAGCGCCTTGGTATGCGGAGAACGCGCCGGGTTTGATTCGCACGGTGTCGGCGATGTTTTTTCCTGTGGGGTTGATTATGATTGTGCTTACGGGCGCGGACCTTTTTACTAGTAATATTATGTTTATGGTGAGTTTGTTTGGGTAGGAGGGGGTGGAGGTGCGGGTGGGATGTCGGGAGAAGAGGAGGGGGGACAGGGAAGAGGGGAGGTGGGGTGAAGAAGGGAATTGTTTTGCTGATGAGTGGTTTGTGTAGGGAACGGCGTTCTTGCATCGCAGGATTGGTATTGTGGATTTGGCTATCAATTGGGTTATCAGCTTCTTTGGGAATTTGGCGGGGATGCTGTTTTTCATGGCGCTGGTTACGGGATGTGTGTACTCTTCTTCCGTTGGTGTCTTCTGGCATGCTAACGATAGACCTTAGATGGTGGAGTCTTCCAAGTCATGGGCTATCGAAAGGCGCTCTTCGATTTTGCAACCATGAAGATGTTGACACCCGAATGGCATCAGATCTTCTTGAAAGCGATTGGCGGTAAGCTTCCGACCCCCGTATTAATGGAGCAGCGCTGATGTCTACTCTTCAGCAAATTGGCTCGTCTGCCTCGCAGTCTTCCTCTCCATCTCCTCGAGAGAATTGGTCTCTAAAGTAATGTAAGCTGCTAGTTCACTCCACCACCTCAAGCATCCCTCCTCGCTCATATATTCGCAGTGCGATTTGGTGGCCCACCTTCACCTTCGTAGCCCTCGGCCTAGACCACGTGATCGCAAACATGTACTTCATCCCCTGCGCCATCTTCTACGACCACCCCGACATCGGCGTCGGCCTCTACATCTGGAAATCCCTGATCCCAACCCTCCTCGGTAACCTAATCGGCGGTGGCTTCTTCGTCGCTACAGTCTACTGGTACCTCTACCTCACAGGCCTAAATGGGGCGCAGATCAAATTCGACATGGGCAGTTTGGACACGGCGATGGAGGCTGGTGGGCCTATGGGCCCGAGAAAGGTCAGGTCAAATGTGATGGTGGATGAAGGCGGGGTGAGCAGTGGGAGTGAGGACACGAAGGTGCTGGAGGGTCAGGAAGTTGCGAGTCCGAAGGATGGGGTCATGGCTGTGCCGAGTACGGATATGGGTATGAATAGTGCGGTGGGACATGAGTTGAGAGCTGATACTTATGGGAGGCCGAAGGCGGATGTGGTGAGTGATGGAGATGAGAAGGTATGAGCGTCAATTTCATGGATATAGTGACAAGAGAAGCAACACCATGTCCTAAACGTGGATGATTGCTAGGATGCTGGCGTGACAAGGTTTGCGAATCAGAACATTGGGCTGTTGTGTATTGTTCAGCTCCCTTGGGGTCAACTTTTGCAAGTGTATAGCATTGGAAGACCTTGATTGACGGCATCCCTCCAGTGCCTTTGAACACGTACCTTCACTCTTAGTGCTTCAAATGTTGAATCTCGCGTGCTTCGCCGCCGCGCGTAAGTTTCAGCCGTATCTTATGGTTCAGGTGAATCGTTCGAATCCGTTCAATTTCGACTGGGTACAAACCTGGTCCTGGCCAATTTGAAAGCTTTTGTGCGGGTGGAGGATTTGGGCAGCCTGTATGTTGCGATTTCCTTTTTTGACTTTGTTGTAGCCACACACGAAGCGGATAATCTTGCTTTGTTGCTCTATTGATGAAGCAGGACATCCGAGCATCTCGCCCAGTCATATCCGCTTCATGCAATCTCATGCGTTAGGATTGAGTGTCTCATGTGCTGCGGTGAATGGATCTAGAACGCTTTGGAGCTCCTATGCGCCGTTAATATTACCTGTCACTATCAGAAGTGCCGTAATCACGCACCTGCAATGTATCCGAGAATGACTCATCTGCATCACTGCCAAACGCGAACTTCATCATATGCTTCTTCTTCTCTTGGAGCTGAAGGATCCGCTGCGAACGGATATTAGCACTCAGCCTTGATTGAAAGGGCGGGAAGGGACGTGATCGGCTTACTTGTTCAATGGTATCCTGCATCACGTAGTGTATAATGGTCACTTCTTTTTGCTGACCCATACGCAAGGCACGTCCAATTGCTTGCGCTTCGACATTTGGGTTCCACTGTGGCTCGACAATGTGGACGCGGTCTGCAGAAGTGAGATTCAGGCTGTGATGAAGGTTAGCTTCTATGTATAGGCAGGTTGCTTCGCGCCGCTCTCACCCGACTGCGCCGGTACCAAAGGTCATCAGTAGTACGGAAATGTTGGGCAACTCCTGAAACAATTGCAAACGCCTCGATCGCTCCGCATAGCTGACTTTACCGTCGATACGAACAGATGGTATCCTGTGCTGCTCGAGGATTACTGCAAGGATGTCGAGTGTCTTCGTCCAGCAAGAGAACACAATGCTATGAGATTCGATCAGTGATGAAATCGCAAGGCAGCAGTCTGAAGAATACCTTTTTGAACTTTGCTGATGCTCTAGAAGATTTTCGGTGACGGCCAGGAGCTTAGTCGAGTAAAGGTCCGTAGCAAGAGTGAGGGATGTGGGACCACTTTGTTGGATTGTCGGTGCTTGCTCTGTAGATGGCTGGCCTAGCCCTTCGCCTACTTCATCTGCCCTTTTGCGCTTCCTCGTTTGACTGGCTGACTCGGCCGTCTCTGTACCTGTGGAGTCTCTACGGATAGGCCGCAAGCAACTTGGGCAGCAGAAAGAATCTTGAATCAGATCAAGTGCCTCCTGCGAGCTGCAAGTTTCGCATTCGAAGCTATTGGGCGACTGGGGAAGGGAATCCGGGTGGAGTCCAACATTCATAAGTGACGCCATGGTCGTCGAAGGAAGTGGGAGACCCACGTTACAAAACATGCGTAGTTTCAGACATAAACTAAACATTCCCGAGAACCGTTGAGATACCGTCGTGGTGCTGACCAGCACATCTAGATCTGCTTTGGTGTCTAGCAGGATTTTCTGGTAGCCTGATCTCTCCTCTCTTGACAAGGAAAGGTTATGAGTCTCGAGCCGCGAGGTCAGTCTAGTCTGAGTGCTTGTCAGTCTTCTCAAGCACACACTTCGAAGAAGGCTCCGAAGCTTGTGAAATGGATCTTGGCCTTGAGTATCCTCATTGATCAAATCTCTGAAGGCTGCATCTGCGCTCGTAGTCTTGAAAGGCTCCACTTTGAGGAAGCGTAACAATGTGGCCAGATCATTCAACTGGTTTTGAATTGGAGTACCGGTCAGACACCACCTACTCCAGGCGATCAGAGCGTGGACTGCTTTGAATTGTTGGGTATTCTGGTTACGAATCCAATGTGCTTTGCAAAAGTCATGAGGATACTCATAAGGTCACAGCCTTGGGGCAACCGAACACTTACCTTCGTCTAAGACCAAACGGTACCAGGCCCAGCCGAAGAGGACTTTCTCGCTCACGTAATCTCTCATCAAGGTTGAGTATGTAGTCAAGACAACATCCGCGTGGGGTATACTCGATGCAGCTCTATGCTTTTCACTGCTGTGATGCACTAGAAGACTTAAAGTATTTTCCATGACGTGTCTGTAGCTTCTTAATTGTGTCTAGCTTGAAGACGCAGCCGCATACGCACCGATCTACTTGGGACTTCCAAACATCGAGGACCTCTGTATAACGTCAGCCTTGGGCACACGATTTCCAATGACATGTCTCACGCGCAGATGGTACCACTATCAATGTTGCTTTTACGGGCAATACGCCGGATGATTTATTAGTGTATGACTTGTCGTATGCGAAATTTTGGGCATCTTTCAGCTTGTAGGTGATTGCGCTGAGCATCGACAGAGTTTTGCCTCTAAGGAGATTCAGCCTGCTCTGCGACACCCTTGAAGTTCAAAGCGTAAGCTTAAAACGTACAGCCCCATCTCATCTGCAAGTATTCCGCCGAGAGGCATTGAAAGGTGTGAAGTGTAGCTGCACGAATTTAGAGCCTGTTCAGTGATACTAACGCTCAAGTCACCTGTAATAAAAATTGTTGTTCAGACTGCCTGAGCTATGTTTAATATCCTCTCTGCTGATGATAAAGCGTAGGGCGGCTGACTGATGTCTGGTACACTCAGCGCCTTTTCTGATTGCTTTCAAGTATACGGTCTTACTGCAGAAGAGGAGTCAGGATTTTTGCCGTTGGGGTTAAGCTATCGGAGCCTTTGGCCGCAACTAAAGAGTCTAGAATCGAAGAGACTTCCGAGCTGATTTGAGATTGAGTCAGTGATCCGAGGGAGCGGCATCCTGCAATCTGCTGTAGTTGTGCACGGGAAGGAGAACGAAAGCATTGTGGGTTGAAATAAGATACGTCTGATTCTAAAGCTCGAGGATGCTGCAAATATTGTCCTTCTTTCATGAGTATGGATCCAACAGCGGCTGCTGCATCGTAAGGGCCGAACAGATTTACTGACAGATGCAGCTGATCTCTGGTTCTTTGACGGTGGCACTCGTGCGAATCATTGGCACCTTCAGCAGCTACGACTCCTTGGAAGAAAATGCCTGAAATCTGCGTAAGGCTGTCGAGAGTCAAAGTAGTCTTCAGATCGAGCAGACCAAAATTTGTTCCTCCATCCGATTGGAGTATGAAATAGCCTGCTTTTGATACTATCGGATACCCGTGCACATGATTAAAGAGTTTGGCCACTCGCGAAAAAAAGCGCCTGTCGAGCTCAAATCCACTTGGACAAGCGGCCCGGCTATTAAGAAGCTGGGCTATATATCAGCTCAACCACAAACCTGGTATAGTTTTGCTGTCATTATAACTGGCAAACTTACCGAGCCATAGCAGACTGGATGAGCCGAATGCGGCAGTTGGGGAGCAGAAGGAACATCGTCTGTTAGATGAGCCAGGTGTTTCGTTGTGGGTACATGTAGTGACATATCGGATTCAGGTGGAGGAGCATTTTCGACCGCCTACATTGTCCACTCTGAGCAGCTGCTTGATGGGGCACATTCCACTGATAGTAGTCGGTTGTTTGATGTAGAAGTCCAAAACGTGTGAGCGTTGTCACCGTAAGTAATGGTTGAGCACTGGATAGAGGTGACGACTTGACCGTAGCTTTGCGAAATCGCACGGACTGTTGACTAAAGTCTGCCGTAGAGACACAGCCACACCAGCCACACTAGCCCCCGCCCTCTTTCTTGGCAGACTAATTGCCTACCTTCCAGTTCTTCTCGTTATTTCCTATCACATTTATACCTGGTTCCAGTCTTTGAGAACATCGAAGTACGGAGGTATGGCATCATACACGCAGTTTGTCACTATTGGGCTATTCAATGGGCGTGAGAGGGAGTCTTTTTTCAGCACACCGCTCGATCTGCCGATGAAAGTGGTTCGTGTGCCTGGGGGTCTGCCTGCAGTAGGCCCCCATGAAAAAACGCGGCCATTGGCTTCGGTTAAAACAAGGCTGAAAGACTCCGCCCCCGGCCATGTGCGCGATCCCCAGCTGCGACATGAAAAGGGTTCCCTACTTTAAGGCTTCAGTCGGATACTTATGCTCAATATTTTCTGTCTCATTCGCGTGGGACCCTTTCAGATAGCAGGACTCTGCGCCAGTAGTCATGTCTAAACAACCTCCAAGCACTAGCTTCCAGCGGGCACTCGAAAAATTCAAACAATCTTTACCACCAAAGCTACTTCAAGACTTCCAGGAGAAGACACTGAAGGATGTTTCCCAGACTATTTGCGCAATCGAGGCTCGTCACGGTAGTGACGGGACATTACGCGGTATGGAAAGAATGCATGGCTTTCTCGAAGCCATGGATCAGTATCGGAAGGTTATCGAATCTTTCTTGAATTGCACACCTTTTCTGGGCTACGTCTGGGTTAGAACACCGAGCACAGGTGCACACGTTTGGTACTTATCTAGAATAGGGCCCTATACGACTGATACTTCTGGTTTTGGAGCCACCATGTTTGACTTTTAGCTAAGCTGACGTATACGAAAACAGATTGTTGAAACCGAGGTCACCTCTTTAGAGACTATCCTCGAAGCTTATGAAGATATTGGCGAACAGATACCTGCTTTCATGCAATACCAGACTCTCTTCGAGAGATACCCACAGTTACGAAGAACCCTGGAGCTTTACTTTTGCGATATTCTCGAATTCCACCGGCATGCGCTTGACTTCTTGAACAAACCTGGTAAGATCGGGTTGTTGACCTTATTCATTGCTTTCGTTCTTGACGTTGTCCAGGTTGGAAGAGATTCTTTAAGTCTTTTTGGAAGACTTTTGATACTAAGTTCAAAAGCATACTGGACAGTCTAAAGAGACACAAGGATTTAATCGAGAGCGAAAAAGACACAGCAGCTTTGTTCGAAGTTCAGAGGGCACGTGAAGTTGCTGAGACTCATTACCAAGAGCAATCGGCAAGGGAAACAAAAAGACAGCTCAATGCTATCCTCGAAAAGTTGAATGCTGCAAGCTATCAGTCCGATCACTTTGCGGCTTGCGCACAGCGGAAAAACAGTACAAGCGGACAGTGGATCACGAAAAACGATGTTTTCACCAAGTGGTCTAATCCAAACATAGAGGGCAAAGCGAATCTCTTTATTAACGGTGTCCCTGGAGCAGGTATTGAAACGTGGGCTTACACTCCGGTCGAATAATGAGCTAACAGCAAGATTTAGGCAAAACCATTCTAGCCTCATACTTGATTTACCACCTTTCAGAGAAGGAGATGGCAAACGTGCTGTACTTCTATTGCAAACATGACCAGCAAGGCAAGAATAATCTGACAGACGCTCTACGTGCTTTGCTCTCGCAGCTTGTACGTCAAGACGATATCATTATCGGGTACGTGCATGATGCTTGCGTATCCAAAGATCTGTTGGATCCAATGTCGATCCGCAAAACTGCGGCTGCTACACTTTGCGGTCGACAAAATATATATATAGTCTTGGATGGTGTGGATGAATGCGATCCGGACGACGCGGAGGAAATCATAGAGTGGTTCCTGGGCCAACAAAAGTCTGCTGAAGGCACCGATCAAGGTGAAATGCGATTGCTGTGCATTGGTCAGAGGACTGATGTTCTGCAACGAAAACTGGGCGATGCTGCACACATTCCATTAGAGAACACGAAACATTCGGAAGACGTCGACGCATACATCGAGCGGCAGGCTCGCAAGATAATGGCTGACTATGAGATCAGCGAAGCAGTAACAGTTGATTTGGTCAAACGGGTATCATTTGCTGCAAACGGTAAGCGCCGACAGCAATGTGAACCGAAATGATGTTCGTTGTTATCTGACGTGCATGGAAGGAATGTTTCTCTTCGCAAAGCTAGTCATGGAAAATTTGCAAAGCCAGACCAACCAAATGGATGTTATGAAGGAGCTGGAGCCACGGGTCTTTCCCGTGGACGTGAAAGACGCGTACGTATTGCAGCCACAGATATTCTGGTTATCTTATCGACTAGCTGACACGAGAGCATAGTTATGAGCGGGTCGTTGCGACAGTCTTCAACGGTGGTCCGCAGCAAAATGCTGCTACACAAATATTAGGCTGGGTACTCTGCGCCAAACGACCATTGAGATGGCGAGAGATACAGGCCACCTTCTTCCTCGATATAGAGACGGGGACTTCGAACTACGAGGGACGGCGATTGCGAAAAGGCTGTAAAAGACTTTGCGGGTCGCTGATTGATCTGCATGAGGAAGAAAGTCAAATGGAAAATGAAGCGGTCTTGCACCTTGTACATGAGTCAGCCCGCTTGTGAGTGTCTTGTATAATCTTGGTTGTTCAAGGTTGCTCACGATCCAACAGTTATCTTATACAGAACAGATTGGTCTCGACCAGAGATGAGGAAACAAAAATAAGCCTCTATTGTACAAAATACCTCCTGACATGGCCTTTTAGAGCGCCCGAAGCTGCAGTAATAGATCAGAATATCAAGGATGGCTATTATTCATTACAAGACTACGTTGCCTCGTACTGGATTGATCATCTGCGAGCTTGTTTACGACAAAACACGCATGGATACACCTCGACCGCTTCGGATCAAACCCTCACGGACCAAACTAGACTATTCTTAGATCACTACAAGATTGCACTTTCGGACAGCTCCTACGGTTCCGTGAATGGCGCGAATTCCTTGGGGAGAGTTGACGATTTGCCGCATGACGTCAAAGCAAAAAACGCTTGGAAAGCCCTCGAAAGCAGTGTACTACAGATCAGAGTCGCAATGGAACTCAAGATGAGTAAATCTCAAATGAATGATGACCAGAGGCAGCGTCTCGTTACTATCTACGGGCCGTTAGAATTCAAATGCCCAAAGATTGGATGTAACCGTTTTCAAAGTGGCTTCAGATCTGGCGCCGAAAGAGATGAACATCTCAAAAGTCACGATCGACAATTCTGCTGTGCCGAAGGAAGTTGTGCGTTTCACGTCATAGGCTTTGAAACCCAAGAACGGCTTGAAAGGCACATCGCACAAGCTCATCGCAAGGCCGACGACGAATCGGTTGTTGAGTTTCCCAAGCCGCCGAGGAGAAATGATACATTGCATAAAGCCGCGTCTCGAGGTGATCTCCTCGCAGTCAAGTCTCTAATTGCTGACGGCCACGACATTAACGAGCGCTCTACTCGAAAGCCTAGGATGACACCGCTCATGCTGGCGATTGCAAACGAACATGTACCCATCTGCAAGCTTTTGATCCATGAAGCGAGCTTTATGATCGAGAAACAGCCTAGCGGAATGTGGGGGTATCTTATCAATGTCTTGGAACTTGTATATCAAAGTGATAATGGACCAATGTTTGAAGTTCTGTTGAGCTTGCCTGTTAAGCTTGATCACCCCAGGCACGTTCCTCCCGGCAACTCCAAAGTAGTCCAGACACTGAAGAAGAACTTTCGATCAAAGAAATTTCGACTTGACGAACGTAAGAAAGAACTCTCTACATGGCTACCTGCAGCCGGAGCTAACGGTGACTTTGAGCTCCTTGAATGGCTCTTGGAAGAGGTCGGAGTTTCTCCTAACCGCTTCGTGAACGGACAGACGGCTCTATATGGAGCTGCAGTCGGAGGACACGTTGATGCAGTGAAGCTCTTGATTAGTCGAGCTGATATTACCGTCAATTATACCCCATTAAACAATAAGAGATTAATGACTCCTCTGATGGCTGCAATTAAAGGTTCGCACGAAGGCGTGGTACGTGCGTTACTGGATGCGGATGGGATCGAAGTCCCCACACACAGCACCAATGGTGAGCCTACTCTCTGTGAAGCTGTGAAGAATGGTAACATCTCCATTGTGCAAATGCTTTTGCAGACCGGGAACTTAGACGTCAATGCTGCCAACACGGATGAAGAGTCACCTTTGTTAATTGCCGCCGATCGCGGACAAGGAGCTATTATTAGCTTGCTACTCGCTAGTCCTTATATCAAAGTCAACTGCAAGGATCATCTCCGGCAAACACCGCTCTGTGCAGCGGCGAGAAGAGGGCATATAGAGGCACTCTCAGCACTTTTACAGAATTCTGACATCGATGTAAACGCCTCTGATATCAACAATCAAGCGCCCTTGCGAATAGCAGCAGAACGTGGGCATGCCCAGATTGTAAACATGTTACTCTCGATGCCCAGTGTAGATGTCAATTCGATTGATTCTCATAGGGCTACGGCATTATTAGCCGCCGCTTCACATGGCTACGAAGAGGTTGTACAATCTTTGTTGAGTGCACAGAGCTTAGATCCCAACGCAAGGCGAACAGGTGGAAAGACTGCGATTGTGCAAGCCGTGCTAAATGGCTATACACGCATAACTGCATTGCTGGTCGCTGATCCTCGTGTTGATTTGGACGGAACTTATAAGGGAGACACGCTCCTCATGCTAGCAACATTCCGACTAAATGCTGACATCGCCATGAAGATGATCGAGTTGGTTCTACAAGCGAAAGATCCACGAACACGTCCGTTATTTCTAAATACGAGGAATGAGGTTGGGAAGACTGTATTGAGATGTGCGGTAGAACGAGAGTTTGTTGAAGTCATGAAGTACTTGATTGGCTCACATGGTATTGAAGTAGACACACCCGACAATCTGGGGCAGACGCCTTTGTGGTGGGCTGTTTCGTTTGGGAACCTTACTGTGATCGGCTTGCTACTTGATCATGGCTTAGCCGATCCAAACAAACCAAATGAACTCGGCGATACCGCGGTCGAAGCTGCGATACGGCGTGGCCGGAAAGACACAGTCCAGTTTCTGTCACGATCAGGGAAGGTCGACCGGAATCAGCTCTCCGGCAATGACAAGGTCACGTTTGACCGCTTGGTTTGCACCGACCCATCGGTAGATCGAGCGAACCAGCTCACGAAAAACTCAAGCAAAAAGAGTAACCCCCTTCACGACTTCCAAATGCAGCTCATGTTATTGGAGCAGCAGAACAAGAAGAGGCTCCTCATGGAGAGGGATTAAAGGCAGAGAGGCAAGTTAACAATGATCAAGAAAACACAAATGATCTGTTGTCAGTGTGACGCCAATTAGAATGGGTATAATCTGCAGATTTGTGTGGAAAGGTGATATCTTCCCTTCGCAATTGTATACCTCTCGTCTACTCTCACAGCGCGCCATGATTATTAGCAAGCTTTACAGACTATGCCTTGAAGAAGACCCCTTGCTTTTTCTTGGTTATTAAACGAGTATATTATAGCTAAAGTCTTAGACGCCACGGTCAAGGACTGCCCCGCAGCTGACATCAAGACAATATGAAACGCGACATTCGCCTGCATCGTTGGCTTGAAGGAGTTTGCTCGTGCTTATCCCTGTCGGCTGATATGTCCAGACCTTTGAAATGGCTGAGCTGGTTTATGCCGCTAATGAGATGGTCTTTTGAGAGCAACGGATCTCGAATGGAATGTTGGACACAATTTACGAACTCTTCATTCTGCTTACTTATCACTTTTCTAACATACATTCAACCAGCTATCCTTGATGGCCAAAACTGTTGTTGATTGTGTTTAGTTTCATACGAGGAGGTATTGCTGGCTTCATTCCCACCTTGAAAAGGTTGAGCCACATCCAGAGCAAAGGCCGCTCGAAATATAGTCAGCTAAATCTCAATTGGCTGTGCTTGCTCGCGTTAGTCATCACCTTCAGCCCTGAGTACCAATCGTAAGCGTCATTGAACCTTTAGGAGTAGCCTGGGCTCCCCTACAAAGTTTCATACGCATGTGGCTTCAAGATCCTCACTCTAAGCCCTACTTTCGCACCCTATTTTGGCGCAATAGATCCAGAAGCCTTCGAGCCAGCCCAGGATCCTAGTGCGTTAACGCTTGACCTCAGCTTGCTCCGCATGAGAGCATTACTCTCAGATCGCAAGCGCCAAAGAGAGCCCGTATCTAACAGCAGTGTAGTCTCACACGATACCAATCCATTACATTTACAATACTTGCCGAACCGCAGCACCACTGACTGGGACCCAGCACTCCGGATTGACAAAACGTTCCAAGCAGATCAGCGTGCTCAATACTAATCGGATCCGAAGGCAAAACCGGTTGAAAACACGACAAATACATCAACGCGTCACTCGACGAGCTTGACGGCGTTACAAAAGAGTACTGTGTCTACAAGCCTGACATTTTCCAAGATGTACATCAATTATGGAGGGGACTCGTTGACGACAAATGTGGGTGAACGCTGCCACTGTATGGCTGTACAATCAAGTAGCTCTCCGCTCATAATCATTAGAATCTATCAATGTTTACATTGTGCAGATTGTAGATAAGAAGTGGTGCATGACTGGGACTGTGGCTGCTTCTTGATAGAAAGATTGTTGAGGGGTCGCAGCGTCGAGGGCTCGAGCTACAATTTTATACGCATGGATACATAAAGAGCTGGGTGAACAATGGCCAGTCTACCGAAGGCTATCGTTTTAGCTCATGGAGCTTAAAGCTTTGTACTTTGAAGATGCTCGGAGAGTAGCGTTGATGTGACGACTTTGGGCTAATCCACTCCTTGCCATTTATTATATGCCAGATTATTTTGGGTTATCACCGCTTAGGAAGGTACACAGTGTTGGAAATTGCGCATTTTCTGGTCTCTCTATCTAACATGTTCATTGACTGTGAGATAAAGTAACAGCTATTACACCTAATCGTGCTATGGGATTGGAATCATATGTCACTCTAGCAATACTCGCTCGATGATAACAAATATTCAGGCAAAGAATGGGACATACGAGCGTAAGGTGACGTTTCCCACCATGTCAGCCGATGATTTTATGGAGTGGACGGTCACACTATGAAGCTGGAGATGCATGTTGCGGTCACAAGGTGATGATACCACCTGTCTTCACTAATCTCTACATTATACTCCCTCCGAAGAAGATGTCTTCCAGGAAGCTGGCGATCGAAATTTATAGCCGTACTCCACCACCACTATGCTCACCGTTGTCATCCACACCGCCTTCAGCTCGCTCGCGTCCCGTACCCTTATGTGCCGCTGTCGTACCAGCTGTACTTGTCGGCCCGTCTCCGTAAGCAGCACGCACCGTATCGGCACCGTTAATGCGAGGTGGTGGTGATCGTGTTGTTGATCGCAAGCTTGCGAATAGATCGTGTACTCGAAAGTGCGGATGTGGAATTTCTCTATGACCTGCGAGCCTGATGGCAGCCGAGGGAGTAACTTTCAGCTTCTTTGCTGTGTTGCGTGCTCCCGCGACTTTAGTGTTGCTAAGGGTGCTAGCTACTGAGGCTCTGGTCATATGTTCTACTTTATCAACCGTCGTTGCTGCGCTGGCCTGCTGCAATTCTTGTCCTTGGTTGTCGTGGGTTTGTGAGTGGGTCGTTGCAATGTGCGCTGGCTCAGCGGTAGCTTCCAAACCTGACGAGGAATCGGAGGAGTAGTCGGAAGGAGAGCCGGTGAACACTCTATCCATGGCTGGAAGCATGACTTGTGCAGGTCTCTGTGGCTTTGGGTCGGGCAAGCGCGACGGATCATGGTTCAACTCTTGTGGTGGACTTTCGACATGAGCATGTTGATTATCAGTCTCTACAGTGTTGCGAAGTCAGCTTTTTGCCACATGGTAATAAGGTGCTATATGGTATTCACGGGCTGTTTGAGTGCTACTCTGCGCTTCCTCGCGTAGGCGACGACGTTCTGCAGCTATGGCCTGGTCAGAGTAATCATGCAAGCCTATGCGTGAAACAACACTTACCAGCACTTTGACGCCCGACCGCTCTATTCGCTCTCATGATCGGAATCCTTTGGTCGTTTTCTCGGTGATGCTTTGCGCGGCGTGCGCTGTCCGACTTCCATGCCTGGACAACATTCTTCGGTCGTCGGGGTTTCGGCTTTCTCGCCATAATTTGAGGCAAGGTAGCAAGGTAGCACGTATCCTCAGCGTAGTTTGAGGGGAGACTAATGTTCCATGTGTGTGGAAAGGTAGGGCGGCAGTCCTAGAAATCTCTGGTCGACCATACGCTAGTGATCTGTTGTTGGGGTAACACATCACGACAACCTATCATCGAATTCGATGACGCATATAAGGCGACAAAAGAAGATGCAGTTGCACAATGAACAGATCCCTGACTGTCAAAACGACCTATTGAAGCCTTGCAAAAGCCATGAGAAAAATCAAAGACTTCTCTAAGCAAACTGGATTGGTAAGTCATAACGTCAGGTGGGTTCTTTTCTCAGAGACGAAATCCTGGGACTCGAACCATCGAACATTCAAAGGGACAAAAAACCTATTTAGTAACGCCTGTGCCCACTTGGATTGGGAATCATCTGGTTGTACCCTCTTGGCTTGCGATGTTGAATCACAGGGAATCGGACTATTACTTCGGAAGTCTTTCACCACTTCGCCATCCACTGGGGTCCCAGCTTCCAGACTTGGATCAGACATCCACTATGAAAACAATGCGTCTCAGTTTTATTATATATACCTTACAAATCCAGAGGATGGGCGTGTGCCACTGTCTTCAAGTCTGACATTTGCTCCCCATTAGTTGCTTGCCCAACCACAATCCTTGCCTCGGGTGCAGACCCATTAATTGGCGAAGGCGAAGCATTCAGCTCTCAACTTAACAAGATCGGTAGGGATGCGGCAATCCTTAGTTCAACGGGCAACGTCGTGACAATCACACTGCTAGAACGGTTCAGCAAGCAGGTAAGCGCTCAGGCCGTGGTAGACCTGGCTGCGAAAAACATGCAGATGACTTTTGAACGGAGGTATCTATGCGAAGTCTCTTCTGGAGTTCCTACGTGCCCGCGCATTCTCACTGGTCCTGCCAAAGGAAGGGTATATCCTCCTTAGACATTTGGTATCTCGGAATGTCTCTGCCCGGGTTTTCATGATCCGTCAATCGTTTTGATGACAAGACTCGGGCGGTGCCTTGAAGCTGCAAGAAGTGGGCTATAAGTAGGTTGTTTGTGCGATGCAAAGGAGAGGGGAGTGGAGGTCAGAATACGGGGATGTCAGAAGAGTATGATAGTTGGGAGCGTAAAGGATGGTATTGCGATAGTGTCGAGCACGAGTGTGCATGGTAGTGAGCGGATGCATAGAAGCGAGAGGCTGACGAAGCAGAGAAATGAGGTGTTGAATATCCGGGATCGAAATACATGATTAAGACGAAGATTTGTTTTGAGATCTGGATGACATAGGATAGCGCCTGTAATTTTCTAATGAGGTTGACGTAGCTTTCGTTGCGACATCGTCTTCCCGTATCTTCTTGACCGCTAAAGTTGGTATAATACATCGAACATCGTCCACCCATGCAAACATACATTTATCAAACTCGTGATCTTGACACCTTCTTCACGTTGGGGCCCCTCCACCGAAGTTCCAATTCCAGTCATGATCAAGATCGGCGCTATACCCGCCGAACATATTCCAAGACCCATCCCCAACATCCGCCATAAACTGCCCCTGTCCCATTGTCGAGTATGGGAACATACCCTGATTGAGATCGAAAGAGAAGGCGCTCGTCGCATTAACTGTCGTATCAGTTGGTACCACAGCTGGAGTCATCACATTAGGCGACGTCGCAGCCGAGTCTGTCATGGAAGGTGTAGGCAATTGATTGGGACCGTTTGCTTTGGACTCGGCGTCAGCGTGGCGAGCAGCAGTAGCAGCGACAGCTGCCGCACTCGTTCTGTTTGGGCCAAGCACGAGGGTGCCGTAGAATGGGACGACGACTTTAGCAGTCTGCCCTTCTGTGCCGTCGCAAGTCTCTTCCTTGCACTGGAAGAACATCTCTAAGGTCCGCAGACACTGCTCTGATACTTTGCCGCCGGTTTCATTGATGGAGGAGCGGAGGAGATCAATTATGATTTGTACGAGATTCCAATCGCTCTCGTGCCCTTGGGTGAGGTCTTTTGAATATCCGACTACGTTTAGGATGAGCAGCATGGCAGCCGTGAAGGCTTCGAAATCGAGGACTTTGTTGTAGCTGTAGAAAGCGGCACGATTGGTGCGGAGGTGCTGGTAGCATCGGACCATTTCTCGCGCAGCGTCTACTGCGGCGACTTTTCCGTGGTGAAAGCGCGTGTCGCTAGCTGACTTGATCATCAGCGGGAGATGGAGGAGCAGACGGATGTGGTGGTAAAGAAAGCGAAGGAGGAAGTTTGCTTTGACAAGTCAGCGGGTGCGTTACAATGAATCGTCAGTAATTAGATAGGCGGGGACGGCAGAGCTTACAGTTACTTCCAGGAACTTCAGTGGGCGCAAAAAGCCCAGGAGACGACTGCACAACTTCTTCTAATTCCTGATCGATCTCGAATGTCGTCGAAAGCAGTTTGTTAGATGTGGAGTGCATCATGTCATGGTTACGATCGATGATACGGTTACATATACCGGCAAGGCGGACCATGAAAGTTGTTTCAAATCCAAAATTGTTCCCTTTGGTAATGTCAATGTCACAATGGGACGTGCAGATAGTGTATGGTTGTCCGAAGACGAGGGCTAGAACAGAATCAAGGATATAGAGATTTGCCCAGGTCTGTTCTTTTCTACGAGCGGAAAAGCCTTGGGAGTCGACTGCGCGATTTGCTTGCCGATGAAGGTTGAGAAGCTGTGCAAAGGTCACTGCTCTTCGATGCGCCAGCCATGCTCGACGTGGTCTCCCTGCTACCATGCAGAACTTGCCGTAGACGATAAGACATTGGATGCCTTCGAAGGTACCTGCGAGGTCATCATCGGCGAGGACGAGTCGGTAGACTTCGCGGCCAAACTTGTCTGCCAGATCATACGGCGAAGCCGCAAGTAGTAGATGGGACACATCATACCCTGGTCGCACTTGTTGCAGGCACATGGCAAGTGCAAGAAGGCTTTGTCCAAGGAGAACAGGCGAACCACAGGTCATCGAATCCCGAATGAATTGCTCAAGTGCGGAGTGGCTCGAGTCAAAGACTTCCGGCACTGCGTTGAGCGTTAGCAGATGTTGATATTGGGTAAAAGATCTCAATCAGCTCTCACAATTCTGAGTCCAATCGGAGTACCAGTGCCCAAACTCTCTCGCCAGAAATCTGATTGCCTCCTGCGGTGGGAAGAGAGCCAGCAAATGCTTGCTCAGTCGTTGGGTTCTGGTCGGATCGGAAGAGAGTTCGCCACCTGGAACGTCCTGTGCAATGGCTGTGGTGACAGGCTCGACCCAGTCTCCTTGAGGCTCAACGAAGTCATTCTGGAAAAGGCCGAGGTATGGGTTCGGGCCAAGATCAGGCTTTGCACCCGCAAGCTTCGTGCCTTGTTTTGGTTTCGAAGCCTGGATGGTTGTGTCTGGAAGGGATGCTGGGGTCGCTGGCAATTGGTCGGTCTTTGGAGCGTCAGTGGCAGCGATTGGAACATCTGAGGCTCGATTAGGTCAGTGGCTTGGTGAATATAATGCGACAAGGATTTGCGAATCTCACCTTGAACTTGAGCTATCTTTTGCGCAGGTAGGGCATCTTTATCATCGAGTCTAACAAGCAATGTCTTAACAAGGCCCTCTAGCTGGTTTAACCTTCCTTGCAACTGCTGTTCCTTTGGCTGAGCTTGCGCTTTTGGCGAGACTTGTCTATGAGCTTGCTCGAGACATTCTAGGCTCTTCTCGGAACAATGATCGCATATGTCAAGCTTCATGTCGTAGTTGCACTTGATCTTGCGGCGTCTACACTCTGCGCAGCTTTTTGTGCCTTTGCGCAACTTCTTTGCAGGCGGCGCAACATCAGCTTCTCCGTCAGCCACATGCTTCAGTTGCGTATTAGCGAGTATGGCGGTAGTCATGTTGTCGTTGCAGGTTGGGAGGTGTGAAACGGAGGAATGACGGATGAAAAAGAGATGGTAATTCCCGCTGACTAAAGCAGACTTCCCACGGACGAAAAGTGCGAAACTCCGAACTCCGTCCGGGCTTGGTCCGTCGGAGCTTGTGGCATTTGGCGCAGCATTTGCCCTTATGCAGCCTAGTCTCTCTTCTTTGTCCGCCTTTCCTCCGTCTCACTTGATGAGTCACCGCCGCAAAAGCCGATCTGGTCCGATATTCCGACGCTATTCGAAGCTTGTCTCCTTATCCGGCCCCTATTCCTGGCTTATCAGGCCCAATGCAGTCAAACTCCAGGCAGATTTGCGTCAATTGGTTGCACGCGGAGGAAAGTTGCACCTCAGCGTCAAATATCGTCACATCTATCCCAGTCCATGCTGACGGAAAGTCTCCTTTCGTGATTCATAGCAGATGTATAGGTCAATACATAAAGATCATCCCATCTCACCCACTCTCGTCTCTGCTCCACATTTTACAACGCTTGTCTTGGCTTCGTTTTCTAGATATATCTAATTGCTCCTTCATCTTCATACTCCAAACTCTGTTTGCTCCCCTAAGTCATGGCGACAGCAACATCCATTCCTGCTATGGCAACCACACAAGCCGCACCTCTATCCTCCTCTGCATCCTCATCTTCAGCTGAAAGTATCAGACGTGTCAAGTCAGAAAAGTCGCAACACGACCTCGAAAATGTCGATACTCATCTCTCCCAGCTCTCAAGAGTGGCTACCTCAGATTACCCCACTGGCCTCAGGTTGATCTCAATCGTCGTCGCCCTCGTTCTCTCCATCTTCCTCGTCGCTCTAGATATGACGATAGTGGCAACGGCCATTCCAAAGATAACAGACCAGTTCCACCACCTCGACGACGTAGGCTGGTATGCCTCTGCTTTCTTCCTCACCCTGGCAGCATTCCAATCGACTTGGGGCAAGCTCTACAAGTACTTCCCCCTGAAGTCAACATTCTTAACCTCCATCTTCATCTTCGAAGTTGGTTCCCTCATCTGCGCTGTCGCCAATAGCTCCACCACCTTGATTGTTGGACGTGCTATTGCTGGATTGGGAGGTGCAGGCGTGGCAAGTGGGTGCTACACCATCCTTGCGTTTTCTGCGCCGCCAAAGACAAGGCCTGCCTACACGGGCATTGTTGGCGCAGCGTATGGTGTCGCTTCTGTCACAGGCCCCTTGATTGGTGGCGCACTCACAAGCAACGCGTCATGGCGATGGTGCTTCTACATCAACCTTCCTATCGGAGGAGTCAGCGCCGCAATCATCTTCTTCAGCTTCTCCACTCCTGCAGCCTCCAAACCCGAGGAAGCCACCTGGAAGGAGAAGTTCCTGCAACTCGATCTCAATGGCGCCTTCCTCCTTCTCGCAGCCGTGATCTGCTACATCCTCGCTCTCCAATGGGGCGGAACAACCAAAGCCTGGTCCAACTCCTCAGTCATTGGCTGCCTCATTGGCTTCGGCCTGATCATTCTCGCCTTCATTGCCAATGAATACTTCATGGGCGAGCGCGCACTTCTCCAGCCAAAGCTCATGAAACGACGCCTCATCCAATCAACGTCAGCCTACGTCTTCTTCATCTGCGGCACGTTCTTCGTCCTCCTCTACTACCTCCCCATCTACTTCCAATCCATTGGCAATGTCTCCGCCGCCGACTCTGGCATACGCAACCTCCCTCTCGTCATCGGTGCCAGTCTTTGCACCATCTTCTCGGGCATTTTTATTACGATGACGGGGTACTACTGGCCCATGATCTTTTTCGGCTCCGTAATTGCGACGGTCGGGAGCGGAATGCTGTATACACTGGACATTGGCACGAGCTCCGACAAGTGGATTGGTTACCAAGCTCTTGTGGGCATTGGCTGCGGACTGGCGTTTCAGGTACCTGTCATCGTCAACCAAGCCAGCGTCAGCCCCAGTGATATCTCGTCGGTCACTGCTATCACGCTTTTCTTCCAAACGGTCGGTGGTGCGATCATCGTGTCCGCAGGCCAGACTGGCTTCACCAACCGTCTCTTAAGCCGCGTTGCCACCGAAGCACCAAAAGTCGACCCAATCCTTGTCGTCGCCACCGGCGCGACGGAGTTGAGAGCTGTCTTCGACGCCGCAGATATCCCTGGCATCCTCAGAGCGTATATGAGCGGTTTGAGAGTCACATACGCGATTGCAATCGCCGTGGCTGCCGTGAGCGCGCTGCTGACGGCCTGGGTACCGATCAAGAAGCTGGATCCAGAGGCAGTAAAGAAGGCCGGTACTGGAGGCGCATAACTGTTAGGGGGAACCTCGAACTCTTCTGCTGTACATATTTAGGGGCAGTAATCACCTCGCCGAGCATCTTCCTTACTGAGCATCTGTAGCGCAAGGGGGCATAATGATACCATCATGTACATACATAGAGATGGAAAGAACCAAGGTTTCTCACCTCAACATCACCCTCCTCTCACCTCGTTCCCTTCCATCTGACCCCCCCAATCACCGCACTTGTTCTCCAATTGTCTCTCTACACCTTCCTTACCCCATGGCTTAGAAGTCGTCCATCACTGAGCATCCTCCCCTCCCGAGACTCAGCAAGCGATCCGCACCGCGCGACCATGCTCAACAATTCTTTCGCCCTCACGCAACGCAGCAAATTTGGCTGGTCCTTCTCCTTTCAGACAAGACACCCGACATCTGAGGCATTCAACGCAAGTAAGGCGCAACACCAAGACACACAGCACTCGAGCAAAGACCATCGAGCCTAACCCGACCGATAGGGTTGGCGCGTACATTATGTGCTGCGACGATCGCTGACAACAGCGGAACTGGGGACGCGGATACAGCGATTTGAGATTGAGGGTCCTACGTGCAGGAAATAGCAGCGGTAGAAGTTGTGCCTTGAGAGTGGAAGGAAGATATGAGATAGTGTTTGCATTTCGCGCTCCTAGCGCTGAAGATGCGGGATTGGACTGCTGGTAAATAACTCAGGGAGAGAAGGAAGGAGAAGACATGAGTTGGTGTGCGCATTTGGCGCTCGTCTGTTGCATCCCATGTCGTTGTGCATGCTAGATTGGAGGTGTGGGCTTAGTGCTTCAAAGTTGAGGTCTGGAGCAACGATGATAAGAATCGCCTGCCTTGGATGGTGTGATGTAATTCTCGGTTAGGAGAGTCCCTGCCAAACTGGTGCCCAAGTAAATCCGTCCGCTGGCTCTTCGGAGGAGTTTGAGGAGGTGGAACCGTAGTCGCGTAGGCCGTCCCTGGATGCATGTTAGTGTATGCTGCATTGAGTCAGGTGGCTCCGAAGGATAGCTGGAAGACGCGTTTTGCAATTGGGCTTGCAAAGCGCATCCGGATTCAAAGATGTTAAGGGGGGTGTTAGGGTTTATATGTAATGCGGCATTGTCCATTCGTTGATCGTCGCAAATTTTGGTTCAATGCTTTTCTTGAGATGGATGATCTCGACCTTTTCTCCAATTTTGTCCTCGATCTCCTCGATCAGCCGAGATACCTCGATAGGGTCGCAGCTTTGGTGAAATTCAACGATCACGTTGTTGAACCGTTCCAAAAGGCGTAAGTGGCCTAAGAGGACGCGTTCGGCTTTTGATCGATGAACATCAGTCTTACAACCCTCGAGCGTTACGCGAAGCAAAACCTTTTTGAGCCTTGGATGCCGCTTTCCTGGATCTGCTAGTCGAATTGAAGATGGGTCTATATTGTATTCATAATCATTGCGAATGACGAGCTCGAGAGCAAGCCTGTTGGCGCGTCGCTGGTGGTAGCGTGGAAGCGGTCGTATCGCGTCGTGGATGAGAGAAGCGAGTCTCTCGGAAGCTTCATAAGGTTTGACACTGGCGATGGAGAAGAAGGTGCGTTCCCAGAAGAAGAAAGAAGCATGTAGGATCCGGTTTACCTCGCGCCGTACTTGTCGACTTGTTAGCTGGAGGGAAAGTGGGCCGGGGAGGTATGGGATGGCGGGGTCGAAGATCGGTGTGCTATCTGGTGCGGATTCGATGTCAGAGTTGTGGACGATGTTGCAGATTGATGCGTGCCAGATCTGATCGCGGATCTCGGCAGGTAGGCTGAGTAGTTGGGAGTGTGCCTTCGCCATGAGTGATTGTGGCAGATGCTGCACTGAATGCAGAAGTATCTTTAGGCCTTCGGTGTCGTTAGACTCGTTTACGCGCTTGGAGACTTGGTATCTGTAAGTAGTTGCTAGCTGTTCACTGCAACGGATGTCCTGCCGAGTTCGGGATTGAGTTATGGAACGTGGACTGATGAGAGCGTAAAGCAAGGAAGGAGGCTGGGATCAGAATCTGATCAGGCAACCGAAACAGAGTGTGGGGTCAAGCCCTGAGTATATCTACGCACGCAGTCTGACAGTTACGCCTATCATTTGGCTTACAGTATGAGCCCACATCACAACCGGGACCGCACTTGGCCAACCGTGCTTTACTTATGGACTCTATACAGACATCCATCATATCAATGCTCTCGTCAGATTTTCTCACTGTCTTTGAGTCTGCTCAACCGTATGAGGTGAGCCTCCCTGACGCGCCATTGGGCTCAAGAAGGCAAAGCGCCTCATTTCCATCTACTTCATAATCGATACAATCGAGCAAAGTTCGGACATGAGACGGATTATGAGGCGCAAAGAAGCTAACGGAGGTCCACGTTCATCACTCTTGAGCTTCAAGATGATATAGCAAGAACACCCTCGCACGCAACCGTTCTCCCTCTGTCCAAAACATACACCAAAGCACAGCAGGTACCAAGAGAAGCTCTAACGAGCGCTGTCTTCCTTGTTGGTGCTTAGGCGTGTCGTCACCTTGGGAACTAGATTGGAGAAGAAATCAGGAGTTTTGGATTCAATAGCAAGATCCCTAGCACGTCTGTGTTTTGGGGAGCCAAAAGTCTATCTTCTATCTTTGCAATAGCTTGCCTCAGTCCGCTGGACCGGTTGTATCGTTTTTTTGAATCACTGTGTCATTTTCGAGGATCCAAAGTCTCAGTAGAGGATTCAAATGGAGAAGTAGATGATGGAGAAGGTCGACGTATTACGAACCCAGCTCTGACCCGACCTAAAACTACCCGATGAGATGGAGAAAAAGACTTGTAGGGTGCTGATAGAATTAAACGTCAGTTGTGCTTCTAGCTTGTGGTCCTTATTCAACTTGCCAAGGCCGTCGTTGATTCCACTGAGAGTAGAGTCCCAATAGGATATGACGGAAAATTCTGGCTGTGATCGTAGGAAAGAAAGATCTGTAGCTGTTGTGAAAATATATGGGGGTCTCCAGGTCAACAACCTTGTAATGCCGCAACTAAAGTGGCAGTAAGGAACTCGGTACATCGATTGCTCCTTTGAAGCTTGTGTAGGTGTAATAGCTGCCTCGCAAGGGTCGTAGAAGCTATGTCATTCGAGAACCTCAATATTCTTTAATGCCGATATGTAACCAAGGCGACTGCTGCTAGGTCCGGGGGCACCGGTTCATGACAGTCAAGTCTCACTTTTCCTTTGCATTTCGAAGGGCACAACCGTCACGTTCTCTATTGACTCGTCTTCGATCCTCTTAGCAACAGCGGCTGCTGCATCTTTCTCGCGACTTGAATAGAAGTCAATGACAACCTTGTATCGACACACAAGTTTGATATGTCCCAAGATTGACTGTGTAGCCATCGATATCTGCGCTTCTGTCGATATAACACCCAGCGTGACTCGTAACAACACGACTTCCAGAACCGGCCATCTTTGGGCCGGAGATTCGAGATAAACAGGATACCGTTTCTGTCCACCGTGTTTGTGATCGTGATCGTGATAATCTTGGATGAAGAGAGGGACGGCGAGCTTTCTCACACGCTGCCGATGATACAGGGGTAGTCCAGGGACTGCTTTTTTTGTGAAGGATCGTCTGAGAGGCGCACAATTTTTCTTGTGGGTGTAGAATTTGCGTTCCCAGAAAAAGAATCTCGCATATAGTTCTGAAACGACTTCTTGGTGGATTTGACGGCATACTAGATGAAGGGAGAGCGATGAAGGCAAGGGCAAGATTGGGATGGCTGGATCAAGTATCGGCATCGAGTCTTGGGCGGCTTCTATGTCGGGATCATTGACTTCGCTGATGACCCAAAATTGGTATATGGCGTCGCGAATTTCACGCGGCAGATTTAGGAATCTGCTTCTATTGGGAGACATAGTTGTTGTGTTGGCTTTGCCATGTAAGATCGGAACTTTCGTCGAATAATGTATATCGACTGTGATGTCTCGATCTCTACGAAACAGCAGTTCCGGCCCCTGTAGATTCTACTACACTGCCATGTGCCAGACTGCTGCCTTGGTGGAGCCTAGTACGTTATGCAAGGGCGCACACAATATGTCTTGGCCAAGTCTTCTCGGCGGTCCATGATAGATGGTATGCAACGATGCTGAGTTGTTCGAGATCTTACGACGCGTCGTCTACGCGTCATCTGCGCGTCAGCGAGCTTGAAACGTCAACAGTAAGCGTAGATGTTACTAGCCATCGGTCAATGACTTTGCTGCGGCTTATACATCTCATATAGTATATCCATTTGTTTCAATTGCGGCGTGTAATCGTTTCCTTATTGCAATTTCATAGATGCGGTCGCTTCCCTGGATTCTGAATGAGACAAGTAGTCGTTCAAGGCGAGAAGCGTACTCGACAGTCACATTGGATTTTACTCACAAATGTACCAAGTGGTCAAATGCATCGCAATCGTAGCAAAGTGAGACAAGTCGTTTTACCCTTGACCCGAAAGGTCACCCTATGAAAGTACGGTCACTCTTTTAGGGTCACCATAGTTTCTTGTGCTACGTTCTGCTCAGAGCACGCGCCCACATGGCGTTCCTGCGTTTCGCTTTGGAATTAGGTCATATTATGAACAACTGTTGCTTTCCATGATCAAACCTTCTTCAAACTGAGCGTATGGTTCATGAGCCTTTGTCCATGAACGTATTTCAAAAAGGACGCTTCAGTTGGTATGCTTCCTCCAAAGGCCCTTCTTCTTTAATGAATACAACTGAACATTACTAGGTAATCTCAATGCCATCATGCCAATAACAGCCTCTACCTCTCTCTCTCCGCATGTCTCTATGAATCCCAATATGACTTTTTCGATGGATTTGAGCTGGAGCAGCAAGGTTACAGTAGCCTTGGCAACTTTCTCCTGCTGCTCATGGGTATGACAGTCGTATAGGATTAGATGAATGAGCAAAGTTTTTAGCTTCGGATGTGTGTTCATAACGTCCAAGAGACGTCGACCACAGCTGTGGCCATTCTTCTCCATCTTACCCTTCTCGATCTTATGAATGTATATGCTGAAGCATATGGCAATGTTGCGAACCCGCTTTCTATGATATCGCTTGAGCTCATCATGCGGGTACTGATAGGATAGGCAATGAAAGTAACAAAAGTCTGTGTAGAGGATCTCTTGGACTTCCCGGTGTAGCTGGCGAGAGACTCTGAGTAGAGGTGATGAAAATATTGTAGGATCACTAGGGGTCACTATTAGTCTGCCACCTGGTGCTACGAGCCCCTGCGAGTGTTCGAAAGTTTCAAGTAAGGAAAGGAGATACACATCGTTGCGCAATTCGCGAGGTAGATGAAGGAACGGAAATGTCGCTCCTCTCTCCCCGTTGAGAAATGCTATGAAGGGTTTGTAAATTACGGGTTCCATTGCTCACGAAGAGGATGGTAAGAAAGGTAGAGAAAGCAAATGATGGGCATATAAATCATCTTTGTCTTTCATATTATAAGACAAAGAAACCCTACGCTAAGGGCCGACCGATGCAAGGGGAATAGTGCATACCACGGACTCGTGGCAAGCACTCCATTGGTGAGTTACTATTTAACTTACAGCCAGGTTCGTAGTCAAGGTTGAACCAAATCTAGGCGTCCGAATGGGGTTGTGATCTTATGTTTTGAGAATGATGAATGACTCCAAAGATTAGCCTTCTGGGAAGAGACACTAAGTTCATGCCCGACGGGCTAGCTGATTTTTAGAACCGGTCTTGTCTACATACCGTCTACAGAAACGGTGCGAGATGATCGCTTCTTAGCGAATTTAGGCTGATTGCATAGAAAATTTGACTTCCTAATTATAAAGCGCATGTTCATCACCATAATCGCACACTGAAGCTGCGAAAGGAGAACATCTCCACGAGTTCCTGCAGCTACATTGTAGCTTCACATCGACCGAACTTTCCCGAGCTGTCTCTCAGTAAACAAGAATTGGCCCCTGCAGTAGCCTCATGCAAAACGATGATCTTGCGGGGTGATCTTACATGAACGTTTGCATCATTGACTCCTCAACAGAAATCTCCCTAATACAATGCTCTTCCAAAGGCAGTAGATCCTGGCTGGCTTTCGACATCGCTCTTGGTTTCATTGAATTCTTTATTCAAAATCGTAGACTTCACAATGGCATCAGCATCCATCGCTCTTCCACCCAGTGTGACAGCAGTCTCATCTGTCCAATCAATCCTCGCCTCCTCACCACCGTCGCCAAACCTGGGTGACCCCTTCGAGCTTTCAACCTATCCAATCTGCTCAGTCAGCGCACTTGAATTCCATTCTTCACTTAGATGCTGACGGGCGCGAAGCAAACCTGCTCAGTGGAAATTGCTCAAGCAACAACCTGCGACCTTGCTCTTATTACATGCCAGTGCGGTGTAACGTTTCGCAGCGTCAATGCCGCCTGCGAGAAAGTGACATGCAGTCAGAGCGACTACGACAGTACGTAGTCCTCGTTTACTAGCTAGGCGCGATACCTCGATTGTAACCTCGCTGGCAGAGACGCAATTCATAGGCCAACAAGGCTGTGACACTCTTTACAACAGCGACCCCGAGCTAGAAACATCTGTCTCTGCCGCTATGGCAGCCGCGACAGCATTCGCTGTGTCTGCTGTGGCAGGCAAAGACCCCACGAATACCGCGGACTTCCCGCCTTGTTCTGTGAGTGCTATCCAGACCTCGTATATGCTTCTTTCCTGAGTTCGGAGCCACCAAGCTAACATCCTCCATTATGCAGTCCTCATGCATAACCCAGTCCCTCCCCGCATACGGCTGCGGCAGCCTCACCAACCGCACCTGTGTGTGCCAAAACGAAGCGTACCTGTCTGCGATTGACCAGTGCGAAAAAGCCACTTGCAGCGTGGCTGACTACAATAGTAAGTCCCTGGACTGATTACTCCATTCTCCTTACGTCTCTATTTGAAAGGGTTGTTCTCACGATCTATAGCAACAAGCGCGCTTGGTTACGAGCTGTGCGCGCCCGTCGGCGGGTTTGGAGACGTACCTACGGCGGGGAATGTGTCGAACTCAACGCAGCCAGGCGCCGGGCAAAGTCCTTCACCTGTTGCATTCACTGGGGACGGAGGCGCACACGTTAGTCTTCGGTTGAGCATCTTGGCCGGTTTTGTTGGCTTGGCTTTGATCGCGATGATGTGAATATTTTGAATATTCCTTTTTGCTTGTTTCGGTCGCGGTAGGTAATCGTGACAAAAAACACGATCGGATGAAGACATAGATAACGGGACGAGGAATGAACAGAAACTTGGGTGAACCTCGAGCAGCGAGGCTCTGTGTGACCTTGCTGAGATATGATCATGGCAAAAAACGAATATGCTGCGAGAGAAGCATTGCGCCTGCGCTAAAGTAATTCTGATAGAAACTCACGGCATGCAATATCGTCCATCAAGTTTAAAACCACAACGCGTCGCACAAGGATTCATTTCAAATATGATCATCTTCTCTGGCCTTTCGCCATCCACCACATCTCCGATTGTTCGAGATTGGCTTCCCATAGTAAGATTTCGGAACGCTGTAAGGCTGCTCATTACTCGACCAATTTTCCCACGTCAAACACGTACACGGTACCGTAGCGATTCACATCGAATCTTCATTCGCTTTACCACGCACGAGATGATTATAGCCCGCCGCTGTCAACAAAGCTTCAATGTCACAAACTGGCAGGTTCCATTTGATCATGTCCTCAAGTCTGAGCTGGTCTGGGTGATTGTAGAATTGATCCGCCACTTTGTCATACGTAGCTTTCATATCTCCCGGGAATGGCTTACCTCCATTTTCTTCTTGGGACTTGATAGCGCTGCGAACGATCAGGTCAAGACTTAATCCGTAGTCCTTTAGATGATCGGCATTCTCGGTGCTGTCGGATAATTTGTCGCCGTAAGCATAGGCGCCCTAGACGTTCCAGTGTTTTGGATCTATGGGTTCGGCGCCTGGAGACTGGTCGATTTTACCCTGCTTCTGACGCCACCGGATGAGATAGTGGGCGACGCCATCGATGCATGTGAGCACTTCCTTGTATGTTTCGCACGCTTTACCTTGCTCGACGCCCAGGGCTTTGTCAGACATCTTGAGGACGAAAACGCCGTCTTCTTTCCAAAGGGCATTAATTGGGGCAGTGGAGATTGCACCTTTGACGATCTAGGACAAGTTAGCCTTTTCTCAAGAAGACATATTACATGATGAGAAGGTGAGAAGGTAAGCTCATAATGTAAGGCAGAAGCACTCACAGGATTGAAGATCCCGAGCGGCATCTCTTCTGCGGATTTACCTTCCTTGAGGAACGATCCCATGACGCCGGGATTGTCGACATAGCCATTTTTAGAATCATCAATAGGCTGATGGAGCATTTTGTTGTATAAATTCTCAAGTTTCTGCAGGATCTGAGCCCAAAGCTTCGTCGTCTCAGGCTGTATGTCTGACCACAGGTTAAGAGGACTGACATCATTTGTCAGCATCTGTCCAACGCAATGTGGGTGGCAAAGGCCTTACTTCGGTCTATTCAGCTCATCCTGCGTAAATATACCTTGCATGATACTCATTGCGCCAGCACCAACTGCGGCAGAGGCGAACCATCCCGCACCCTTAAAGGGTGCTGGCGCAAGGGCGGTGAACGCAGACAAAATACCAGCGGTGATTGCAAGTGGCATGATGTTCTTGGTTGGCTGCGTACGGGGAGTGTAGAAGTTCTTTACCAGGTCTCCTGTCATGCCTCCCACGAAAGTATTGCAAGCATCAAGAGTTGTCTTCAAGCTATTCATAAAATTTGCTCAATGTATAGTACCCTAGATGACAAAGTGCATTTCAGGATACTTGTTACACAAACTGTTGTCAACATCGGGCTCACAATTAGAACCAATATTGCCACACTTTTCCATGCATTCTGTGCCAGCTTGACCATAGATGTAGGATTGCCAGTCGGGAATCTTCGCTTCTGGGTCATCGATCTTGCACCCGTATGTCTAGTTACAGACAGTGAAAGGCTTGGAACTGTATTTAGGTGTTACGGTGCTACTTTTGCGATAGAACGGTAACAACTTACAAGTTGTACAGCCATTCATCTATATTGTACTTTTTCCATGTGTTCGCATTCCGAAGATCTACTGCAGGTTGATTCATGTTGACATTGCCGGGATCCTTTGCGACCTGAGACAAAACTCAGCCTCAGCCATGTCTAAGGGTACCCTCTTCCAATGGAGTGAAACCGAATGCTATTCAACATGGATGGCGCATTGCGTTAAGTCTCCGTGGCAAGAGTCGCGCAGAATTGTTGATTAAAAACTTACACCGCAAATGTCATCATTAAGGTCTCTCTTGTAGAGGTGCCAATGCGCTATGGGTATGTACTCCTCTTGGATGAAGGGGAAGGCGGATGTGGCATGATCCGCATCCTTTCTCTGGAGTACATCGACTTGAAGCCTTTGTGGATCCTGGGTCGGTGACTTGACGACGACAAGTGGCTTTGCGCAAGACAAATAGGCTGCAAGTTGTTAGAATCTTGAGCTTGAAGAGTTTTGTAGGATTGTGACCTACCGAAGAGAAAGCAGATAGCCAACACTGTGCTCTTGACCGCCAACATATCGAGGACTCGCTATCTGATAGGTCGGAGCTTGATGCGTTACTGGCTATCAAAGGTGGCAAGCGATTCATGGGACCATGATCTTATAAATCCAGATTCGGCGTTTCTGGCTTTGGCGCACAATGTTGGCAGTGCGTGCCAGCATCAGCTATTGATGAACAGTCCGAGCTACATGCCAATGCTTGACAGATACTGAATGTCTAGTCATTTTCCTATCACACTAGGGAAGTAGTCCCCTTCGTTCAGCCTCATCCTTAACAGCCCAGTGGTACAGTGTTTCACCAGATTATCCGAGTTTAGCTTCTTCTCCCATGCATTACTAAGCCCTCGCAAGTTGCCAACGCTGTGCGCCGGGGCAACAATTGGATTGTGGAGGTCCGTCCAACCTAGTGCTATCAGTCCTGAAACAGCATGGTGCTGATCATGATTATTACAGTGATATTCGAGTTCAAACATGTTCACCCCTGCTTGCAACGAGATACTGTTGGTGTTGATTTTCACCAAGTATGTGATTCTACCGTATGCTCTCGAATCTGCGGTGACGCCTACGAATACAAAGCAAATTGTATGAAGCTCGTAAACCCAAGACTCGACGTAAACCACTGTGGTGTGTCGCAAATCCAAACTAAACGATCTGGAAATGGTGGCGACAGAAGGCTTCAGCCTAACGAGGGCTACAGTAGCGGGAAAGTAGTTGCCGGGTCGAATACTTGAACTCTTTGATGATAGCTGGTAATTTGTGATACGACATCATGGTCTTCACCTCATGACGTAGCACTTCTGTGCCGTAACCCGCAATTGTTGGCCGAGCTGAATTTAGCGGCGAAGTGACCAGTAGCCTCTCTGCTTTCTTCAATACCAAGGGCCGCATACCACAGGCAGAGAAGTCATCTAAGGGAGTAACATGTGGTAACTCAGTCTAGGTATACTCGACATTCCCCTACGCTTCTTTGCACGTAATGAGCTTGTTCCTCCAGACCGGGATTTTGTGCTCGCACTGATCAGGGGGAACACTCGCGCGATTCAAATGCCGGGTTAGAGTATGACGAAGTCTAGCAACAACCTAGAAGCCCATTAAGATCGTACCGTTGTATCATAAGGCAAATAACATCGTTTGCGGAAGATTCGCTGGTCACCAGCACACAAGCTTGTACTTTGCTCGCACATGCTCGAAAGACGCCAAAGACACGACGGGTCCGAGAATTCGCTATGGCCTCTTGAAGGAAGTTGTCCGAGCCTGTATCGTCTCACGGAGAATCAAGCTAAAGTATGAGCGAGCGAAAACAAAAGCCGTTCCACCGTGAAGGAACATCATGCCCGATCCTACTAAGTCAGCTACATTTTCGAATGCTATATGTTGAAGCCTTAGTACGTGCTGCAAATTCGATCGTGCCACTAGAACAACCAAATCGCTACCGCTCATGAATGCCACAAAACATAATAGAATCCACTGTGACCCTTTCCGCGGGTGTCATTCTCCCAAGTGGTACGACTCGCGCGAGTCTCTCTCCCACTCCTTCTCTGACCGAGAGCATGAAGCCTAGACCATTATGAACAAAGTGGTGTTTAACGAACTACACACTCACCAATCTCGCATATAAGAATTGCAAATCGTGCCGTTGCCATTGAAAAGACGGGTAAGATAATGAGGTCTCTTAGGCTCCGTGTATAAACGGAGCTGCAAGATCGAGAGCGCAAAGCAGAGGGCCCTATAATTTAGAGCAGGCGATATTCGTACAATATCTGGCAGATAAATAAGAAGCAGTTCTTTGGAGCCCTATATCTGGTCAAAACAGTGGAGATATAGGCCCGTCACCAAGGAGCGCGAGGGTTCGTGTGACCTCCACAAGCTGAAGTTTGTTTGCAGCTTGCACCCCAGCTTGAGTACACTCATGCATGATTGTTAAAAGGGTTGCTGAATTCTTCAACTGTACAGCTTACGTATGGCTTCTAGCATGTAGAGCAGGGTGACACTGCTTCCATTATTCTTAATGTGACCACTGTTTGTCTTCAGCAACTCCATCCTACATTGCATATGCCGCAGACTCGGTAAAGACCCCTCATCTTGCTCCTCAATGCTCTACTTCCCGCTCGCTGACTATACGTAAGCTATAGCTCGCTGCTCTGCTCTTGATTCGTCGCGCCTGTTTCACCAGCCTGTTCAGTCACATGGACCTCGTCACCTCCGCCTCCGTTGGCAAACTTCATGTTCACGGGCGCTTTTGCTGCATTGTACGGCATTATCGTCACTGAGGATCATGTTATGCGTTCGTCCCACCTCCTGCTCCGTACATCTGCTGCAGCTTCTCCAAAAACCCTTGCCAGGCCTCATTGGAGATATTGTTGTCTTCGTCAGAGGCTATGTCTACATCCCCAGGCGCCTGTACCCTAAGCGTTCGTAGAGCTTCGCCTATTGCACCTGCCAACTCCGCATTGTTGCAAGACCAGCTCCAGGGCCTTCTCTTGAACTGATCCGGGGCACCCAAGCCTTCGTTGAAAGCTTTCAATACCATCAAAGCCCACATCGAAGCCTTCAAAGCCTGTGACTCGTTTTCTGCTGAGCGAGGAAGGGGGGTGTCGTGTGGACGTAGCGAGAGGGAAGGTTGATGATGAAGAGGACGTCGATATGTGCCAGTGATTTGGAACAGAGCCAGATGGCGCGAGCTTTGTGCGCTCGAGGTCGTTGAAGGTGTTTACGAGACTGGTGGGGTCCATTGTCTAACGAGGAGTACCCAACAGATGAGGCTCGGATGGAGCTTGAGGTAGCAGAGAAGCACGTCTGTGCTGAGAGATATTCGACGACTCTGCAAGTCACGCTGTGTCCAAAACAGTGGATGCTGGAGACTGTTCAATCGTCGTTGTGATTGAGATCTTGCGGAGAGTGAGACGCGCCAAGCTTCTTCTGTGAACCCTACTTTCGTTCTGGACACACCAGCACTGGCATTTACTATGTGCACACACTTTGAAGGAAAACTCTGCACTCTTTGAGAGGAGTTTCTTTTCCACAACAAAACGTCTACAAAAATACAGATGCAAAGTCGTCTCATGGTTGTTTTATGAAGGTTCAGCGTCAAGAGGTATTCACAACATAGGACTCATGTCATGTCAAGACCTGGTTTGCGAATATGTAAAGACCTCGTAGGAGGACTCGCACATATGTGCGTCGATGTTTCAAGTTAATGGTAACGACGACCGAGACTGGATTTTGGTCATGATTCAAAAAATCTTGGACATGGTATTTTGAATGCTAATCAAAGAAGGGAGGTATAGGGGAGTACGACTAGGTATCGTACTACAAGATTGCTGCCCTCCTAGCTCACTCAAGGGTGAATGAGGGTTTTTAGACCCTGAGACTAGCGACTCCAAGCGCGAACACCTTGCAGACAAAAAGGATGTAAAGACTGCATTTACAGAGGACTCCTAGAGTACACTCGTCAAGTCAGACCTCGGCCTTTCTGACCATATGGTCGAGCCAGCGCCAATGAGGTCGCCTTGGGTACCAATGACATTAAAACTAACGCTTTGAAAACGCCCGTTGACAGCCCGCATATAGTGCTCGAGACTGTGTATGACCTCCCCCGCATCCCTCCACACCATAGGCTTACCTATCATGTCGAAGTCGCACATCTTCGTCGTAGTCTTATCTCCATTCTCCCAATGAACAGTATGTATGAATCTACCTGCTGGAAGATTCTCATAATATTTCCCTCTTCGCATCATGTCCATGACGCATTCGATCGCTTCCAAATACGAGCAGTATGCTAGCTCGAATGGTATGTCTTCGCCAAAATTGAAAAGCTCTAAGCTCGTGCGAAAACCCGGTAGGTGATACGGAATCACATTCTCTGCCTGAAGTTGCTCTGATCTAGGGCAGATGGCATCTTCATTTGAATATAAATGCAGTGATCCTTTTTCAGTCGCGGTACTGCTTTCATCCAGCTCTGTGACTCCATCGTGGCATGATGATCTGGCGCTTGCGCAGAACGCCGAAGTTTGCCCACCCAAAAGATTATCTCTCGCCTCGTTCAAGCTTTGAAGTTCCCGCATCTGAAGACTGACTACCCCACAAATAACAAAGCGATCACCCGATATCGCCCCTATGAGAGCGAGTCTCGCAAGGTTCATGACTCAATCATTTTGATGCACGAAACCCTCATTGTGTTCGAGCGGGGGTTCCTTAAAGATATGCTTGATGCAAATCAAATCTCTAAAGATCAACCAAGAGTGCCTGCTGACGTGTCAAAAACATCGTGATTGAATGACAAGAGGAACGCGGCTCAAGATACTAAACTTGCCGATGGCGCTTCTAGTGCCTCCTACGACTCCTTTCTGGATCAGCTTATTTTAGGTCGCAAGCGACATCGCAAATTGATCTAGCATTGTAAGACATTGACTTGCACCGCCACTCGCGCCTTCGCATCGCAAGATCACCACCACAGCCTTGAAGGCTTTAGAGCCACATTCAATACCTTGCGCCTCTGGGTCTCTGTGTTCTCATGATAGAGTTTTTGGCACATGGCAAGATTGAAGGCTAAATGAAGATCCTTATATGTGATAAGGCTATAATGCCCGAACCAGCAGTATAGCGCTTATCGGTACCAATGTCTTGGGTAGGCATACAAGGGTTTTGAGCGAGCTATGTCTGTTTCTAAGAAAAGAAACTGCTGTGTCTCTTTTGCACCGTTGTCACGACATGATCTCGCCGGGGAGTAACGGTAACTTCAGTCCGGCTACACTTTGAGCTCTATCGCAAGTACTGTATCTCACTTTAATGGCTGGGATACGTATATTCGTTATTTGCATATGGCTGTTAAGCTGCGCCACAAGTAGTGTTACGTTGCGTAATAACTCTTCTTCGAAAGAAGGGCTTGGAGAGGAAGTCCAATTCAACGAGCCTTGGGTGACAAATGAGCTGCGAAAACAGTAGGTCGTGGCGTATCTAATCAGCGGTATTTTATATACTTGAGGCTTACGACTAGCTATCAGGGGTTTGTTACCGCTGCATTCTCCATGGAGATACTTACACTGGTATAACATAGCGTGAGATGAACTTCCTAAACTTGTATATAGACTCTCGCGCGTGCAAACATCTCGCAATTGGCTCGTCCTTTTTGTCTATGCTTGCTGATATAACAGGCAGTCAATCTATATTACTAGTCCAGGCTCTTTTCCTTGTATGCTCTACGGAGCCCTATAGCACTCTACAAAGGATTTGGATCTGATGACCCAATGGATCAAAGCAACAGTCCTTCTCACGTAGCCATTCATTCCCTGAGAGGCGTTTCATACTCCGTCAAAACAGATTTTTGGGGCTTTCAGGGTTCTCTCCTAGCATGAGGGATGAGGGAGCGAGTGTCAAAACGCGCGCCACTTCAATTGATGCTGGTACGTTAAGTCATGAAGTAGACATTTGGATTGGCGCTCAAAAGCCATCATTGTTTGAGCCAGACTTCCGTGAAACTTCCGGAAATGCAGCAGTAGATGATTCATCGCCCGAGAAATCAGTCAGGGTCTCTCGCTGTCAACTAAATAGGCGTGGAGAGAATACGAAGGGGCTTCAACAAGGAATTAATTTTTAATGGACCAACTCAGCCCACACTCTTTGTCGCGATCACAGGTAATGGAGGTGCTTAGCATGAGCCTATCTGATAGATTCGTCCATCAATGAAGCTATGAAATCTGCAACAGTAGCCTATTAGGCACTGAAGTGCATGGTACCAACTTCAAACCATCGCCACGTCGACCTCACCAGAATTGGGACCACCCAGCTCGTAGGTAATAGCCAGTGCCGTTGCAAGCGGGGAGACAGATCTTTAATACGAGCCTATTGGAGCCCTTGGGTTTCGACATTTGTTGGAGATACATTTTGTGAGAGCCCTTCGTTCCATCTAGTTGAGTTCCACTCTTTGAATGCAGGTGGGCCTTTGAATGCAGATCCTTCATGAGTCGCTAGTCGATGGCTTGGCGTTAGGATGAAAGATCATGAAACGTTTCGCTGCGTCTTATGGCTGTTACAAGAAGAACAAGGAATGAAGCAATCAACCCCCACCACGATGGTCTAAGCGGCAATTGGTATTCTCATCCAGGGACGAATTGAAATTCGATAATTGTATGCCTCGACATTGCAGTCAGATCCATGTTCTCCCTCTACCGAAGTCTCTTGCTCTGAGCTAGGAGTATCCACTCCATATGTTTGCCAGGTTATCTAAATGAGGTCATAGTCTGGAATTGAAGACAGAATTCATAGACCAGAAGGCGTTGGGCACACGGCTTGCAGTGGATCCATGACCTGAAACCAAATTTGTCCAGGCCCGTGATTACAAAGACACGTCGTTGGTGTACTAGAAGCTACTGACTGTGCTTGCTGGTGCTGCTCGAAAGCCGAATGGGATATTCCCTGCGCCACTAGTAGAAAAGTAAAGTAGTAGCCAAAGCGCTAATGTCTTACCCATCACCTCTGGGTGTAGGCGAGGCTCTAGAGACGCAGAGCCTCAAAACGGGTATTTTTAGCGCTCAAAAGCTTTGCGCGAGCCTAAATGCTTTGATGGTGCTTGAATGGTCCGGGACATTAGACGCTCACTGCCCTCGAATGCGATCATGTTGTTGCTCATCTTACATAGCTAACCATCCAGCGAGTGGGCCTTGAGCGCAAAGGTCTGCTCCTGATATTTGTTCATTAAACACAAAACAGTACTACTACCTAGCACCATCATGGTTCATATACTACCGTGCATACCGGGTGTACTCAATGCATACTCCACATTTCCATTGACGGACGCCCTTTCTACGGCTGTACAAAACGCAATCTTCGACGGCGGTCTTGCGCGTTTTGGTCTTCCTATAGTAATGCCCCACATGCACGACCGTCCTGATCTGCACGATAAATCACATTACACTATGCGTATAACGCTCGACGCGGAAGGAATGAAAGATGATTTCATTGTGATTGGACCTGACGCTTTAACGCCGATTAAACGGCCGGGGGAAACCATACCCTACACAACCAATCATGTCTTCCTCGTTATGTATGTGCTATCGCAACTTGTTTATGTGATCACGTCATATGATTTTGTCTCCCATGAAGCTAGAAAGCCTCCCACAAGGCGTCTTTTATACTTTGCAAGTAAGGCGCACGCAGAAACGCTGATGTATTCAGGTCTACTGAAGATTCGAACAGCCGAACCGAACTTAGAACGGAACGCGGTAGTCCACCAATAAGCTACCCAGATGAAGACTTTGTCCTGTGGAACGTACATTACAACACTGCCGATGTGCCTGCGTGGCTCTTCTATGACAATGACTGGGCCAGCGAAGACCTCGACAATTGGCTGGACGACACCTATCCTATCTATGATCCACACAATCCACAACCCTTGCCATTTCAGATGGATTTCTACAACTGGACGGACGGTTCGGACGAAGTGACGCACTATTACGGTCCAGCCTTCCTTACTGCCAACTTTTCGGACATCGAGGTAACTACAGACGAAAACATCCGACGACAGGTCAAACCGTGGAATCAAGATGTTCCACCAGCGGCAATCAGACTGACAGAAGAGGCCGCCATGGTAGCTGGCTTGATGCGGAGATGGCATCCACAGAACCCCATGCCAATGCCAGACCAGACTTTCAACTTCACAGATTACTGGGACTGGAACAATCCAAAATGGCCAATACCCTACCCATTCCAGCCCATAGACAGAGCGAGAGGACCTGGTGCGGATTCTGGACGTACTGCTGCATTTGGCGAAGGGTCGTGCACGACGGACAATAGGTACGGTTATAATACGAACGTACTCCAGAGACCTTCGAAGCAGATCAAATACGATAGCCTAGCGAGTTGAAAGGCGTGATTGAAGGGGATGATCCCATCGAGAGACGAATCAGGGCGTGCGAAATACGCCCCCCAATGTCGTTGGCAACGTCTGAAGACTCCACTATTCTTCACGATACTGTTGAGCACATTGACGGTCCTCATAGCATGTGAGTGAGCTTCAGGGCTTGCGTTGCATCCCTTGGATGTAGCGTGTCACAGGACACCTATTTGCGTTAATTCGGTAGTCACAAAATATTACGGCCAATTCATTTATTCTGGGTGGGACATCAAGAGAATCGACAAGACGAAGACCAAAACTTAAACAATGAGGAGAAGATTGACCTATAAGCATAGTAGGTCCCATTCCTGCGTTTCAGAAGGATAATAGGCTCAAACAATTTAATGCATGTTTTACATTGTGCGGAGAAGAATGCCGTGAAAATGACGAACTTGTCCAAGGTAAAGCAACTCATTGATGCGTTGCTTTAGACTCTGATACGTGGCTGTGCTTGGCCTGACTTGAATAATCCGAAAGATCTGCCCAAAGCTCGCGAATGCCCCTGTAAAAGTCTCAAGTCGGCCAAGAAAGACTCAGCATCGGGCATATCACTACTCACTGTTGGCTTTGGTGGGTACGTATCAAGCTGTTCGTCTCTGTGGGCAAGTCGAGCGAGCAAAGCCGAAAGACTAAGTTTGTCTGACTTGTGCAATCTTCCCCGCACGATGCGGACTTTCTTGCTGGAGGGTCATGTCATCGACGATGTCCTGCAGGCTTTGCAAGTCTAAGTCGAGGTATTAATAATAGGATTCGTGGAAACATCATAAGCAGAACATATCCTGAGGCTCTTATCGAACTGAGCTCTGTTGTGCTTAGAATATGACATTACGTGGATGCAAGTTGACGCGCATGTTTCCATGATCAGGTATTCTCAGTCCTGACAAGTCTCTTTCGATCATTGTGTGCGGAGTTGTCAACCTTACTCATAGTCTACACTCCAACCCTAAATCTCTCAATCTTCAGGCCCGGGATGATTACCTGCCACTGATTCGCAAGCGCCAAATCAGCTTGACAGTGACGGGCTGAGAGTGAAGCCGGCTTCCATTCCGATTCGTTCGCTTCTAGCTTGACAACCTTAGTCTGCGTATGCATGCCTCCTGCATATTACATATGCACTGTCATAGCGTGTGGTCTGAGCATGTGCATGCATATCCTTAAGCAATCCGAGGAATAGTTTGTAGAACAGAACCGTTCGACAATGACCTGATGACGAGACTTCTTGTCTAATATATTGCTATGAGAGTGCTACCTCGTTGGGTATTGTGCTCCAGCCGATCGTAAGTCAGACAAGATGTAAATCGCCTGTCGCCTATAATGGCACGAGAGCGCTTATATCCCGACTGTAGAAGCACGATTCAATCTCAACGAGCCTAGAACAAGGGCATTAGGAGAACAACCCTCCCTGCCAGGTCGAGATATCATTCTACAGATATGGGTTGAATGAAAGTCAACAGGGGCTTATAAATGTCAATTAAACTGCTACAATTTGATCTAGAAGGCGACCTTACACTCCTCGCTGTTTGGTAGCACTTATTACTAGCCTAGTCACTTGGTAGGGTTTGATGCTTTATATTTCACTGGAAGGAATCTAGTAAAGCGTCCCCAGTCGGCGATTGAGCAAATTGTATGCTGGAGTGTGAGGTATCCAAGCCCTTCAATGTCTAGATCCATCAGACATGGTCTGGGATTTACACTCCACAACGTTGTCATCGGACTTGTGCAGTCCCAATCTGCTGATCTTCGCTTGTTCGAGGTCGCTGAAAGCTTTTTTTCCAGACGTAGTGATTGAAAGTCTCTGCTTCGACTTCTTGGCAGCTTACTGAGGTCGTGTGAAAGACAGTGCAGAGACAAATCATCGGTGAGCTGCAGTATCGAACACAGAGTGGAGTATGCATTGCATATTGCATCTGTCTTGCAGAAAGCAGAGGATGCATTGCATGCAACCTGCAGAAAGCGGAGTAATCCATTGCATATCTATGCTATGCCACGGCTGACAGAACGGCGAGCCGCTCCGGTCAGGCGAGGTGGAGTCGTACAATCCCTCTCAGCACGTTACCCCAATGATTGGAAGCTGGCTGTGGGAACATGAATATATCAATAAGCAGGACTGCCTTTAAACTTCTGCGTTTTCAAAAACATAAGCGTGGGGACTGCACACCGCCATCATATTCAAAAAGCTACTCTCTTGATTAAGAGACTTTGAAGACCCTATTCCACGCACGATGATTCCCAAAAGCTTACTCACCACGTTTCTATCACTGAGAATCACGACCAACTCTGGCGCGCCGCCGCAAGCTGCTCGTTCTGTCGAAGCTCCGGCCTTTGCCCAACGTGTCGAAGCCTATGATTCAGTCCACGTCCCGGAGGTTCAAGATAGGAAGCCAGCTCCTAAGATCCAATGGGATGTCGAGCTTGATGAGGTATATTCGAACGAGCAACAACAGGCCTTGACTATCCCAACATCCAAACATGACGTTGCGACAATGGGAAGTTTCGTATTTCCGGTACGTAGTGACTAAACTAGCGTTCTGTATCGCATCGTCATACCTCAGAGGTCGACGTCGGATCCTTCGAGTGGATTCTAACTCCTTTTCCGGCTTCATAGTTCGATACAATCCCCGGTGGCGAATGGAATGGCGACGAGTACTACCAGGGTGTTCGACTCACAAACAATGCTACTTCATGGATCTGGTCACTGCCCGATGCGTAGGTTGATTCTTGCGAGCTTCGCACTGTATAAGAACTAACTTTTTGCGACTAACAGGTTCCCCAAGATCAAACCCTATCGAGGGATGAATAAGGCATGGGGTCCATATCCGGAAGGCAAAGCCTATTCAATCTATCTTGAGAAGCCAGCCGTGGTATCGACCTGTGCCTTTGCATATGTGCTCAACGGCGACTTTTCGCCTGGCTCGTACGAAATATTCTTTTACATAGGTGGCAGGCTTATAACTTCAGAGGAGCATGGATTTGGTGCGGGCTGGGTTGCTTGGAGAAGTGGCACGGTGGATCGCATCGACATCGTTGTTACGTCAGGCGGTCCTTCCGGCATCATTCTACTTAATTACCTGGCGGTGGAAGATTAGAAGAGCTGAAGTGGAAACTTAATAGTGTCATCGATGTTTGGATGTTATGTTAGATGTTAAAAGCAGCGATAAAGTGCGGCGTGAGATGATTTTGTTGTTTCTATCTGGGGAAATATTATTTCTGCCTAACAAATATAAAAGTTTCAATTTTCATCTTGAATTTCAACGAGCGTGTCATGACCCCGTACTCTCTTCACGAAAGAGGAAAACTTGCGAGGCTCACAATTTAGCGGCGAAGACGCAGGACACACGTTCGCAAAACAACCACCTCAGGTACTACTTCAGAGAGCCTGACATCCGCCAAAAATCGCAGGATCCCATATGCACATTCCCCAAGCCTAGTTGACAAGCGGCCCAATTCTTTCCTTGGCACCACTCATTTCACCTACCACATCTACACCACCCCGTAAATTCTCAACTGGACTATCCACTCTCCTCCACACAATCTGCAACTTTCCAAAGATGAAAGACACCTGACCAGCCGTAGTGCCGTCTCCTGGATCCTTACCGCACATCTCCATCCCCACGATCATGCTGATTTTCACATCTCTCCACACAAGATTCTTCACATTATAGTACTTATACACCTCGATCAAACATTGTCCACTTGTTACAGGAGGGTCTAAAGGCTCCCATTTTCCGACTTCAGGTTCACTCGCACTACTGATGAGCGAGGATTGCTTGAAGAGGCCCGGATAGGCTGTATCGACTTGTTCAAGCGCTACTTTGCAGTCATCGATAGGCGCACGAGCTTCAGGTGTGGTAAGACATTGCTTTTTTGGCTTTGGCATTGCGGCCAAGGGTTGGCCTGCTGGAGAGCCGATGGTGAATGAGATGGTAAGGCAGAGGAGGAAAACTGTCGGCAGGATTGATCTCATGGTGCGCCTAGAGTATCGAGGAAAAGGTTTTGGTTGGTAAAAGCCGATGAAATCGATGGGTACGATTTGCTGCTGAGGGAAAAATTCCGAAGTGGATGATAGCGACAAGGAGACCATTCTTCAGAAGATGGGAATTCTTCGCGATTGGGACCCGAGGGAGATATAAGCCAATATGGTTCCATAGATGGGCTGATTGTTTCTCTTTCTTAGTCGCCAAGTTGCGCTTTTGAGTTGACTCACGTGAGGATCTCCGATTCGCCTAATGCGAAATTACAGGTCATGCTGAGACTGCCCTTACATAATGCCCTACCTGTTTAAGATTCGCCGCTAAGGACTCTCGGAATGCACTCCTCCAACTTCCCGAGCTGTGCGGGTATTCTAAAGACTTGGCTTGAATCTGCTAGCGAAAAGCGATGCCGCTCTCAACAAGGCTATCCCCCTCGTCGCTCGATATCCACCACCTTGGCGCTATTCCTAATTGGGTAAACCACCAAAAACATCTTCTACTTTCAATCAACTGAATCTTGTTGAAATTATTTCAAAATCTGCATACAAATTATCAAAGATAGGTGCAATCAGGTACATAACTTTTCTAAAGTATCAGGTGTGGTCTGTAAGTATCATGGCGCACGATGACTTGGTTATTCTTTTAGAATCTGGTATGTCCTACTGTAATGGGTTTAGCCTTAAGGTGGTGCATATCGAGCGACGAGGGGGATAGAGCAGGATCGCAAACTCACCTCGCGCATTGCTCGTTGTTTAGGGTCTCCTTGAAAGTAGATCTTCTCAAGGACTCTCGCACTAGAGTCCTTCTTTTGCAGTGCGGCTCGGTTCAGCGCAAGATGGCACTTCTGATAGAGCGGAAGAATAGCTACATTCCGCTTACACGGGACCAACGGTAGAGCGCCGCCGATATCGTTTTTAAGAACAGCCTAGAAGCGCTCGTCAGGTCATACACTGTAAAATGGGCCTTTTGCCTCGTCTTCGTCCGGCGTGAATCGCGGGGTTCGGGGGTGGTCGGTTGAGCAGCTACGTTGTTCCTGGAACAGTTAAGCAATTAAAGTATCCTCCTTTTCAGATGACTAGGTCAATGTTGGATATCCACGTTTCTGACCCCCTTATCAAAGTCCCCTCTCTTTGTTCACTATACATACCCACAGATCCTGGTACTTCGGAGATACTAATTTCCAACACAATACATTTCGAGGCTAGATGATCAACCAGGCGAGGTGACAGGGAAGATTGTGGAAAATATCACGGCAAAACCATGGAAGTAGGTAGTAAGCGCAGCATATCATCTCTCTGTTGGCAACTCATACGAATCTGGTTTCTGAGTCGAAGGTGATTCGCTTGTTGCCACTTCTCTTTGTGTCATTTCACTCGGCTGAATAGATCCATCCATCTCCATCGGATGGTCACGTGTCCCTGTTCATCCACTCTCTGTATATTGAGAATCATCTACGGGAGACTCGTTATGCCTTAGACGGTGTCGACGTCGAAGTAAGAGGAACGCCATTATGGCAATGGCTGCAAGTCCGACAAATCCGCCCACAGTACCGCCCGCTATTGCGTTCTTGTTCGGCTCTATGCCCCGAGATGCATTTGATCCCAAATCTGTACTGTTGACCGATGTCTTCGTGAACCATCCTTTCACAATTTCATTGCTCCAGCTTGGCTCTCCTCCGCTTCTTTGGTAGTATGACCTGACCACATCTGGTGTCACGTAAGGGCTAGCCTTAGCATCATAAATATCTTTCCATTGCATGGTTGTCATGTCAAAGATTCCCAAGGCGTTCTGCCAAGGATCGAGAATACTGGCAATGGAAGTGATGTCACTACTGGCGTTCAAGACCCTGCCACCCATTACAAAAATTTGCCTTTTACCGACGACATTACAACTGTGTATATACCGCCCAGCCTCAGGGGTTATAGCCTGTCTTTGCCAATTGAAAGCCGGAAGAGACAAAACATAAACGGCGGGAAGGGAGATTGCACTGGTGAGATCGTCACCAGCACGACCACCAGAGACAAAGATCTATAAAATCCCGTTAACTTCGTCAAGAGTCGATCTTCTTCACGCTTGCCTCATAGGTATTTTCATCACCATGGAAACCAACGGCACATGCAGAAAAGGCCGGAGATGGTTGTTCCCCGCCGACCTTTTGGGACGACCATTGCTGGGATACCGGATCAAACATGGAGGTTCTATCGTTTCCCGCTACAGTGTAATTTCCAACAAAGCCTCCCAAGACCAGGAAGAGGCCAGCTTGTCCGAAAGAAGGTACAATGTGAGCAGCACCATCCCAAGCAATTCCGAAGTTGCTGTATTCCGATGCTGAGATGTTGTACCATTCCTGGGAGCTCATATTGTACATGACCATCACAGGTGGCTCAAATTGATGCTGTAATCCTTGATATACAGGAGTTGTTTGACTATTCTGTACGCCACCCAACGCAAAGCCGAGACTACTCCCGGAAGTATAGAGGGACGTTTTAGTACGTGCAAGTGTTATGAAATTCGACGAGGCTAGAATGTCAGCAACAGACCAATTGCCAGAGGCCTCACATGGCGTGAAATGCCAAAGCTGATTGTTCGGTGGTTTGGGCTGATCATCGAGGTTGTTGCTCACGCTCAGTCCGCCACCATAGGTATAGAAGCGGTTGTGACAATCGTCGGCCCAGAGTGCTTGGTCAATTAAGACTAGGGCTTCCGAGCGAATGGAGTTCAACAGAACTGTACGATTAGTCCACGGTTTAGACAGGTCTATAGATTATGTTCTATTGCCTTTAGAGATTAGTGGTGACAAGCCAATGTTGCCTCGTTGTAGTCTTACTTGGTAGTGTGGTAGATTTACCATCAGGCCCATCGAAAGTGCCGTGGTCATCCCATCTCGTCACTTCGCCGCCATGTATGTATAGGTACTTGCCGAGAACGATGGCTGATAATCTAAGTCAGTCTCCGAGGATGACCTGTTGGCCAAGTCGGCATAATCATACAACTATGAGCTGTGCGATGATAAAAGTCTTGGATGAGGGATTGAGTTTGGGGCGAAAAACATAGGTCATCGCCCACAACATCAACTGTGAATAGTATATTGGGAATTGATAACAGCTGAAACGGGCTCAGAGCGAAGAAGAGCCTCATCTTTAGAGGCTGTGTGAAAGTCAGGAGTAGACGGTCATGATGAAGTTTCAAGACAAGGAGAGTGGGAGGGAGATGGCGGGGTGTTTTGAACCTTCTTCGCGTCTGCAACATACGCAAGGCTACCTCTAAGGAGGCGAGAAGGATTCGGTGACACAAGGCTGGTAACCATCAACACTCAAATGATAGGCTCGGACTTCAGCATGTAAGATTTGAAGACCCACGTTGCAGCGCAGCAACTATCATGAGCCCGGAGTAAATACCTGTTGCGACTTAGATTTGCGTCCGTCTGCGAGGCTAAAACATAGTGCCGTAAGGCCATGCTAAGGGAGCTGACACCTTGAATTTCGCATGAGTACCTATGGAGATAAGCAGTAGTTTCCCCCTGTCTAATCCCATAATAGATTGGTACTGATCTTGAAATAAGTTTTAGGTATCATCTTTTATAGTTCCTAGAGCAATACTCTATATGACTTACTAACATAGAAAAGAACCAAATGTAAAAAATGAATTTAATCCTTATCACGGCCCTTCTTATACGTAACCTTACGTCAATTTGTCTCCCCCAATAGCAAAACATTATCGACCGATCATCTAAACAAGCACAACAATAGGTCACTCCCAGCACATCACAAGCGACCTCCGTTCGTCTAGGACTTTGATGCTGCGCAGATAAGTTTTGCGCTCCGTGCGCCCAAGGGAAAAGATACCGTATTGATGTTCACACAAGCATTTGAGTCTTGCGAAGGCGGTACTTCCTGAACCACGGTACTTTTGCAGGACTCATCTTTATAGAAGTAAAACTTGCACGTCTGGCCTTTGGGTGGCGTACTTGTCAGCCTTGGTTTGACAGACCGCGCTCCCACGCCTGGCACTGTCACGATTGCGGATTTAGTACATTGATCTTGAATGACATTGACGACTCCTGCGACTCTGACTGGTCCGGTCACTGGTACGTTAGGCTCGCTGTCGGTGCATGATGGGAAGGAGAAGGCGACGAAGCCTCCCGTGACTTTGGCTGGAGCAGCGCGCTCGTCGAGTGATAAGGGGCTCGATGCTGCGATGACTGCCATGGTAAGGGCGACGATGCTGATGGTGGTCTAAAAAGAGTGAGCTCTAGCGTTCATTGACAGAGTGACATCCACGTACCTGCATGATGGCCAAGTGGTCTTTTCAAAGACTGGCTAAGGGACACTTCGAGTACTTTGTTTGGGAAATATCTCTGAGAGCGCTGGATTTGCAGATAATGGAATGGCGAGATTGGTTCTTTCTCTCAAGAAGGGGAGTGTTCGCGATCTTTTATGTCCTTTCTTTTGGACATGTGACAAGTACCCTAAAGCCGCGCTGGCCAGCAATAAGCTTTCCACAGCATTCAGCTTTTGGACTTTATGACAAATCTATATGATGTACAAAGCTTCGGCCGTGTACGGGCATGCGCTGCCTCGTCGGGCTATTGACACATTGTCCATTTTGGGAACACCTCCGAAAGCTATATCGTCTCATTCCATTGGCTGAACACTTTGTGTCAAGCCAAGCCTGTAGGTATCAATTCTGCGATTCTTCCGGAGACTCTCGGCCGAAGTCTTACGCCTGCACACAGCATCGTCATTGAGGTCCTCTGATAGGTCGCCACTTGCAAACCGAGGGAGACGGCACCACCATGACTGATGTTTTGAAGTGATGTTCCCAGAGCGTAAGTAAGACTATCTCAAATGCCTCACACCACTCTATTGTCCCCACGAACGACTTGTTTGGAAGAGAAAAACTCCGATTGCAACCCCCTATGTCGATGACCTTGCTATTTCTGGATCATATGCAACATGCGCCGTCATCGGATCAAGCCAGGGATTGAGCTGTGCAATCATAAGATCAACTCTGAACGCAATAAGTGGTACAGGCCCGTAGCGCGAGATTTTGCCAACTTTAAACTTAGCAGGTGCTTCAACCCTGGACTTTGGTCGGCGTACTCATCGTAAGAAATTTGATAGTGGCTGTCTTTTTTTGTAATAGGAGACGAACGATGAAAGAAGAATGCTGGCAAGTTGTGTGGTTTCACGGAGATGACTCTCTTGAAGTTTGACTTCATCTACCGTTGAGCCCAACCGAGCATGCGCGAAATGTTCAGCAGGTCGGTATCTTCTGCATTGTCTAATAAGTGATTGATCAATCAACTTTCATCATCTAACAGAAAGGTCAAGTATGATGCATTAGCGAAGACGATTGAGGCCTACATCTCATCGACTAGAATTAAAATTTGTATTGCCTTCATCCGATCGCCAGTCACAGTGTATGTTGGTCATTTCGGCTCAGAGCGGCTGTACCGGAGAAAGTGCCCCTCCTCAAGAAAGACTTGAACGACCAACAATGCCGTTCTTGTCCGTGCGTGGCGAAGATTATCTGATATTTTGATTCCCACTACTGGCCACGAAAGTCTGGCAACCTTTGAGTCTTTCTTCTCGGATGTGGTTATTCCTTCCTTCGTAACTGGAATACGAGTTCGATGAGCCTAGAGGAGAGTCAATCTGTCCGCCAAATCAGTACCTCCTTACTTGGGTAGCCTAGACCTCCAGAGCAACGTTCGAGCTATCCCTGTGCTCACGAAGAAGGAGAGGCGTTAGAAATGATCAAGCTTAAGACTAATACAGATAGTCACAACGGAACATTATCGCTGGATGGATTTACAATTCGCCCTCCATTAGCTCCATTATCGAGGCAGTTCAGTCGAGATATAGTCTCAATTTACCTACACTCCAGAAATTTTCAAAATTTTTCTAATTTGTACATCTCAATTCCAAACTTTTCAAATATTTTTATATCTGCACGGAGTCTACATAAACTCTTCAGTTTCGTATACCGAACTATCGGAGTTTATATAAATACTAAAGTTTATTATTTTTTATTTATTTATTTATTAAATAAACTTAATATATTAATTATTAAAATTAGCTATAAATTTATTTTATATTATATTAATTATAAATATTAAATACTAATATAATTAATAATAAATAATAAATATAAGTTTTTTAAATAATTATAAATAATTAATCTATTTTATTATATAATTATATTTCAAATAAGAATAAAATAAAATATAAAATATATATATTCTATAAACTTTAATAAAAATATTAAAATTTAATATCAATAAAAATTAAGAATAAATTGAGTTAAATTAATTTTATTTAAAATTATAAATAAAATTATATTAATTAATATATAATCAATTGAAAATAACTATTTTTATTATAGATTCATTTCAAAAATAATAAATAATAATAGTTTTTTAATTAATATTTAGAATATAATATTATTAATCAAATAGATATATATAATTTCTATAAATATTAATTATTTATATTAATATTATTAAATCTATTATTTAGCTTATAATTATATATTTTATAGTTATTCTAAGTTTTTATATTCAATATTATAAAAGTTAAATAGAAAATTTATATTTAATCTTTATATTTAATTCTTATAGAATAAATGAATAATAAATTAAGAATAAATTAATTAATTTAGATATCTTATAATAATAAATATATAATATAATAATAAAAATAAAATAATAAAAATAAATATTAAAAAAATAAAATAAAAATATTTAAAATCCGTAAAAAACTATATAGAATTTTTTTTTAAAAAAAACTATTTATAGTCGTTTGTACGATTTCGCGTTACTAGTATATAGCTTTTATAGCCTCTATTTATCTTCATATAATCCGAAAAAACTGTTTTTTGTTCCCGTTTTATTCTGATTGCTTTCGTGCTATTTTATACCGGATTTATTCTTTTTTTTCCGCTTAATTTTTATCCGAATTTATATTAGTTTTTTTAGGTTTATATAAGTCTGCTATAATAATGTATATTTCGGATACACTTTTAAATAAACTCGATAGATCCTTTTAACTTTCTATATAGTTTTTAATCTTAATATATTTACGTTTTATATTACAATTTATATAGCTTAGTATATTTCCGGCGAATTTAAAAATATCAATATAAACTTTTTCTGCTCAGGGTCGATAGCCTATTTTTCTTCTTTTAATATTTTTTTTAACCGATTTTATATAAAGAAATTAGATCGTAAAAATAATAGACAAGACTATACGAAAACGTATTTTTAATTAGCGAACAATTTTTATCCAAACTATATTATACGCCGCCGTACAGGCAATTCATATAATAATTATCTTGAAATCCGGATAGAAACTTATAGGACAAAAACGGTCCGTTATTCTTCGCGCAATTCCTATACGGATTAAAGCGCTTATTGCTCGAGTTATTAAAAGTCTAAACTCGGTTTTAAAAGATAATCGCCTTATTAATATTGATGCGATCTAGCGACTATATAGATCAATACGAATTCCGGCTAGATTATATCTAGATAGTATATATTAAGTTATTTTTTTTTTTTTGTAGTTTTTACGGAAATAGAGTTTTCTGTATAGGTTTTTATAAAGTAACTCTAATATATGTTTATTCTTATAAATGTCTTTTAATTTTAGCTCTATTTTAATTAAAATCATATATTTTTGTTTAATTTTATTAAATTAATAAAAAATAAGCTGCGTATCTATATCAATATATATGGGAATACTCTATTTAGTTTTTTATATAGAAATGTCCGAATAGTTATTTTTATCGAGTTCTTTATTTCCGGCCGGTTTCATACTATTTCGTATTTTTTTATCCGCCGCCGCCTGCTTTTTTGCAGTTTTTTTCTTTTTTATAGCCGCCTATTTTTCTGCAGTTTTTTTGTCCGCCGCCGCTTGTTTCTCTATAGCTTTTTTTATTTCTATAGTCGCCTATTTTTCTATAGCTTTTTTATTTATAGCTGCTTTTTTTTCTATAGTCTTTTTATTTATAGCCGATTTTCCTCCGTTTTCCTTTGTATCTTTTAAACTAGAATTATTTATTATATTATAAAGTATATAAATAACTATACAAGAATAAATAAATTTGAATAATTCTATAAAAGAGTAAATAAAATAATAAACTAAAAATATAGAACTAAAACAGAAATAGCTAAATAGTATTAACCTATATAAAAAAAAATGTTAATAGAACTATATATTAATAGGAATTTATAGTTTAAATCAAGAGATTGCGATTTTAAACGAAAAAAAAAAGAATCTAGTAAAGTTTTATAATATATTATATAGAATATTCGCAGCTATATAATAGTAACTAGTCTATATAAAATTAAAAGATATTTATAGATAATATTATAATACTTTTTAATATTTTTAACACCATATAGAAGTAATTTAAACTGAAATAAATACTGTTTTATTTCAAAATGATTTAAACTATAATAGAACTGCATACTTCTGTATATTTAGAGGCGAAATACTTATAAAAATAAATAATATAAAAAAAAGAAGAAATATTTTACCAAAAATTTTCTTTTATATTATATAATACTAGTATTTTACGCTAATAAATCAGGTTTATACAATTGTATATAGGTGCGAGCGATTGCGCAAATCTATATAGTATTATATAGTTTCGAGTTTGCCTGAAAAGAATAAAATCTATGTATTTTTGTGTATTTTTTGTAATAATTAAAAAATATATATATATATATATAGAACTAATAGTTATAATTAGCATTAATATTTTATAGTATTTATTTATAGCTTATATTATATAAAATAATATTAAAATATTATAAAATTAAAGATTTTTTATCTAAATTTTAATATTATTATAATATTATTATATTTAATATTAAAAAATAAATAAAATATATAAAAAATCTGATTTTTAATGAGAATATAATAGATTTATATATAAAAGAACTTTTTATTAATTTAATAATAATATTAGATAATTATTATATTAATCAATTAATTAATTTTAAAGATTATAAGTAAAATTATTATTTATATTATTTATTTTTTATATTAATTAATAATAATATTATTTATTATATATTTATAAATCCTGGAAATTTATAACATATATATATAGCTAAATTTATATAAATTTATAAATATATTTATATTAAAAATTTTAAATATATATAATAAATAATATATAAATTTCTAGAAATAAAAAATATTTTTTTTAAAACTTGTTTCCTTTTTTATATTAATATTTTATAAAGAATATTATATATTATATTAAATATGTTTTTAATGAAAATTTAAAAAATTTAATTATTTTTTAAATATATTAAATATATATAAAATTATAACTATTTTAAAATAAAATATTTATTTTTTATTTTTTATTTTTATAAAATTTTATAATATTTTTATTTTTTAATATTAAAATTTATTATATATTTATTAAATATATAAAATCTATATATTTATAATATATAAGTTCTAAAATTATAAATATAATATTAAATAAATTATTAAAAATAATATTAAAATATTATTGTTATTTATTTTCATTTTATTTTATTTTATTTTTTAAAATTTAATTAAAATATAATATTTTATATTTAAATTATTATTATAAATAGTTTTTAATAATAATTTTATTATATTTTATAATAAATTTCAAATTAATTTTTAATAAAATATATATTAAAGAATATATTATAAAGAATATTAAATATAATTATTATATTAATAAATATATATAAAATATATATAAAATATAATAATATACTATTAAATTAAATTATAATAATATTAATTAATTTCTATAAGAACTAAATAATAATATTAAATATTAAATATTAAATATTATATTTTAAAAAGTTATTTTATTAATAAAATTATAATAATAAATATAAATTATTAAAAAAATAAATTAATATTATTTATTAATATAATTTTAATATAAATTAATAATATTATAAAATATTATAATTTTATTTAATAATATAGCTAGTAAAACCTTAGAAAAAAGAGTTTTTTTAACTTAATTAAGTTTTAATATAAAATAATATTAAGAATTAATATAATAAAGTTTTAGCATAATATATTTAATATAAATTAGAAATTCTTTTTTTTTTATTTTTTTTATTTTTAGTATTTTTATTAATTAAAATTTTATAAAAATAGTTTTATATTATTAAGCTAAATAAATAATTAATATAAAAAACTATCTATTTTTTTTATAGTTTTATATTATTATAATATTTAATTAATAATATTAATATTTATTATATAAAATAATAATAATAATAATAAAATTTTAAATAATATTTTCATATTTTTTAATAATTTATTATTATTTAATTATATTAAATATATATTTTATTTTAAAACTAATTAAAAGCTTTAAAATTATTATATAAATAAATATAATATTAATATATATTTATTATTAAATATAATATAAATTATTATATTATTAATTTTTTTAAATAATAAAATTTATAATATTTATATTAATATTAAAATGTAACGGTCGTTTGCCTTGCAGTGGCCGTGGAACGGTGGGGTTCGCTTGGCAAGTAGTAACAAGCCTCGTGCGTAACTGTAGCGGGGCGCGGTACGTCGGCTTAGCTGTAAAGTGTTACGCCCTAGGCTATACAGGGCTGCTCGGCGACAAAGGACGGGTCCTAGATTGGTTCGGTAAGTGAACCAACCACAGCCCGCTCGCGGATTTCGCGGTGCTCGCTAGGTTGCTACCTACGAGCAGCGCGAGCGGCGCGAGTATCGCGAGTATCTATTAGGTATATAGATATCGCTCTTTTCTATTTTAGATAGATCCGCTCTTTAGTGGTTAATATATTCATTATTAAATACCCCTAATAGAGCTCCTCAAAATAAGTTATATACTTCCTTTACAACTAAGCCGATATACCACGCCCCGCTATAGTTATACACGAGGCTTGTCACTACCTACTAAGCGAACCCCACCGTTCTACGGCTATTGTAAGGCAAACGACCGTTATATTTTAACTACTCGCTAAATATAAACGCGACCTCGTTAACGCCTAAGCCTACGGAAAGTATAGACTTAGTCAAAATAGCTACCCCGGATAACTTTAAAAGAGAACGCGGCACCCTGAACAGGTAAATCGTATAAGTTAAATTGTATATTAGGATATACGCCGTTCAATTCCCAAACGAATCAGCTAAAATAATATTTACTGCATCCTATCTAGCTAGAGTAGCTCTTAATTGGGTAATACCCCGTCTAAAAGACTTTATAGGAAATAAAAAATCCCAGTAAGACGATAAAATAAATTAAATATTCTACTCGCTCGATAACTTTATTATGTGCGTTAAGACGGCATTTAAAGAAGTTAATGAGGAAAAAGCGAACGAAAGAAGGTTATAGAACCTAAAGCAGAAGTCCTCGGCATCGGTATATACCGCGACGTTTAGGACATTTGCTTACAAAATTGAGTAGGATAACTCTGTATTTATAGCACTATTCTATTAAAAATTATACGATAGAATAAAAGACGCAATGATAGCTATTAAGAGGCCTATAACTTTGGAAGATATAGTCGAGTTAGCAATTAGGATTGACGATCGATAATAAGAAAGATATTTAGATAAGCAGGTTAAGAACAAAAGACCTATATAAAGGAATCGACTTATAGGAGATCCAATAGAAATTAATGTTTCCGAAAAAGGACTACGAATTAGAGTATACTATTCCTATAGTAAACTAGGACACGTTAAGAGGAATTGCTTTAAAAAGGCAATGGAAGTATCGGAACAGTAGATCGAAATATCTGAAAAACGAGAAACAGGCAATGCGAACGACTACGCTAAATTGATATAGACTGCTTGCTATAATAACGATTGCCTGGTATATATCTCGGAGAAACAGGGATCGGGGTGGTATCTAAAAAGACTACGAAGAGAAACAAGATTGATCAAAAAGCTAAGAATCTAATACTTTTTTTTCAAAACCGAGAAACTATTAACCGCAGCAATAGAATTGAAAATTGGAGAAAGATAGATAACGGCGTTGGTAACAAGAGAGGAAGAAAACAAAATAACGACAAAATTAATCGAGAAAATACCAGGTTTTCTGCAATTGACAAATAACAATATATCAGTTATAAATAATAACGACAACCTCGTATTAAAAGATATCGATATTGAAACTAAATACGGACTGATTAGTACAATATCATTTAAGATCATACGAAATACTAGGGAATATATAGTGCTTGGCAAACAATAAAGAAATAACATAGATGCTCCAGAAACAAAGGACAAAAACGCCCAACACATATGCTTTGAACTTTAGACTATTAATGTCCTAGTTTATAGAAACTTTATAAATAACCTAGAAGATAATAATTAAGTAAGATGGATAAATATTATTAAACTCGATAAGAAATTCAAAGCTTTAGAAAATCCGACGGATACGAAACTATGGAGGCTTTTTGAAAAAAGCTAAATCAGATTAGCCAAAAGACATATAAAAGACCCCGAAAAAGTTAAAAAAGTCTGGAAGACTTACGTTTTGCGTTTAGCGAAGGGAGACTTTTCAGTCTCCTCCGACGAAAACCTAGTCGATAACTCGGATAATTAGAGATCACTTCCTGATCTAGCCTAAAGCGCTTAACGGCCATTGACGCCGTACTTTAACGATAGTCCTCAAAATGATAATAGGCTTTTAACGCCTAGCTCCCTGTCGTGGGATAAAGAAGTTAACAATAAGGTATAAAGGAACGAATCCGGAGCAAAAACCAAAGGCAGTTATAAAGATAACGATATAGATAAGAATAGATTCTCACCCTAAGAGTGGTCAATTTCGGACTAAGAGCTAGACCCGAATTGCTACCCCTTTTAGAACCTTTAAATAGGCACTCTGGGAGGTAGAAGAGGCGTTTTAAAAATTGACACTAGGAGAAGTATTAAAGTCGAAATCAATCTCGGCGGCAAGTCAATTAATTTCCTCAAACGATATTATCGGGAAATTACTATTGGACGGTGTTGTAGAACCCGTAGTTCTATTGACAGTATTAGTACCGGAAGACTCGAGCTCTTCTAGTTTCTTTATTACCTTAACCTCTTACTTAATATAATTATTTTCGCGCTTGTCTAGGCCGCGATATATCTCGGATAAACGCTTCTATTTTGCAAAAAGGGAAAGTATGCGGTAATAACGGGTTATAACTTTATTATGCTCGAGGTTGTATTGAACGCCGGTAGCCTCAATCTCGGAACGAATTTCCTTTTTCTTGTTTTGAAGTTTTTCCCCTGAAAACAAATATTAGCAAAGAAAAGAAGAGAAAATAAGGAATTTGAATAAACGAATATACGAATTCGGATAGGAAGATATCATATCGCTTAAGATGGCTAGACCGAACGTATTCTCTATAGATATCTTGGTTTTTAACGATACGGTATTTTTTGGAAGGATCGTAAAAGCAACGGGAGCAAAAAAAAAGCATATTTTGACCCTTTTGCTGGATAATTTGGAAGGCTTGAAGACGACGTTAATAACTTGAAAAAGGCATAGTTGACAATAGAAATAAAGGGAATGCGGAGTTTTTTATAATTGAATTCAGTGCTATAACATTTTTAGTTAAAAGAGCAATATAGAGGGGATGCTATTACGCCCTAGGCTATATAGAGCTGCTCGGCGATAAAAAACGGGTCCTAGATTGGTTCGATAAGTGAATTAACTATAGCCCGCTCGCGGATTTCGCGGTGCTCGCTAGGTTGCTATCTACGAGCAGCGCAAGCGGCGCGAGCATCGCGAGCATTTATTAGGTATATAGATATCGCTCTTTTCTATTTTAAATAGATCTGCTCTTTAGTAGTTAATATATTTATTATTGAATACTTTTAATAAAGCTCCTTAAAATAAATCGTATACTTCCTTTATAGCTAAGCCGACGTACCGCGCCCCGCTATAGTCACGTACGAGGCTTGTTACTATCTACCAAGCGAACCCTACCGTTCTACGGCCATTGCAAAGCAAACGACCGTTATATAAAGGAAATGCATAACTTATTTTAAGGAGCTCCGTTAAAGATATTCAATAATAAATATATTAACTACTAAAAAGCGGATCTATCTAAGATAGAAAAGAGCGATATCTATATACTTAATAAGTGCTCGCGATGCTCGCGCCGCTCGCGCTGCTTATAAATAGCAACCTAGCGAGTACCGCGAAACCCGCGAGCGGGTTGTGGTTAGTTCATTTACCGAACCAATCTAAAATCCGTCTTTTGTCGTCGAGCAGCTTTATATAGCTTAGGGCGTAATAGTACCTTTTTTATATAGCTTTTCTAAAAACTTTAAGTGCTCTTTGAGTATTCTTTAAATTCTTCCGAGGCTCTTAAATATTGTTTTCGTATAGAAAGTTCTTCTATTTAACTAAGAAAAAGCCTTGGTCTTCCTTTAATATTTTCTCGACTTCCTATTCGTTTTTTATTATATAAGTCTATTTGGTCGCTAGCTCTGTTGTTAGTGCGATTTTCTTTAGTATTAAAACATAGTATTTTGGAAAAGTTCTTGTTCCTAGTAGGTCTAGCGTTGCGACTACGTCTCTAACATTTTTTATCAAAAATGCCTTAATATATAGTTTCTCGAGTTTTCTGTCTGTTAAATTCTTAATACTTAGCAATATACAATCTCCTTTGTGAATATTATAATCTTATCTGTTTTTGTCTTCTCGTTTCTTCATTCTATTTTGTGCCTAAATTAGTCTATATCTCACTTTCGTCTAAGCTCGTTATATATTCTATATAAAATCTTTAACTGCTAGTATATTAGTATCTTTCACTCCGAATTAGGCGGAAAACCCTATTTCTATTTCTTGCGGAATAGCTTTTATATCCTCGTTAAACGAGGAATTGATTGCTATCTGCGCTGTCGGCAAAAGTTCGATCCAATTTTCTTATTCGTTTAAGCAAAAAATTCTTAAATATCCTTCTAAGGTTTGGTTTATTCGCTCGGTCTATTTATCCGATTGAAGATAAAAAGCTATTGATATTCCGCTCCGTATTCCTAGAGCCTCCTTTAGTCCTTTTATGAAATAAAACGTAAAAAGCTTGTCTCTGTCGCTTATTATCTTTTCTGGGATGCCTTTATCTGCGAATATTTTTTTCAGTAAAAGTCTTACGAGCTATAGAGCGTTTATTATAGTTCTATAAAAGATAAATTTCGTTTACTTGGAAAATTTATCCACTATTATAGCTATTATATCGTATAAGACATCTATATCTAGATCGCATAATTCTGGTAATCCCGTAATAAAGTCTATTGCTATAGTAGTTCTTAGTCTCTCTAGCATTTCGATTAGTTTCAGTAGTCCTTTAGGTTTTTATCTATCTTTTTTAGTTCTCTAACAATCTTCGCATTTTGCAAGCGTTTCTTCTATATCTTGCTTTAGGCCTTTCCAATTATCTGTTTCTTATATTCTCTTATAAGTCTTTAAGATTCTTTAATATTTTACTGTCTTAGTTGTATAATTATTTCTTATAATATCCTTATGCTCTTCTATTATATTAATACTTTCGAGTCTTTTTTCTGTTCTTCGTAATATTAGTTGTATTTCTTGTTCTCTTTGTTTATAATCAGGTCGTCTGCTTAGAGCGTTTGCTACTATATTGTTTATTCCTGCGATATATTGAATAAAGAAGTTGAATCTTAATATCGTTTTTATTTATCGACTTTGCCTCTGATTCAATTCTTTGCTGTTAAGCAATGAAACTAAATTCTTATAGTCTGTAAATATTTTAACTGGAGTAGATATCCCTTCTATATATATTCTCTAGTGCTTCAATAATACTATAATAGCTAATATTTCCTTGTCTATCGTAGTATAGTTCACTTCTGCTAGTAATAACTTCCTCGAATAATAAGCGATAGGCCTCCTAGCTTGCGATATACAAGCTCTTATTGCCCTATCTAATATATCGGTATAAATCGTAGATTCCCTCTCTAGATCGAACATTCCGAGAGCTTCTTCTAAAGCGAATACATTTTTCAATTTATTAAAGGCCAATTCCTTTTCTCTTATCCAGAGAAACTGTTGTTTTTGTTTTAATATATCAGATAGTAGTGTTATTGTCTTTGCGTAGTTTCCAACTATATTCTAATAAAACCCGGTAAATCCCAAGAAAGCTTATAAATCCTTGAGATTTTTCGGAGCTAGATACTGTTTTATTGTATCTAACTTGTCTATTTGCATTAATACTCTTTCTGGGCTTATTATAAACCCCAAGAAATCGATTTTTATTGCATAAAATGTTGATTTTTTATATTTCACTCTGAGTTTCTTTTCCCTGAATGTTTCTAGTATTTTTATAATATATTTCTTATGTTCTTTTTATATCTCTAAGTATATTAATATATTATCTATATATACAACCACGAACTTGTCTAGGAACTAGTATAGCGCTTTATTTACTACTCGCTATAGTATAGAAAGTGCGTTAGTAAGTCTAAAAGGTATTATATTGTATTTAAATAAGCTGAACTTAGTTCGGAATACCGTCTTCTATTCGTTATCTTTCTTTATTCGAATTAAATTAAAGGCGTCTCTCAAATCCAGATACGTGAAAAACTTGGTTTTTCTGAATTTGTTTTTAAGCTTATACAGCAGTAGCAGGGGATATTTATCTTTTCTTATCAATTTATTAATTCGTCTGTAGTCTATATAAAGCCTGAATATTCCGTCTTTTTTCTTAACGAAAATAATTGGTTGTCCGATTGATAATTTAGACTTAGAAATGTACTTTCTTTTCAAGTTCTTATCTAAGTATTCTTTTAATACCTTTGATTCTTCTTCGGTTAGGCTGTAGATCGGACCTGCCTTTAATTCTCTAGGGTTATCGATCAAAATCTCATAATCGTCTTCAATATAATCCAGCAATAGCAACCCTTTTTGGGGTTTTTCTAGTATATCCTTGAAATTTCTATATTTAGTAAGTATAGTTTCTATAGCTACTATTTCTTTTTTAATACGAATCCAAAATTTTCGGGTAGAACTACTATTAGTTCTTTTTACTCCGACCGAATTCTTAAACGTTTTAAGCAATCGGCTTTTTATACGTACCTGCATCGACTTCCAATCAATATGTGGATTCCACTTTATAAACTATAATGCATTAAGGTAGATATCTTTTAACCCTGGATAGATATCAAATTTCATTCTCTCTTTATACTTATTGCTTCTTATCTATATCTTTCTTGTTTCCTATTCGACTTTCAATACTTCTCCTTGTATAATTAATTTTATGTCGTAAGGATTCGTCTTCCTAATTAAAGGCACGTTTATCCTTTCGGTATACTCTTATAATATTATATATAAAGTAGCTTCTGAATCGAGCAAGGCTCTAGCAGGATTTCTATTGATATTTAGCGATACGAAAATCCGTTTTTCCGATATCGCGAGTGGTTAAAGTATAACAGTCGTTTGCTTTGCAGTGGCCGTAGAACGGTGGGGTTCGCTTAGCAGATAATAACGAGCCTTGTGCGTAACTATAGCGGGACGCAGTACGTTGGCTTAGCTATAAAGGAAGTGTACAATTTATTTTAAGGAGCTCCGTTAGGGGTATTTAATAATGAATATATTAACTACTAAAAAGCGGATTTATCTAAGGTAGAAAAGAGCGATATCTATATACTTAATAAATGCTCGCGATGCTCGCGCCGCTCGCGCTGCTCGTAGGTAGCAACCTAGCGAGCACCGCGAAACCCGCGAGCGGGCTGTAGTTGGTTCACTTACCGAACCAATCCAAGACCCGTCTTTTATTGTCGAGCAGCCCTGTGTAGTCTAAGGCGTAACATTTCGAGAACGCCCAGTAAAATATACTTTTCAGATTCATTAGATTTGATCTAATTGTAAAGTTAGTATAATTGCGAAGTTGACGGTTTAAAAGTTGTCTAGATCTCGATGCGACCGCAGAAATACACAACTACCAAACCAGAAATATAGCAATAATAAAGATAAAAATATATAATTACTTAGAAAACAAAATAGTTTAATATACTAAGTCGATTGCTATTGTCCGTTTAAAGATCGAAGATACAGTTATAGAGATATAGCTAGTTATTAAATTCGGCGGTAAAGAGCGTACGATAATACAGCAACGGACTAACTACCGGATACCTGGAATCTGCCGTTAATACTAGCGGGAGCAGGGGGCGAAAGCGCTAAAATCCTGAACTTCAATATAAAATTCCAACGATATCGATATTATTAGTATTATAGGTTTTAATTGAGTTTTTTAGTCTTTAAATTTCTTTTATTTAATATCAATCTAATACTATATTATAATCAAAAAATTATCTAGATCGACTTAATATTGCTTAAGTTATCGCTAATATTAATTCCAGAATCTATAGATATCTAGAATACCGAGATTTTTAGAATTAAAGATTCCTATTACTAGTATTTAACGTTTATTATTAGTAATAAATGTTTAAATAGAGTTTTTTTAGATTAAAATTCAACGAGGATTTTAAAAATATAACTTTTATTATAATATAGGTAATATAAGTAAGGTTATAAAGAATATCTATTTTAATGTTCTCTATACTAAATAATCTAAAAATTCAAAAGAAAAAACCTATATATTTCGCTTAATTTACCTTTTAAAATTAAGATTATTCTTTTAAAAATAAAAAACCCTATAATATATATATATATATATATAAAGAGTTTTCAAGATAACTTATTTTTGTATATTATATTTTCCAAAAACTAATATTAATGAAAATAATAATATTCTTAAAATAGTTTTAAATCTTTATTTTTACTAAAAACCTAGTTTAATATATTATGTTATTTAACTAAATTATATTCAATAAGGTTACTATTATCGATATATATTTTAAGTCTAAACAATATAAAAACTCCCTAAATATTGGAGTTTCTATATAATTCCCTATATTATTTCTGCTATATTTATTAGTTTTAAAGAAAAATAAATAGGGATTTTAGATTATATAGTATAATAGTAATATAGGTATCTTGTCTATATCGCAATTTAAGTTTAATTCCTGGTTTAATCCTGTTTTTTCTTTTTCTTTTTTTTTAAATTTTTTTCTTCTTTTTACCTCCTCTCTTTAAACAATTTAGGTCCTTTTTTAATATAAAACTTCCTTTAAAGAATTATATATTTTATATAGTATTATTCTTATATATCTTAAGCTAATAATTACCTTTTATATATATAGTTTTCAAGTCTAGTCTAAATTCCCTTCTTTAATTAAATCTTTATTATTATTAAATTATATATTATATTTTTTTTATATATTATAAATCTTAACCAATTGATTATATATAGTCTAGACCGTAATAAAACATAATATATATTATAGCGATTATTTTCATTACAGAAGTTATATTACAGAAGTTTTAGAGGATTTCATTATTAATACTCTAAAACTCAATTCTATATAAATCTCAATCCTGCCGATTTTTCATTCTATTTTATTATATATTCCAAGTGAAAATATAATAAAGAGTTTCTATTATCTTACCGATCTAATATAGACCAAAGGTATTATATAATATATAATTTATTCTTAATAATCTATACTTTATTACTTTCTACATCAAAATAAATAGAAACTGATAATAAAAGTAAATTCTCTACTAATGTTCGTCATATTATATGTTTGAGTTGGAATTTCTCGAATTCTCAAACTTATATTCTCTACTATAGACTAAACACTATATTATCTTTTAAATATCCTCTTAATTGGTCCGATATTCTTAGGGTTATTATTTATATTTACTCCGAACTCCCTAGATTAATAAAATGCCGAGATTTCTGATATTCAATATTTCGATTATTGGTATCTAACGTTCATTATTAGTAATAAATATTGAAATTAATGCTATCTAGACCAAATTGAAGCGAGATTTCCAACAAAACTATTAATTTTATAATACGGGTTATATTACCGGAGTTAAGAGGGTTTTTATCATCGATACTTTGAAACTCAGTTTCGTATACCTCTTAATATTGCTGACTATCGATTCGATATTATTATATATTATTTGTCAAAATGTAATCAAGAGCCAATATTCTCTGTTAGAATTAGAATAGTCGAAAAATATCTAATTATATACAATCTTTTCTTTTCGATTGTTATTTATTTATCTTAATTTATTAAGTAATTTATTGTAATAGCTTCGGATTTATATTAAGAGGACTATTTTTTATCTCCGAAGATCTTTTAAACAACAGAGTATTCGTCTACGTGTTTTAAGAGTTTAAAATCAAGAAATCACTAGATTCTTTGGAACTTACCCTTAAAGCGAAGGAATTTCCTAAAGATAACCGATTTTAATATCAAAAAGGTTTAAAACTGATTTTTAAAGCAAAATATCCTTATAGAAAAAACCAATTGTTACTATTCAAATCAAAGAAATTGACCTTTAAAGTAAAACCTTTTCTTAAAAATGACTATTTTTTATCAGAAAAACAAGAAAAGCTGATTTCTTAAGGAAAACTAAAGTCCAAAGATAACTACTCTCTATATTAGAAAATAGGGAAATTGGTATAACAAATATAAGTTTCTATTAAACAGTAAAGTAATTAAAGCTTTATTGCGAAGCAAAAATAAAAATTGCAACTCGGCTGCAGCTGAGTTGCCTGGCGCTCGTTTCTGCGCCAAGTAACTAATATAAATTTTAATAGCTTTATATAAAAAAGACTATTCTTTATATCTAAAGATCTTTTTAATATATAAGAACCTCGAAAATAACAGTCAAAAAGAGCTCATCAAGATTAAAAAACATCAGAATTGACTTTTAAAGCGAAACTTCTATCTAGAAATGACAGTTTTTCCTCTGAAGAATAACAAAAGCTAACTTTGGAAGCGAAATTTCCCTCTAGAGATGCCTGTTTTTCCTTTAAAGAATAATAAAAACTAACTTCAAAAGCGAAACTTCTATTTAAAGATAATAGTTTTTCCTCTAAAGAATAACGAAAGCTGACTTTAGAAGTGAAACTTTTATCTAAAGACACCTGTTTTCCCTCTAAAAAATAACAAAAGTCGACTAAAGAAGTCAAACTTTATCCTAGAAATGCCTATTTTCCCTATAAAAAATAATAAAAGCTAACTTCTAAAGCGAAATTTTGGCCTAGAAATAACAATTTTTTTATTTAAAGAATAAAGAAAATTGATTTTTAAAGCAAAATCCCTTTTTAAAAATAACTATTTTTCATCGGAAAAACAAGAAAAGCTAGCTTCTTAAAGAAGACTAAAGTCTAAAAATAACTATTCTCTATGCTAAAAAATAGGGAAATTAATATAACAAATATGAGCTTTTATTGAATAAAAAAGTAGTTGAAGTTTAATTGCTAAGTAAAAATAAAATTAGCAACTTAGCTATAGCCGAGTTGCCCGGCATTTATTTCTGCGCCGGGTAATTAATATAAATCTTAATAGCTCTATATAAAAAGGACTATTCTTTATATCTAAAGATCTTTTAAATAACAGAATATTCGTCTATGTATTTTGAAAGCTTAGTATTAAATAGTCACCAGATTCCTCAGAATTGACCCTTAAAGCAAAGGAATTTCCTAGAGATAACTGATTTCGATATAAATAAGGTCCAAAATTGACCTTTAAAGCAAAATAACCCTATAGAGATAACTGATTATTACCTTTTAAACGAAAAAAACTGACTTTTAAAGCGAAATTTCTTTCTAAAGATAACAGTTTTTCCTCTGAAGAATAATAAAAGTTGACTTCCGAAGCAAAATCTTGGCCCGGAGATGCCTATTTTCCCTTTAAAGAATAACAAAAACTGACTTCTAAAGCGAAACTTCCTTCTAGAGATGCCTATTTTTCCTCTAAAAAATGAAGAAAACTGACTTCTAAAGCAAAGTTTCCTCTTAGAAATGCTTATTTTCCCCTTAAAGAATAATTAAAGTCGACTAGGGAAGCCAAACTTCAATTTAGAGATAATTATTTTCGATATTAAGAAATAGATAAATTAACCAGAAACGCGATTATTTCCTATAAAGATAACTTATTTTATATATAAAGATTTTCCAAAATAGATATTTCCAGGAAATATATAAACGAGATTATCAACTTAATAAAGAACGATAATAAAAAAAATACTTTTTTGTAAAAGCTTGAAATAATAGCTATATATAGGAATTTCGAGGATAATAGTTAAATAGAACTTATTAAGGTTAAAGAACATCAGGATTAACTCTTAAAACGATATTCTCCTCTTAAGATAACTGTTTTCCCTCAGAAAAATAACGAAAACTGACTTCGGAAGCAAAACTTCTCCTATCTATAATAGTTAATTGTAGTCTATATAGACTTTAATTATTTGTTAATACTGCATTTTTACTATACGGGCATATATATCAAAATATACGTTAGACTTCAATTATTTTGACGTTAGATTATATTTAAATTCCCCCCTAAATTTTATCAGATAATATATATAAAAGTTGGGATTTCAAAAATGCTTAATAAAATGCATTTTTCAGATTTATCAGATTCTATCTACTTGTGAAGTTAATATGGTTATGAAGTTAATAGTTTGAGAATTATTAAGATCCCGATATAACCACAGAAATATACAATTACTAAACCAGAAGTAAAGCAATAATAAAAATAAAAATATATAATAAGTTTAAAAATAGGGCGGTTTGATATACTAAGTCAATTGTAGTTGTCCGTTTAAAGATTAAAAATATAGTTATAGAAATATAGCTAGTCGTCAAAATCGGCAATAAAGAATATATAATAGTGCAATAAAAGACTACAGACCACTAGTATAATAGCTATATAAGGGGGAAAATCGGTTAATAGAAATAATATTTGAATCGATAAAGCCTATTTGCGATCCAGTATGCTTTAGTATTTATCGCAATTATAGGTTTTAACGTTAAAAGACTTGTTACCCAACTAAAGAGCCTTAAATTGATTATTTACAAGCAATATCAATATGTAGTTTAGCCTAGCCAGATTGTTTATTATTTCCGAGGCAAAAAGTATGCGTTTTCTAAGAAAGAAATTCAAGAGATTATTATTATTATCGGTGGATAAATAGGTTTATTGCGATTATTAAAAGAGCTTGAGGTGCTTTATACTATTAAAAAATCTATTAAAATACTCCGATTACGTCGGGATAGATTATTATACCGAATAGAGCCTTATATTTGTTTTTATATTTATAGTATAGAAGCTAGTATACGAGTCTACTGCAAGAAAATATATAAAGTATATAAGTATAAGTAGAAAAACCGTCCTACCAAGTGCCAACAAAAACGATAAGAAGATAACGATTTATTACCGTGGAAAACAGTCGTATACCAGCGGTACTTCCTTGTTACGCCCCAGGCTATACAGGGCTGCTCGGCGATAAAGGACGGGTCTTAGATTGGTTCGGTAAGTAAACTAACTACAGCCCGCTCGCGGATTTCGCGGTGCTCGCTAGGTTGCTACTTACGAGTAGCGCGAGCGGCGCGAGCATCGCGAGCATTTATTAGATATATAAATGTCGCTCTTTTCTATTTTAAATAGATCCGCTCCTTAGTAGTTAATATATTTATTATTGAATACTCTTAACGGAGCTTTTTAAAATAAGTTATATACTTCCTTTACAGCTAAGCCGACGTACTGCGCCCCGCTACAGTTACGCACGAGGCTCGTTATTATCTGCCAAGCGAACCCCACCGTTCTACGGCTATTGCAAAGCAAACGACCGTTACATTTTAACTACTCGCGATGTCGGAAAAACGGATTTTCGTATCGTTAAATATCAATAGAAATCCTGCTAGAGCCTTGCTAGACTCAGGAGCTATTTTATATATAATATTATAAAAATATGCCGAAAAAATGAACGTACCTTTAATTAGGAAGACGAATCCTTATAATATAGGATCAATTATATAAGGAGAAGTATTGAGAGTCGAATAGGAAACAAAAGAGATATAAATAAAAAGCAACAAACACAAGGAGAGAATGAAATTTAATATCTATTTAGGATTAAAAGATATCTATTTTAATATATTATAGTTTATAAAATAGAATCTATATATTAACTAGAAGTCGATATAAATGCGTATAAAAAGCCGATTGCTTAAAACGTTTAAGAATTCGGTCGGAGTAAAAAGAGCTAATAATAGTCCCACCCGAAAATTTTGGATTCGTATTAAAAGAGAAATAATAGCTACAGAAACTGTATCTAGAGAATATAGAAACTTCAAAGATATACTAAAGGAACCTAAAGGAGGGTTACTATTGCCGGATTATACTAAAAACGATTATAAGATTTTAATCGATAGCTTTAGAGAATTAAAAGCAGGTCCGATCTACGGCCTAACCGAAAAAGAATCAAAAATATTAAAAGAATACTTGGATAAGAATTTGAAAAGAAAGTATATTTCTAAGTCCAAATTATTAATCGGATAACTAATTATTTTCGTTAAGAAAAAAGACGGAACACTTAGACTTTGCATAGATTATAGACGAATCAATAAGTTGACGAGGAAAGATAAATATCCCCTGCCGTTGCTATATGAGCTTAGAAACAAATTCAGAAAAGCCAAGTTTTTCACGTATCTAGATTTGAGGGACGCCTTTAATTTAATTCGAATAAAGAAAGGTAACGAATGGAAGATAGCATTCCGAACTAAGTTCGGGTTATTTGAATACAATGTAATGTCTTTTGGACTTATTAACGCATTTTTTATACTATAGCGAGTAGTAAACAAAGCGCTACACCAGTTCCTAGACAAATTCGTAGTTGTATATATAGATAATATATTAATATACTTAGAAACATAAAAAGAACATAAGAAGCATATTACAAAAATACTAGAAACGTTCAGAGAAAAGAAACTTAGAATGAAATATAAAAAGTCAATATTTTATACAACAAAAGTCGACTTCCTAGGGTTTATAATAAGCCTAGGAAAAGTATCAATGTAAACAAATAAGTTAGATACAATATGACAATATCCAGCTCCGAAAAACCTTAAGGACTTACAAGCTTTCTTGGGATTTACTGGGTTTTATTAGAATATAATTAGAAACTACGCAAAAACAGTAATACTATTATCCGATATATTAAGGCAAGGACAATAGTTTCTCTAGACAAGAGAAAAGGAAATAGTCTTTAATAAATTAAAAAATGTATTCGCTTTAAAAAAAGCTCTTAGAATATTCGATCTAGAAAGGGAATCTACGATTTATACCGATGTATTAAATAAAGCAATAGAAGCCTGTATATCGCAAGCTAGGAGGCCTATCGCTTATTACTTAAAGAAGTTATTACCGGTAGAAGTAAACTATATTATAATAGACAAAGAAATATTAGCTATTATAGTATTATTGGAGCACTAGAGGATGTATATAGAAGGAATATCTACTTTAGTGAAAGTACTTACGGACTATAAAAATTTGGTTTTATTGCTTGACGGCAAAGAATTGAATCAAAGACAAAGCCGATAGATAGAGACGATATTAAGATTCAACTTCTTTATTTAATATATCGCCGGAACAGACAATACAATAACAGACGCTTTAAGCTAACGACTTGATTACGAGCAAAGAGAATAAGAAATACGGCCAATGCTTCAAAGAATAGAAAAAGGACTCGAGAGTATTAATATAATAGAGGAGTATAAAGATATTATAAGGAATAATTATGCAATCAAAACAGCAGGACACTAAAGAGTCTTAAAAATTTATAAAAGGATATAAGAAATAGATAATTAGAAAGGCCTAAGGCAAAATATAGAAGAAACACTTGCAAAATACAAAGATTGTCAAAAAACAAAAAAAGACAGATAAAAGCCTAAAAAACTACTGAAACTAGTCGAAATACTAAAAAGACTAAGAACTACTATAGTAATAGACTTTATTACGGGATTACTAGAATTATACGATCCGGACATAAATGTCTTATATAATATAATAGCTACAATAGTGGATAAATTTTCTAAATAGGCAAAATTCATTCTCTATAAGACTACGATAGACGCTCCGCAATTTGCAAGACTTTTGCTGAAGGAAGTATTCGTAGACAGAGGCATCCTAGAAAAAATAATCAGCGACAAGGACAAACTCTTTATATTTTATTTCATAAAGGGACTAAGGGAGGCTCTAGGAATATAAAGCGGAATATCAATAGCTTTCTATTTTCAATCGGATGGATAAACCGAACGGATAAACTAGACCTTAGAAGGATATTTAAGGATCTTTTGCTTAGACGAGCAAGAGAATTAAGTCGAACTTCTGCCGACAGCATAGATAGCAATCAATTCTTCGTTTAATGAAGATATAAAAGCCACTCCGCAAGAAGTAGAAACGGGGTTTTCTGCCCAATTCGAGGTAAAAGATATAAATGTGCTAGCAGCCAAAGATTTTGCACAGAATATACAGCGAGCATAGGCGAGGATAAAATATAGACTGGTCCAGGCATAAAAAAGAATGAAAAAACGAGAAGATAAGGGAAGACAAGATTATAATATTTACGAAAGAGATTATATATTGCTAAGTACTAAGAACTTAACGGACAGAAAGCTCGAAAAGCTATATATCGGGGCCTTCTTAGTAAAAGATATCAGAGATATAGTCGCAACGTTAGATCTACTAGGGACAAGAACCTTTCCAAAATACTACGTTTCAATATTGAAAAAAGTCGCACCAACGACAGAGCTGGCGACCAAGTGGACTTATATAACTAAGGACGAGTAGGAAGTGGAGAAGATATTGAAGGAAGACTAAGGCTCTTTCTTGGTTAAATGGAAGAACTTTCCATACGAGGACAATACTTAGGAATCTCGGAAGAATTTGAAGAATACTCAAGGAGCACTTAGGGTTTTTAGAAGAGCAATATAGGGGGGGTGCTATTACGCCCCAGGCTATATAGGGCTGCTCGGCGACAAAGGACGGGTCTTAGATTGGTTCGGTAAGTGAACCAACCACAGCCCGCTCGCGGATTTCGCGGTGCTCGCTAGGTTGCTACCTGCGAGCAGCGCGAGCGACGCGAGCATCGCGAGCACCTATTAAATATATAGATATCGCTCTTTTCCACCTTAAATAGATCTGCTCTTTAGTAGTTAATATATTTATTATTGAATACCCCTAACGGAGCTCCTCAAAATAAGTTGTACACTTCCTTTATAGCTAAGCCGATATACCGCGCCCCGCTACAGTCACGCACAAGGCTCGTTACTACCTGCCAAGCGAACCCCACCGTTCCACGGCCATTGCAAGGCAAACGACCGTTACAGATCGATTATAATATATCGGAATATCTGTTGTTTATATGTCAGAAGGAGAAGGCGAGGATAAATAGGTTTAAAAGGCGATATAAGCAGCTGCAGAAATTGATCTATTAGACGAAAGCGATAGCCTATTATAGTAGATATACGATATACTTTATACCGATCGAATAATATGAAATATTCAAAAAGAAAAAGAAAAGGAGTAAAAGCGGGGACAAGCAGTAGTAGACGCGAACGGAGGGGAAATGTATATTGGATAAAATGGTATTAAATAAGTTTGTTATAGGTATCGAATAGGATAATCATTTTATGCAAAAGTTTAGAGGGCGAATAAGGGAGCAAAACTACCGCCCCGGACAGATAGAAAACATCGTATGATATTTAGGACAGCGAGAGGAATAAAGCGGGATTGCAGTTAGTCGGTTATTACAGGAGTTAAGGTAGTTTGCGAGGGGAAGGAGAAAGAGTAGTCTAGCAGAGAATTAGTAGTTATAGAATAGAATTAGAAGTAATATAGAGGTAGATATTAATAGTCAGAATATAGAGAGTAGTAGGGTTATAAAAATAAGGATCAATAATTGTTAATAAAGATCGAGTATCCAGAGTTAGATAGTATATAATAGAGCAATATAAGAGTAACAACAATGGATTAAAAAACAGATATAATAATTGATTCCAACAGAGTAGCCGAATTATAAGTAGAAGGAAACGAAATATAATATCGATCAAAGATAGAAAAAGAGTTCATATTGGGTTAGTAAGGTTATAGAACATTTATAGAATGAATTCCAAGTAAAGATTGAAAGTTCAAAGAAGATAATCGAATAAAAAAGAAGTTCGGAGGGGTGAAAAATATAAATCAAAACGAAAGGAAGATTCAACATAGATATTTAACATATTAGATAGATATAAAATATAAAAAGTGAATTTAACCGGTACGAAGTGGGCAATATATATAAAAAGTAAAAATTATACAAAAAAAGTAGAGATATTCAAGAAAAAGTGAAATAATTTATAAAAGGAAGGAACATAGTACATATAAAGTAGAAGAAGCCGATACAAAGAATATCATTGCTATAAAAAAGTGCGGATAAAGATTAGAAAGTAAATAAGAGGGATAAAAAGTGAAGATAAAGTTTGAAAAATGAACGGAACCGATAGAACGTTGAATGATTCATATAGAGGGTAAATAGAGAGTATAGAAGGTTAATAGAAAGGATAAAATATAGACAGCCTATATAAGGAGTGAATATAATATATAGAAAGTGAATAATTCATAGTGGAAGTGGATAGTTTATATAAAAAGTCAATATCAGATATAAATAGGAGATAAAATAGATAAGAAAAGTAGATAGTTTATATAAAACGTAAATACAATGGAGTTAGCTACCATTATAGATAGGAAAATATATAGTTACATAAAAGGCGAATATAATATAGAGTTAAGGGATATAATATAAAAATAAAAGACTATTTATATGGAGCGTAAATAGAATATATAAAAGGTAAATACAAGGTGGAGAAGATGAAATATGCATAGAAAGAGTGAATATAATATCCACAAAAGGGAATATTTCCGATGAAAAGGAGATGATTCAGATGAAAGGTGAATGCAATGTATCCAAAGTAGATATTTATAACGGTCGTTTGCCTTGCAATGGCCGTGGAACGGTGGGGTTCGCTTGGCAGGTAGTAACGAGCCTCGTGCGTGACTGTAGCGGGGCGCGGTACGTCGGCTTAGCTGTAAAAGAAGTATACGACTTATTTTGAGGAGCTCCGTTAGGGGTATTCAATAATAAATATATTAACCACTAAGGAGCGGATCTATCTAAGGTGGAAAAGAGCGATATCTATATACTTAATAGGTACTCGCGATGCTCGCGCCGCTCGCGCTGCTCGTAAATAGCAACCTAGCGAGCACCGCGAAATCCGCAAGCGGGCTGTAGTTGGTTCACTTACCGAACCAATCTAGGACCCGTCCTTTGTCGCCGAGTAGCCCTGTGTAGCCTGGGGCGTAACAATATTTAGCATTGAAAGACGATGTTTAAATCCAAAGAAGATATTTATATGAAAAGAAAATATAATATATTCACAACAGACCCAGTAGAATAATCGTATGAATGGTGAGTAGAATGTTATGATATTAAAAAGTGAACATGATATACGCAGAGTGAACATGACACATGGAGAGTGAACATGAAATATGCAACGTGAATGGTTATTAGGGTTAGGGTTAGGGTTAGGGTTAGGGTTAGGGTTAGGGTTAGGGTTAGGGTTAGGGTTAGGGTTAGGGTTAGGGTTAGGGTTAGGGTTAGGGTTAGGGTTAGGGTTAGGGTTAGGGTTAGGG